>BSBK01000334.1:275000-947500 GCA_027943335.1 Chamaecyparis obtusa
GCACACAAGAAATATCGTCATTTTTCAATACACAAAATATTGCAATATTAAATTTCAATTTTATTCATGAATATACAAATTACATAAGGAGATAGAATCTCAACAATTTTAATCACAATTTAATCATACCAAGTTTCTGCCTGAAGTACTCGATTTTCAAATTTGCAAGAGGCTTGGTAAGAATATGAGCATTCTGTTCTTCAGTACTTACATAGACGAGCTTGATAATATCTCTGTCTACCATGTCTCTTATATAATGATAAGGAATTTCTATGTGTTTGGAGTGGTTATGAAAAACTGGGTTTACAGAAAGTTTAATGCAAATTTGATTGTCATAGTAAACTATTGTAGGTTGTAGTGGCTTTCCAAACAATCCAAATAGAAGCTTCCTTAACCATACTGCTTCACGAGCACCCATAGACGTAGCCATGTACTCTACTTCGATGGAACTCTGAGCAACTGCTGATTGTTTTCTACTGAACCATGAAATCATTGCAGATCCGAGACTGAAGTAGCATCTTGTAGTACTTTTCCGATAAATAGAGTTTCTAGCCCAATCGAAGTTAGTGAATCCTTGAAGTTGTATCTTAACTTTTTCATACTTCAGACCCAATTCAGTTGTGCTGCATAAGTACCTCAAAATATGTTTAGCAGTAGATAAATGAATCTTCTTAGGTTCACACATGAAATGACTTAATACATTTGTGGCATAGCAGATATTTGGTCGAGTGTTTACCAAGAACATAAGAGATCCAATTAGTTGTCTGTAGTAGGAAGAGTCTGTAGGCTTTGAATCTACAACATCTTCTTTGAGTTTGTGAAGATTGGTTTCCATTGGAGTGGTTAAGGGTTTACATTCCTTCATGCCAAATCTGGTTAATATATCCATAGTGTATTTCCTTTGATTTAGAAAAATGTAGTCTTCTTTCTGTACTACTTATAATCCTAAGAAGTAATGCAATAATCCTAGATCTTTCATATCAAATTCTTTTGTGAGTTCTTGTTTACATTTTGCAATAAGGTGATCTTCTCCAGTAATTAGAAGATCATCAACATATAGAACTATAATTACCATTTCTCCTTTGGACATTTTGAAGTATATATTTGGATTGGCTTCATTCTTGGAATACCCTAATTTGGATAAGTACTTATCTATACATTCATACCAAGCCCTGGGAGCTTGTTTGAGACCATAGAGTGCTTTCTTCAATTTACAAACATAGTTATTGTCATGTGTGATAAATCCTTCTAGTTGTTCTATGTATACTTCTTCTTATATGATTCCATTTAAAAATGTTGTTTTTACATCCATTTGGTGAATCTTCCATCTTTTGGATGCTGCAATGGCTATGATGGTTCTTACAGATGTGTAACGAGCAACTGGTGCAAATGTCTCTTCGTAATCAATTCCAGCCTTTTGAGAGAAACCCCTGGCAACAAATCTGGCTTTGTGTTTTTCAATACTACCATCAGAAACATATTTGATTTTAAACAACCATCTGGAGGAAATAACAGTTTTCCCTTTTGGTCTAGGGACTATTTCTGATGCGGGAGCATCTTGAATCTTGAAGTTTATGACAAGTTCCATAATATTTTTATGTTTAAGTCATTTAGGTTTCATGGGACCATGTCACGAACTGGTTAATTTTGCTCAAAATGGCAATATAATGTATTTGAAAGTGGACCATATGACATTTGTAACCGTCATCTGAGATTTAGATGGTCTATTGATAGACATTACTATGTAATCGTGGAAACAGTTATGAGGAAACGAGAGGGGTTTTATAACTACCTAGAATCTCTTTAAAGAGAGAAGATAACTGAATACATAGTGGAGAGAGGGAAGTTATGGGTGAATAGAAGATTGGAAAAAAAGAATCCAAACGGCTCTTTGGTAGCAGCCAGAGAGCCACACATTTGTGATTTTAGATATTTTGTTAATGGAAGTTATTGTTCAAGAGATTAACTTTGAATTGTGTCCTGCAATGTCACTGATTCATTCTGGTCCACGTTAAACCAGTAATCACCCCATGTCTTTATTTTTTAGTTCGATTCCTACATTATCGAGTTGGCTCGATTAAAGTTTTTTTTAAATGTTATTTCATGGTGATCGGTTTAATAAACTGATTCTTAAGGCATTTTTAAATGTAAGCATTATTGGCAAAAATGGGTGTAGGTCAGTTCTCATTTTGAAAGGAGCTTGTTAACTTCAAATTGGCGTCAGGCTATTTGTTTATGTGGGTAATGAGATTTATGTTCTCAGTCGACTGTTGTAGTAAACCAATCATATGTATTTAATGAAGTCCATCCAAATTGATCTCAATTTGTTTTGGGTGGATATCAAGATTGATGGTCTCTATTTAATTATATTTTTGGTGATCATAAAATCGATACATTGAGCCTTTTTCATTTGGCCTATGGAACAACAAGTTGATATGTTTGATAAAGCATTGTGTGTTATGCATTTTGGTATTGTATCGGGTGTCTAGTGTAGTCCCAATTTGGGGACGTAGGGAGTTATTGCATTTTGCAAAGAATTAGTTTAGAGTCTGGTTATTTTGAGTGCATAGAGCCAGGAAACAGTTTCCAATAAACCATTATGAATTTACTATGATGATTGGTATGGCTTGATTGTTATTAAGTTGTGATTATGGCAAGAAGGTGGTGGAGGACATGCAATTCCCACATACATATTCAAGATATGATAGACCCGCGAGTGGACGGTAGAAGATGATTGAAGACGAGAGTAGATTCGACAAGGTGAATGGAGGCTAACATCAAGTTGACATTGTTATTCTTGGGGGTGTTAAAAGATGGTGAGCCTCAAATTCAATTTCTAGAAGACAATAGAAATGATAATGTGCATATTTAAAGGAAAGCTAAGGAGTATATGCAGATTTGAAGGAATGGTCAATTTTTTCTCCGCATCAATTTCCCAAACATCATTTTTAATAATAGATTGGTATTCTTCAATCATTGCATCTTTCCATGCTTGACATGTTAGGGCTTCTTTTACATTAGCTAGTTCTACTTTAGTCAATTCTGCCATTAGTGCAAGATAACATTTTTGATTCCTTGTTCTTTTATTTGCTTTGGATATCTCATCAAGTTCAACATTATTTTCCTCAAACATTTTTCTAGCCCATAAGGGTCTTTTCTTGTTGTTAGAAATGTCAATATCTTCAAAATCAGGTTCAATGTTTTCTGTTATGTTCTCTCTTTCATTCTCATTGTTTAGAGGAACATTCTCCCTCTGATTCTCAATTTCATCATATTTTGTAATGTTCTCCCTTTGATTCTCATTTGATCCTCCTTTAGTGGAAATGGAAATATTTATAGCAGTGTCCTCTTCAAACTTGATGTCTCTACTGATTTCAATGGATCTTTGTCCTAGTATATATACCCTATACCCTTTTGTAGTTTCAATGTAGCCAACAAATATTCCTCCTTTTCCGGAAGGGTCTAGTTTGGTTCTTTTCTCTTTGGGAATATGAATATAAACAGGACATCCAAAAATTCGGAGATGACTTAGATCAAGTTTCTTTCCTATGAAGGCTTCCTCAAGAGTGATATTTTCTAGAATAGAGCGTGGGCATCTGTTCTGAATATATACAACAGTGTTTGATGCTTCAACCCAAAATGAAGTGTGCAAGTTTTGGTCATGCATCATGGCTTTAGCAGCTTCAATTATGGTTCTATTTTTCCTTTCAGATACTCCATTCTGTTGAGGATTATAAGGTACTGTATACTCCCTCTTAATCCCAACAGACATACAAAATTCTTTAAAATTTTCAGAAATATATTCACCTCCATTATTTGACCTTAGGATCTTTATCTTTCTCCCAGTTTGATTTTCAACTAATGCTTTGAATTCTTTGAATTTGGATAACACTTCATTTGATTCTTTTAGTTTAAGGAAATAAATCCATGTTTTTTTGGAATAATCATCAATGAAGATCACATAGTATGAATAGCCTCCTAGTGAGAGAGTCGACATAGGTTCGCACAAGTCAGTGTGAATGAGTTCCAATGTACCTTTTGTTTTACGATCACTAGAGGGAAAGGATTTTTTTATATTTTTACCTAGAGCACATCCTTTACAAGTGCTTGAATGATTTGAATTTAAATTTGGGATCCCTGTAGTAATATTTTTAAGGGAGGGAAGAGTACTGAACCCGATATGACCTAGTCTTCGATGCCAGAGTTCATTAGTAGTGGATACTTCATGACTTAGAGCTGATTTGATACTATTTCCTACTTTGTATAAGCTTCCATCTCTATATCCTAAGGAAATAGCATTTTTAATATTGGAGTTCTTTGTCCTTATTAAGACTTTATTTTCTTGGAATGTGACACGATAGCCTTGATCGGCTAAGCTGGAGATAGAGACTAAGTTCCTTTTTATACCTAGTACAAATAGAATGTCTTTCAATAGTAGAGTAGTCCCTGATTTCAATTTGATAGAGCAGGTCCCGATTCCTTTTGTCGGATAGGTGGAGTTGTCTCCAATTGTAACTTCTTTGGAGGAATCTTCTTCTAAGGTTTCAAATTGATCTCTGAATCCTGTTATATGTCGAGAAGCTCCACTATCAATTATCCAAGTGTTTTTGGATGAGTTAACTTCACTTGATAATGCTAAGAAGAATAGTGATATTTCTGCTCCTTTTACTTCTGCTAATGCCGCTTGTATTTTCTGCTTCTCGGGACAGTATCTATGTGTATGACCGAACTTATCACATTTGAAACATTGTATTTTGGAGAAGTTTCATTTGTGAATTTTATTTGGATTCCCCACATGATTTGTGTTAGAGTTTCCTTTCTTGTGTTTAAACTTCCTTTTATTGCTTTTGAAGTTTGAGCGGGTGTGAAGAGCTTGAATCTCATTTTCCTTGGTAGGCCCAATTCCTCTTGATATTAATCGAGATTCTTCTTGAGTGCAATCATTCTTCAGTTGATCGAACTTGGGTAGAGATGGATGTCTGGTTATACATTGAATGAAGGATTCCCATGAG
The DNA here is from genome assembly GCA_027943335.1 of Chamaecyparis obtusa. NCBI lineage: Eukaryota > Viridiplantae > Streptophyta > Pinopsida > Cupressales > Cupressaceae > Chamaecyparis > Chamaecyparis obtusa. The sequence goes on from BSBK01000334.1 coordinate 280,013, forward strand.
ATGGGTAATCCTCTAAGAGCAATCAGTGTGAGCTCCATGTCATCAACATTATTGCCAATGGTGGATAGTTGATCCCTTAGTTCTGAAATCCAAAGAAAATAAGATGTAATTATTTCCCCTTTGTTCATTTTGAGATTTAGCAGTTGTTGTTTGAGAGTGAGCAATCTGCTTGTATTGTTAATCTCAAATGTCTCTTGGATGGTCTTGAAAACTTCATAGGCGGTTTTCAGTCTTGCTATGGATGGGAGAATATGATCTTTAACAACATCAATTATAATTTTCTTTGCTTTATTGTTACGTCTTTTCCAAGTTGCCTTTTCTGGTTCTTCCTTAGGCATGATTTTGTTTTCTTCAACATAAGAATCCAACTCTAATTCTTGAAGTAGAGTAAGAATTCAAATTTTCCATGAGAAGAAGTTAGACGCACCTTCGAGTCTGTCTTCTACTTTGATACTACTGGCCATTTTAATTTCTTCTCTTTCTTTTGTGGATAATCATAATATAATTTAAGCTTTAACGGATTTTTCCTCTATTGAGGCTCTGATACCATGTTAGGAATTAGGATCTTGATAGAGAAAATATGTCTATTATGATATTATATTATGTTATTGATTTTATGATATATATATATTTGTTGTGTGTTGCAAAGGAGAAGACAATGCCTTGGTTATTGATTGCTTTCCTCATCAACACGTAGTATGATAAATATGTCTCATGACAAACATGTGAATGGACATGACTCTACGTGGCTGAGGCCACGTAGAGCCATGTTTGTTTACGTACATGCCTTAACAAGAAGCAGTTAGTATATGAAACGGTTCATAGTTACGCTAACTATCGATTGATAGTTAATGTAACATATGGATATATGTTACGTTAACTATCCACCAATAGTTACGTAACATTGCCTATGTTATTATCGGTTGTGTAATGATAATGTGAATCGATAACACATCCGCTCGATAATGTTATTATTGCCTATGTTAACTCATCCACTCGATAAGACATGCCACTGTTGAATATATATATATATATATATATATATATATATATATATATATATATATATATATATATATATATATATATATATATATATATATATATATATATATGATAAGATAATATCACAGGTAGCTAAATCGATTATATCAATCCAATCGATGCTACTGTTTTAACATATCTCTTATATTTTTGGGATCCAATGACAAGTAATGGTAGTAACTTATAATGTCTAAGAGTTTAAATGGGAGGACTTACTTTGGAATCATGATCAATTATGACAATTTTAATTGATTGTCATGCGATGTTTATTTTGTGATAGAATATTATGTCGAATTCGACACCCCTATTGTGTGATTCAAAATGGAGTTTATTGTGAATTAATGATTTACTATTTTTAGTAGATGAATGAATTTTCATGGGTGATCTTGGAAATTGTGCCCAAGTAGGGTGATATCTTTGGGGAGTTTTGTAAATGGTTTTGAAAATATTTTTGTGTTTTCAACTTGTTCATTAGTCTATAAATTAGTACTTGAGGAAGTGTTTTGATAAGTGAATTTGTAGGTAGATAGGTGTTATTGGAATGATGTTGAAATTATTCAAAGTTATTGGTAGTGAATACTAATAAAGACTTGCACTTTATACTCCTCTTCAAATTAGATATTATAATGTGTAGGTGTTAAAGTGGGGGGTTTTTCTTTCGAAAGATTTTTTCCCACATAGATAATTGTATTATGATATAATTTATTTATTTATTTTTCTATACTTTCCTTCCTTATATCTTGCCACTAATATTCCTACATTATTAGGTATAAAAAATACCTACATGTGTTAATAAGGACTCACCTTATGGAAAAAAAGACATACACAAGAGGGTGTTACCCATGATTATATTCTTGTAAAGTCCATTCTTTTAGATGGGACCCATTAGTCTTATAGGGCATATTGTTTGAGCCTCTAAAATATTACTTTAATGTACTTTCATATTTGTGAGTGTTGCATAATTTGAGATACATATTCATATTCATTTAGGATTCACATGCATCTTGAAGAAGTAAAACTACAATAGTAAAATTTGCATATTCATAACACTTTCCTATTTTATTTTATGCACATTTTCAAGAAATATTTTAATACATATACAAAAGTCAAAATTATAATATTAATACCAAATTTTATACATATTTTAAAAAATATCTTAATACATATGCAAAATGACAAAATTGATTTTTTTTAATGGTCTCCTTACCCTCTTGCATATACAAATATTCCTATACCATTCATCTTTATCATTTAACGATAACCATTCATGAAAGCTGTTTCAACTTTGAAATGACAGGAGAGTTAAATAAATTCTCTAAAATTAAAGGAATCTTATCAGTCTTAGTTTTGTTCAAAGCGAACGGCGGGAAGAACACAGACAACTCGTACGATAGCGGTTTACTCTGATAACGATAATTCTACGATGATCTCAAAGCAGCTGGACTCCCAATCTTTTGTCATTTATACCACCTGTTCTTCTACCTTCGTATCAGCTTCACAATGTCAATGGCGTTCTCATATAATTTTGGGAGGGGAAATACAGAAACATTAATGTTGTTATGGATGGTAACGTTGATATTGACTTGCAGAGCAGCAGCAGGGCCGTCGGCATTGTTTGTGTTTGGGGACTCCTACAGTGACACTGGAAATGTGGAAATGGCATTTCCCTTCAGAACTGATGCAGAGAAGCCACCATATGGTTCTACCTTCTTTGGTGCTCCTGCTGGACGATTTTCTGACGGTCGTCTCATCGTCGATTTCCTTGGTAATTCTCACATCTACAATCAGATCCCTTTTGTGCTTTCAAACAGAGAAAAAAGTGTTTAAATCTTAATGGCGACACCTTATATATTTGTCTCAAATTTGCAATTTTTAAGGTTAGTTTGTTTAAATTCAAGTTTTAAGTAATTTTGTGATCTGGGTTTATAAGTACTTTGCATAATCAAGTTCAGAGGATTTAATTGTGTAAGAAAATATAGTAGATCATAAAATATGGTGAGCTTAGAGGAATACAAATTTTAAAGTTCGAAGTTTTTGAATTTGATTGTGCAAGGAAAAATAGTAGATCATGAAGTATGATAAATTTTTTTAATAGATCCCTCATTTGGATTATATCTTATGATCCATCATTAGAATGTGAATATCGTCATTGAAGAAAAATAATAGATCATGAGGCATGACTGGAAATCTTTATAGATTAAATCTATAAACTCCAAGCTAAAAATATTCCTCATTGGAACATGAATATAATCAAAGAAGAAAAACATAATAGATCATGAGGTATGATCAGAAACTTTAATAAATCAAATCTATAAACTCCAAGCTAAAAATATTCCTTAGTTTCATTTAATTTCTTGATGTAAGTTCAAATTTACGAATGTTTGGTTCTAAGTTGATCTGGTACTTCTGTACCCTATACATGCTCTACTCCAGCTGATACAACCTCAAACTCATGAATAAACAAGAGCTGTGTTGCAGCATAATTCTTGTCAAATAGTGACAGGTCTAGTTTTGATAAACAGCGATTGACAAACAGGGTATGGATATCTGTTAAAAGCAATTTGAAATAAACTCAAAACTCAAAATCTTTAGCCTTAATATGAGGGGGCTCATCTTTACTCTTTCTTCTTTTCTTCTGCTATGTGGTCTCATGTTATGTTGCCTTTCTTCTTCGTCGTCAAACTCCATGTAATATCTCTCTTATTGTGTTTGTTGAGGCTTGATGGATCCCTACCCATGGTGTGGCCTCCACTCGATCCACCTATGGTGTGGCCTCCACCGTTTTGTTTGTACCCTTAAACTCATATGCTAGACTTGTCTTCATAATTTTATATTTAGCTAATATATTACATGCTTAATAGGTTTAACCAAAAAAAACATCAATATATTACAGAATATTGTCAAATTTGATCATTCAAGTACTGGAACACGTTTTTGATTTCAATGAAATCACCATTAACTAAATAAGTCCAAAAATTAACCCGTCCCAGTTACAAAAGTAACATTATAAATCTTCTGTGCCTCTGAATTCTTTCATTAAAACTACAAAATTGCTGAATTCCAACCTCAAAGACTGAAAAATATTGATTAACCAGCCCAAAGAATGCTTTGATGATATGCTGTACCAAACATAATCATCCAAAGGAAGTATTACTCAGACATTCCAGGTACCTAATAATATCCTATTAAATGATGAAAGCAGATTAAAAAACTCAAATCAGTAAGATTTGACTTTATAGCCTGCAAGAAACTCAGACTATTCTAGTAGAGCGGTGCAAGAAACACAGACACATTTGAATTCCAAATGTCCTAAAATTCATATACTTTTCAGAACATTCATATAGTAACACAGACACCTCAGGTTGTAAGCATGAGTGAAAGGAATTTCATAACTTCCAGAAATACAACAAACATAAGGTTCATACGTTTTTAAATGTTGGAAATTACAGCGGAAGTTGACAAGAGAAACACAAATTCAAGAAAAGAATTCAATGCTTAGCACAAATGAATCTTAATACAACCAAAGCTCTTTATGATCAAAGAATATTACAATATGCAATACAAAGAACAATTATAGTCCAGGCTTTCCTCTTCTAGAATATTAGAACGTGTAAGAAACAAATAGACATCTTTGGGTTCTTCCTTCAAGTGGTAAAAGGTATGAACTTGCCAGTAGCTAAGTAGGTTAGCTCTGGATCAAATATAATGTGGCAAAGCTTAGTGAGCTCTAAATAGTGTTAAAAGAGGCCATTTTGAACTGTTCAAACAAATGGCATGATTATTTTTAGTGAGTTTCTCTGTTCCAAACTGACTCTTTGTGGCAGACGGGCATAAGTAGCAAGTTTTAGATATCTCAAGTGTCAGTCTTTTTTTATTTATACAACAGTTCTAGGCTATGAGTGACCCTTCTTTAAGCACTTAGGTCTGCGAAAGGATCTCTACAAGCAGGCTCTAAAGCACCATCATTTTAAAATTTAAACATTGTGCTCTTTCCTTGCTTATGTGTGTGGGGATTTAGAGATGCCTAATGATGAGGAGATATTTATATTCATTTAAGCTGGTTGCAAAGAAGCATAGATCAGTCATGTTTCAGATATCAGAAAAGCAGCGATGTAAAAAATCGCAGTACAAGGAAAAGAAAGGAAAGGTTTGCTGTTGGGAAAAGAAAGGAAAGGTTTGCTGTTGGCCTTACTGAACCTGTGGCTTATCATACAATATAAGACAGTGCTAGTACTATAGTTTTGAAATTTGAACACAGACAATCAAAAATAAAACTTTCCTCAAATTGAATAGAGCAGGTTCAGAATGGAATGAACTTGGGTCAATTACACTGAATTACAATCCTCCTCAAAAGAGCCAGCTGGGATATTTGGTCGGGCAGTTGTTTCCTCAAATATTAGTACCCTCTCAAGGTCTAGAACAGGAACAGAATCAAAAGAACTCGGGTCATTTACCTATAAAAAGGCCAAGCCGGGGCTTCGTTGAGGCATTTTCTTCATTTGAGTTCCCTCCTTTGGTAGTCTTCTCAAAGGTTGGAACAGGCTGAGAAATCAAATGAACTTGGTTCATTTGCTTTGGATGCAAATCCATACCAACAAACAGGCAGGGATATATAGTGAGACCCTCTCTTACATTTGATTTTATTCTAGCCTCTCAAGGCCTAAAAAAGGTCCTGTCAAAAAAGCTTGGGAGAACTCCTCGTAAATGCAAATCTACCATAAAAATCAAATCGGACATTTGTGGGATAGACCATAAAATCAAATTCACACGAAAACACCACACTAGGATTTTTGATGATACACTACTTTCATGATTCATCTGATTTATTTTGCATATAAGTTTACTGATAATCTACTGTACATATAAAATATCTAGGGTTCAAAAAGAAAGGAGCTACAAGATATTTGAGTTGGAATCAAGAGCTAAAATCCTATCTTGAACAATCCAGTCAATCTTATTGATTTACCTGACAAACATTACTGCCAAAGTGTTCTTTCAGCCTCTTTTCGCTCTCTGCAATACTCACTTCAAAAGCCATTTTCTTACATCAAACTAAATTGATCTTTCCACAAAATTTACCAAACAGGTCAATGGGGTCCTGTAAAAGGTCATCTAGCTTCCTTCTCATAAACTTGATCCAGAGCAGCAGATATAATATCTCGAAGCTCCTCAAGCTTTTCTGCATGGTCTTCTCCATTCTCGTTTTGAAAAGAAAACCAATAAAGCAGTTCATATCAATTATTAGTATAATCAGAAAATTAAATACACTTCCACAAGATTCATATAAATGAAAATAAATTACCTGCCAGATGTCTAGAAGCCCTGCAAGACAGTCATCAACAGTAAGTGAGTTGACATCACAAAGCTTCCGGGCATTTAAAGGTGGATTCACTGCTCCTTGCCTCAAACTTAACAGTAACAACGACATAATTATGTTATATAAATATCATAAACAATTCTATTCTTTGAAATAATATAGGATGCAGCTAAGATTTCTACAAAATATATACATATATATTTTTTGGTCAATAAAAGGTCGAAGCCGGATTTATATTAAAATATTTAATATATAATCAACATAAAGAGTTTTAAGATCAAAAGCAGTACCAGTATGGTCTTAGAAGTTGAAGGTGCAACAAATATGGAGCAACAATGCTCAGCACCATTTCAAAATCCTTTCAAAACTTCACCAGTCCAGTTTAAACCAGAGCTAGATGGTGCTATTAACCATGGATATCTATATTAATGCAAAAATTACGAGTTCCTGAGAGGAAAATTGCACCAGAACTAGTCTGATGGAGAAGAGGAGTCTTGTTCTGAGCTCTCGGTTGAGGATTCGCGGGCATCATCACCCTCCTCCTAGGAAAAGGTCATATTTCCCTGATCCATTCTAACCGCTGCATCTTCTTCCTCATCATTGGCCTCACCCCCTGCGGAAGCCTCATCCTTGTCCGCTTCAGAATCTTCCTCTGCAACTGCCGCTGAATCTTCCTACAAAATATATTATTGACCAAATTTCAAAAATCAGAAAATACAATAGATTTTTGCGAAATTTTCAGCATCTGTTCTTCATGATTTGCATATTTCGTGGTCAAAATCACAAAAAATTTGCAAAAAAATCACCGTATTTTGACAAATCTGAAAAAAAAAGTTTCACATTTTCTTTCTATCTTTGATACCTTTTATAAAGAGCTTAGCCCATGCCAATAATATATGGGAATCATACTTTACCTTATAGAACTTTTTCTTTTTATAACTACTATTCTTGTAAAGTGATATAGATATAATCTTTTTGATATTTTCACAAAATTTTCCATGAAACAACCCAAATGAATAGAAATTCAACTTGGAGAGTAATTGAAGTTCAAAAGATTTTAAAATGTATTGTAAAGTACCAAAATCAAATCATTCAACTTGGACAGTAATTGGGGTTCAAAAGATGAGAGCAAGGAATGGTAAAATTCCAAAATCAAATCCTCATTCAATAGTGATTGGTCTGTTAGAGCATTGAATAACAACTAGTTAAAGAAGAAGGCGGGAACTAATAAGCTCTCTTACAAAATGAGGTGTCCTGGAAGGGAAAAAGCTTTATCTTTTTTATGGTTTTAATACTTAATTTGACAGCTAATGATATGGGTTTCACATTCATCGACCCATATTTCAAGAACATTGGGCCACAGTATCGGAATGGAATAGATTTCGCAGTTGCTGGGGCCACAGCATGCGACGTGATCGATGTGACCAGTGGTGCTACGGTTTGCAACATAACCGCTGCAGTTCCTTTTTCCCTGCAATTCCAGATTGATCAATTCAAGAAGTTCAAGCAAAATGTCAATTCCACAATTGGAAAACAAGCTTCAGGTCTTTTCCACAGTTCTTATCCAGCAATTTGAGAATTTTCTTTTCCATACTCATGATGGATTCCCAGCTGTGATGTTTCAATTTTTATCGGCTGTGGAATCTTGCAGGTTGTCAGGATTTGAATATTGCATTTGGAAGTGGTCTGTATTTCATTTTCATTGGTATCAACGATATGTTAAATGGGTTTTCTCAACTGCTTGCTCCTATGGACAGTATAGCACATGAAATCTTGAGGGCCATTTCAAAGGCAATAAAGGTAAGAATATGAAATCTCAATGCTTTTAGCTAGTTGTTAACTTGTCTGACAAGTTTCATGTTGAGAAAAATCAACTGCACTTCATGGGGAGAAAAATCAGAAATTAAAATATGATTCTTTTATGCACTGTAAGAAAGAGGACTTCGTCAGTGGTACCACCATTGATCTTAATGGCTGCCAGCATTCTTCGGAGGCCATACTTAACAATATAAAAGATCTAGTGAATCGGATCAAAAAATAACCTAGACTTAATGCTAATAGAAAAATTCATTCTCATGAATTAGGTCAAGAAATATTTAATAACCTAGATTAAGGGAACCGATCCCTTGGTTTTTAGATTATATGTTCATGGCAACAATATTAGGTCTACACTGTAGAAGAATGAAGAAGAAATCCCTTTGTCTTGTTGCTCTGTTTTATTTGTTTCTGCTGATACCTATGTTACCCGTTAAATGATTTGTATTTTTTCTGTGTTTAACTATCTTTATCTTGGTGATGGATATTATGATCTGAAACAGTGATGAAAAATATTCAGTCAGTCAAATCTAAAACTTCAAACTGATTTTTTTTATATGTCAAGTTTTTCATTAATCCCTAACAATGATGAAAAATATTCAGTCAGTCAAATCCAAAAACTTCAAACTGATTTTTTTTTGTATGTCAAGTTTTCATTAATCCCTAATAACAGAGAAATCATACCCTGTTTGAATTATATGGCAGATAGTATAGAGACAATTCCTTCACCAGAAAATGAGTTCTTATGTACATTCTCTGATATAATTATATCTGATGAATTGTAGGAACTCTATGCTGAAGAAGCCCGGGAGTTTGTGGTGTTCAATCTTCCTCCTGCAGGTTGCTTTCCAGAGTTGTTAAAATTCACTGGCAGCGGCATTCCAAAAGACAATTTGAACTGCTCAATAATGCATAATCAAGTGATAGAAGGGTACAATGCTCAACTACATGAAACCTTGCAATCTTTGCAGAGAGATCTGATAGATGCCACCATAAGGAGCGCGGACATATATCAATTTATGATCGATGCAATCACCCACCCTGAGGACTATGGTTGTATTGCAGTTTCCTCTTCATAATTCTCTCATTCAAGCAACTTTCTATCATCTTCTATCCTGATCATGGCTCTGTAGGAGTGGTCTGAAATGTTGTTCTATGCAATTTTTTTCCCAATTTTGAAAACTTGTGATGATTTCCTTGGAACAACCTTGGCTAATGACATATGTGTTATTGTGTGTAGGCTTTGACAAGACAAAGACATTATCAGCATGTTTCGAAAAATCGAAAGAGAAAGCATGCAGCAGGCCAGAAAAGTATATAAGCTGGGATGGAATACATTTCACAGACGCTTTTAGCAACCACCTTGTGGAGGAGATGGTCTTCAATAATAACTATGTCTTTCCGCCTTTCAATCTAGCAAGAGATTGAGTAGGAAAGATGGGACCATTTACAGGAATAACCAGTGTATTTGTAATCTCTTCAAAATATTTAAACGACTTAATTAAATTAATTAATTAAGTGGTTTCAAATTTAATAGTATCTTATAGATCTCTTTACTTAATTTAATTATAAAATAAAAGTAAAAAAGTATGTCGATCTATATGTAATCTTTCGAGAAACTTCTTGGAGCTTTTTATAAGGCCACGGTTGACATTGTAGGAAATCATTGTGGAGTTATTTTTTTGTGTATTTGTAATTCCAATTGGAATTGAGTTCTTGTTTACAGTTTCGGAGGTGCAAGATCCTCCCTAGTCTTTAATTGCACTTTCGATGATTAGCAACCACCCTAATTTGCTCATTGGTACAAAATTGTGAAGTCTTCACTTGAAGACAAATTTGTAATGATTAGAGACATTCATATTGCCTAAAAATCCAATTACTCTTGATGTCAGTTCATTATTGTTATATTTTCTATGTTGATTCATTGTTCTGCACAATACTGGCAATAATGTTGATTTGAGTGAAACGTAGAACCACGTGTAGTTACTGTATAGGTATGGGAAGTGAGGAGGAACCAAGTGTTGTCCGTGTGGAAGAATTTGACCTTGCTAGAGGTGAAGACTTTTCCCCTAGGCCATACAGGTGTATTGTTTCCATCAAATACATGTACAACACAAAGAGTTATCATATAGGTGAAGTAATTACTGATGCAGGAGCATCTCAGGTCCTTGGCAATCCCATGTCACCAAAAAGATGTTTGGAGTTTTCTCTGTTGCTCAGTTCCTTCTTTGATCGAGTTGGTTCGGTGTTGCTTGGTTTCCTTTATTTACTGGTGTTGGTCGGTTATCTCTTTGGCGCTCGGTGATTCTTGTCTGGCGCTCGGTTTCCTTGCTTACCGAGTTGTTTATTTTGATTTTTGTTGAGGCCGACTTGTGCATTTAATTTGTGTCATGGATTTAATGTTGATATCTATCATTGGGAAGCGTGTGAACCTAGATTTGGTCGTTCCTTTCGTTGATGGTGGATCTGAAGGCCGACTTGATTTGGTGGCCTCTTGTATAAATGTAGTTGTTTGGTTAGAGTTTAGGGGTGAGTTTTTGGGGATAGAAGATAGAAGATAGAAAATTAGAGATTGTTGGCAGATCCTTGCATGTTGGAGGACTTCTGTATTTGATTGTAATATTTGGCCTAAACCAGGAAGGCCTTACAGCCCGACATGTATGAATCAATTTGAAGATAATATATGAATGTTTTTGTATTCTCTCTCTCACTGTTGTGTGTTGTTGCTTCCGCGTGTTGTTTTGCAAGGTGGATCTGGTTAGGCCCTTAGGGTGTGCCTTTGGCCCCTCTCCCCATCCTCCCTTGCATCAAGTGGTATTAGAGCGAGGTGAGATTTGGATCTAGGTTTGCGAATCTAGGTTTAAGGGTTCCTTCTTGTCAAACCCTAGTTGAATTGTTGTGGGGTAGCAGATTACGATCTGACTTGTAATTGCAGAGGGTTTCAGGATGGTTCGTGGGAGGTGAGATACAGATCCAGGATTGGCAGACATGTTGAGACAAATTGTAGCTAGATTAGAAGCTGTTGAAACAGCCCAGAGAAGAGGAAGACATCTTGAAGATGTTAGTGATGATGAAATTGAGGAAGAACAAGTTGATGTAGAACCTGTACCAATGATGGATCAAGGTGAGGAAAGATTGTTGAAAGCTTTGACAAATCTGAAGTCTACACCACACTTTAATCCTCCTGAGTATAGTGGAAAACTGGATTCTGATGAATTGGTAGATTGGATCACTGAGATGGAAAAGTATTTTGAATATGAAAATGTACCTGAGGAAAAGAAGGTGAAAATTGCAAGCACAAAGTTGAAGAGTCATGCATCCTTGTGGTGGGAACATCTGCAGTTGGACAGAAAGAGGAAAGGCAAAGACAAAATCAAGGTAAGGAATAAAATGGTGAACAAATTAAAAGGAAAGTTCTTACCTTGTGATTATTAGATTAACCTAGTTAGGCGAATGCAAAGTTTGAGGCAGAAAGATAGCTCGCTAAAAGAATATACTGAGGAATTCTATAGACTAGATATCAAATCTGGACATGATGAAGATGAGGTGGAAAGAATTGCTAGATACCTAAATGGTTTGAGAGTTTCCATCCAAGAAGAAATCAGTTTGGTCAAATTGGAGAACATTGAAGAGGCTTATCAATTTGCATTGAAAGCCGAGGAGAAATTGAATAAGAGACATGAGCAAAGACAAAAAGGTAGAGGTGGTAGATTCCCTAGGGGAAGAGATAGATCTTATGGTGAAAACAATAGATTTGAACTTGAAAAGACAACTCTGGATAAAGGCAAGACCGAGTGGAAAGATGAAAGTTCATCTAGAGGCAAAGACAGTAACTACCGAGGTGGTTATAATAGAGGTGGTTTCCGAGGAACTTGTTACAATTGTGGAGAAGAAGGACATAGATCATTTGAGTGTACACATGCCAGTAAGAAGGTCAGTAATAGTAGAAATGCTTTGGTGCAAGAAGGGTCACCGAATGAACCTGGGAAGGAAAATAACTTGATGGTAAGGAGAGCACTTTGAAGTGAAAGTAATAAGGAAGATCTGATAAGGAAAAGTTTGTTTAAGACCAGATGTAGAGTTTTTGATGAAGTTTGGAAGGTAATCATTGACAATGGTAGCTTAGAGAATCTGACATCTGAGGAAATGGTCACAAAGTTGCAGTTGAAAAGGTTGAAACATCCGAAGCCCTATCAGATTTCATGGATCAAAGATGAGCATACACTCTTGGTAAGTGAACAATGTTATGTGAATTTGAAAATTGAAAAGTACTATGATAAGGTGTTATGTGATATTATGCCTATGGATTGTTGTCATATTTTGTTGGGTAGACCTTGACAATATGATAAACATGCTATATATGATGGGAGATTGCAAAAATATACTATTTGGGCTGATGGAAGAAGATAAATCTTGTTACCTTTGATTGAAGAACCTGTTAGTAATGTTTGCACATCTATAAAAGTTTTCTTGATGGAAGGAAGAAAGTTTGTTAAGGATTTGAAGAAGAATGATGTATGTTTTGCTGTGATTCCTAACAAATCGAGTAAGAAAATAGAGGCTAGTGTCCCTGAGGTGATTGATAAGTTACTCACCAAGTACAGTGAAATCATTTCTAATAATGTACCTGATGGTTTGCCACCGAAGAGAAGCATTGATCATTGCATGGATCTTATCCCTGGAGCTAGTTTACCGAATAAGACACCACATCGGTTGACACCTACCAAGAATCAGGAATTGAACCGACAGATTCAAGAATTGTTGCAGAAAGGTTTGATCAGAGAAAGTTTGTGTCCTTGTGCAGTACCTGTTGTATTGGCACCTAAGAAGAATGGAGAATGGCAAATGTGTACTGATTCCAGAGAAATTAACAAGATAACAGTGAAATATAGGTTTCCTATACCGAGAATGGATGACATAATGGACAGTTTGACTGGAGCAAAGTATTTTACCAAAATTGATTTGAAAAGTGGGTATCATCAGATCAGAATCAGAGACGGTGACGAGTGGAAGATTGCTTTCAAGACAAATGAAGGTTTGTATGAGTGGTTGGTTATGCCTTTTGGTTTAACTAATGCACCGAGTACTTTTATGAGGTTGATGAATGAAGTTTTGAAGAAATTCTTGGGTAAGTTTGTGATTGTATATCTTGATGATATTCTGATATTCAGTAAGACCAGAGAAGAACATTTGTTGCATGTTAAACAAGTATTGCAAAGGTTGAAAGAACAAAAGTTGTTGATAAATCTAAAAAAGTGTTCATTCATGAAAGAGGAGATTGTGTATTTGGGATTTGTGATTTTAGCTGATCGTTTGAAAATGGATCCTGAAAAGGTTGAAGCTATTTTGAATTGGCCTACACTTGAGAATGCTAGTGAGGTAAGATCATTTCATGGTTTGGTAAGTTTTTACTGAAAGTTCATTAGGAATTTCAGTTCAATATGTAATGCTATGACTGAGACTATGAGAGGAGATAAAAGAGAATTCAAGTGGACACATGGAGTTGATAAAAGTATTGAGACTTTGAAGTAGAAGGTTGTTGAATTGCATGTTTTGGCATTGCCTGATTTCAATAAGGTATTTCAAGTGGAATGTGATGCAAGTGGTAGTGCAATTGGAGCTGTATTGAGTCAAGAAGGTAAACATGTTTCTTTCTTTAGTAAAAAGTTGAATGATGCAAAAAGGAAATACTTCGTGTATGATCAAGAATTCTATGCTATTGTTCAAGCACTAAAGAAATGGAGACATTATTTGATACCGAGTGAATTTGTGTTGTATATCGATCATAAGGCTTTACAGTATTTGGATAGTCAGAATAAGTTGAATCAGAGACATATGAAATGGGTTAAGTATCTACAAATTTATACATTTGTGATAAAGCATAAGAGTGGAGTCACTAACCGAGTTGTTGATGCATTGAGTAGAAGAAGATCCTTGATGACCGAGATGAAAATTGAAGTTCTTGGCTTTGATGACATGATAGATTCTTATGAATTTGATCTTGATTTTTCTAAGCTGTGGAGAAATTGAAGAGCACCTATTCAAGATCAACCGAGTACTAAATGGGACAAATATTTTATTCAAGGAGGCATGTTGTTTAAGGGTATTCAGTTGTGTATACCGAGAGGAGCAATGAGAACCAATTTGATAAAGGAGAAACATAGTAGTGGTTTGGCTAGACATTTTGGGGTTGATAAAACATTGAATTTTCTTAAGGAGAAATACTTTTGGCCACAGTTGTATAAAGATGTTTGGAAATTTGTGAGAAGTTTTGGAATTTGTCAAGTTGCAAAAGGAGTAAGTCATAATACTGGATTATATACATCTATTTCTATTTCTGAGAAACCTTGGATTGACATCAGTATGAATTTTGTTCTTGGCTTACCGAAGACAGTAATAGGTAATGATTCTATATTTGTTGTTGTGGATAGATGGTGCAGGAGCACCCTCAAAAGATTGAATCAGAGGAAGAAAAAGATGTTAAGGAGATCACTAAATCTTCTTTAGGTTCCTAGATGACTATGTAATCTCATTAGATTCCTAATGTTCAATCAAGTGCTTTGGGTGGCTATATAAACCTAAGACACTTAGATTGAGGGAATTGATATGAGAGATGTTTAATGTTAGAATTAGTCTAAATTAAGAGTGTGAGGTCTTTGTTAGGTCCTTAGAGGTCTTAGGTCATTACCATAGACCTAGTTAGAATTGAGATTTAAGGATATGCAACAAATTTGAAAAGTTGCACAAATCTTGCAAAAATTGCTAAAAAGTTGCTTTACAACTTTAGCAACTTAAAAAAATCTATTGTAACCAATGGGATTACCTATCTAACCGACCAAGGATGGTTAAAACAGTTAGGAGAGGTCTATTTAAGTTTGAATTTGGTCATACCAATGCGGAGAGTGCATGGTAATATAACAGATTTTGAGAATTAATAAAGTATACCCTATTTTTCTACAAATTCTAGACTGCAGCAGCAATTGTATGGCCAGGTACAGATGGTGAATGAGGGGAATTTGACTTGGGAAGTTTTATATGACATTTACCCTCATTTCTCAAGTGGTTTGAGGTCTTCAATCAATCTGGTCTTTGTAGGATTAGAACTTCAAAGCCATTGCCTTGATTTAAGGATAGGCCTTAGGGTTTCAAGGTTTTGTGGCCATCTCTTGCCTTCAGACCATGGAAATCTAATAAGACTTGGAGGAATGCAAGGATGGCCTATGTACATTAATATTCCAAAAGGAGAGAATTTTTCATGTAGGGGAGGGTGGAGAAACAGGAAGCCCTAGGTAGGCATCTCTATGTGACTACCGATTAGTTAGACTGCAACTAACCCCATAACTTTTGATGGGTAATGAATCAAAGCACCAAACCTTTGATTTAGAGCATCCTACCCTATCTTAAGAGTCTCCGATTTTTGAGAAGTGGGAATCAATCCATTTGAGAGTAGTTCCTTCGTTAAAGCCCCAAATTAGCCCTATTAGCCCTAGGTGACTTAAGAGTCCTTTAGTGCGATAATCTTACAATCAAATCCTAACCTTTGCAAATTTGAAGGAGCACTAAAAAGGGTGTCCAAATATATTCTTAGATTATTGGGTTGTGTGGGAAAATTTTGAACTAAGTTCAAATTACCCGAGTAGGAGGGCTACAAGGAAATTGGCTAGGTTCCTAGCACTACCAATTGGAGAATGCTACACTTTCAAGTTGAGATTGTTAAGAGGGAGTCTGGAGGGTGTTGATTCATGCATCAAGTTGGAAAGGAGGTTGTGGGGTGAACAAAACATCATTTTTCCAATAAGTCCTACTTGTAGAGGTCCTGTTCATTCCTAGTTGAGGTTTGTGGATTCAAACTTGGGGATTGTGGGATTGTCTACATCAATTGGTATCAGAGATCCTAAGGTCCTTAGCAGGAAGAATACACCATGTTGGAGAATAGTGAGGAAGAAGTGCCAAGCAGAGTAACTAATGCAAAATTGGCAAAACTTTTTAGAGAGCAAAAGGCAAGATATGAGGCCCAATTGGAGAAGATGGCAAGAGATATGAAGACATTGTCTGAGAAGATGGATAAGGGAAGCATTGGAAACTTTGATGAGGATGCAGTGGGGATTGAAGAAGAACCCCTTGAGCAGGAGGAAGAAAAAGTGCCCGCTGATCAAAGGATGCTCCTGAAGACATTGAAGTCCATGGAGAGAAGAACCATGGATGTGAGATTGGACCTACTTGTCTATAATGGGAAACTAGACCTTGATGTTGCCTTGGATTAGATTAATGATCTATCTAGTTTTTTTGACTGCGAGGACATCCCTGAAAACCAAAAGGTGAAGATAGCCAAGTCAAAGTTGCAGGGGTCTACTCTCACATGGTGGAATTTCACTCAAGATGAAAGAGTGAAGGAAGGAAAGAAACTAGTCACCACTTGGAAGAAGATGGTGAGTCTGTTGAGGGAAACATATATCCCTGCAGATTATGAAGTCCAAATTCATAAGAAGAGGATGGGTCTAAGACAAAGAGACCAAGATGTCTCAACATACACTATAGAATTCAGGATGTTTGGGATGAAGTCCAAATTGGCAGAGCCCAAGAGTGTGAAACTTGCTAGATATATGCAAGGCTTGAAGGTGTCCATTCAAGATGAATTAAGTATGAGTACCATAACTACTATCAACCAATGCTATTAGTTGGCATTAAAGGCAGAGGAGAAGATGAGAAGGAAACAAGACAAAGCAAACAAAAGAAGAGGTGCAAATAATAGCAAAAGTTTCCGAGGTAGAAGTCAGCATAATGAAGGCAGACAGAACTCCAAGGAGTTTGGAGAATCAAGCCAAAATAGCCAAAGAGGGGATAACAGTCCTAGAGATACCTTTAGAGGAAGGAGGAACAGTTCTAGAGGAAGAAATGGGGGAAGAGGCCTACAAGGTGTGAAGTGCTATAGGCGCCATCAAATGGGACACTTAGCATCTAAGTGCCCTGAGAAGAAGAACAAGAAAGGGGAGAGAAGATCTAACCTTGTCAAGGAAGAAGAGGATCAAGGGAACAATTGCCAAGGATCCTATGTATTGCCTGAGGAGGGAGAGAACTTGAATCTTAGGAGAACCTTGCTGAAGACACCAGTCACCCAAGAGCCACCCCAAAGGAAGAATTTGTTCAGATCCTCTTGCAAAATTGGAGGCAAGGTATGTAAGTTGGTTATTGATAGTGGTTCTACTGACAATATGATCTTTGTTGAAGCAGTAGATAAGTTTAAACTAAGGAGGGTCCCACATCCCACCCCTTACAAAGTGTCTTGGCTTACTAAGAGCTAGCAAATTGTCATTGAAGAGCAAGCTTGGGTGGAGTTCCAACTTGGGAAGTACAAAGAGAAGGTACTCTGTGATATGGTCCCAATGGATGCTTGCCATCTGCTCCTTGGGAGACCATGAAAGTATGATGTGGAAGCACATCATGCACAAAGGTGAGAAAGTAATATTCTCATCCCATTCTGATCATGTTGAAAGTGAATCTAAATTCCTATTTGTAGGTGAAAAGGAGTTTATAAAAACTATTAAGGAGGAAGGAAATCCTTGTTATGCTCTTGTTGTTTTGCCTAACAATGATAGGAAGAAGGGAAAGGAAGTCAAGGCAGAGACCTTGAGGAAAACTAGTCCTAAGGAAGTGATTGATCTACTTGATCAGTATAGGGACATTTTGTCAAAAGACTTACCTAGTGAGTTACCTCCCATTAGAGAGATAAGCCATCACATAGACCTTATCCCTGGAGCCACCTTGCCTAACAAAGAAGCATATAAGCTAACCCCTAAGAAAAATAAAGAAATAGCTAGGCAGATACAAGAACTTCTAGAAAAAGGGTTGATTACAAAAAGCTTAAGCCCTTGTGCAATACCTACCCTTCTAGCCCCAAAGAAAGAAGGCACATGGAGGTTATGCATTGACTCCAGAGCCATCAATAGGATCACCATAAGATATAGGTTTCCCATGCCTAGAATTGAAGACCTATTGGATCATTTAGGGGTGCAAGGTATTTTTCTAACATGGAATTGAAGAGTGGATACCACCAAATCAGAATCAGGGCTGGTGATGAGTGGAAAACAACATTCAAAACCAATGAAGGCTTGTATGAATGGAGTGTGATGCCCTTTGGGTTATCTTATGCACCTAGCACATTCATGAGACTCATGAATGAAGTGCTCAAATAATTCTTGGGAAAATTTTTCATTGTGTATCTAGGTGACATTATTATTTTTAGTAAAACAAAAGAAGACCATCTAAGGCATCTAGATCTAGTCCTCAAAAGATTGCAAGAGGAGAAACTTTTCATAAATTTGGAGAAGTGTGTTTTTATGCAGGAAGAGCTTGTGTATTTAGGATTTGTGGTTGTAGGAGGAAACATAAAGATGGATCATGATAAGATAGAGGCTATTCTATCTTGGCCTTCTCCAAGGACAATGACAGAGGTGAGAAGATTTCATGGGCTTGCATCTTTCTATAGAAAGTTCATCAGGAACTTTAGCCAGTTATGTGCTCCAATGATGGAGACTATCAAAGGGGGGAAAAAGCACAAATTTGTATGGACTAAGGAGGCAGAAGACTCCTTTCAGCATTTGAAGTAGAAGGTATCTGACAGACCTATCTTGGCATTTCCTGATTTTCAAAAGGTTTTCACCATAGAGTGTGATGCTTCTAACACTGCAGTAGGAGCAGTACTAAGCCAAGAAGGAAGGTCAATAGCCTTTTTCAGTGAAAAATTGAATGATGCTAAGAGGAAGTACTCCTCTTATGACTTGGAACTATATGCACTATTCCAAGCATTAAAGAAATGGCGGCACTATCTTCTTCCAAAAGAGTTTTTGGTTTGGACAGATAATCAAGCTTTGAGTTTCCTAAATAGTCAAGAAAAGTTGGGCCACAAACATATGAAATGGGTTGAATCCATTCAAGCCTTCACCTTCTCCATAAAACATAAGAAGGGAGTTGCCAACAAGGTGGCAGGTGCTCTAAGCAGAAGGACCATGATAGTGCAATAAATCAGGCTCCAAAGTGTGGGCATTGAGTCTTTGAAGGACATGTACTTATCTGATGAAGATTTCAAAGACATCTACCAAATTTTCTGTGATTTTTCAGAGGCATATTGTATGCACCCTAAAATGGTCGCCTAGACTTTGGGCCCCATTTATTCAATTTATCAATCCTGAATCATTTTTATCAATAATCAATATTTTCAACATTATCAATTTCTTGATCAAATCCTAATTTCGATCATATATTGGATTTTTATCCTTGGGCTAACCATTTATCCTAAGTCTTTATTTGATTAAAAGGAATATTTCCTCCTCTTTTAATTAAATAAAAAGCCCCACTTTTCCTCTTATCCTAAGTTGCACAAATAAAGCATTATTCTTATTTTATAAAAAGAGAAAAAGCACTTTTTGTCTCATATGGACATAAAGTCAACTCTTATTTTCCTATTGGAGGATATTTGTGCACATGGATTGCTCCTCTTTCAAGCTCCACCGCTGATTAAGACTTTTTGCCTCTTAATCTCCATGGTCCATTTCACCTCATTTCTTATAAAAGGAGAGCTCTCTCCTTCATTTAGATCCACTTGTTTTATGCTAATGTTATGCTGTAGGTTTTAGGTGCATTTGAAGTTTTTGAAGACATTGAAGACTTGCTTCATTTCATCATTTAGTTGCATATTTCCATTCTTAGTTGCATGATAATGGCATTCTTAGTGTAGATTTCCTTTTTATGCAATAGATTTAACTCACATAGTCTAAATAGGAAGGATTTGTAATCCATTGCTATTTCCATTTCATAGCTTAGTTTGTACTTCCATTCTCATAGCATAGCTTGCACATTTGCATTCTCATTCTTAGCTTGCATTACATTTTCATAGTGATTCTTGAGGATATTGGCACTCTTGCCCTTGTCCTCACTTGAATCTCTCATTGTGTAGTTGACTAGCAAGGTCACAAGCTTGTAGCTCTAGCTGAGAGCAAATACATCATAGTCCCTTGCAACTCTATGCATAGAGAGTTATGAGCCGCTTTGTGAGGCCTCATTCTTGAACAACCTTGCATGTAATGGTTCATAGAAGTGCACCTTTTTAGTGTGTACATTTCTGGCGCCCACCGTGGGGCAGAGTAGATAGGCTTTGTCCTTTATTTCATTTGCATTTTCATCATTTTTCGGATTATTTTTTGGAAATTTTTCAATCTCTAGTTTTCTGTCTCAGAGTATCGCGCAATACTTCTCAGAAATATCGCGCGATATACCTTTGTATAGCGGTGCGACACTTCGCGCGAAAGAAGAATCACCCGCCAGTACTGAGGTTTATCGCCTGTTATCAGGCGAAGTATCACCCGCCCATAGTGAGAAGTATCGCGCGACTGAGAAATATCGCCCGACTGTAGGAAACTGTATCGCGCGATACTGGTGAATACTGAGAAATATCGCCTGGTTTGACAGAGACTTGCGTTTCCAGTTTTCTTGTCCGAATTTAATTATTTTAGCTTGCTATTTTATTTTGCTGTGTTTAGATAGGTCTAACCCGCATCTTTTAGCTTAAATCTAGCAGTTTGTTACATGTTTACATTTGGATTTTGATTTTGCTAACTTTGTGGGTCTAACAAGTTGTGTTTGTAGGTACTCTCATTTGCTTGAAAATTGCTAAAAATGCATGTCAAAGAGGGCTACTAACAGTTTTTGCAGGGCTGCCCAAGCATAAAAATAAATTTTTTATTTTATTTCTTGCTTGTTATTTACTTTCCTTTCAAGTGTGGCATTCACTAATTGTATTAGGAATCTTAATACCTTGTGAAATGGATTTTGAGGTGGTAGGAGAAGTATGCTCTTCACCTTTAGGTGAATCAGAAAATCTTGACCCATCTTAAGGTTTTGGAAGCAAGGGAGTAATTGAATCTCTTTGCTTGGTGTGTTTGGGAAAGATTTTTGAGATAGGGGAGTATGCTCTTCACCTTTGTGGTGAATCAAAAACCTTGAACCTCAAGAGTTAATCCATTTTTGTTTAGTTTAGGAATTCTTTAGTGGGCCTGCTCTTGAGCAATCAAGAGGAACGACTCAAGTGGGGACAACCTTGTCATCATTTTTCTTGGTGGCAAGTGATTCCAACTCACTATAATCTCAAGGCTATCAAGGACACCAAAAACCTTGATAGACATAACACTTGTCTTCGTTTGATGTGAGTAGCTCATGGGATTGCGACCATGGGGAAAACATTGAACAAGAATGCTTAAGGTACTCTTGAGGCCGCGAGGTCCTAGTCCTTTATGAGGAGCAAGAGGGGTGTTGTGAACGGAAATCCTTATTAAGAACCATTAGATAGAAGCCACCTTCTTTTAACCGCTTATCTTTTTAGTGCAAGGATTGATCCAAGTGGTTTACCTGGATCACCTTAAGATACTCACCATATGTGTCCCTTTGGTTGTGTCATTTGACATTTCCATGACAAAGCCAACATCTCTTGTGGGTAACCACTTGGTGTGAGGCAAGGGGGCATCAAGTTGTGGGCTAAGTTGGTAAGTATTGAGCCTTGACTTTTTAGGATAGATTTTCTTGAAGTATTTTTGATTGTGTGATACCAGTGCAAACGTTCTTACATACAAACAATTGGTAGCATTCATAGGGTGTTGTTCCAATTCTGATATCACAAGTGTTTGTCTTGGCAAGGTTGCTTTTGCCCTTGTTTCAAGTGTTTGAGACCATGTTTTGATCCCTTACTGTTTGCAAACCTACCGAAATTCTACTGATATTGTGACTGAAATAAAAAACATCAACCCTCAGACTGGAAATTTTGACCAAACAGACCCAAAAATGCAAATTTCACACAATTCTGGTCACGAGTTAAACAAATCTGCAATAGTATCGCGCCCTGTAAAGCGAAGTATCACGTGATACTTCGCGCTTGCTAGAAATATCACCCGCTTTGAAGAGAAATATCGCGCGATAGTTCACCTCTGACGGACTATCGCCTGACCTGCCTGGAGTATATCGCCCGCCAGTATCAAGAAGTATCGCCTGGCTTCAGGTGAAGTATCGCGCGGGTATAGGTTTATCGCCCCAGTAGCCTGGAGTATATCGCCTGGTTTATTTTTGCCGTGCTTAAATTTTGGTCAGTTTCAGTTGCTATCAATCAGGCTAGGTCTTAGAGCAGGCTTCTCACCCTGACGTCTGAGATTTGTCTTGACTCCAAATTTCTAGTTTTTAGTCCTCCGGGATAGCATCATTTGATTTATGAAATCATTTTGGAATAATTGTCAAGTTAGAAAGCCATTCTTGGTGCCAAGGTTCATCTTTAAAATTGTTAGCTACATTCTGGGAAAATTTTAGTACTCTTATTGTCCAAATCGCTTTCATTTTCATCTCAATTTCAATTATCTTTTGGCCTAGTCCAACCTCCTGATTCAAAAGTGCAAGGGTAGTGACCCTTTGATTTGAAGCACCTCTTTGACAGTGTTGGTAAAGCCCTTTTTTTTCTTTTCATTTCTCTTTGGACAATAGAGGACTTTGATTATCCTAGTTTGGCGTTGAACTTTGAAAGATCACCTTATCATTGAGAGTGTCTCTCTTTCATGTCAGTTATGACAAGGTACCAAGTTAATCAAGGGAAGCGACCCCCTGTTGCCTTTAGCCAGTTACCACCCGTCAAGACTCGTCGACAACCTAAGGGAAAAAGACCCCTTTTTGACCAATCTCCTAAGAGTGAATCTGAGGTTTGTTTTAATCCGGGAGCTAATCCTAGTGAAGTGAGCACCTCTTTTGTACCACTTTCATCAAGTATGGACATGAGTTACACTTTCACCCGACAACAAAGAGAAGCCATGAATCAAACTTTTGAGGATATCTTCCAACGACACAGGAGAGAGTATGGTGGTTCTTCTCATGCTAGTCCACCTGGGTCACCTCCCAACAACATGAGGTATTTTGATGCTCATCAATGAGCCGAAAGACATCATAAGCAAGCTCACTCAGATTCAGGGTCACAACACGAAGACCAGAACAATGAATCTAGTGATCACCACATCAATGCAGCTAATGCAATGAGGCATTCGAGACAAACCTCCCCACTTAAAGACACCTCTTGAAATGCAAATACACGATTGAGAAGCATTGAGAGAGAGAAGCAAGCCTACTTAGATGAACAGGCTGCTAAAAAAGAAAAATTCAGACAACTAGAGGAAGAGGAACGTGCATTGTTGGATATACAGAAAAGAGTCACCCAAGAAGAAGAAGATAGACTCTATGCACAACAACTCTAAAGCTGATTTAACGGGAGGGGATCCAATAGTGGGACCAACTCACCCCCATCTACCCCTTCCCCTAGCCCTCGAAGAAGATCAAAGACACCCTCACGATCCCCAAGTCCTAGAGGAAGGAGGGCTTCAAGATATGACCATCATAGGAGACAGTCGTCTCATAGACATTCAAAGCAACCCTCCCAACGAGCACATCATGGCTCACAACATGGAGGCAGTTATGCTAAATTTGATCATATGGACTTCATGACTATGCAACAAGAACCATCCTTTCAAGCCTATGTGGAGCAATATGTGGAACAAAACAAAGACCAATTCTTGGAAAGTCTTATCAACAAAGGCGCTAAAGTTTCATATAATTTTGATGTTCACCAAAAGATCAAGAAATAGAATCCTTCAACTGATGAGGTGATCTTACAAATGCAAAAGGATATAGACAGGATGAAGGCTCCCAAGAGCACATTTCATTTGGACTCCATATGTCCTAACCCCATTGACAAAAGTGTGGTGATGGTAGAATTCCCTAAGAAAGTTGAATTCCCAACATACGACAAATATGATGGCACTGGTGACCCTCACGACCATGTTCGACAGTTCTACATAATGAGCTTTTCCTTTCACCATGAAGACTCCTACTTGCTGAGATTATTCCCAAGGAGTTTAAAAGGTCAAGCCATGGAGTGGTTCACCAACCTTTCCCCTCCAGTAAAGACATTTAAAGAACTTGTCCAAAGATTTGTTCAGCATTTTGCTTACAACTTATCGAGGTCAGTCACAATGCTTGATTTGTGTAAACTTAAACAAAATCAAGGAGAATCTTTTGTCACATTTTTACAACGATGGAGGCGATTGTGTTCGAAATACCCAAGGACAATCCCTAAAGAGGAGAGAATTGATATCATTGTGAGCAATCTAATACCAAAACTCAGATATGAAGTCAAGAAAATCCCATTTAATTCCTTTGATACTATGGTAGAGGTGGCATGTCGCATTGAGGATGTCCTAAAAGAACAAGGAATTTTGGCTAAACCAACAAATAACAACAATAGCCAAAATAACAATACTAATGGTAACAAGGACAAAAAGAACTCCTATTGGAACAAAAACAAGCAAGTGGTCAACGATGGAGTTGTTGACTCATCCCAAGTCAAAAATGAAGGAGTTCTTAACCTCTCTCATGCAGTTCAAGGTATGAAGCTGCAAACGTCTTCAACACAACAAGACAAACCTAAGTATCAAAGGAGATCTAAAACGGAGAAAAGACAATTTACTAAATTGGGAGAATCTTATGTAGATGTTTTCAAGACATTAGTTGCTCATAATTTGGTGCACCCACAGGATCCTACAAAACATCGAATACCGGATCCTTTACCTCATTGGTGGGATGCTAAGGCTTTTTGCATTTTCCATAATGGGATTGGACACGACATAGAAAATTGTTTTAAACTCAAGCATCTTGTCCAAGACCTTATTGAAAAAGGACAATTACAAGTGGATGGGTTAACCACTAATGCAGACCATAAAGCCTTTAAAGAGCCCTTGCCTAAATATGAAAAAGGAGAGAATTCTAGCAATAAGAATGGCAAGGCGGCTATTAACTATACATACACACATGCTGACAATGTGATTAACATGCTTGAAGTGGCTGACGATAACATCAACATGGTGAGAAAGAAAGATCCTTATGGACATAATGTGGACTCAACTCCTATGACTAATGAAAGACCCGCTGTGGTGATAAGAGGTCCTCACTCACAAAGAATGCCCCAGTCCCTCAATGCTGTCACTAGGGGTCAGGCCCAAGCGCCCATTATCATTAAAGGTCCTAGCACTAGCAAGTCCAAGCAGCCCATGTCCAAAGGTGCTCCTCCCAAATCTGTCATTGGTCCTGATTCCAATTATAATCTTATTGACCAGCTACAATGTACACCCGCGCAGATTTCCATTTTTGAGCTTTTAGAATTGTCTCCTAAGCACAAGTGCATCCTTGAGGATGCTTTGCGAGCAGCCAATGTCCCTAACAACTTAGATATTGACCAATTCCAAAACATGGTCAACCATTTGGCTAGCCCTCATTACCTCACCTTCTCAGAAGAAGATGACAAATCCATTAGTCACCCACATAATTTGGCCTTACACATCGAAGTCATGATTCATAAAACCCGTGTTAGGTGTGTATTGATAGATGGGGGTGCGGGGCTCAATATTTGTACCCTGAGTTTGCTGCTAGCTCTAGGATATTCCGAGAATGTCATTGACACAAAGAAAAGGATCACAATCAAAGCATATGACGAAGCAGAAAGAAGGTCTAAGGGATTGGCTGTTTTGCCTATTCGCATTGGTCCTGTAGAAAAAGATATATTATTTCAAATTGTTGATGTTGGACCTCTAGCCTACAACATTTTGCTAGGTAGACCATGGATTCACGAAATGCAGGCAGTCCCATCAACATATCACCAGTGTGTTAAGTTTCCCCATAACGGTGTAGAAATTTGCATCCCTGGAGATAGTGCTCTATCAGTTAATAACATTTCTACGGGATCACATGTACCTTTGAATAGGGAAGCTGACAGTCCTAGTAGTTCACTTGAACAATGCAAGCAGAAGTTCAAGACCATGGATCTTGGGATGGGAGATTATAAGATTGATTCTTTTACAAAAATGCCAATCTCTCCTAGGTCTTATGGGAGACCATCACCAAATACAAAACCTTTGTCATCGGCAATGACATTATTTGGGAAATTTGTTGAGTCTTCGGTCCCCATTCAAGAAGAGAAAGAAGAAGTTATTGTACGGGACTGGATCTATCACGAGGAGAAATACAAACATAACGAGAATTTTGCTCCTTCACCTGAAACTTATGGGAAAGGATATACACTGGTTAAAAATATGGGATATCCGAGATATGGTCCCCTTAGTCATAGGCTGGATGCTAAAGCTGAGCCTCTTGATCATGCTCTTTTTGGATGAAAGAATAAGTCCACGGTTGGCTTAGGTTTTGAGAATAAGAAGAAGAAAGGTGTCCCTGTGCCAGCTGCGATGGATAGTGACAGTGATGCAGATTATACGCCTGATCTTTCCAATCAACAAGATGTGTCTAATGATTGGGTACCCTCAACGAATCTCCTTTGGGGAGATTCCACAGATTTGATGCTCGATAGTCCTACTATCCCAGCTGCGACGGATAGTGACTGTGTGACTGCTAGATCGACAAAGGAAAGTGTTACTGTCCTAGCTACAACGGATAGTACCAATACTAGCACTAGATAGGGGGAAACCCTTCCTAACCTTGAGGCTTCTACATCACGAGGCCTAAATGATGACTCAAAGATAGACTCCCATGAATATGAATGGGACTCACTTTCAGATGCAACAATTGATCTGGACATGGATATTATCCATGCCTATAGTACCCAACCCGATGCGACTAACGATCCTAGTGTCGGACTAGAGGATTGTCCTCCTCAAATCGCCTTAGTGGACGATGCTTCGTTTGATAGGATGAGTCCTAATTCAGGTATCTTAGGAGAAGACTTGATGAACTCTGATTATATGGTCACCAGAGATGACACCTTTCGCATAAACAAACTCGAACCCGCCATTGACTTACCCCTTGTTCACTTTGACCTAATTGACTGGTCTCAGCGCCATCAAGAGCCCACATTCCTCACTTTCCACAATGATTACGAAATTGCTTGCTATCTGAATGCTCTTGAACCTGTGGCTTCTTCCACCAGTGAATCAACAACCAGCATGACAGAGCCTGATATTAAGTACCTCAGTCTCAAAATAAAAGAGAAATAGAAAAATAGGTATGATGGCGAAAACCACTTTGTGGCGGTGTCAGAACCAAAAATAGTAAAAAGAAATGACGCATCTGAAGGTGAAAACCTCTTTGAGGCACCTAAGGATGGGGTACTTAATAACTTGCCAAGTTATTTCTAGGATAGATCATCAATATTGATTGAACCAACAAAGCCAGTCAATTTAAACACAGAAGAAAATCCTCAGATAGTCCATCTTGCTTAGTCTTTGTCCGAAGAAGAGACCAAGGCATATGTACAGTTTTTACAGAAAAAGAAAATTAATTTTGCATGGACCTACTCAGACATGCCAGGGCTTGACACGAATCTCATAATGCATCACTTATCCATAGCTCCAGGAGTCAAGCCAGTAAAACAGAGATTAAGAAAAATGCATCCACATGTAGCTCTACTTGTCAAAGGAGAATTAGAAAAACTTTTGAGAGCTGGATTTATTAGAGCCATCGATTATGCAGAATGGATCTCAAACATAGTACCGATCTCCAAACATGATGGGTCCATTCGTGTCTGCACAGATTTTAGAGATTTAAACAAAGCATGCCCAAAGGATGATTTTTCACTTCCAAACATTGACATGATAGTGGACATGACGGCGGGCTATGACATATATTCTCTAATGGATGGTTTCTCGGGGTATAATCAAATCAAAATAGCTCCTAAAGACCAAGAGAAAATAGCATTCACATGTGCATGGGGAACCTATTGCTGGAACGTCATGCCATTTGGGTTAAAGAATGTAGGAGCAACCTACCAAAGAGCTATGACGACTATCTACCAGGGCGCCAGAAATGTACACACTAAAAATGTGCACTTCTATGAACCATTACATGCAAGGTTGTTCAAGAATGAGGCCTCACAAAGCGGCTCATAGCTCTCTATACATAGAGTTACAAGGGACTATGATGTATTTGCTCTCAGCTAGAGCTACAAGCTTGTGACCTTGCTAGTCAACTACACAATGAGAGATTCAAGTGAGGACAAGGGAAAGAGTGCCAATATCCTCAAGAATCACTATGAAAATGTAATGCAAGCTAAGAATGAGAATGCAAATGTGCAAGCTATGCTATGAGAATGGAAGTACAAACTAAGCTATGAAATGGAAATAGCAATGGATTACGAATCCTTCCTATTTAGACTATGTGAGTTAAATCTATTGCATAAAAAGGAAATCTACACTAAGAATGCCATTATCATGCAACTAAGAATGGAAATATGCAACTAAATGATGAAATGAAGCAAGTCTTCAATGTCTTCAAAAACTCCAAATGCACCTAAAACCTGCAGCATAACATTAGCATAAAACAAGTGGATCTAAATGAAGGAGAGAGCTCTCCTTTTATAAGAAATGAGGTGAAATGGACTATGGAGATTAAGAGGCAAAAAGTCTTAATCAGCAGTGGAGCTTGAAAGAGGAGCAATCCATGTGCACAAATATCCTCCAATAGGAAAATAAGAGTTGACTTTATGTCCGTATGAGACAAAAAGTTCTTTTTCCCTTTTTATAAAATAAGAATAATGCTTTATTTGTGCAACTTAGGATAAGAGGAAAAGTGGGGCTTTTTATTTAATTAAAAGAGGAGGAAATATTCCTTTTAATCAAATAAAGACTTAGGATAAATGGTTAGCCCAAGGATAAAAATCCAATATATGATCGAAATAAAGATTTGATCAAGAAATTGATAATGTTGAAAATATTGATTATTGATAAAAATGATTCAGGATTGATAAATTGAATAAATGGGGCCCAAAGTCTAGGTGACCATTTTAGGGTGCATACATTTGCCCCTCTTTGACTAATGTGTGATCGATTTGGGAACACATGCAGTCAAAGAAGAATTGAAATGTGAGATCGATCTAGGATCACAAAACAACTCCGATGTGAGGTCGATTTGGGATCACATCCGAACAAAGTATAAACAAAGTCCTTTGAACATGAGGTCGATTCGTGTCTACACAGATTTTAGAGATTTAAACAAAACATGCCCAAAGGATGATTTTCCACTTCCAAACATTGACATGATAGTGGACATGACGGCGGGCTATGACATATATTCTCTAATGGATGGTTTCTCGGGGTATAATCAAATCAAAATAGCTCCTGAAGACCAAGAGAAAATAGCATTCACATGTGCATGGGAAACCTATTGCTGGAACGTCATGCCATTCGGGTTAAAGAATGTAGGAGCAACCTACCAAAGAGCTATGACGACTATCTTTCATGATATGATGCACAAAAATATGGAAGATTATGTGGATGATACCCTGGCAAAATCAAGAAAAAGGGACACACACCTCGATGATCTGGAAGTCATTCTAGATCGTATGCAACAATTTCAACTAAGATTGAATCCAAAGAAGTGCGCATTTGGCGTCACCTCAGGAAAACTTTTAGGATTCATAATATCAGCAAAAGGTATCGAGGTTGACCCCGAAAAGGTCCAAGCAATCCTAGATATGCCACCTCCTCGGAATATCAGCCAAATGAGAAGTCTTCAGGGACGTCTTCAATCAATTAGGAGGTTTATTTCTCAGCTTGCAGATAGAGCGCAACCCTTCAACAAGACATTGCATAAGGGTGCTTCTTGTGTTTGGAAAGAGGATTGTCAAAAGAGCCTAGATCAGATCAAACAGTACTTGGCTAATCCTCCGATCCTAATGCCTCCTATTCCAGGGAAACCATTGATACTATATATTTCAGCTACAGACACTTCTCTGGGGGCATTATTGGCTCAATCAGATGATACTGGGAAAGAACGGGCCATCTACTATATCAGCCGTACTCTAGTCTCCTATGAGATCAATTACAATAATATTGAGAAGTCTTGTCTGGCAGTGGTGTTTGCTTCTCAAAAGCTGCGCCACTACATGCTTGCTCATACCATACATTTGGTTGCCAAAATTGATCCCCTTAAATACTTGCTTAGTAAGGCTGCCTTGACGGGTAGACTCGCTAAATGGATGATGGTCCTAATTGAATTTGACATAGAGTATGTTGAAAGGAAGGCAATAAAAGGACAAGCTATTGCCGACCAATTAGCTAATTTTCCAATCCAGCATAGTATGCCAGTCCAAGTGGAATTCCCAGACGAACACATCTTGTATACAACTACTCGCACTTGGACAATGTTCTTTGATGGCTCCCTCATGCAAAATGGATCAGGTGCTGGAGTGTTATTTGTTTCTCCACATGGGTACAACATTCTGAAGTCTTACAAACTATTATTCCCATGTACCAATAATATTGCAGAATATGAAGCTTTAACTAATGGCTTGAGAATGGCTATAGAATGGAACATCACAGAGTTACATGTCTTTGGGGATTCCCAGTTAATAATCAACCAAGTCAATGAAGAGTATCAAACCAAGGATGACAAATTGATACCCTATAAAAAGATGGTTGATTCTTTGAGACGCTATTTCACCTTTGTGACGTTTCAACAAATCCCTAGGATAGAGAACAAAGCTGCAGATGCCATGGCCACATTAGCTTCACTTCTTCAGTTGGAGACACATGAATCCAGATTTGAATTCCTGGTGGAAGAGCTACACCATCCCATCTTTGACTCGTCTGAAAGCCATGTCATTTGTGCCATTATCACACACGAGTCTTCCCGATATGGTGCTATCTATTCATATCTTCATGATGGCATCATCCCTGACACATTCACCCGCTCCAAATGCCGAAACCTCATCCGTAACGCCTCTCGCCACACCCTCATCTCTGGTGATTTATATAGGAGGGGTTTAGATGGGACGCTCCTTAGGTGCTTGGAAAAGGAGGAATCCAACCAAGCGTTAGCTGACATCCACGAGGGCATTTGTGGTGGACATTCTAATGGTCTTGCCATGGCCCGAAGGTTGCTTAGGGCGGGATATTATTGGCCCACAATGCAGATAGATGCAGTCACCTTTGCTAAGTCATGTGAAAAATGTCAGAAACATGGCAACCTGATCCATGCTCCAGGTAGGGAGTTGATCCCCTCTGTTTCTCATTGGCCATTTCAGCGCTGGGCCTTTGATCTGGTTGGGCAGATTCATCCCAACTCATCAGGTGGACACAAGTTCATTATTACTGCCACTGACTACTTCACAAAATGGGTGGAAGCTGTGCCACTTTCTGTTGCTTCAGGAAGGACCATTTCTTTGTTCATCTTGAATCATATCATTTGCCGATTTGGAGTGCCTTCTGAGATCATTACTGACAATGGAGGTCAATTTAAGAATAAGGACCTAAAGCACCTATGAAAAAAGTTTAAAATCAAGCAACATTGGTCCTCCATCTATTTTCCACAGGGAAACGGACAGGCAGAAGCCTCTAACAAAACTATTCTTAAGATTCTTCATAGAATAGTGCACAAGAATGGTAGGGATTGGCACTTACAAATCAATCCAACACTATGGGCTTATAGAACAAGCATTCACACACCTACAGGAGCCACTCTTTTTTCTCTCACCTATGGCGCTGAAGCAATATTGCCTTTAGAAGTCGAGATACCATCACTTAGAGTCTCACTCAAAGGTTTGATTATAGATGAGGATTACTGCGCCATGAGGTTACAGGAGTTAGAACTTCTAGATGAGAAGCGTAAGGCTTCCTTTGATCATATGAGAGTGTATCAGAAGCGTATGTCCAAGGCATTCAACAAGAAGGTTCGCCCTAGAGAATTTCAAATAGGTGATCTTGTTTTGCGAGAGAACCCTAAGAACCAACAACACAAAGAGCAAAAGGGCAAGTTTGAACCTAACTGGCTTGGACCATATGTTATTACAGCTGCTTTTGGTACTGGTGCATATTTACTGTCAGACCCTGATGGAGAACAGCTCCCTGATCCCATCAACATTGTGCACCTCAAGAAGTTCTATCCTTGATGCCCATTCTGTCTGGGGGCATCCTTTGTACATATCTTATTGATCCTGAAAAAATTCCAAAAAAATTGATATATGATGCTGAAAAAATTCTAAAAAGCATAAAAAGTCCTAAAAAAATACAAAAAAATCAAAATATTCAAAAAAATAAAAAAAATAAAAAAAAGTGCCTTGGTGAAAACTTAGCAATAGGCGCCTTGGTAGCAAAAATACAAAAAAAAATAAAAATGAAAAAAGAATCCAGGTGGTGAAAACCTGGAAACAGGCGCTACTTGAGGCCTTTGCACTCCTATTTGTTAGCATGCGTCCTCGACACTTAGCCTTTTTCCATCATGCCTTGACCTTATTTGGCCTAGTCTGGAATTGGTCTTTGTCTTTGTCTAGGGGGCATAACTGTTAGCATTGGTCTTTTAAGAGCGTTTGTCTCTCGGGGCATTTCACAACAGGTATTTTTCAACACCACCCCAAATAGTGTTTTTCAACACTACCCTTGCGTCGAGTGTTTCTTAACACTTATCAGGTGTCTTACCCAACAGTCTCGTATGATGCAATATTTCTCATTTGCAGATATAATACTCAGAGTTTGACTCTATGACCAACACACACACACTTAAACAATTGACTCGATGACGATATGTTGACTTTATTTTCCTTTGTGTGCTGTCTATGAGGATTTCTTTGATGAGTGGTCTCTCCCTGAGAAGTTTTTGATGATGCATAGCTAGAAGACTGAGGGAATGAGAACATGTTTTCTTTCTTTATCTGCTTGTGGGTATATTTTGTTGATCCTAACTGTCATGAGCATTTATGCTGGTCCTACTTGACACTATGGATTAACAAGGTATTATCCTTGACTGTTTTTGTGAGTGCATGCTTTTAGCTATCCTGACTTTCATGTGTCTTGATACAAGCATAATCTCGCCATATCAAACTTAGGTGATCTCACTGCATTAGTCATCTGGACCTACATGTCTTTGATGCCTAGGTGAGATTTCCACATTTCTATCTGATAAAGATCATATTCATATCCACATAGTTACGCTAGTGTGTATTGTATGATCTTACGACGCTACCAATAACGCTCGATGATGATAATTAGATGTCTATAGGCGTTGTGACCTTGCAAGTCAATCATGTTCATAGTAGTTTGCATTTTTAAGTTCATGATAGTCTAGTGCATATGGAGAGAGCTCTCCTTTTCATCCTACGTGGACCTGTCAGTCAACTGCGCTCACCTTTTCTTCTTCTCGATCATGTCTTTCGCTCCTTGTCTTTGTCATCTCGAACCTGTTCTTGTTCATCACAAGGGGTTAATCATATCATCATATCTATATCAAAACTGTCATTTTCAAGAAACATGAGTCTATATCCTACACATGAGAATTAAACATACATCTATGAGAGAGAACATACATAAGCACATACATAAGCATTTTTGAGCAAAATGACAAGACAATATACATAAACTGATACATCCATCACAAGTGAGACAAATACACATGATACATTGAACATCCAGTAATCTCATAAATCTATATACAATGTCATGATATACAATACAATATGAGATCCCAAAATCTGGATCAAAAGTCTCAAAATATGTCCAAAACATCTAAACCTAAGACTCACTACCACCCTCGTGAGGAGCTCGTGGTGATGGAGGAGGCATAGCTCTCCTATCGAGTACCACGTCTGATACCCCTGCCCGCTGAGAGTATGATGGTGCTCTCTCACCCTCTGGGATGGCCTGTAGATATAACCCATGATAATAGGCAGCTCTCGCTGACTCTCGTCAGAGCTCTAGTGCCTCGGCCTGTGCCATCGCTTCACGGCGTGCTATCTCTGCCCTAAGATCAGATATCTGCTGATCTCGCTCTGCCCTCAGATCCAGTAGCTGCTGATCTCTCATGACTATAGTAGTCCAGAGCTGCTGTATCTCTGCCTCCTGAGCCTGTATCTGGGCTCTCAGATCCTCTCCCCCCGCAGGCTGCTCCTGCTGTACCTCCGCCTGCCGGCGAGCTGGTCTCACCTCCTCCTCAGGTGTCACTGACTGCTATCCCCGTGACCATTTCCAGCCACCTAATCTCAACCCCTCTCCTCTCTCCATCCTCCTCCCTCTCCCCCTCCTGCCATCTCCTCCATCCCCTCCCTCCCCTCCTCCCTCTCCTCCATCCCCTCCGTCCCCTCCATCTCCCTCGTCATCTCCTCCGTCTCCTCCTGGCACTGGTACCTGTGCATTGGGTACTGTAAACTGAGGGAAGGGCACCCTCCGCCGCTCTGCTCTATAGGCTCCATCAGCCCCTGCATCTGCCATATCTAGGAAATACTCCCAGGGCTCACTCCTGATACTTGCTGTCTCCATGACAGCCTGCTGATAATCCAACATGGGTAGCCACCTATGACCCTCCTCATCTCTGGCTCTGGCATAGGTGGTAGTCTCTGTCGAGACTCGCTGCTGCCTCCCGAACTGCCGCCATACCCGAGTGATGCAGAATCTCTCTACGATCTCTGCATACCAACCTACCAGTGGCTGACTGCACAGCATGTAGCTCAGCTCATCCGCTGCATCCCCCCAAACCTCAACCTCCCTGTAGGGCCTCCATGTGAATGAGGCTATCTCGTCCAAAATCCACCGATAGTAGGTCACATCCCCAGAATGGGCATGTGATATAAACCCAAGGTACCTATAGATATAGGGGTACCTCCTCTCCCTTGGCTGAACCTTGGGGCGCACCACAGCGATGTGCTCCCACGCCCATACCTGTGCCAGGATGGCACCGCATGCCCATGTCTGACCGTCTCTGTAGATGATCTTGTGCAGCTTGTGGTACATCTCTGCCAATATGGCAAGACCCCATGCCATCCGCCGCGGCCTGCCAATCAAGTCCACCAAAAGCCGAGCCCATCCGAGTGGAAAACCCTTCTGACTACGGTCAGTCATCAGGATCTGCGAAATGATGGAAGCCACTATACATGGCACTGGGTAGTCTCTGCCAAAATCGTCTATCAGCCTCTCCCAGCTGATATGTCTATCCAGAATCGTGACATCCTGGAACATCTCCTGAACCAGGCGGCGCCCCTTAGTGGCATCCTGATCATAGTACACCTGTGCCAACAAATGAATCATGTCAGTTTTCATCATATGAAAACATTATATTTATGATTAGATCTTAAAACATGATTCTACTCACTAGCTCGCCATGACATGGCACTTGTAGGATCCTGTAGACGTCCTCCAAAGTAATCGATGCCTCTCTAGTAGGCAG
Source organism: Chamaecyparis obtusa (assembly GCA_027943335.1). Lineage (NCBI taxonomy): Eukaryota > Viridiplantae > Streptophyta > Pinopsida > Cupressales > Cupressaceae > Chamaecyparis > Chamaecyparis obtusa. Next base: position 315,417 of record BSBK01000334.1, read on the forward strand.
ATGGAAGGTGTTGTGCTCACTATGCCATCTCTCGGCAAGAGCAGTCAACAACCCATGGTCTACTCGGATATATGGGTATCTCAGTAGATACCGAAATCCCATCGCTCTGAGGTCGGCATTGCCCGGATCGTCTAGATCCTGGACACACCGCAATCCTGTCACCTTTGGTGCTCTGATGATGAGCACCGGAAAAACCTCCTGCAAGCCAAAACCAAGCCAGTTGTTAGCACATATCATGATGGATGTCCAAAAACTCAGTATAAAACATCCTAAAAATGTAACATTGTCTAGACCCATGTCATTTTTCCTCAAAAATGCATAAAAAATCAAAGTTTCATGCTGAGCAATATTCTTTTTTGGAGAAGTATCACGCAATACTTCTCCCTATAGCGGGGCGATAAACCTTATATCATGTGATACTTCGCCCAGTATCGTGCGATCTTTCACCCAGTATCATGCGATACTGGTGCCTTAGGTCGCGCGATACTTTGGGGACCCGTGAAGTATTGCGCGATACTTCTCCCCAAAGCGCACGATACTTCTAAAGTATCGCGCGATATTTCACCTAACAAAAAATTTTGAAATTAAAAAAATTAAAAAAATGTGCTAAACTAAGCTATTAAATGCAAAAAATGACTAAAAAGCTCGAGTTTTTTGAAAACATACCGGGGCAGGATAGTGTGGTGGCCGGTTGTGCAACCGGCCGAACTCAAATCGATGCCTATGGACGGGAACTCCTGCTTGCTGGGCCATTTTCTCTCTCTAAAGCTCTAAAATTCTCAAATCACTCAAAGACAAATGATTTTTGAAAATGACATTTTGACCCCTTTTATAGTCTTTTGACTTTTTGACCTCATTTTCAAAACACCTCAGAATTGCGTGAAAATTGCACCCCTAACTAATTTCGACGTCCTGGATCCATTTTTAGACTTGAAATCAAAATTTAAGGTCATCTTGATAGTCAAAATTGCATTTCAAAATCTTCCCCCCTTCTGCGCAGTTGGCTGATCTTTTGAGGCCTAATCTTTTGATCTTTGTTGGGGCATCGTCATTTCTTCATTTCCATGTCTTCCAACCTTCTAGTCTTTCATTCATATTTATTCCATTCCCTCATTTCTCACGTTTGACTACATCTTTTCAGTCAGGCTGGGGCATGTTTTATTGCCTAATGGTTAACCTATTTGACGTATACATTCGATTGTGATTTCATGCTGATTTGATCAAATCTTTATTAGTTCGCTGTTCTCCTCTCTTTGATTTTGATTTTGACTCTGAGGGGGCAGTACCTATGAGATTCTCATCCCCAATTGCTTGATTCTCTTGATTCAGACATCTTTTGTGAGCTTTTGCTCAAATTTGAGATTCTTATCTCTTACTTTGAATGTGATCCCGAATCGACCTCATGTTCAAAGGCCTTTGTTTATACTTTGTTCGGATGTGATCCCGAATCGACCTCACATCAGAGTTGTTTTGTGATCCCAGATCGATCTCACATTTCAATTCTTCTTTGACTGCATGTGTTCTCAAATCGATCACACATTAGTCAAAGAGGGGCAAATGTATGCACCCTAAAATGGTCGCCTAGACTTTGGGCCCCATTTATTCAATTTATCAATCCTGAATCATTTTTATCAATAATCAATATTTTCAACATTATCAATTTCTTGATCAAATCCTAATTTTGATCATATATTGGATTTTTATCCTTGGGCTAACCATTTATCCTAAGTCTTTATTTGATTAAAAGGAATATTTCCTCCTCTTTTAATTAAATAAAAAGCCCCACTTTTCCTCTTATCCTAAGTTGCACAAATAAAGCATTATTCTTATTTTATAAAAAAGGAAAAATCACTTTTTGTCTCATATGGACATAAAGTCAACTCTTATTTTCCTATTGGAGGATATTTGTGCACATGGATTGCTCCTCTTTCAAGCTCCACCACTGATTAAGACTTTTTGCCTCTTAATATCCATGGTCCATTTCACCTCATTTCTTATAAAAGGAGAGCTCTCTCCTTCATTTAGATCCACTTGTTTTATGCTAATGTTATGCTGCAGGTTTTAGGTGCATTTGGAGTTTTTGAAGACATTGAAGACTTGCTTCATTTCATCATTTAGTTGCATATTTCCATTCTTAGTTGCATGATAATGGCATTCTTAGTGTAGATTTCCTTTTTATGCAATAGATTTAACTCACATAGTCTAAATAGGAAGGATTTGTAATCCATTGCTATTTCCATTTCATAGCTTAGTTTGTACTTCCATTCTCATAGCATAGCTTGCACATTTGCATTCTCATTCTTAGCTTGCATTACATTTTCATAGTGATTCTTGAGGATATTGGCACTCTTGCCCTTGTCCTCACTTGAATCTCTCATTGTGTAGTTGACTAGCAAGGTCACAAGCTTGTAGCTCTAGCTGAGAGCAAATACATCATAGTCCCTTGCAACTCTATGCATAGAGAGCTATGAGCCGCTTTGTGAGGCCTCATTCTTGAACAACCTTACATGTAATGGTTCATAAAAGTGCACCTTTTTAGTGTGTACACATATCACAAAATAAGATCTTAGGAGAAGAAAGCTCTATTTAACATGCAAATAACCTTGGGAACCAGGTCATCAATGCTTAGGAAAAGGAAAGATCCACTACATTGAGGTGGTGTCTGACAACAAGGAGGAAAATGAAGAGTTCAAGCCCCAAGAAGAAGATGAGGCCAAAGAAGAAATGATCTATGTAGAGAGAATTGCTACACTTGTAGAAAGGGTAGGCACCATTTCTACACCACATGACACTCCAAGGTGTAGTGTGTTTTGGGTTCCTTGTACACTATAGGGATAACGGGTTGTATTCATGATTAATAGCAGGGTCACACTCAACTTCATCAACTCATCACTCATCATCATGAGGGATTTGCGTATGGAGGAGCATGACGGGTTTGAAGTCAAGGTGATGGAAGAAAATCTATTGTCATGTACTCATTTGGCTCCACAACTCAACATCACCATGGGGATCTACACAGTGACAAATGATTCTTTGTGGTATATTTGGATGACATAGATGTCATCTTGGGCATTCAATAGATGGAGACCCTTGAACAGTATACACAAAGTTTCAAGAGGATGGAATTCTCCTTCAAAGTGGATGGCAAGAAGGTGGTACTGAGAGGAATGTCAAATGTCGATCTAAGTGAGTTTTTGATGAAGAGAATAAAAGTAGTTTCCAAGTATGATGAATTTGTTTGGGTATAAAAATGTTTGGTTTCAACCAAAACTCTGTGCGGACAAAAAGCATACTACCATGATTATGAGCTTCAAACAATGCTAGGTAGGCACAATTTTAGTCTTTGTAGATATTTCACCAAGTATATGCCCACATAGAGGTTTTGAGAATATGATTAAGTTGGAGGAGGGATCCAAGCCTATTATCACCATGCCCTATCACCATCCCAAGAAGTTAAAAAATGAGATAGAGAAGACAATCTAGGAAATCCTTGACAAAGGATGGATTATACCTAGTTCTAGTCCCTTTGCATCCTTAGTAGTGTTCATGAAGAAAGAGAAGACCCTCAAGATGTGCGTCGACTACCAAGTTTTGAATAAGAAGACCATCATAGATACCCCATTCCCAAGATCAATGATTTGTTGGATTAATTAAAGAGTAGTCTACTTCTCTGAGATTGATCTTTTCTCTAGGTATCATCAAATCCGCATGAGGGAGAAAGATGTATAGAATATAGCATTATGTTACAACTATGCACACTATGAGTTCTTGGTCATTCTTTTGGATTGACCAATGCTCCAACCACTTTCTTGTCTTGCATGAACCACATCTTCAACAATAAGTTGTGTAATTATTTTTTGGTTTTATTTGATGACATACTTATTTACAACAAGACATGGGAGAGCATCTGAAGCATTTCGATGAGTAACTAGGAATCATGGAGTTATAGTCCTTGTTTACAAAGAGGTCCAAGTGTGAGTTTGGGATGACCAAAATCTTATTCTTGGGAGATGTCATTAGTGCCTAAGAGGTTCAAGTGCATCTGGAGAAGATTCAGCTGATTCTTGATTGGCCCACACCTAGGACACACATGGAGCTATGTGAATTCTTTGGACTATGTAGTTACAAAAAAAGTTTTGTGAAAGGATTTTCATAACTAGGGGCACCACTGATAGATCTCACAAAGAAGAGATAATTTCATTGGGATGAGGAGATGTAAGGAGCTTTTGATAATCTAAAGGAAGTTATGAGTGCTTGTCTAGTTTTGGGACTGCCAAAATACACTAAAGACTTTGTCCTTGAGTGTGATGCATTGGACGAAGGCATTGATGTAGTTCTGATGTAGGAAAACCATCCCATTTCTTTTAAGAGTCGAAATCTCTCAGGAGCTAAGAGATTGTACTTGATCTATGATAAGAATATGCTTTCCATCATACATGCATTGGCCAAGTTTTGGTGGCACCTTTTTGGGGCAATATTTGTGGTGGGGACCAACCACAACTGTTTGAGATATTTCTTGGAATAGAAGGATTTGAACAAGAGGAAACATAAATGGGTGAGAAAAATATAGGCATATGATTTTGACATTGAGTATGTGAAGGGGAAGAAGGATGTGGTGGTTGATGCATTGTCTAGGAGACCCACCATATGTTCATTGCCACATATTTTAGCTGATTAGAAGGCTCACTTGTTAGTTGAGTACTCTAAGAACACTTTTTCTTGTCACTTGTTGGATATCTAGATTTAGGAGAATAAGTACAAGGTGGTGGATGATGTCATCTACTACAAGGACATGCTCTACTATGTGCCAAAATCAAAGATGGAGGAGAGGTTCTTAAGGGAGATTCATGATTCACCCTTGGAAGGAAAGCTAAGATACCTCAAGATCTATAGGAATATTTGCGATAGGTTTTCTTGGAAAGGCCTCAAAGATGATGTGCTACAATATGCCAAGGAGTGTGCCACTTGTCAATAGAATAATTTTGAGCATACTTTTCCAACTGGGTTACTCTAGGCCTTTTCGATTCCTGATTAGAAATGGGAAAGTAGGGTGAACCCACAATAGCGGGTTACACTTTTTCGGAGGAAAGAATTTGTCTTGAAAAGTGCGATTGAAAAAAATTATCCATCATACTTTCGATTGCAACTAGCATAAAATTTTGATCGCAACTAAGTAACTTTTGATCAAAAGTACTTGCTTACTTTCGATCGAAAGTTAGAAAGTAAAAATTTTGGTGGGGTTTTTAACCCCACCGAAACTGTCACTTTCACAGTTTTGGCAGGGTTGAAACTTGTGGGGCTTCCGACTTTCGACCATCATTTTCTGAAGTATTTCATTTTTGGTTTGCATTATTTATTGTTTTTAATATATATATTAAGTATATATACATGTATATATGCATGTATATGTATATATGCATGTATATATATATGCATGTATATATGTGTATATATCTACACACACACACACACACACACATATATATGTGTAGGCTATGATTTTGAACCTGTTACCTGTCTTGAAAGGCTGAAACATTCAAACATTAGACTAATCTAACATGTTCATGAACTAAAAAATAGCATAAGACATGAAAACAAAACCAAAGCCACCTCAAGATTGTTGCTAAAAAAACAAGTGCTATAGAGCAAATGTTTGATTCGCTTCAATTAGAGGGATGTGGGTGTGCTCTCTAAGCACTTGGAGCATATTCTAATGCATACTAAGATTGATTTTAGACCAAATATAAGTGTGATATGATGCTATATGCTATGCTAAACAATGAAAGAAACTATATTAATCTATTATTGCTAAGCTATGATGTTCTTTAAGAAAGCTTGAAGATGATAAAAAGAAACTAACAATTAGTATTGCTTATGCTAAGTCTAGAGCTAAATGGACATGATAACAATGCATAAAATGAAAGGTGAATGGATATTTTGCTCTTGGAAATGAGGACTATTTATAGACTTTTGGGAGGATGAATGAGTGGCTAGGATCAAAATCCTTAAGAGAGGCCAAGATTCATTCAAAGGGGAGCACATGGATTGTGCTAGTTCAAGGCCACCTCCTTGTGACAAGTGTCACAAGGGCATTGGGTTGAAAGATGGGAGGAATGTGCACAATTTGGGAAATGTGCCTAAGGTCAAAGGGTGTAAGAAAAGGGTGAGGGGCTTCTTAAATGCATCATAAATGCATGTAAGAGGGATAAGGAGGCTTTAAATGCATCATAAATGCATGTAAGAGAAGCCTCTAGAAGTTTGTTGACTTTGGTTAAAGTTTAGGAGTTGGCTAATCTTGGTTAGGGAATGTGACAAGGTTAGGGAGGTGATTAGGATTAGGATTAGGATTAGGACTTTCTAGAAGAGTCTAGCACTTCCTTAGGATAAATAAGGATTTTTAGGAAATAGATAAAGATTTATTTATTTCCATAGGTTTAGGTTTGAGAAAATTTATTAAAATAAATTTAATAAACATAAGGATTAAATATTTAATCTTAATTAAATATTTTGAGTTGGGGTTAGGGTTAGAAAATGATGGGATTAGCCTTTAATCGTAATTAAAGAGGGTTTTAGAAGATTTTGGAAGAGGTTAGTGGTTTTAGGAAAAAAGGCCAACTTTTGGTCAAAAAATAAATTAATTATTTTTTGGGGGATTTTTGGTCAATTTATTAATTAAAATAATTAATAAATAGGGGATTAATGTTTAAATAAGATTTAAACATTTTTGGGAGGGATTTCTTAATTAAATATTTTTAATTAAGAAAAAGGGATTTAATGACATAAAAATAAATAAATTAAATAAATAAATAATTAATTAATAAATGATGATGTCATCAGGGATTTTTCAGAAAATAAAAATACTTTATTTTCTAAAAGATTTTTAGGTGTCTACATTTTGCCCCTCTTTGATGCGATGCCGCAAGTGGCATGGCTTCAAAGACAAGAAAATAAGATGTCCCAGGCTAGAATTTAGAGGAATAAGGGATTGTGCCCCCTCGAGAAAATAACGCAAGGAGTAAACATTGTGAAATTTTCTCGAAAGGAAACAGAGAAGGAAGGACCTAGGAAGAAGGGGAGATAAATAACCAAGCATCCAAGAGAAAAGATGAGTGAATGCAAGATGAGATGGAATGCAAAATGCAGGATGCAGCTACATGAGGATGCAAGATTAATCTATATGATGCAGGATGCAGGGGAGATGGGGAAGCTCCAAGTGCAAATGTGGAGAGCACAACCTAGTTTAATATAGCAATGCTAGAGACCTGCCAAGGATACTGGGATCACGAGGCCTTGTCACCAGCGTTGCATAGGACTGACGTGAAAAAGACACGCAGGTTTGCCCCAGCATCGCACATGAAACCCGAAGGAGGCATGGTGGAAATGATGCTGAAGAAACCACAAACACACGACTGACTCACAGGTAGAAGCAAAAGATCAAAAGACCTTGCCCCAGATTATCTTCATTCGTAGCACACCATGATATAAAGGATCATGGTGACGTTGAGTAGAGAACAATGAGAAGCTGTAAAAGATTAACAAGACCCAAAGGACATAATCCAAGGTCAAAATGAAAACTCCAAAAAGACATCCTTTGCCAAGGAGAGAGATTTGATTTGACTGATTTGATGGGGGGAAGATTAGATCGGACAGGAGGAAGGATACATCCTCAAGGACCCGCTGATTGATGAGAGAATGAGTGGTGTTGTTCGCTGGCAAATGATGAAGTCAAAGAATAATCATAGTGATCAAGAATAGTCGACAATTGAGGTTGTTGAAGTACAAGGCTGGGTAGGACAAAGTGTGCTGATCAAAATGCTACTGCAGGACTGACAAGGACTGATGTACAACAGACGGGAAAAGATATACAATGGATATGTACAAAAGCTCAGGATTGGGGATAGGAAGATCTTTCTATACAGGATATACAGGAAGGATTGCTCGACACAGGGGAGTGTACAAGATATACAAGAGTGGATACAAGACATGGTACAAGATATGTGCAAGATATGGTACAAGATATGTGCAAGAGGAATGGTGGTGTTGCAGAAGGTTGATGGCGGGGGGATGGTGGAGGGGGATGGGGATGGGAAAAAGGACTGAGATGGTGGGATGGGGGATGGGAGTTTGATAGATAATGGCTTGGTCCATCATGTATGGTGCCTGTTTGCCAGGTTTTCACCAACATACTTGTCCAAGGCGCTTGAATTGCCAAGTTTTCACCATTGGACGATTATTTTCTTGTCTTTTTTTTTTTTTTTTTTTTGACTTTTTGCTGCTTTTTCCAATTTTTATGGATTTTTTGAATATGTAGGATCTGGTTCAGGCATAGAACCTCTTCAGATGTATGATGTTGATTGGATCATTCAAAGGCTCTCCTTCTGGTGTAGATAGCTGATAAGCTCCGGAGCTGAAGCATGAGGTGACCACATAGGGGCCCAGCCAAGTAGGCTCAAACTTGCCTTTCTTTTCACGATTTGCTTAGACCTTTTGATTTTCTTTGAGAACCATGTCACCGACTTGGAACTGTCTAGGATGGACCTTCTTGTTATAACTCCTTTTGAGTCGATTCTGGTATGCAACCAGGTGATCGTAGGCTTGCTGTCTCTTTTCATCTAGTAGATCTAGCTGTGTGAGCCGGGCCACACGATAGTCTTCATCAGTTGTATAGTTCTTCATGGAGACTCGCAATGATGGGAGCTCGACCTCGATCGGCAGAACGACTTCTGCACCATATACAAGGGAATATGGGGTGGTGCCTGTGGGAGTGCGATAGGAAGTGCAGTAGGCCCAAAGGGCAGGATTGATTTGGAGGTGCCAGTCACGACCAGAATCATTGACAACCTTCTTGAGGATTTTCAAGATAGTTTTGTTGGTTGCCTCAGCTTGGCCATTTCCTTGAGGGAAATATGGACTAGAGAAACGGTGATGGATGTGGAGTCTGGCACACAGATCATCCACATGCTGGTTTTCAAAAGGTGTGCCATGGTCTGTGAAAATGGTAGATGGTATGCCGAAGCGGCAGATGATGTGGTAAAGGATGAACTTGGATATTTGGATGCCAGTAGTTAGGGTGAGCGGAATCACTTCAACCCATTTGGTAAAGTACTCTGTGGCTGTTATGATATACTTGTGTCCATCCGAAGAGAGGGGGGTGATCAAGCCAATGAGGTCGAGGCCCCAACATGAAAAAGGCCACGGTGGTGCAATAGGCTGTAGATCCTGTGCTGGTGCATGTATCAAATTGGCATGTTGTTGACATGGGAGACATTTCTTGACAAATTCACACGCATCATGTTCCATTGTTGGCCAATAATATCCAACTCTAAGCAGCTGCTTTGCTAGAACCATGCCACTCGTGTGGGCACCGCAAATTCCAGCGTGAACTTCTTGTAAGGCTAGGATGACCTCGTTTGAATCTAAACATCTAGATAGGACATTGTGATACCCGCGACGATATAGGGTGTTGGCTACAAGAGTGTAGCGGGAAGCTCTGCGAATAAGGTTTTGGCGTTGGTTATTGGTGAGATGGGGAGATATGATACCATTTTTTAGATATGCATGGATGTCGTGGTACCATGGGGATTGGGGACCAACCAAGACACACACCATGTTTGCATCGGTGTTCTCATAAGCTGGAAAGTGTAGCTGCTCGACTAGAAATTCATATTGTGTTGCATCACGTGGGATTTCCAATAAGGATCCGATGGTTGCCATTGCATCTGCTGCTTTGTTTTGAAGCCTTGGGATTTGATTGAATTGTAGATGTAGGAAATGCTCTTTCAGTTTATCCACCAGTTGCTTGTAGGGTAGCAATTTATCGTCCTTTGTTTGATACTCATCAAGGACTTGCTTGATAATGAGCTGTGAATCTCCAAAGACTTGTAGTTCTGTGATGTTCCATTGGATAGCTGTTTTGAGACCTAAGATGAGTGCCTCATATTCTGCAATGTTGTTGGTACATGGGAATCCCAATTTGAATGATTTTGGGATGTAGTCACCTTGAGGTGTGACGAATAAGATTCCTGCCCCTGATCCATGTGATGTGTAGGAGCCATCAAAGTATAGTTTCCACATGGGCTACTCTTCAATCATGCATAAGTGTTCATCAGGGAATTCCATGATTAGTGGATAGGCATCCACCAGTGGTGCTTCTGCTAGTTGATCGGCAATGACTTGCCCTTTGATTGCTTTGTGATCAATATACTGGATGTCAAACTCACTGAGTATCATGACCCATTTTTCCATACGGCCTGTGAGAGTTGTCTTTGATAGTAGATATTTGAGGGGGTCCACCTTTGAAATGAGCTTGATTGTGTGACTGAGCATGTAATGTCTAAGCTTTTGAGTGGTAAAGACCACTGCAAGTCATGCTTTTTCCATAGGTGAATAATTAAGCTCATATCCGATAAGAGTGCGACTGATGTAATAGATGGCTCTCTCCTTGTTGTCATCATCATGCTGAGCTAAGAGTGCCCCCAGTGCTGTAGTGGTTGCCGAGATGTAGAGTATGAGAGGGCGTCCTAGAATTGGTGGTACTAGGATTGGAGAATTGGCAAGATACTCCTTGAGCTTATCAAAGCTTCTTTGACTAATGGGATCCCATTTGAAGCTTGTGTCTTTGCATAGGAGATGCGTAAAAGGTTGGCACTTGTCTGCTAACTGAGAAATGAACCGACGCACTGATTGAAGCTTTCCTTGTAGGCTTCTGAGCTTTTTGAGTGTTCTTGGTGGAGGCATCTCTGTTATTGCTTTGACCTTCTTGGGGTCTATCTCTATGCCTCGTCGCGATACTATGAAACCTAGGAGCTTTCTAGATATAACACCAAAGACACATTTCTTTAGATTAAGCTTTAAGCCATAATGATTCAGACGATCAAACACACGCTCTAAGATGTTGAGGTGTTCATCCCTTGTTTTGGATTTTGCAAGGATATCATCCACATAGTCTTCAAGGATCTTGTGGATCATGTCATGGAAGATCGCTGTCATTGCTCGCTGATATGTTTCTCCTGCATTTTTTAGCCCAAAGGGCATCATATTGTAGCAGAAGGTACCCCATGGGGTTGTGAATGCTGTTTTATGTTGATCTGCTTCTGCTATATGAATCTGGTTGTAGCCGGAAAAGCCATCCATGAGTGATAGCATTTCATGACCCGCTGTGAGGTCTACAAGCATGTCTATGTTTGGCAATGGGAAATCATCCTTAGGGCATGCCTTGTTCAAGTCCCTGAAATCAGTATAGATTCTGATGTCGCCAGAAGGCTTTGTGACTGGCACCATGTTAGAGATCCATTCTGAGTAGTCGATTGCTCTGATGATTTTTGCTTGAAGGAGCTTCTCAAGCTCTGCTTTAACTAGTAATGCTACCTTTGGATGCATTTTCCTTAGCTTCTGCTTCACTAGCTTGACATTTGGATCTACTGATAGATGATGAACAACAAGGTTTGGATCAAGCCTAGGCATGTGGGCATATGACCATGCAAAGTTGATAACTGATTCTTTGAGCAAGGTGCTGAGAGCCATTTCTTCTCCTTCTGTTAGGTTGACTGCAATGTAGGTGATCCTTGGACATTCTTCTGTTCCCAAGTTGATTGGCTTGGTTTCCTCTATGATGATCGGCGACTGCTCTGGTCTATAATCTTGGATAGGGGGAAGAGGCAAGGCTTCATCTTCTAGCGCCTGAATTGCCAGGTTTTCGCTAGAAGATACGCCCTTTGTTTTTACTATTTTGGAATCAGAATGTGCCCCAGAAGGGTTTTCACATAAAGACTCATGATGTTATTTTGCTTTATCATTTTTGCGACTAAAGCTTGCCTCTTCCCCAAAATATCCTTTTGGGTGAAGCGTATAAACAGATGTCAATGTTGGATCCTGGTTGACTGCTGGATCTGATGCCCCCATGAATTCTAGGAGTGCTTGTGCGCTTTGGAACTCGTCGATGTGTGCGATGCTTGGTTGGTCCCAAGTTATGAGTTCAGGGTGTGTGAGGGGAAGGTCTATGAGGTTGATGGATAGTTGTTGGAGGACAGAAGTCCCTAAGAGGGTGTCGTCGGCAAAGATATCGTCGTAGGATGGGATGTCTTTCTCTTCAGGGATGTCTTCGATTTCCACGAGGTCATCCTGGCTATTCGAGAAGTTAACGCTAGTCATGTTGGTGCCCTCAGTTGCGGTATTGGGCTCTTGTTCGGGTAGGCGAGGGATATTAAAGCCAAGTCCTCGATGTTCAAGATTTTGTGATGGTGTGGTAGGAAACAGATTTCCATCTTCTTGTGGTCCTAGACCACCGCCCTGATAGTTATATTGTTCTGTGACATTCTTGTATGGGATTGGATATTTCTCTTTGAAGTACTCAAGAAGTTGCGTGTCACGGGATGGGGGATCTTTGTACAACCATCTGTTGATATCCGGCTCCATCTCTTTGCTATTTATGTTGCCATGGGATTCAAAAGTCATAGATCCAATTTTCTTGATTTCATGATGCTCTTCAATAGGCTTGCTTTGGTGATCTGGGTGCCCTTGAGTATGTGGATCAAGCGGAAGGGCCCCTACGGAAAATGCATCATGTAGGCTATATTCACCACAACCCTGGTTATTGATCTTGACGGAAGAGAGGGTGGAGGTGAGAATGGTTTCTGGATCGCAATGGGATCGGGATGAGCTGGCAATAGAAGTACCAATGCCAGTTCCAGGACAATGAGTGGAGTGAGGGAATGATGCTTCCATCGCACGACAGTATGCGAAGGGTTGGGGGTCAGCATGGATGGTAACCTCAGTGCCTTGATGCAAAAATTTGATGCACTGATGGTAAGTAGATGGTACAGCCTTAATGGAATGAATCCACGGTCGGCCTAGGAGGATATTAAATGGTAGGTCAAGATCAACAACATGGCAGATAGTATCTTGTGTTGCTGGGCCCAGCTGAATGGGCAAAGTAATGGTACCTTCTGAGGTACACTCCAAGTTATCATAGGCTTTGATAGTGATCACTTCATGTGCTATATCGGCTTGGGTGAACCCAATCTGCTGAATGAATTTTAAAGTACATAAGTTTAGAGCTGAGCCATTATCTATTAAGACCCGTTTGATGGCAAAGTCTCTGCCCATGACGGCAATGCGAAGAGGAAGAGTATGGTCAGGAGCGACATCTGGTATATCAGATTCTTTGAAGGATAAGGCACATGCTGCTGATAGGTGTCCCACAAGAATTTCAAACTGAGTTGTGTTAATGTCCATGGGGACATGGCCTTCTTTTAGAGCTTTGTCCAGGATCTCCTGATGGATGGGTGATGTGCGGAGCAAATCCAAGATAGATATTTGGGCTGGCATGTTCCCAAGATGCTCTATGATATTGTATTGTACACTTGGTGCATTATGTTGTGTTGCGCGTGCATTTGATGCTGGCCTGGTGTTAGAGTGTGCTGTGGATGCAGTAGATGTTGGCCTTGGAGGAGCAGCTGATCTCAGAGGAGCACCGGCAACAGTTATCCTACTACTGCGGGTAGTTGCAGCACATTGTTGATCCGGCCCTCTGACGTGGATGGTATTGATGGTGGGCTCAACTTGAGTTATGCATCTGACATACTTGTCATAGTTGATGTAGGCCGCTGTGTGATCTTCTTGCTTGTCTTTGCCACGATTTTGGGGCTGATTGGCGTTGGCTTGATTCTTCCCGGTATTGTGTTGAGGGAACACATTTTGATATATTTGTAAATTGGCATTTGGTGAGGCTTGAGCAGGTGTATCTACTTGAATCTCTTTTTGATCAATAAGATCTTGGATATAGTTCTTGAGTCTCATACACTTCAGGGTAGTGTGTCCTTTCACACGATGGTAATCACAGTATTCATGTTCTTTATACCAATCAGACTTTGGTGCGTTGTCATCCTTCTGTGGGATGGGCGGATATGTGATCATATTTGCCTTGGCTAGCTGATAAAAGATCTGATCCAGAGGCTCACCCAAAGGTGTGAAAGTCCTCTTTGGATTGTTCTGATTGTTGGGCTTGTTCTGCCTTGGGGCAATGTTAACTGCGTTAACAGGATTGCCTTGACATGCTGGCTGTTGCTGTTGGTATTGCTACCGATACTGTTGCATAGGTGGTTGATGAGCTTGAGGAGGCTGCTGATAAATAGGTGCTTGATATGCGGGAGCTGGTGGTTGCTGATAGATGGGCGCTTGTGGTGGTTGGTATCTTTGAGCTGGTGTAGGACTAGCCACAATGAATTGTACATTCTTAGTGTCAGTGGCTCCATCTGTAACAACATTCTTGTTACGATTCCAGTAACGGGATTTATCATTGTTGGGTTTGTTCTTGGAATCATCCTTGAAGTGACGAATAGTGCCTTCGTCTAGGAGAGCTTTCTCGATGCCTATGCCTTTGCTCTTGATGTCTTGGTATGTCTGGAGACAGTTCATTCGCATGTGATGGGATAGCTTTGGATGCAGGTTATCAATGAAGATCTTAGTTAGATACTTCTCTGGTGGCTGATATGATAACCTGGTTGTAAGATTCTGCCATCTTTGCAAGTATTCCGCAAGGCTTTCTCCATCTTTCTACTTTGAGTTGCATAGGTCTAGCAAGGACAACTCATTCTCCACATTATGGGCATAGTGTGTGATGAACTTCTCAGAGAATTCAGCAAAGGTTTTTATTGTCCCATGTGGTATTTTGTAAAACCACTCAACAGCAGTTCCTCCCAAGCTTTTGGGAAACAGGCGCAGGAGATAGTTATCACTGTAAGCTACTTCTTGGCACGCCATGTAGAACTCTTTGATATGGTTTACTGGATCTCCTTTCCCCCGATACTTGTCGAACTTGGGCATCTCAAAATGCTTGGGGAAAGGGATAGTTGCTATGGACCGATCGAAGGGATATGAGCACACCTCTTCGAACTTGTATGTTTTATTCTCTGTTCCACTTTGTAGCTCCTTTAGAGCATTTTTCATTGATTCCCACTCAACATTGAGTGGCAAGGGAACTGGGACTTCTGCTTGTGATGGAAGCTGTGGAACTGGATATGGCGCTTGCTGTGGATAAATGGGTTGGAACTGATTTTGGGGAAATGGTTGCTGGGGATATTGCTAGTGTGGCATAGGGGGATATTGTGGTAAATGATATGGAACCACTTGATGTTGTTGGGCTGCTTGCTGTTGTTGAATTGGCAGTTGTTGTGGGACTGCTTGCTGATATTGGACATTTGGAACTTGTTGTTGTAACTGATGGGTGGGAACTTGTTGTTGCTGGGGGATGATAGGGATTTGTTGCTGGGGCTGATAGCAAGGGACTTGCTGTTGTTGAGGAATGATGGGTGTTTTCTGAAAGGGGACATGTGGTTGCTGTGGGGGAGGCTGTTGGAATGATGTTGCTTGCGGGTATGATGGTGGTAGTTGCTAAGGTTGGCTTTGGATTTGGCTGATATAAGCTGGGTGCATGCCTGCGTTACTTAGAGGTGGAACAGATGTGGGGAAGCTAGAAGCAAAGGGTGATGGGGTAAGATAGCTGGGGAAAGTTGGCTGTTGAGGTGGTGGAACTTGCTGGAAGGTATTTGAGATTTGGGACGAATAGCTTGAAGCTGGTGGTGGTTGGGGTAGTTGCTGCTGTGTTGCTTGGGCGAAGGCGATTTGTTGACTTGCAACCATAGATGTAGGGGATTGAGATGGGATCCCCCATGCCTTCATTTCTTCTTGTGTAAGGCCCCACTAAGAGCTTGTGTTAGGGTGCACTGCAATGGATGATGGAATGGTAGGAGCAACGGGAGCTTGGGACACGAATGATGGTTGAGAGAAAAGAGCTTGTTGAGGTTGTGGTTGAGCGGATGCTTGTGAGGAGGAAAATGAAAGAAACATCCAAGAGAAAGATGAGGTTGGAATGGGAAGTGATTGCGCTAACCCCAAAGAAAAAGGTACGGGTGCTTGGGGGGTGAAGGGTGACGGTGCTCCTTTGATGGTGAAAGGCGTTGCTTGACTTGCGGATGGTGGCGAAGCTTTTGGTGTAAAAGCTTGCGTGAGAGGTGGAAGCTGACTTTGGGTTAAGCGTTGGATTTGGGCTTGGGCAGTCATAGCAGATGATGAAGCAAAAGGGGTAGGAGATGGAGCGGATGGCGCTGCAGCTTGTGTTGCGGGACTGGCGAGGCTTTCTTGCAAGAAAAGGGGAATGGTGGAAAGCTCTTGGGGTGTTTGCATGATAGGATCGGGGAATGATTGGACAAATGAAGAATATGCTTGTGCTGGAACTTGGATAGTATTGATGGGGATGCATGGATAGAGAGATGGTGGGATGGAGGTACTTTCTGGCAGATAGTGGGCAAACGTGCTTTGCTGATGTTGCGGTACAAGGGCATTGGTCGCTGGTGGGCTTTCTAGAGGATTTGCAAATGCTTGGATTGCCAACGGGGATGAAGGGATGTTTGGATCTTCACATGGGTTACTGGCTTGGATCTGGAGATTATAGGTCATCATGGCATTGGTGAAAAGGTTGGGATCGGATGAGGTTGTTGGTGGATAAGGATTCATGCTTCTTCTTTTCTGAGATCTGGTCTCAATAGGCATGGAGATGCAAGTGCTAAATGGATGCAAGATGTTTGGCTAAAAGATGTTGATGGATGCAAAGTTGATGAACTTCTAAAGATGATGACTTTCTAGAATGCAATGCAAGGATGGATGAACTGCTCGGATTTGGATCAAGGATGGTGGAAGATTGGTGGGAGATGGTGGAAAATTGGTAAAAAAGCTTGGTGATGATGGAGGATTGGTGGGATGCTGGTGGAAGATTACTAAGTGTCAACAATGAGTTGTTATTTTTCCCTGATGGAGGATCAGTGATAGGACTTGGGCCAACCTAGGATAGACTGATGATCTTCGGTTAACTGGATGCTTATCAATACAAGCCAATCTCTTGCTCGAGATGATGAGGCTATGAAAGGACAAGTTGGATTTCCTTTAGACAATGCTCTGTCAAAAAGGGGATGCTTTCTGATTTAGGATAAGGGATGGAAACAACTCAAAGGTTTTGAACACTAAGTGTTTGTGGATTTTGGATCTCTAGATTTTGGTACAAAAGATGGTGGGTTCTGATTTAGATGATGGATGCTGGATTTGGATGAAGGATATGGGATTCTGATGGTGGATTGCTGATGAAAAGATGGTGGAGGATAATGGAACAATGCTCTTTCTAAGAGGATGATGCAGATGCGACTGGGATGGATGATCTATGACGCTGCTAGGAGGATGATGGTGCATGCAACTAAGAAGGATTTCTAGGATGTAACTAAGGTTTGGTGATGATGCAAGGGTGAAACTAAGATGAAGCTAGGATGACTGACTGTGGAGATAAGATTGTGAGATCTGAAGGTAGAATGGACATGTTATGAATCCAGCTAATCTTCTCTTTCAAGGTTGATGTAGCAATGGTTTACTCGGAAATGGTAGGCAAACTGTTTGACTCTTGCATTATAGCCAATATTATCAAGTCTTTCTTGATATTTTTCTTCTGCTTGGGTTGCTTGGACAAAGGATTGATGGCTTTTAAGGTTCCTCTCTGCAACTTTCTTCTCTTGATAATCTTTGGACTTGGCTTTTGGATGTTTGATCAAATTGGGCATATCTTTGGAAAATTCTGATAGGTTTGAGAACAAAAGGCTCTTTGGATATCTGATTTCTGCAAGATTTCCTGAATATCAATTTTGTTGATTGGTTTGATTTTCTCAAGTGGCAAAGGATAAATTAAAAAGACTTTTGACAAGGCAATCTCCGCAAAGGGCAAAGCAACCTTGCGGGATACAAACAGGATGACTGACTCTGATAAAGCTTTGAAAGTGTATGTTTCAACAAGTGTTTTCACGGAGTCTTTGACTGTCAAGCACTTCAAACAGATCTACCTAAGGAAGGTGAGTATCAAAATCGCTTGCCCACAGCTTGGTATCCCCCATAAGGGAATACAAATGGTCAGTAATCTTGAGGCGACCCGGTAAACCCCTTGGAATCGGTCCTTGCACAAAGATTTTGATACTTTCGGATGTAGATAGGGTAGCCTCTATTTTATCAGGTTTTTAATAGTTTCGTGGAGTCTCCATACCCGGTTATGCTGACCGCCTGTGACTCACTTAAGAGCCTAGCCAACAATGCTAGGGGAGGAATATTTACCTTTCCCCAGACATTTTTATTTGGCACAAGACGCCCGGCGATTAGGAGATGTAAGTGAGTACTTTTTGCCTTCACTCTATTTATATACCAGCCGGGGGGGATACCGGTTTGAGGTCGTTCTCCAAGGAGGAAGCGCTTTTCTCCCCAGACAGGCCTCGCTAAAAGTAGAACAAGTGAACTTGTCCGAGTCCAAATGTTCTACGTTGCTTACTTTAACAAGGATTTACAGAAAATGAAAGCTCCTAGATGCATATCAAGCAAGTTTGTTCATTTTTCCAATTTGATTAAGTTTGTCTGAACTTTGAAAAATGAAGACACACATGTTTAGATTTTGATTTGTTCTTTTCCTCAAAAACGTAAATGATTTGAGCGTTTGCAAGTTCTTTCCTTTTGGGCATTCAAGATTGATATTTGCGAGTTGATTTAGGAACTTTGAAAATGTGCTTTTTATCCTTAGATCATTCAAGATTGTGTTCATTTACTTACTTTGAAATCTGAAACAAGAGAGGGAATAGAGTTGTTCGTTCCTTTTAGTGCATTCGAGATTTGGTTTGATTTTCAAATTGACAATGACACTTAGGACTTAGCTTCATTCCTTTAGTTTCATTCAAGATTTGGTTTGGTCCATTTTAGACTTAAAAACAAAGTTGCATAGATTTAGTTTGATGCATAAATTTTAAAAGACATTCAAGATTTTGCAATAAGAGACTTGTTCACATCAATAACAAAGCTTTAGGACTGATTTAGGAAAATTTTGAAACCTTTAGGAAAGTTTAGGAACCAAATTTGAAAAGTTTTAGCAAAGCTTTTTTGATGATTTTGTTCCTAGTTTGCTTTGAGATTTTTAACAAAACTTTGAAGACATTGCAAATGAAGTTCTTTTTTAGCTCTCTTTGATGCTTTTTTAATTTTGATTTAGGACCATTTAGGATGATTTTTTAGTTGATTAGGGACCACTTAGCTTTCCAATGCAAACTTGATGTTCTTTTTATGCTCCCAAATCATAAAATGTTCCTACTTTGCATGAATGCATTTAAAACCTTGATGTTGCAAGGATGCAAATGTTTTGATTGATTTTTTTCTTGTTTGTTAGAATAAATTTTGCAAATTTTAGTTCTTAATACATTTAAGAATGATTTGGGGGTTCATTTTAAGCACTAAAACAAGGTTTGTATGATTTTGCTTCCTTATGGATTTTTTTTGAAAAAAAATGGCCATGACCTTGCTAGAAGAAGAAGAAGTAGATGGAATAGAAGAATATAGACAAGAAGAGGAAGAAGAATTTGAAGAGCTCCATCCACCTATAAGCTTGAAAAATCTTGAAACACTCCAAAATCTATCAGAATGTTTGCAAAGAACCCGTGAAGTGGGTCCCACCGGGCGTGCCAGAATGTAAGCTATGATTTTGAACCTGTTACCTGTCTTGAAAGGCTGAAACATTCAAACATTAGACTAATCTAACATGTTCATGAACTAAAAAATAGCATAAGACATGAAAACAAAACCAAAGCCACCTCAAGATTGTTGCTAAAAAAATAAGTGCTATAGAGCAAATGTTTGATTCGCTTCAATTAGAGGGATGTGGGTGTGCTCTCTAAGCACTTGGAGCATATTCTAATGCATACTAAGATTGATTTTAGACCAAATATAGGTGTGATATGATGCTATATGCTATGCTAAACAATGAAAGAAACTATATTAATCCATTATTGCTAAGCTATGATGTTCTTTAAGAAAGCTTGAAGATGATAAAAAGAAACTAACAATTAGTATTGCTTATGCTAAGTCTAGAGCTAAATGGACATGATAACAATGCATAAAATGAAAGGTGAATGGATATTTTGCTCTTGGAAATGAGGACTATTTATAGACTTTTGGGAGGATGAATGAGTGGCTAGGATCAAAATCCTTAAGAGAGGCCAAGATTCATTCAAAAGGGAGCACATGGATTGTGCTAGTTCAAGGCCACCTCTTTGTGACAAGTGTCACAAGGGCATTGGGTTGAAAGATGGGAGGAATGTGCACAATTTGGGAAATGTGCCTAAGGTCAAAGGGTGTAAGAAAGGGGTGAGGGGCTTCTTAAATGCATCATAAATGCATGTAAGAGGGATAAGGAGGCTTTAAATGCATCATAAATGCATGTAAGAGAAGCCTCTAGAAGTTTGTTGACTTTGGTTAAAGTTTAGGAGTTGGCTAATCTTGGTTAGGGAATGTGACAAGGTTAGGGAGGTGATTAGGATTAGGATTAGGATTAGGACTTTCTAGAAGAGTCTAGCACTTCCTTAGGATAAATAAGGATTTTTAGGAAA
The DNA here is from genome assembly GCA_027943335.1 of Chamaecyparis obtusa. NCBI lineage: Eukaryota > Viridiplantae > Streptophyta > Pinopsida > Cupressales > Cupressaceae > Chamaecyparis > Chamaecyparis obtusa. Next base: position 335,867 of record BSBK01000334.1, read on the forward strand.
TAGATAAAGATTTATTTATTTCCATGGGTTTAGGTTTGAGAAAATTTATTAAAATAAATTTAATAAACATAAGGATTAAATATTTAATCTTAATTAAATATTTTGAGTTGGGGTTAGGGTTAGAAAATGATGGGATTAGCCTTTAATCGTAATTAAAGAGGGTTTTAGAAGATTTTGGAAGAGGTTAGTGGTTTTAGGAAAAAAGGCCAACTTTTGGTCAAAAAATAAATTAATTATTTTTTGGGGGATTTTTGGTCAATTTATTAATTAAAATAATTAATAAATAGGGGATTAATGTTTAAATAAGATTTAAACATTTTTGGGAGGGATTTCTTAATTAAATATTTTTAATTAAGAAAAAGGGATTTAATGACATAAAAATAAATTAATTAATTAAATAAATAATTAATTAATAAATGATGATGTCATCAGGAATTTTTCAGAAAATAAAAATACTTTATTTTCTAAAAGATTTTTAGGTGTCTACAATATGTATATATATGCATGTATATATGTGTACATATATACATATATGTGTATATACATGTATATATATGTATACACACACATATATATGTATATTGTGTATGTATATATACATGTCACATATACACATACATATATATGACATGTATTCATATATATATATGTGTGTGTGTGTGTGTGTGTGTGTGCGTGCATATATATGTATATGTACACATACATATATATGACATGTATACATGTCATATATATGTACATGTGTGTGTGTGTGTGTGTATGCACATACATCTATATATGTGTGTGTACATATGTGCATGCATATAGATGTATATGCATATATATATATATATATATATATATATATATATATATATATATATATGCACACACACACACACACACATATATATCTCTCTGTGTGTACATGTGTATATATGTGCATGTATATCTAGATGTATATATGCACACATAATACATATACATATATACATGTATGTATATATATGTATGTGTATATATATGTATGCATATATATGTGCATGTATACACACATGCACATATATGCACATGTATATATATATACATACATTGTATACATATTGACATGTATATACATGCACATGTGTGTGTACATATATGTAGTGCACATTTGTTTACATTTAAATGTAATTTATTTAATTGATTTTACTTTGAAATAATGTAGTGAAATGTGTACTTTAATTTTATTTTCAATTAAATTAGGAAAACATATATGTAGACTTCACTTGACAGACTAGGGTAGGGGCGTGGAAGACTTGCTGATAGAGATGCTTTTCATCGAGTTGATCATCAGAGGCTAGTACACCGAGCCATTGTTGGTCAGTGGGTACCTACCATAGCTCCTTCATTGGGTCCTATTGCAGATGATGTTATTCATAGCACCCAACTTCAAGGTGTGATTGATAGTGTGGGGGACATTGTAGCAATTGACACATCCATATCTAGTGATCAGGTTGGTCAGTACTTGATGTCTCAATGACACTCCAAATCATCAGGTGGAGCACCCTCTAGTAGGACCGTACATGACATGTATAGTGCAACGAGCATCCCTTAACTTTCCAGCCTAGAGGGACTTACAGGAGAGATGACATGGGTCACACTAACTAGTTTGGCTGAGGATCTATTGGATGCATATGCATTTATAGCAGCAAAGCATGATATCCCCATATCAAATGTTAGAGCTCATGTAGGTACTATCAAATACGCTCAACCACATCCTTCTCCTCACCTAGACCGTGGCTATAGTGGCAGTGCTCGTGAGGATCCACCTATTGACCACTATATTATTGCAAAGGGAGAGGCACAATGTACAAACCCTTCGGTCAGTGTAGGGAATGAGTTATTTGATGTTGGCCTTGATGATGTTGACTTCAACATGACCACTATGAGTTACCTAGATTTTCTGACACATGATGATACGACTTCCATGCCATCTCATTTGGTTAGTCTGTTGCATAGATCATTAGAGAGACGTGTGCCAAATACTCTTGTTGCAGATGCAGAGTTGATCTTGGACCAGATTGATGACGTCAAGGATGGAGGATCCAATTAAGGACTATCCAAACTTGCAGCCAACACCAACAAAGTGGAATAACATAGCACCAAACAAGCTCTGAAAGAAATCATATATCTTTATTCATCAACTAACTGATTACATGCAATGTGTCAGGCTGTAAGGCCTTTTTGGTTATGACCAATTACAAAGCAAGAAATAGTTCTACAAGATCACGTAGGATCCAACACACTTCTCCTTAGCTAGCCCAGGTCTACAACATAATAGGACACTGGTAGGCACTCCAAGAAAGATCTAAACTTGTGCTCGCAAGATACCAAACAATCTTCTTGTTCCTAAGCTCACAAGCTACTAACTCTTCTACCTTCTATCCAGATCTAATCTGATTCTAGATCTCTACTCTCACTCCCCTAAACAACTACCCAAGTACCCCTTAACTACTAATCCAAGCCACAAGTCGGATGGATGAAACAATTAACCCTTACAAACAAATATTAAATGCCAAAACATCAGTGAGCTCTCAAATAGCCTTACAATAAATCAATTCTCCAAGTCAGCCTCTAGATCCACATATGAGAATGCAACACACCAGATCTAGGTCCCCACATGTCCAATGGTCAATCCATAGCTCAAGGAACATGACCCAAATTAAATGCACCAGTCAGCCAAGATGATTCACCAAGAACATTTGTTGGTAATCCAAACTACTGAGTGCCAGGAAATATACCAAGTAAACATACCAACTGAGCTCCACAAGCATTACCAAGCACTACAAATGTTGAGTCTCCTTCCATGACTGAGCTTCCTTCAGTGATTGAGAAACATACATGAAAACTGAGACCCCATCGGTAACCAAGCATTGAGCAAAAAAATACCAGGTCACCGAGTGACCATCATCCATCGAGATCCACCAGAATTTCCAACTAAGAATCACCACCAAGATCACCGAGCTCCATCAGTGAAGAAAAAAAAACTTCGACTGAGAACTATTACCCAGATAACTGAGTAAAAGCCTCCCTTTACCGAGCTCATCCACCTCCTTCGCTGAGTACCAAAAAATCACAAGGAACTGGACAAGAAGCCAAGATGCCACTGCATCAAACTCCTGAGGTACAAAGAAAAGTGTGTCCCACACTTTCTTTCCAAAGCAAACATCTAAACAACACCAACTCCACTTCATCTTCACATAAGGCCTTTCAATCCACGAAGCCAGGAAAATGCACAAGTCTATCAGCCAAGTCCTCCTTAACCGATCTGCCACCAATGAGTCAGAATGTTCAACATCTAGAACAAACTGACGATTCAACCCATCACCAAGTATCAAGTTAGAATCCCATCTCAGAATCTCATCACAAGACTTATTACTGCCAACCGGCAACTCAAGTCCGCAACCAACAAATAACATCTGCATCACAACACTGAATTAAAGAAATTTGGCAACACCATCATCACAAAGGTGTTCAACAATAGGTAACTCTTCACCAACAACAGTACGATCAAGCACACCCAGATGCTCTGCAATTTCCATGTCAAGCACAACTGACTAAACATGAAAACCAATCTTCTCACCAGCTCCAACAAGGTCAACAACATTGTCTGTAAGCACAGGTAACTCAACAAAAAGCACAACTTTCTCTGCAAGTTTCATGTCAGACTCCTCCAACTGACCATCAAAACCAATTTCACATGCTTCCACATGTCTTCTCTCTCGGATCAGTCTTCTAAAAGGCCAGACAACTTTCCTCCAGATCGACATGCTCCAACTCCAGTAAGCTCTACAAAGCTCAAAAATACTTTCCTTCGCCAGGTTCTTAACTCGGTTCTCCATGCGGTTCAGTAAATCCACTTCCAATCGAGAAAACCTCTCAGAAATCTTCACTTCCACCAAATCATAGAGATCTACAATTGCACTAGGGTTCAATCCTCTCAGAGACATCTCCAAACATCTTCAAAAACCCTCTACAAAAAACCCAACACTGACCACCTTGTGACAATCTCCAAGTTGTATGCAAGTCAGATCACAACTTGCTACCTCGCATGGGCAACTAGGACAAGATTCCACAAGTTCAACACCATGGATCTGCAACTCAAATTGCACATAATATCTTCTCCAACCTTTCTCCAAACAAGATCAACTCTACTCAAGATCAAACTTCGCTCTGATACCACTTGATGTAGTCAAGGATGAAGGATCTAATTAAGGATTCTCCAAACTTGCGGCCAACACCAACACATCGAAATAACACAACACCAAACAAGATCTGAAAGAAAACATATATCTTTATTCATCAACTAACTGATTACATGCAATGTGTCGGGATGTAAGGCCTTCCTAGTTACAGCCAATTACAAAGTAAGAAACAATTCTACAAGATCACATAGGATCCAACACACTTCTCCTCAGCTAGCCTAGGTCTGCAACACAATAGGACCCTGGTAGGCATTCCAAGAAAGATCTAAACTTGTGCTTGCAAGCCACCAAGCAATCTTCTTGTTCCTAATCTCACAAGCTACTAACTCTGCTACCTTCTATCCAGATCTAATATGATTCTAGATCTCTACTCTCACTCCCCTAAACAACTACCCAAGTACCCCTTAAATACTAATCCAAGGCACAAGTTGGCTAGATGAAATAATTAATCCTTACAAACAAATATTAAATGCCAAAACATCAGTCAGTTCTCAAATAGCCTTACAATAAATCAATTATCCAAGTCGGCCTCCAGATCCACATAGGAGAGTGCAACACTCCAGATCTAGGTCCCCACACATCCAACAATCAATCCATAACTCAAGGAATGTGACCCAAATTAAATGCACCAGTCAGCCAAGCTGATTTACCAAGAACATCTGTCGGTAATGCAAACTACTGAGTGCCAGGAAATATATCAAGTAAACATACCAACCGAGCTCCACAAGCATTACCGAGCACCAAAAATGCTGAGTCTCCTTCCTAATCGAGCTTCCTTCAGCGACCGAGAAACAAACATGAACACCAAGACCCTATCGGTAACCGAGCACTGAGAAAAAAAACACCAAGTCATCGAGTGACCATCATCCACCGAGATCCACCAAAACTTCCAATTAAGAATCACTACCAAGATCACCGAGCTCCATTAGTGAAGAAAAAAAAACTTCGATTGAGAACTATTACCCAGATAACTGAGTAAAATCCCGCCTTTACCAAGCTCATCCACCTCCTTCGTCGAGTACCAGAAAATCACAAGGAACTAGACAAGAAGCCAAGATGCCACTGCATTAGACTCCTGAGGTACAAAGAAAAGTGTGTCCCACACTTTCTCACCAAAGGGAACATCTGAACAACACCAACTCTATATCATCTTCACACAAGGCTTGTCAATCCATGAAGCCAGGAAAATGCACAAGTCTATCAGCCAAGTCCTCCTTAACCGATCTGCCACCAACTAGTCAGAATGTTCAACATCTAGAAAAAATCAAGTATTCAACCCATCGCCAACTATCAAGTCAGAATCCCATCTCAAAATCTCATCACAAGACTTATTACTACCAACCAATAACTCAAGTCTGCAACTAGCAGACAACATTTGCATCACAACACCGAACAAAAGCAATTCGTCAACACCATCATCAAAAAGGTGTTCAGTAACATGTAACTCTTCACCAATAGCAGTCTGATCAAGCACAACCATATGTTGTGCAATTTCCATGTTAGGCACAACTAACTAAACATGAAAACCAATCTTCTCACCAACTCTAATAAGGTCAACAACATTATCGGTAAGCATAGGTAACTCAACAACAACCACAAGTTTTTCTGCAGGTTTCATGTGAGACTCCTCCATCTGACCATCAAAACCAATTTCACATGCTTCCACATGTCTTCTCTCTCAGACCAGTCTTCTAATAGGCCATAAAACTTTCCTCCAGATCGGCATGCTCCAACTCCGGTAAGCTCTACAAAGCTCAACAATACTTTCCTTTCCTAGGTTCTTAACTTGGTTCTCCATGCAGTTTAGCAAATCCACTTCCAATCGAGAAAACCTCTCAGAAATCTTCGCTTCCACCACATCATAGAGATCTGCAATCGCACCAGGGTTCAATCCTTTCAGAGACATCTCCAAAGATCTTTGAAAACCCTCTGCAACAAACCCAACACCAACCACCTTGTGACAATTTCCAAGTTGTATGAAAGTCAGATCACAACTTGCTACCTCACATGGACAACTAGGGAAAGATTCTGCAAGTTTAGAGCCACAAATCTGCAACTCAAATTGCACACAATCTCTTCGCCAACCTTTCTCCAAACAAGATCAACTCTACTCAAGATCAAACTTTTCTCTGATACGACTTGATGCAGTCAAGGATGGAGGATCCAATTAAGGATTGTCCAAACTTGCAGCCAACACCAACACACCAGAATAACACATCACCAAACAAGATCTGAAAGAAAACATATATCTTTATTCATCAGCTAACTAATTACATGCAATCTGTCGGGCTATAAGGCCTTCCCGATTATGGCCAATTACAAAGCAAGAAATAGTTCTACAAGATCACACAGGATCCAACACACTTCTCCTCAGCTAGCCCAGGTCTGCAACACAATAGGACACTATTAGGCACTCCAAGAAAGATCTAAACTTGTGCTCGCAAGCCACCAAGCAATCTTCTTGTTCCTAAGCTCACAAGCTACTAACTATGCTACGTTCTATCCAGATCTAATCTAATTCTAGATCTCTGCTCTCACTCCCCTAAACAACTACACAAGTACCCCTTAAATAATAATCCAAGGCACAAGTTAGCTGGATGAAACAATTAACCCTTACAAACAAATATCAAATGCCAAAACATTAATCGGCTCTCAAATAGCCTTACAATAAATCAATTCTCCAAGTCGGCCTCCAGATCCACATAGGAGAATGCAACATGCCAAATCTAGGTCCCCAGATGTCCAACGGTCAATCCATAACTTGAGGAATGTGACCCAAATTAAATGCATCAGTCGGCCAAGCCGATTCACCAAGAACATCTGTTGGTAATCCAAACTACCGAGTGCCAGGAAATATACTGAGTAAACATACCAACCAAGCTCCACAAGCATTACCGAGCACCCAAAATGCTGAGTCTCCTTCCATGATTGAGCTTCCTTCAGTAACCTAGCAATAGCCATGAACACTGAGACCCCGTCAGTAATCAAGCACTGAGAAACAAAACACCAAGTCACCGAGTGACCATCATCCACCGAGATCCACCAGAACTTCCAACTGAGAATCACCACCAAGATCATTGAGCTCCATCAGTGAAGAAAAACAAAATTTGATCGAGAACTATTACCCAAATAATCGAGTAAAAGTCCACCTTTACCGAGCTCATCCACCTCCTTCATTGAGTACCAAAAAATCACAAGGAACTGGACAAGAAACCAGGATGCCACTGCATCACAGATGCAACAAAATCTTGATATATATATATATATATATATATATATATATATATATATATATATATATATATATATATATATATATATATATATATATATATATATATATATATATATATATATATATATATGATATATTTTTTATCTACTAGGATATACCTCTTGTTACTCCTTTGAGGACCGATTGTGTATGTCATTGGGACTCACTCGATGATGACATTAGTAGTGGACACGTGAGTTTTTAATTTATTGATGTGTGTACATGTACTATGTATTTACACACTTTATAACATATTTTATTGAACTTAAAAAGATGTGTACATTTATATATTAATTTATATATCTTTCTCTGTAAGGATCTGCACATCCTTCATATAATGATAGTCACTCTAGGTCTAACCACTTTGTGAGGAGTCATCATGACGAGTCCTAGGCACTTTCATATTTGATCTTAGAGATATATTACATGTACATGTTTGATGTTATATTTAATTTCTAGACTCTAGTCGATTGACATATGTATTGTACACTTTGATATTATTTGATTTGTAGGCCCTTTTGATAGAATACTTGACACATGATTGGTCCATATGTTTCATGTTTATAGTTCTTGATCTATGATTGATGTTTCCTGCATGTTATATACTTTCACTGTATATGTGCATGTGTGATGAACTTACATACTTTCAATCTATGTGTTTTTAATTTATATACATGTTTGATTCTATGTGAACATGATTTTTATGTAAGTTTTCAATCTATGTGTTTTTAATATATAAATATAAATTCAATACTTTCAATAGATTACATGTGTTTAATTTAATTTATACATGTACATGTTTGATTATATGAATTTGATGTTTTATATATATATATATATATATATATATAAAACATCAAATTCATGTTTGATTATATGAATTTGATGTTTTATATATATACATACATACATATATATATATATATATATATATATATATATATATATATATATATATATATATATATATATATATATATATATATATATATATATATATATATATATATATATATATATGCATGTTTACATACAAGTTCAATCAATGTGTTTTTAATCTATACATGTTTGATTCTATGAATGATGTTTGATTACATGTTTATGAACTAGGAATGATGTAAATGACATGTGCTATATAATTGAGACCTATGTTTGATCATCTTACTTATATTTGTACATTCAATAATATGCACATAATTTTAATGTAATGTTGATGTACTTTAGATTTTATATTTAAAACATGTGTCCTAATAGGTCTAATTGGGTCTAATTGGTCCTAATAGGTGTAATTGGTCCTAATTGGGTCTAATTGGTCCTAATTGACTCCTAATTGGGTCTAATTGGTCTAATTGGTCCTAATTGGGTCTAATAGGTTCAATTGGTCCTAATTGGGTCTAATTGGGTCCTAATAGGTCATATTGGTCTAATTAGGTACTAATAAACCTCTAATTTGGTCTAGTTAGGTCATAATCTAGGTCTAATTATGCTTAAGGGGTCATATTATTCATATGATGTCTAATTGGTCTAATTAGGTCATAATAGGTCTAAATAGGTCTTAATAGGTCATATTAGGTCTAATAGGGTCATTTTAGCTCTAATTAGGTCATTTCGGGATCTAGTTAGGTCATGAATTAGGTCATTTTAGGTCTAAATGGGACTAATTAGGCATCAAAGTGTAACTAATTGGTCCTAATAGGTCATGTACGTTTGGTCCTAATAGGTCATATTAAGTCTAATTAGGTCCTAATAGGTCTAATTGGGTCTAATTAGGTCTAAATAGATCATTTTGGGATCTAGTTAGATCATATTAGGTCTAATAGGTCTAATTGGTCCTAAAAGGTCCTAATAGGTCTAATTGGTTCTAATTGGTCCTAATAGGTCATATTAGGTCAAATTAGGTCAAATTGGTCCTAATAAGTCCTAATTGGTCTCAATTGGTCATATTAGGTCTAATTGGGTCATATTAGGTCCTATTACGTCCTAATAGGTTCATATGATGTCTAATTGGTCTAACTAGGTCTAATTAGGCATCAAAGTGTAACTAATTGGTCCTAATAGGTCCAATTAGGTCTAATTATGTCATAATAGGTCTAAATAGGTCCTAATAGGTCATATTAGGTCCTATTATGTCCTAATAGGTTCATGTATGATGTCTAATTGGTCTAATAAGGCCTAATTAGGCATCAAAGTGTAACCAATCAGTCCTAATAGGTCTAATTGGGTCTAATTAAGTCCTAATAGGTCATATTAGGTCCAATTAGGCCTAATTAAGTCCAACTAGGTCTAATTATGTCCTAATAGGTCTAAATAGGTCCTAATAGGTCATATTAGGTCCCCTTAGGTCCTAATAGGTTCATATGATGTCTAATTGGTCTAACTAGATCTAATTAGGCATCAAAGTGTAACCAATAGGTCCTAATAGGTCATATTAGGTCTGATAGGTCATATTAGGTCCTAATAGGTTCATATGATGTCTAATTCATCTAACTAGGTCTAATTAGACATCAAAGTGTAACCAATTGGTCCTAATAGGTCTAATTGGGTCTAATTAAGTCCTAATAGGTCATATTAGGTCCAATTGGGTCTAATTAGGTCATTTTGGGATCTAGTTAGGTCATAAATTAGGTCTAATCAGGTCATTTAATGTCTAATTGGGACTAATTAGGCATCAAAGTGTAACTAATTGGTCCTAATTGGTCATATTGGGTCTAATTAGGTCCTAATAGGTCATATTGGTCTAATTAGGTACTAATAGACCTCTAATTTGGTCTACTTAGGTCTAATTGGTCCTAATAGGTCCTAATTGGTCAAGTAATAGGTCTTATGGGTGCTCTTTATCAAATTCATATTATTAAGTCTAATTAGGTCTTCTTTATCAAATTAGGTCTAATTAGGTATTGCAATATCATGCTTTCATGTTTCATTAAGACAAGTCCTAACCATCAACTTAAAATATCCAAGAGAGAGAGAGACATACCTTATTTCCTACAATAATATCTTTCCCATGCTTCTTCATGTAGTCTTTGTTAAGTCTCTTCTGAATAATGTTGTGTACTCTTGTTTATCCTTCTCTTTTTATTTCCCATCACTTTGTAAAATTGTTCCACCAAATTTTGACAAAATTTGAAAAAATACAATTTCAAAAGTCTTCCTTCTCCACAATGCGAATTATTTTGCAACTTTCAAATTAATGAGATGAGAAAAACATATATTTATTTATTTGTAATTGTTATTAACCCGAAATGACACCAAATAGGCTGACATGAGGTTCTATCAAAAGTCAGCTTTAACTTTCTATCGAAAGTCACTAGTTTCTATCGAAAGTGACTTAGTTAAGGGTTAAATTGACCCTAAATCAGGAAAGTACTTTTGAAAGTCACTAGTTTCTATCAAAAGTGACTTAGTTAAGGGTTAAACTTAACCTATATTAGGAAAGTACTTTTGATAGAAAGTACTTTCTATCAAAAGTCCCTAATTAGGGGCAGTTTGAAAAGTTTGCAAAAATTCTATGGCTTTGGGGCTCAATCAAAGGGCTTGAATGGAGTAATAAGGAGACATCCTTTTGCATAACTTAATTACTTTGAATGATCTTTCTAACGATTATAGATTTGACAATTTTTGAATTTATTATGTATATGGTTTTTGACATTAATTGAATGTAGGTTTTTATCAAATATAAACCTCTACATTTGACGTTCAATGAAAAATAGTAGAAAAGAAATTTTTTTTTTGAAAAATAACAGTGCCCTCCATATTCAAGTCTATTTTCTATCAATTTTTTTTTTGAAATTAGATAAATACACAACAAGTTATAAGCTATGTAGTTAAGGTATGTCAAAATTACGATTTAGTCAACTTCAAATGTTAATAAAATATGCAATAATCATGATAATGTCATCAAATCAATTGCATGCCCTCCGTATGGATGATATGAAACTAAATTTGAAAGAAGCACATTCATATCTATTTTAGAAAAAAAGTTATGCTCTATGAAAACACTGTAACTCTTTGAAAATGATGTTTTCAACAACATACCAGTTTTCGTGGGAGAAAGAAAAAAATATTCAAATCAATTCAATATATATATATATATATATATATATATATATATATATATATAATCTAGACAGAAAATACTAAAAGAATCTAATTTACTTCATTCTCCGATTTCAAATGGTTCAACGATAATATGCATCCGAATCTAAAAGTTTTTTTCAAAATGTAGATTTCAGTGTCCGTTCAGGCAAAAAAAGTGTAACCCACTATTGTGGGCTCACCTAGTATCTCCATGGAATTCATTAATGGAATTCCCAAGGTATAGGGTAAGGATTTTATTTATGTTGTGGTAGATCAGTTAACCATATATTCTTATTTCTTTTCCATTCCGAAGGAGTTTTAGGAAATTCAAGTGGAAAAGTTATTCTTTCAAGAGGTGCTCCACTTGCATGGCCTTCAACAAAACATAATTGGTGATAGAGATAGCCATTTCCTCAACACCTTCTAGATGGATTTTTTTTGTTTGGAAGGTACAAATTTGTCACTGAGTATGATTTATCACCTGTAAATGGATGGTCAAATAGAGATTATGGACAAGTGGTTGGAGAGATACTTGAGGACTATGTCACTGCACAACAAAAAACATGGATCTATTGGCTTCATTTGGGAGAGCACTACTACAACACTACCTACCACATATCAATAGGTATGTCACCCTTGAAGGCACTTTATGGATATGATGCTTCATCATTCATGGATTTGACATTGGGTGATAGTCGCACACTAAGGACCAAGGACTAGCTATAGGAGAGTTTGGAAATCCTTTGGTCTCTCAAGGATAACCTATAGTTGGCTCAAAATAAAAAAAATAGGTATATTGATAGGCACAAGATTGAGTAGAGTCTTGAAGAATGATATCTAGTCTACCTTTGATTAAAACCATAAAGACAACCTTCCTTGAAGAAAAGTGGCGGTGAGAAGCTAAAGCGTCACTTCTATGGACCATACAAAGTGGTACAGAGAGTGGGAGAAGTTTCCTATGAGCTGGATCTTCTAAAAGGGAGTAAGATTCACAATGGACTTACAACATGCAGTCTTACATGCCAGACATACAACCCTAATTAAACAAGGAAATTCCTTAACCTCAAGCTTTTGGAAGATAACCTTCTTAGGGATACTCTTAAGCTACCTGAACTAGGAAAAATTGCCTTTATTTGTATAGATTCGCAAGCTTCAAGTCAACCTAGATAGATCACACTTCCCAATGAGAAGAACATGCATTACAAAATATAGGTTAGGACCCAAATCATAAGAATATCCCTCCAATAGTCAAAACATGAATTAATATCCCTCAATTAGTTTGGCCACAAGTGTAACAACATCAAGAAATGAATTGTCAAGTTCTGTCAATGAGATATTCCTCTACAAGAAAAGAAAATACAATCTGACAACAAAATGTGAAGAATAGTTAAGTCCTGCCAAGAATCCATGATATCTCATAAGAAAAGTAATAGAATGAGGTGAAGACCTAGGAATAGGTTCACCATGATGCCAAGAATATGCCACAAAGTGTGCAACTAAAAATGATTCGAACTGAAGGTGCATAGAAGAAACTCAGAGATTATACGAACATGAAAACACATATCTTTAGTTGATACAAGATTGCCAAGAACCCAAAATGCTCCTGCATTAGACACCTAGGGTTATCAAAAGTGATACTATCACTTTTCTAGGGATAGAGGAAAACTAATATGATCTACCTTAGCCTAAGAAATCCATGAAAAATCTTCAACTTGTCTATCCCTCCATTTGACATGATATTCTTTGTACTACTTACCTCTAGTGCTTTTGCCAATTCTGTTGTTCAAAATATCTTCAGTCGGATCCTTATGCTTCTTAGGATACTATTGCTCAATATTTGATCCATCATTCTCATTGAAATCTTCCTCATGATATTCATACAATTCTATAGCATTAATGAATATAAGCGATATGTGAGGTCCCACCCCAACCCATCATAGCATAACATGCATTTTCATACTTTGATTATCATGATGGTAAACTATTTTGGCATATTAGACTTATGGGACCATGATTTCATATCATTAGACATTATGTGATGATTTTTATATAATTTTGATGATGATGTTAGATATACTTTTATATGCTTATGATTGACATATCTTGATGATATGATATAGATGAAAAAATGAATTCCGAATCTTATGTTTTGATTTACATTAACTTGTGAAATATGATTTGAAATGTCAAATTATTTTAAATATGTTTTGACTTGACTCTGCAAATATTTTAGGGTTACTTGGGATAGTGGAATTTAGAATACATATATTGCATATGGAAATGAAATTATGGATGTTGTTTCAAATTATGATGAAGTTATGAAATGCAAGTTGCTAATGGATATGTGTTTAAATGTTATCATGGATTTTGCACACACACACACACACACACATATATATATGTGTGTGTGTGTGTGTGTGTGTGTGTGTGTGTGTGTGTGCGTGTGGTTTATTCTTGAGCTATTGATATTTTGGTTGAGTGTGCAGGAAATTAACCATGGGTTTAAATGCGGGGAATTAAGGATGGATAAATGTGAAACCCATGTAAAACCAAGGTTAACTCTATGTTGAGATATAACCTTGTTGTTATGTGTTTTTGTTTAGTAAACATGATGTATGGATGTATTGTATTTTGTAAATATGTGGTTTATCCATTTGGCATGCCATGTGTAATGTAATGTGATGTGTTTATGTTGTGTTAATTAAAACTTGTACATGTGAGTTGGCATGACCAAGTGAGTTATATTGGATTATACACTCACTCTAGGGTAACCTTGTAGTGTTCCCATGTAGGGTTTCTTGTTTGAGGATCCAAGATAGGAGTCTCATCATGAAAACCCGTAGGTTAACTCTTTGAGGGTTTTTGAGGGGTTAAATGGAGCCCTAGGGGTTAGTTAGGGTTAAATTTAGCTATCTCAATAGGTGTACTATGAATTAGGGGTTAATTTTTGACCAAAAATGTGTCCAAAACTCAATAATGGCCTTCCAAAAAGTACCAGTTTAGAGAGTGGCGAAATTGATAGGAGGTCAAGTCCATCCCTTTGTGCCCATCTTTGGTTTACCTCTCATTTATGAGAGGGGACAAGATGGAATAAAATGACTCAAAAGTCCTCTCTCATTAATATGGGTGGGTAGGAAGTTGGTGAGGAGTTCCCTTTTAGTGGAAATTTGGAGGAGTTTGGGGGTTGATTTTCCACTTTCCAAACTTGGAGACTTATAGTTAATTTAGTGAGATTTTGGGAGATTTGGCCAAGGGAGAAAAAGATAATGAAGGAAAATATCATCCTCAACTTTATTCTTTCCATTTCTTGGAGCAAGGTAGGTGCTCCTATCATGGAAGAATATATTTTTATGTTATGTGTGTGGTTTTGTAATTCATGTAGTGTGTTAGTTTGTGTCATTTTCAAGTTTTTTTCATGGATTTACTTATTTCTTCTTGTTTATTTTCATGTATGTTTTGGGGTGTGCAAGGATATACTAAACCTTGGGAGGGACAAGAGCCTTGAAGATGAAGGGTTGAGAATGCTCAAATAGTGTAGAGTCTCTCCTCATGGAGGAGATAGATATGGCATGGAGTATGGGCTCCATATTTCCATTTGTTGTTCTACACATTTGGGGGCCATAAGGGGAGAAGTGGTATACGTGAAATGATAAAATGGAGTTGTATTATTTGGCCTTGTGAAGGCATTTCTAGTTGTTCTTTGAGCCTTTTGAAGGCATTGTCATTCTATGTATATTGTGACTATGGATTCTCCTATTTGGGATCACTTTTCATCTTCACCCCTTGTCATGGGTCCAAGATGATCCATTGTGAAACCAAGGGTTTGGGAGTTCATTGAGGCTGTTTTGTTGTATGAGTGTGTTTGGAAATGATTTTATATCCTCATCCATACTTGGTTTCCCAAGCTTGGGGGTGGCCTTGAAAAGGCCTAGGTTGGGAAGTGAGCCTCCATGGTCAAGATTCTTCTTCTTTTATTTGTAGGTTTTCTTGGATAAAAAGTTGAAAGCATTTTCAAGATGTGGATTTTGCAAGGGTTCATTAAAGATCTATGATTTCATTTGAAAAGAGAGAAACTTGTGTATACTTCCATTATGTAAATTTCATTTGTAAAATAGAGTAGTTAGTGTTGTAAATTTGCATTGTAAGGTAGTAGAGAAAAAAAGGGAGATGTATTCCCAATATTTCATTGATCAAGATGTAACTTCATTCCAAAAAGAAGGGTTAAATATGATGTTGAAATCATCTATTACTGATTTCTTTATTTCCAAAATGAAATATAGTGAAAAATAATGCACTCTTTACCTTTTGTATGTTGATTTGGTTATACAAAAGATCCTCTTCAAATTGTTTATTGAAATGTTAAGTTAAAATCTTATGTTCAAAATAAAATAGATATACTTTTCTTCTCTATTTGTTTTCCAAAAAGAAGAAGAAGAGATCTAGTTATGTTTACATGCTTATCACATTTAAAATTAGAAATATATATATTGTAGATATATTTATGTATATATAAATACATACATACATATAGATTTGATATATATATATATATTCAATATACATGTAGGTATTTAAAAACACCTTTAATATTTTAAGGGTGTTATTTTGTAGGTATTTAAAAACACCTTTAATATTTTAAGGGTGTTATTTTTTTTTGTAAGTAACCTGCAATAATAATAACCCCCTCTCTTTATATATATGCATTCTTTTTTAATATAATATAAAGAAAAACCAAACTTAAATGTTTTTAGGCTAAACATTTTTATTTAAAATATTTTTTTTTAAAAAAAAATGCTTAACAAAGAAGATGTTGGGGCTTGGCCTGCTAGACAGCCACCACAACTGTGGTAGGCCACCACAACCATGGAAGGCCTCCATGGGCGGCCTCCCTAGTTGCCCCCTCGCTGTCTCTTCTTGCCACCGACTGCGGCCCTCAAAAACTTGTGACCGCCTCATGTAATGAAGTATTTCGCCACCCTGTAAGATGGAATGAAGGTACACACACACACACATGTATGCATATATACATGCATGTGTATATATATATATACATATTTATATACCTCTCTAGTTTTCTTTCTCCCCTCCATGGATGAGCTACCATGAAACCTGCATATACACATTGAAAAAAAAGGGGATACAAATATGAGAAATGGGTAACTTTGTGGGTTGTATATTTTAACCCTAATCCTAATTTTGAATTAGGGTTAGGGTTGGTATTTTGGGCATGATCATAAAATAATAGTTTTTAAGTAATTGAATTTTAAATCTACTTGTGGACTTTTGGTGTTTTATTTATTAATACCCTCATCCTTTTTAGTTATGCCCTTTATGATATTTCATTTAATGAAATAGATTGAATTGTAGTATAAACTTAGATTCTTATGTAATTGATTTAAATAATAAGATTATAAATGGGGATACATTAAATAATTGATTTAAACTTTGGTGAACTTGGGGTGAATTATTAAATTAATATTTAAGGTGAATATATTAGGCATCTCGATGAATTATTTAAGAAATTACTCGTAAAACCTATTAAGATGATAATGATAAATAATCATTACAATAAATTTTCACCATTACCAATTTATGGCAATGAGATGTATTTTTTAAATTCAATTTATTAATAAATAGATGGCTAAAGGGTTATCAAAGGACATTTTAATTAGTGATTATATTAACTAAGTGGGGATAGTGTTGATCTAACCCAGGTCGGGATATTAATTTGAAGTATTCAAAAGAGTTATATATGTAATTAGTAAATCGATGAAAACATTAGTAATCAACAATAGTTTAATTAAATTATGGTAATAGCAAGATTATGACTTTATTAAATTAAACAGACATGAAATTATGAATGAACACAGATTAATCTAAAGTGTAAGCTTAACCCGTATAGATATAGTTATTTATTAATTCTTCCATCAAACTTTATTAAATAGGATTTTAGGAGTTAATTTAATTGGTGATACTTTAACTCTTCAATAATAACTACTTATAGTAATGCAACATTTATCCTTAGTATTAGGAGAAGGGGGACTTATTTAGTGTAATTGTAATTGAAAAAATGAGGTATATTATTAACAGAATTGTATCAAGTAATGAAACCAAGCAGATATTTTCAACAAATTTAAAATCAATTGAACCTCTTCTAGTGATCAAGTTGAGGGAGGTTGACATTTGTAATGATTCTCCTTGGCCCTAGTAAAATTTTAGAACCTATAGGATTTTATAGTTATCATTGTTGTTGTAACCTTGATAGTGAACATAGAAAACACTTGACCCCTTTCTCAACATGCAACTTTAGTAATATTAACTTGTTTTAAAAAAAATTGGTGTATTTTTGCCCTAAATTTTGGGCATGACACGATATATCCATGTTCTCTTGAAACTCCACTTCATATGCATTTTATGAGTCAAATCTCCTCAAGATCTTACATTGTCCACACTTCCCCATCTTCAACTTATTGTAAGTTACAAATAGAAATCTACCCTTCTTCAAATAAACCATCACTTCATCTCCTACTGCAAAATCCTTATGTCTTCTTTGAAAATGTTCTTTCTCCTTATACTTCTAATTATTTCTCCTTATACTTCTGATTCATTTTATCCAAATGCTTTTTGACTTCATTATGTAATGACTTCATAACCTCTGCAAATTACTCTCCTTCAACACTTCTCTTAACATCATGACTCATACCCCTTAATTATGATACTCCTTTAGGATTCATCCCTGTAACTATCTCAAATGATGTCTTCCCTGTACTCCTATTCATTGAACTATTATATGCAAACTCTACTTGAGCTAGGACTAAATCCCAATTTCCAATCTTCTCTCCAACCAAACATCGTAGTAAATTACCCAAAATTTGATTCACTACTGTTTGTCCACTATTCTGTAGATGAAGTAGAACTAAAATTCAAATCAATATTCATTTTATTCTAAAGTGTCCTCCAAAAATACCCAACAAACTTACTATTTCTTTCTGAAATTATGCTTCTAGGTAACCCATGTAATCTCACAACTTCTCTGAAAATAAATTTAGCTACATGTACTAAATATGTAGTCTTCTTACAAGGAATTAAATGTTATATATTAGAAAATATATCGACTACCATAAATATAGAATCATTACCTCTCGGTGTCTTGGGAAAACCAAGTACAAAATCCATGCTGATGTCTTCCCAAGATCTATTTGACACTGTCAAAGGTGTATATAGTCCCACATTCTGACTACTTTAGAAATTTGACAAAATCTACAACTCTGAACAAACTTCCTTATATCTTTTTGAACTTGAGGCCAAAAATAATTCTCACTTACCAAAGCCATTGTCTAGTCAATGCTAAGGTGTCCAGCTAATCCTCCACAATGCTTTTCCTTAATAGTTCTTTCCCTCATTGAACTCCTGGGTATACACAACTAAGATCCTTTGAATAACATACCTTCATGAATGAAATAATCCAACCATTTTCTTTGGTCTACAATAACAAGTTCTCTGCAATATTTCTAAGGATATGCAAAATCAAGGTCATCCCCATACAAGTTCTTCAACTCTTCAATTACCAAGACTTCAACTCTCATCTCTGTTATAAGATGCCTTCTTCTAATTAAAGAATCAGCTAGCTTATTTGATTTACCACTCCTATGTTTCAATGCAAATTTTTAACTATGCAAGAGCTCACCCCACCTCATGTGTCTTTGATTCAACTTACCTTAACTGCTCAAATACTACAAAGCTTGCTAATCGGTGTACAACACAAATTACTTAGGCAATAAGTAATGTCTCCTCTTCTTTGAGGCTTGAACTATGGTACAAAATTCTTGATCATAAACTAAATATCTTCTTTTTACATCATTCAAATTCTCACTAAAATAAGAAATGAGTCTTTCTTCTTGTGTCAATACTACTCCAATTGTACGCTCACTTGCATCACAATCTACTTGAAATACTTCATTAAAATTAGGTAAAGCTAACATAGGTTGTTCAATTATCTTTTTCTTTAGGAATTCAAAACTCCTAATTTCTCCTTGTGTCCACTTGAGATCCTTCCTATCCCCTCTCATTGTCTTAGTCATAGGGCTATAAACCGAACTGGAATTCCCAATGAAATTTTAGTAGAAACTTTCTAATCTATGAAATAGTCTTACCTCTCCATCATTTTCAGGTGTAGTCCACTTAATAATTTCTCTAATTTTCTTAGGATCCATCTTCAAACCATTTGTAGATATTGAAAAATCTAGATACACTATCTCATCTTTAATGAAAGACCACTTCTTGATATTTATCAATAATTTCTCTTTCCTTAGTTGATGCAATACTTGTCTCAGATGCAACAAATGATATTCTTTGTTCTTACCAAAAATCAAAATGTCATCAAGATAAACAATCAAAAACTTACCCAAGAATTTATTCAATACCTCATTCATCATCCTCATGAAACTACTAGGTGCATTGGTTAGTCCAAAAGGCATCACTAACCACTCATAAAATCCTTCATTTGTCTTGAATGTGATTTTCCACTCATCACCTTCTCTGATTTTCTATGATGATAACCACTCTTCAAATCAATATTTGTAAAAAACTTAGCTCCACTCAAATGATCCATTATGTCGTCCATTCTAGGAAAATGAAACCTATATTTCACGATGATCCTATTTATGTCTCTTGAATCAATATACATCATCTCTTCCCTATTTTCTTAGGTGTTAATACTGTCGATACTGCACAAGGAATCAAACTTTCTCTAATTAAAATTTTCTTCGATAATTCTTGTACTTTCCTATTCAATTCCTCATTTTGTATAGGTGTCATTCAATGTACTACTTTGTTTGGAACACTAACTCCCAGAATCAGATCCATACAATGACTAATACTCCTTATAGGTTGTAATCCATGAGGTACATTATATGAGATTATGTCCTCATACTCTGTTAGCAATTCTTTTATCTCCCTAGGTTGTTTCTCCTCTTATCCTAAATTGGACTTCTTAGGAATCATAGTACAACACATACTATCACTTTTCAAACCATCCAAGAATTTCCTTCCTTCAACCAAAGAAACCCTAGAACTAGTACAAATTTCACTCTTAGGGACCTCAACTAAAGGCAATAACACTTGTTTCATTCTATTCTCAAAGATTGTATACCTATTCTTTCTTTGATCATGCAAATCTTGTCTATCATACTACCATGGCCTACCCAAAAAGATATGACATGCACCCATATGAATAATATCACAGAGAACTTCATCATGAGAATTTTCTATTTTTAATTTCTCTAGGAATTTCTCACTTACCAGTACCTTATGATCATCCTTTATCCATGCTATCTGATAGGGTTTTAGGTGCTTCAATATTTGTAACTTAAACTTTCTCACCAACTCCTTAGAGGCTATATTATCTTAACTTCCACTATCAATAATTACCTTGCAACATCTTCCTACAACTTTGCATCTTTTCTTGAATATGCTCTTCCTCGATATCTATTATTGGTCGGTCTCTTCATGACAATGGGTTGTTCTTGCCATCAAGGCTTCACCATCCTCTAGTTGATTAAAAGACTTAGTAATTTCCTCTTCCACATAAGAAGATCTACCCTTTTTCTCTGTCCTCCTACTTGGATTCCCTTAGGTACACTCAAAATATCAGTGTCCTCCACACTTGAAACAAGTTCCTCTAAATAATATTTTGTCATCATTCTTATAACTACTAGATCCTTCACCTCTATGGAAATTTATGTCCTCTCTTTTGTATGAACTTTCCTCCTTGAATTCTATCTTCCCTTATTTTGATCTGCATAATATCTAGCTCCTCCAAAGGATCTACCTCTTGAAAATATTCCACCCCTTCCTTTTTGTCTTTTCTCATGTTTGTTATTTGACTTTTCCTTAGCTTTTAGTGGATATTGATAAGCTTCCTCTATACTCTGTAATTTAATCAAACTAATCTTATCTTGAATAGTTATCCTCAAACCATTAAGATATATTGTAACCCTTTCAACTCAGTCATCTATGTTACCAGATTAGATATCTAATTTGTAGAATTCCTTAGTATAATCTTTCACACTAAGCTCCTTCTATTTTAGGTTTTGCAATTTTCTAAACAAACTTACTTGATCATTAATAGGTAAGAACTTGGCCTTCAATTTTTTCACCATCCTATCCCATGACTTGATTTTCTCCTTTTCTTTTCTCTTTCTATCGTTCTGCAAATGATCCCATCACAAGGACACATGATCTCTCAACTTTGTGCAGGCATATTTGACCTTCTTATCTATACATGTTTCTTCAAAATCAAAGTATTTCTCCATCTCTATGATCCAATCTATCAATTAGTCTGAATCCAAATTTCCATCATAATTAGGTGGATTAAAATATGGTCTTATATTAAACCTAGTTAGGGCTTTTCAAAAAACTATCCTCTCCTTGTTCAAGTCCAGGTTCTTATTATGCCATCTCTTCTTCTTCTTAATTATCACTAACATCTTCAATGTGTATACCCCATCTCTGGGATTTTTCCATAGCTTCTAACCTATCTACAATTTGTCTGAACATGTCCATCATGGCTAGATCCAAATCTCTCCTTCTACCTCCCACATTTCCTCTTTGATCCATCTCACACAAGTCCTCTACAATTGTGGGTTAGATCTTTCACTTTTCCACCCCAAAACAATACTTCTAGGGCTTCATAACCTCAAGAGATAGAACTCAACTATCACAAGGTCAAAACCTTTCTTTGATACCACTCAGTGAAGCCAAGAAAAAAGGGATCTCAATGAGATCTATCCAATCCTTGCAGGAAGATTAATACAATGAAAATAACAATTAACAATTAAGAGAATAGAAAGATCAACCTTCACATTAATAAAAAATCAATTACAATAGAACTCCAACATGCAGTCTTACATGTCAGACATATAGGCCTGATTACACAAGGAAATTACTTAAACTCAAGCTTCTAGAAGCTAACATTAGGGATACTCCTAAACCACCTAAACTAGGAGCAATTGTGTTTATTTGTACAAATTTGCAAGCCTCAAGTCAGCCTAGATAGATCACACTTCCCAATGTATTACAAAACATAGGTCAAGACCTCAATCATAATTATCTCCCTCCAATAGTAAAAACATGAATTACGATCCCTCAAGTAGGTCAGCCATAGGTGTAACAACATCAATAAATGTGATGTCAAGCTCCATTGATAGGAAAATTCCTTGTCTAGATCAGAAAACACAAACTAGTCACAAAACATGAAGAATAGTTAAGTCCTGCCAAGAATCCATATATCTCATTAGAGAAGTAACAGAATGAGGTGCGAACCTAGGAATAGGCTCACCATGATTCAAGGAACATGCCACAAGGTGTGAAAATGAAAATAATTCAAATTGAAGGTGCATAAAAGAAACTCAGAAACTATATAAATAGAAAAATAGGAAAACATATGTTTTTGGTTAATGCAAGATTGCCAAGAACCTAAGATGCTCCTGCA
Source organism: Chamaecyparis obtusa (assembly GCA_027943335.1). Classification (NCBI taxonomy): domain Eukaryota; kingdom Viridiplantae; phylum Streptophyta; class Pinopsida; order Cupressales; family Cupressaceae; genus Chamaecyparis; species Chamaecyparis obtusa. The sequence continues at coordinate 358,935 of BSBK01000334.1, forward strand.
TTATTCCCAAGGAGCTTCCAGCTATCGATGAAGAGGGAACTTGCATTGGATCCCACAAATATCATTGATGTTAGAGAGAGGAAGGTAAGGTTATGCACCACCAGGGAATAGCTAGTTCCTTGGAAGGATTTATCGGTTGAAGATACCATCTGAGAGAGTGAATAAATCTTGGAGCATCCAAGTTTGCAATTTCTTGAGGGAAATAAATTCTTGGGCTTGAAGGATTGTAATTTCCTCAAAATATTTAAATAAATAAATAAAATTAATTAATTAACTAAGTGGTCCCAAATTTAAATAATATCTTACGGATCCCTTTGATTAATTTAATTATAAAATAAAAGTAATAAAGTATGTTGGCCTATTTGTAACCTTTCAGAAACTTATTGAAGTTCTTTATAAGGCCATGGTTGGAATTGTAGGAAATCATCTTTGAGTTATCTTTCTTTTTGTATATTTGTGATTCCAATTGGAATTGAGATATTGTTTAAAGTCTTGGAAGTGCAATATCCTCCCTAGTCTGTAATAGCACTTTCAGTGGTTAGAAACCACCCTAGTATACTTGTTGTAGTCTTCTCACTAGCACAAAATTATGAAGTCATCACTTGAGGAAATTTTTTTAATGTTTTGATATATTCATATTGTCTAAAAATACAATTACTCTTGATGTTGGTTCATTGTTATTATATTTCCTAAGTTGATTCAAGTTTCCACACAGTACTGGCAATAACATTGATTTGAGTGAAAAATAAAATTGTACGTGTAGTTACAATATAGGTAAAAGAAGTAAGGAGGAGCCAAGTGTCATCTATGTGGAAGAATATGACCTTTCAAAAGGTCAACACTTTTACCCTAGGATGCATAGGTGTATTTTTTCCATCATGTATAGGTACAATATAGAGTTACCATACGGCTGAAGTTCAATCACTGTACGAGTGAACTTAGTATCGTACGGAGGTGACACAAGTTGTCATGTGATTATGAAGGCATGGAAAACATATCATACAATCATAATTTCTATGCACATCTATTGTACGAGGCTCTATGCAGGCCTTGTCATACGGGTGTGAAGACCCTTGTCGCATGAGAGTGATTAGAAGTGACATATAGGATAAAGAATTTTCTCTACAGAGGAATTTTCTTTAGCGTTTGTAAATTTCAATTGCAATCAGGGTTTGGTACATTACAATGTTATAAGTGCCCTTGTAAAAAACTATTGAAATCTAATGCAATTAGAATATTTTAACTTAATAGTAAGAGTAATATTCATCAAAAAAATAAAAATAATTAATTTATAATATTTCTCCACATTTTTTTAAAATAATGTATTATAATATTTATATTACTATATAATTATTATTTTAATTCCGATTTATGAAATTAGTTAGTTTTTTATTATTGAAGGAATATAATCCAAATACCCACATAAAGAATACAAAGATAATAACAATACATATGAACAAAAATAAAGCTACAAAGATAATTGGAGAATGCATTTAGAAAATTATGGTTTTTCATTCAAATAAAAATAAAAATTACTAGAAAGCATTTAAACTTATATTATACTGTTAATTACAAACAAATATACAATAATCTAGAGTTGCATTTAGCTCCATCTTCCTCTATTTTCCTAGAGATACCTACACACTCTTCACTCAACACTCTATTGCCACAAAGGCATTTCATCAACTCTCCCTAGAAAATGTTTACAAATAAACTAATTATTTTCCATAACATTATTTCATTTTGTTTCTTGTAGGATTTCACAAAAAAATCTCCTATTAAAAAATCTGAATTCACCTACCTATATTAGCTTCACTATCAATGAGAAAATTAGTTTCTACTTGCAACACCCCACCAAGGAATCCTCAAATTACAAGGACAATACACATGATAATATAGAAATAGAATTTTTTTTGAGCACTTATAATCCAATAAGAATTAGTAACATCATTGTTAACCATACAAAAGGACATATCATGCATAAACAAGTGCAACATACATCATATACATCAATAGAGAAGAAGACAAACATTCACTTCCAAGGGTCCCAAGATAACCTCAAACTTAAAAATTGAAAATAGAGAGGTCTAATAATAGTTTAGAAAATGTATACAGTGTGATAAGGCTCATCCAAGAGCCTCCAAGAAGTTTCATAACTCAAATAAGAAAACTAGACCATCTCCTAGGTCCTATGCATCATAGATAAGCACTATTAAGGGGTGACATACACTTAAACATCTCAAACACCAAGTAAAATTTAACAAAAACTTCCTAATCCTTTCCCAAAGGTTTTTTTTTTTTTTTGGCTCTGATGGCTTCTTAATGCAAATAGAATAGGGTCAAATAGACACCCAAAAAACTATGAATCCCATTTTAAGAATAGGTGTTAAAGTGTAATGGTGAGGTGCTAAAATAAATGCAAATGCACCAAAACATATTCCCATGTGCTAAAACATAGGGTGGAGGTGCTAAAACTCAAATTTTGACCTAGATTTGTTTTAGACTAGAGAGAACATCTGTTGAAGTATAGGTGCATGCGCAAAAATATCTACCTAGGCTAGAAACAAGTTTTAAGGGCTTAAAAAGAATTCAATTACTCAACCCTAAGAACTATTAGGTCTAATCTATCATAATTTCAATAATCAATCTCATGATGATTTAATGAATTCCTAAATTTGGGGCTATAACAAGATTACATTGTCTATCCACTTACATAACCATATAAGTACCAATAAATAACATGAACACACTAAATAATGGTTTAAGTATGTGATGAAGCTAAAGGACGGTTTGGAATGTTGGATAACTGAGAGGGGGGGTGATCAATTATTGGTGCAGGAGAACCTAGGATCTTGGCTAAGGTCCTACTCATTTTTGGCTTGTACTGACCCTAGATATATTAGGATAGTTAGAGGTCCTAACTAATATATTGTTAGTGTGTTTAGGAGGTCTCAACTTGGTTTAGTCCAATCTAGTACCTTGGTCTAGATCTAAGTGCCAGTTAATGGTTTTGAGGTCCATTTTTGGCTTGGCATTGGGATTTGTGCCAAAGGACTCTTTTATGATGAGAAAATGTGGAAATGACCCAAAAATGGTTTTTATAAGGTTTATCCACTATTTGAGAAGGTTTTGAGGTCATTGGACCTAAGGAGAGAAAGAAATAAAAAAGTTGTAAAAATGTTGTCATGACAACATTTACAACTTTGAAATGTTGCATGACAACATTTGTCTTGGTGAAGACAAGGGGGTTTTTATGGCATGGTCAATGTTATGACTAATTTTCCACATTGGGACAAAGTATTTAAGACCTTTTGAGCATATATCCCGAGGTTAGACATTATTAGGAATTTTTACAAGTTTTAGGAAGATCATTGTAACCTGGTTTTTGAGAACACAGTCTTTTGTGAAATCAATGAAAAGCATGTAAAAGGATTGAATCTTGATTTTTGGCATTGTATTATTGTATCTATATTATTTATTTTTCATTTCCACAGCTTAGGAGTTCTTTCCATGCATTTCTTTCAAGTTCCACTTATTGTTTTGTGAAGTAGCTAGTCTCTAGCCTAATTAGGACTTAAGTGTGTTTCTATGGATCCAACATGAAATCCTACTATGCATTCATCATGGGGATTTGGAAAATGTTAGGGGAGCCTATTTAAAATTTACATACTAATGGAGAAGACCTGGAAGTTGTATCGGCCATGAATGTAAGCAATCCCTAGGCAAGCACAGTGAGCCCAATTAAGGAGATTGCACTTGTTATTGCATGTGTTGATGCATGGGTTTGATGGTGGAACTAAGTTGAATAAATGGAGGGAGTCTTTAGACTCATACAAAGACCCTCCAAGGATATTGGGGTTTGAACAATCCAACCAAGGAGACTTTGAAGACAAGAAAGCCCGACTAGTTCAGGAAGCCCAAATTAGTTGTAGAATCCCTTAAATATAGGAAGGGCATGTACAGATCACTTGAAGAGGAGAGACCCAAAAAATCCTTGATAAATATGAAAAGGGTATTGGAATCCACAATTTATTTGGTGGGTTGTTCAGAGGCATTTTTCTCAAATAGCCAAAAACCAGTCAGAAAGACCTAGTTGAGGGCTATTAGTCCTAATAGGCCTTTTGAGAGAAAAAGTGGAGATCGGTAATTTAGCTTTTGATAACTTGGAAAAAAGGGATCAAGACTAAACCAAGAAGATTTAATGAAACATAGGAATCCTTGCAAGATACCATGTCCATTTACCATAACCAAAGAAGCCATTAGAGGAGAGCTAACGGAGAAGAGAAGATGAATGCAATTGAACCTGTAGAAAGACCTAGTTGAGGGCTATTAGTCCTAATAGGCCTTTTGAGAGAAAAAGTGGAGATCGGTAATCTAGCTTTTGATAACTTGGAACAAAGGGATCAAGACTAAACTAAGAAGATTTAATGAAACATAGGAATCCTTGCAAGATACCATGTCCATTTACCATAACCAAAGAAGCCATTAGAGGAGAGCTAATGGAGAAGAGAAGATGAATGCAATTGAACATGTAGATACCCTAGTGAAGCACTATAAGAATGTCACCTTGCATGGAGGAATTGAGAAGACCTAAACCAAGTGGGGGGGGGGAATTAGAAGATCCTAGGAGTGATTATGATCTTGGTGAATTGGGAGCTAGGAGGTTCCTAATCAAGATTAGTGCAAGCAAGCTACCTAGTATCTATCAGATTGGTATCATAGCACACAAGATTTGACTTGTGGGTGATTGTTGCAACTAGAAGAATCATTTGGAGAGTCTACAATGGTGACTAATGTAGAGTTATCTAGGAAAGTGGAGGATCAAGAAGAAGAGAACTGGATACACAGAGAAAGACTAGCTCAATTAGAATAAAAATTGGATCAAGTAGATGAAAAGACTGAAGAAGTCAAGGATAAGCTAGAATGAAAGAATAAAGAAATACCCCTAGATGATGAGGTCCCTAAAGTAGACCCTATCATCATAGAGGAACCATTTATTAAATTATTGCATACCCTAAGTGGGAAATCTTTGGAGGGGGTACCCATATTCAGTGGGAAGATGGAACTAGAGGTAGTAACAGAATGGATTGATGGTCTTTAAAATAATTTTGAATTCGATGGAATAACTGAGGCCCAAAAGGTAAGGGTAGAAAAAGAAAGACTTAGGGGATCTGCTCTCACTTGGTGGAAGTTCATCCAAGATGAGAGGGAGAAAGAAGCCTATAGCTACATGGAAGGATATGGTGGCTAAGACCAAAGAAGCATATGTCCCTGAGGACTATGAAATTTAATTGCACAAGAAAAGGAAGAGTCTTAGACAAAAATAAGTAGATGTCAACTCATATACCAGAGAGTTCCAAAGGTTGTGTATGAGATCTAGAGTGGTTGAAGATGAGAGTGTGAAGGTGGGTAGATATCTAAATGGCCTAAGGTGGAATATACAAGATGAGATTAGTCTCTTGACTCCTACCATAGTCCAAAGGTGCTATCAATTAGCCATCAAGGTGGAAGAGAAATTGAGAAAGAAATAAGACCCTAATAGTAACAAAGGAAGAGGGAGAGGAAGAGATGACAGGGGCCATAAAGGAGGCTTTGGAGGTAGAAGTGTGGAAAAAAATACCCAAGGAGAGACCATATTGACAAAGCAACATGAAGGTGGCTCAAGCAAAGGAGGCTATAGAATAGGTAGAGGTTCCAACAATAGTGGAAGAGGAAGAAACAATGGTCAAGGAAGAGGGTCATATTTTGCCAATATGAAGTTCTACCATTGCAACCAGTTAGGACATGCAGCCTATAGGTGTCCAGTGAAAGGGTCTACATCACAAGGTAATGAAAGAAGAGTCAACTATGTCCAAGAAGAAGCATCTTCTAGCAAGCATGAAAAAGTACCCTTAGAGTCAGAAGAGGGGGATAATTTGATGATTAGAAGAATACTTATCAAGGAACCTATCTAAGAAGAACCTAGCTAGAGAAGAGCATTGTTTATAAAAAAGTGTAAAATCTTGGGGAAAGTGTGTAAGGTCATCATTAATTTAGGGTCTACTGACAATATTGTGTAAGAGGAGGTAGTGATTAAACTAAAACTCTAAAGGATTCTTCACAATAATCCTTACAAAGTCACCTGGTTAAACAAGGGGCAACATGTCCTAGTTAATGAGAAAGCATGGGTTGACTTCTCCATTGGGAGGTACAAAGATAGAGTGCTATGTGATGTCTTGCCAATGGATGTGTGCCATATCCTATTGGGAAGGCCATGACAATTTGATAGACAAGCCATGCATGAAGGAGCTAAGAATGCCTACACATTCAAGAAGGATGGAGTGACTTTCAAGATACAGTCTTTGCTAGAGGAAGGGGAAGAAATGTCAATAGGACCAAATGTTCTTTTAGTGGGTGAGTGAGAGTTCTTGAAGACTATTGAAGAAGGTGAGGGAGTGGGTTATGCACTAGTCTTAAAGCCCAAGGAGGAGAAAGAATAAAAGAAGACAAATATTCCTATAGAGGTTCAAGAAATGTTGGAATAGTTTGAAGACATTGTGAGTAAAGGAAAACCAACTACCCTACCTCTTGAAAGAGATATTAGCCACCAAATAGATTTCATTCCAGGATCTACCCTTCTAAAAAAATTTGCCTATAATATGACACCTCAACAGAATGAGGAAATTTCTAAACAAATCCAAGAGCTCATAAACCAAGGTCTAATTAGGAAAAGTATTAGTCCATGTGTTGTTCCTACTATCTTAGCTCCTAAAAAGGGCGGTACTTGGAGATTATGTATTGATTCTAGGGCCATCAATAGGATCACCATTAGCTATAGGTTCCCTATTCCAAGGATAGAGGACTTGATGGATTGTTTAGGGGAAGCCAAATACTTCACCAAGATTGACCTAAAGAGTGGGTACCACCAAATTAGAATCAAAAGGGGGGATGAGTGGAAGATAACCTTTAAGACCAATGAGGGATTGTTTAAATGGCTTGTCATTCCATTTGGGTTGTCTAATGCTCCTAGCACCTTTATGAGGCTCATGAATGAAGTGTTGAAGGAATTCATTGGTAAGATTATGGTAGTGTACTTAGATGATATCCTAATCTATAGTAAAACAAAAGAAGAACATCTTGGCCATTTTCAAGTTGTATTTCAAAGGTTGCATGAAGAAATACTAATGATAAACTTAGACAGGTGTGAATTTTTTAAGAAATAACTAGTATACCTTGGCTTTGTGCTATCAAAAGGAAATATCAAAATGGACCCAAGCAAGGTGGAGGAAATCATAAATTGGCCTATTCCTAAGACTGCCATAGAGGTGAGAAGTTTTCATGGACTAGCTCAATACTATATGAAGTTCATTAAGCAATTCAGTGCTATATGTGCACCAATGATAGAGACTATAAAGGGTGGTATGAAAACTAAGTTCCAATGGAATGAACAAGGAAAAAAAGGGTTTGAAATGTTGAAGCAAAGGATATCCACACAACCCATTCTAGTTCTTCCTAGTTTTGAAATGCTTTTTATTATTGAGTGTGATGCTAGAAACATTGCCATTGGGGTTGTCTTAAGTCAAGAGGGAAAACCAGTTGATTTCCACAGTGAGGAGCTCAATGAGGAAAAAACAAAGTATTCCTCTTATGACCTAGAGTTGTATGCTCTAGTCCAAGCCTTAAGGAAGTGGAGGTACCACCTCCTTCCTAAGGAATTTTTGGTATATACAGATAACCAGGCCCTTAGTTTTCTAAATTATCAAGACAAACTTAGTCAAAAGCATATGAAATGGGTGGAGTATATCCAAGCATATAAATTCATAATAAATCATAAGAAGGGGAAACAAAACAAGGTCACTGATGCATAGAGTAGGAGACTCATGATAGTGCAAGAAGTTCAGTTGAAGAGAATAGGGATTGATAGTTTCAAGGATCTATATTTAGGAGATGAAGACTTTGTAGAGGCCAACAAGGTATGTAAAGAACACCAAAACCACTTCCGTGGAGAGTTCTATGTTTATACCTTTCAAACTAAATTTTTGTTTAGGGGAGGTTAGCTTTGTGTGCCAAAAGGATCAATGAGAGAGAATTTGATTCAAGAGAAGCATAATGAGCCCTTAGTGGACACTTTGGGTTTAACAAGACTCAAGAATTGGTGTAGAGATATTACTTTTGGCCCAAAATGAATCAAGATATCAAAAAATATGTTGAGTGTTGTATTGTTTGTCAAAATGCCAAGGGCACATCATCCAATGCAGGCCTTTATCAACCTCTTCCCATACCTAGCAGACCATGGGAATGTCTTAGCATGGACTTTGTGGTAGGCTTAGCTAAAAAAAAGCAAGGTTATCATAGTATTTATGTTATAGTGGATAGATTTAGTAAAATGACACACTTTGTACCTTACAAGACCATCCATGATGCCACATAGATATCTCACTTGTTCTTCAAGGAGGTTGTCAGGATCCATGACCTACCCCTCAAAATAGTATCTAATAGGGACTCTAAGTTCCTTAGTCACTTTTGGAAGACACTCTGGAACAAGCTTGGTACTAACCTCTCTTTTGGGTCTTCATACCATTGAGCGTCATTTTTATACGAGACAATGGCTAGGAATTTACGTGAGCAAATTCCCCTCTTGGAAGAATGATATTAGTCACTCTCAAGTTTTCTTCTGGGTTGGGTCTCAACCTCTTGGACAACTCAACTAAAGATAAATGTGAATCTGTTCACAAGGAGGCCTTTTTTGGTTCGTATCTCAAAGGGCTGCGAAACAAAATTTAAAACACCACAATAGTTCTCTTTTTGTATTTTTAGATTTTAAAATGGAAAGCAACGTAAATCTAATTAATCTACTATAATTGATTTGCAAAGAAAGTAAGGGATAGGGTAACGAGAATTCGAAGGAAATTTTTTGAAAGAAACTAATGGACATAAACCAATATCACATTGCTTCGTAAATTAATATACTGAGAATATGAGGAAACCCACAAAATAGAGATCTGAATAAATCACAATCTTCTTCTAAGAAGATGCAATCATCAATGGAAATAATTATAGATGTATAATAAGCCAAAACTCATCAAATCATGAAGCCACCAAGGATGTGCACACACGTGAGACAAGTTTATCTTCAAAGCACCGAAAAAGAAGAGATCTTCTCAATAATTCATCACAACAAAGCGGTGTAACACCAGCAAACACTGAACTAAAGAATCACAAATTATAATCACCACACAACCAATTGATTCTCTGAAATAAACAAATGAGCAATTCACACATTCATAAATCTCACAAAGGTAGCATAAAAATCACACCATGATTGAAGCACCAATTGTATGTATTGTATTATGATAAAATATGACCTTAGTTACATTGAGTTCATACAATTTATAGAGTTGTGCTCTCATTTTCGCAGCTAGGGTTTCGACTGCATCTAAAATTTGAAAATAAATCTAAACTAGAGATTACATCAATGAAACTATCTCTAAAACCAAGTTAAACTACCCTAGCATAGAATTAAACCTTGTGCATTACAATTTGGGAGCAGATTATGGACAAAAACAACTCAAAATCAAAGTCTAGAACTCATGCATGTTCTTCATGAAACTTTTGGTTCTTCCATTTATTCATCATTATAGCTATTCTCCATGGACTCAACTAGAAGATGCCCTTAAATCATGCAGATACGACCCCAAAGAAGTGATCAATCTGACTGAAAATCAATTGTAGAAGACTGGAAGTTGTTGGCAGTGACAACCCAGAAATTTTGGACCCCGACCCTTGCTCCGAAAAAATGAAGTTGAAGAAATGGCTAAGTATTGAACAAGCTTTTAAAATTTTTCATACTTTCAGAGGTTGAAAAACTAGGAAGGCCGAAAGGCCAAAAATCTTGGAAGGCCGAAAATCTAAGAAGGCCGAAAAACTAGGAAGGCCGCAAGGCTAAAAATCTAGGAAGGCCAAAAAACTCGAAGCACAAAATTTTCTAAGTGTCAAAAAGTTTTTCTCCATGCAAAAATTGGCTAAGTCCCAAAAACTCCATGCTAGGCAAAATTTCGGGCTTTCGAAGAATGGAACTCCTAGCAACTTTGAAATTTTGAAAATCTACCAGAACTGAAAAATGGCTAAGTGTTGAAATTCTATGAACTTGTCAAAATTGAAGACTCAACGTTTTGGAAGAATGTTGGGGTGAGCTCTTTAAAACTTCTTTGTCACTTCTTGGATTTCCAAAAATATTAGTACTCCCATGGATATCATCGTTCCTTGCTATTTCTTCATAAATCTCAAAAGGTGGGCACCAAACTTCTGCATGCAAAAATAGTTTTCAGTAATGTCTTATTGAAAGCATAAATAATATTTATCTAAGATAATTGCAGAAGAAAAAAAAACCAAAACCTCAAAGACAACAAAAAGACCCTTAAAAAAAGGGGGGGTCCCCATTAGGCCAAGTGGCCAAAATGGGGTGTGTGTTGTAGAATCACAACACATACCATCCCCAAAGTGATGGTCAGACTGAGGTGGTCAACAAGAGCCTAGGTAACCTTTTGAGGTACCTTACTAAGGAGTATGGTCAAACTTGGGACCAAATCCTAGCCCAAGATTAGTATGCTTGCAATGATACAGTCAACTGGACCACATGGAAGAGCCCATTTGAGGTTGTCTATGGCAGACACCCAAGAGGCGTTCTTGAACTTATAGATTTGGGAGAAAGAACCTCAAGGAGTAGATATGCAGAGGATTTTTCCCTTTCCATTAAGGAAATCCATGACTTAGTGAGGAATTCTCTCATAGAGAACACTACCAAGATCAAGCACAAGGTTTATGAAAAGAAGAAGGATCTCCAATTCCAAGTGGGAGACCTTGTAATGATAAATTTGAACAAGAAAATATTATATAAGGGAATGCCAAAAAATTTGTAGATGAGGAGGTTGGGGCCTTGTGCTATAGTAGCCAAGTATGGAAAAAATGGCTACAAGGTGGAGCTCCTGGAAGATATAGGCCTATATCCTATCTTAAATGTTGCAGATCTAGTACTCTATAAAGGAACATTCCTCAATATAGTTCACAACCTCACATAGGTCACTAATGAGGTGGAAGCACTTCAATTACCTCCCACAACAAAGCCAAAGGTATAAAAGATCCTAAATTCAAGGGTTAGTAAAAAGACCGGGCATAAGATATATTAGGAACCCTTGGTCAAGTGGAAAGGAAAGGGTGATGAAGAGGCAACATGGGTATAGGAGACTAAATCCCAAAAGTTAGGAATTGACCCTAACTTGATCACTTCAGTGGTGACTTGATTTCTTTTTATTTGGGAGAATGGTGTAGGAGCACCTAGGATCTTGGCTAAGGTCCTACTCATTTTTGGCTTGTACTGACCCTAGCTAGGTTAGGATAGTTATAGGCCCTAACTAAGATCATGTTAGTGTGTTTAGGAGGTCTAGACATGGTTTAGTCCAATCTAGTACCTTGGTCTAGATCTAAGTGCTAGTTAATGGTTTTGAGATGCATTTTTGGCTTGGCATTGAGATTTGTGCCAAAGAAATATTTTATTAAGAGAAAATGTGGAAATGAACCACAAATGGTTTTTATAAGGTTTATACACCATTTTAGAAGGTTTTGAGTTCATTGGACCTAAGGAGAGCAAGAAATAAAAATTTTGTAAAAATGTTGTCATGACAACATTTACAACTTTGAAATGTTGCATGACAACATTTGTCTTGGCAAAGACAAGGGGGTTTTTAGGGCATGGTTAGTGTTATGACCACTTGGCCACATTGGTTCAAAGTATCTAAGACCTTTTGACCCCAAGTCCTGAGGTTAGACATTATTAGGAGTTTTTACAAGTTTTAGGAAGATCACTGTACCTTGGTTTTTGAGAACACAATCTTTTGTGAAATCAATGCAAAGCATCTAAAATGATTGAATCTTGATTTTTGGCATTGGATTATTGTATCTAGATTATTTTTTTTCATTTCCATAGCTTGGGAGTTCTTTCCCTGCATTTCTTTCAAGTTCTACTTATTATTTTGTGAAGTCGCTAGTCTTTGGCCTAACCAGGACCGAGGTGTGTTTCTATGGCTCCTACATGAAAACCTAATGTGTATTCATCACAGGTATTTGGGACATGTTAGTGGATCCTATTTATAGTATAAATACTAATGGATAAGGCTTGGAAGTTGTATTGGCCATAAATGTAAGCAAGCCCTAGGTGAGCATAGTGAGCCTTATTAAGGAGCTTGCACTTGTTATTGCATGTGTTGATGCACGGGTTCGATGGTGGAACTAAGTTGAATGAATGGAGGGAGTCTTTGGACTCATACAAAGACCCTCCAAGGAGATTGGGGTTTGGAAAATCTAACCAAGGAGACTTTGAAGACAAGAAATCCCGACTCGTTTAGGAAGCCCAAATTACCTGTAACATCCCTTAAATATAGGAAGGGCATGTACGGATCACTTGAGGAGGAGAGACCCAAAAAATACTTTATAAATATAAAAATGGTATTGGAATCCAAAATTTATTTGGTGGGCTATTTAGAGGCATTTTTCTCAAATAGCCAAAAACCAGTCAAGAAGACGTAGTTGAGGGCTATTAGGCCTAATAGGCCTTTTGAGACAAAAAGTGGAGATCGGTAATCTAGCTTTTGATACCTTAGAATAAAGGGATAAAAAATAAACTAAGAAGGTTTAATGAAACATAGGAATCCCTAAAAGACACCATGTCCATTTACCATAACCAAAGATGCCATTAGAGGAGAGCTAATGGAGAAGGGAAGATGAATGCAATTGAAGGTAGATACCCTAGTGAAGCACTAGAAGAATGTCACCTTGCATGGAGGCATTGAGAAGCCCTAAACCAAGTGGGAGGGGACTTAGAAAATCCTAGGAGTGATTGGGATCTTTGTAGATTGGGAGCTAGGAGGTACCTAATCAAGTTTAGTGCAAGCAAGCAAGCTAGTATCTATCAGTTATAGAATCAATTATCTTAGGTCCTTTAACAATTTTCAACCTTAAAACCTTCTCGATAAGTAATCTTAATAATCATATTTAAGCATTCAACTGATCATAGTAGTATGCATTAGAAAATAAACAAATAACATGCAAAACATTCAATCACACATTAACACTAGAATTTAATGTGGAAACCTAATTTGGGTAAAAAACAACATGGGAATTATCACCCACACAATAATACACTCTTCTAAAGTGAGTTCGGTTAAGAGACAATCCTATTAAAGATTACAAACACATTTTATAGATGTGACCCTGTTAGGGGATTTTCACCAAAGATCGACTAGATCTATCGCCCTATAATGTGTGTCCTTATTAGAGGACTCAGAACATCCGTCAGAATTCAACCTTACATAGGATTTAGAAATAGGACTGTTAAATCCACTTGGTTAAGATTTTTTCTACTACAATGGTTAGAAAGTAACACTGAAATGATTTGATAAAACATGCAACTACCTTTGTCAATTTAGATCTCCTTTCTTCTAATTTATATTCTTCAAACTCTTCTTTACTGGCTGATTGATACACACACTTCATATCATCACTTTCCTTCACTTCATTCACACTTTTCTTCAACTCTATTATGCTCGATGTACACTTCTGTACTAATTCATCTATCTTCTCTGTCCATCTTCAAATCAACAATTCAACATCAGCATTAGCAATATGATCATCGTGATCATCCTTAAATAGATAATTTTTTCTGCTTAATCCTTTTCACTACTTAATCTCATCCATTCGATCAAATCTGTAGCTCAGTAATTTTTTTTATGATTCTTTCCAGTTGTATCTTCACCATGGAACTTGAAAATTTCTTGGATCTCAAACCAATAATTAAATCTTCACCATTTATCTTTACCTAACATTTTTGATCCATTGATCTCATTAACTGACTTTGTTCCTTCCTTAAAATCTTCTAGATCAATCCATATCTTTACTCGATGTCATCTTTTAATTGATTTATTATTTAATTGACCAACTTCATCTACTCGATTAAGTCTATTTACTTGGTATCATTTCATCGGTTAACATGCACTTGGTTAACTATGACCAACCAATATCTTTACTTACCGACAACCATTTCCAGCTAGGTAGAACACACTGTTTCATTATCTTTTCGCTTAATAACTTCAATCCTTTATTAATGACAAATATAACTAACTTGTGCATCATTCTAACATTTCATCAAATCATGTAAAACAATCAAATCAATATTACCTTTTCATAGACCGATTCAAACATTTCCCATTTAAGCTCTCATACTTAATGTCACTTCTTTATTTCATCTTCTATCTTTACCAACCATTTCTTTACTCAACATCACATATTTCAGATTGATCTGGCAACTTGAAATCAGTAAGTCAATAGGCTTGACATCAATAAAAACATAAAAAATGATCCAATCCTTCTACATACCTTTCATTTCTCAGTTAACCTTGTTCATTCTCAACATCATAGTATCAGTTGGGTTACAATCTTAGTTACAATCTCAGTTGGGGTAACAATTTCCCCCTTTGGCATTGATAGAAACACATCTGATATATCTCATGTATCTCACATCTAAAATATACCATCAATATTAGTAATCTTCATTCTTTATTTTTGTCTCTCCCTTTCTTCTTACCTAGTCATCTCTCCTTATTAATATCTCATCAGTCACAATTCATATCTCTCCCCTATTAGTTTCTCTCCCTCAACTCTTCTTCCTTCAATAGTATCTCTCCCTTGGGTTTCTTTTCTTCATTCAATAGTTCTTCTCCCCCTTTGACAATAATTCCAAAGGTACCTACAAAACCTTAATCCTTGTAGATGTACTTTGTACCTTGCTTGTACCAATTAATTTTGTTTCCTCATATCTTTCTCACAACTAATTTAGGATATTCCTAAAGAGTGAACATTTGCATCAACTCACAAATAGATAATCTGATAAAGATGAATTGATGTAACCTGCATCTTTCTATAATGAACATTAGATAGGGGAATGAACCATAATTTACCTCTTAGGTACTCAAAAGTATCCTTAGAAAATGGCTTTGTGAATATATCAAAAAGATGTTCCTTATATTTAATATATTCCATCTTTACTTGTTTCTCCTGTACTTGTTCTCTCAAATAGCGATACTTGATTGATATGTGCTTTGTCTTTGAGTGCATCAAAAAATTCTTTGAAATATTTATAGCACTATTATTATCACAATATATTGTCACAAGACCATCTATCTCCTCTTGTATCCCTTTAAGTAGTTTTATCTAGACAATGTTAGAATAATTGATTGCAACAACAACATATTCTGCCTCAACAGTTGATTGTGAAATGCAACTTTGCTTTTTTCCTATCCATGTCACTAATATTTCTCCTAAGAAGAAAGCTCCTCCAATTGTACTTTTCCTATCATCTAAATTACCTACCCAATTAACATCAGTATATACTTTCAATTCAAAATCTCCACCCTTTTTGTACCATAATCCATAGTCCTCGTTCCTTTTAGATATCTAACAATTCTCTTCACAACATTCATATTTGTTTCTTTAGGATTAGAAGAAAATATTGCAACAATACCAACAACATGAGAAATATTAGGCCTACTATGAACACCATATTGTAGCTTACCAATCATGGATCTATACAAATTCTCATTCAACTTAGTAGAGTCATCTTCTTTTGACAATTTGCATCCAGTAATCATCGGTGTGCCAACCGGTCTTGAGTCTTCCATCCCAAAAGTTTCTGGGATCTCTTTGATGTATTTTGACTATGTTATGTATATTCCATCCTTGATATGTTGAATTTTCAATCCAATGAATTTTTTTATCTCTCCAATCATTGACATTTCAAATTTCTTTCTCATTTCATTAGCAAATAATTTACACATTGAATCATTTCCTTCAAATATGGTATCATCAATAAATATTTCAGCAATTAATACCTTATCATTAGATTCACTTTTCAAGTACATATTACAGTTATCAATAGTTCTAATGAAACCTATTCTCATTATATATGAATGGAGTCTTTCATACCATGGTTGGGGTGCTTGTTTCAAACCATACATTGCCTTGTGTAATTTACATACCACATGTTTCTAATTTTTATCAACTGTATCATTTTAAAATAGAAGAACTTCGATATTAAGAATTTTTAGCCCTCAGAGTAAGTGATTTGGGGTCATGTCAAATGCCTTGAATGGGTACTCGACTTGGATCTGGCTTTTTCCCCTATTCTGCCCTATTTTCCACTTCTTCCTGACATAATTCTGGCATCCTAAATTGCAAACCTGAGATTCTGCACCTCAGGCTCAAGGTCAACCTTTTAGGTCAAGGTTGACCTCAATTATGACCTAGGTCAAAGTTGACCTTGACCTTGACCTAGGTCAAAGTTGACCTCAACCTTGACCCTAGGGTCTGGGATCCTTAGGGTTAGGTTCCAATTTCGGGGTTTCGTCAAATTTTGTCTTTTCCCTCTTCGGGGCCACTATTTATCGGGTTAAGTGTCAAATTCTCAAATTAATATTTGAGGTGGACCTTTCTTGAGCTTTGTGTAGGATTAATAATTTATTATTTGAGATTATCCTTTCTCGAGTTTTGTGCCTAATGCTCAAATTAACTTTGGGGTTGGCCTTACCTCGAATTTTGTGACAAGCCTCTTAAATAATTATTTTTATTTCTATATTAAGGGTGGTCCCCTTCTAGATTTTTGTGTCAAGACTTTAATTTAATTTCCTCTCCATGTGCACCTCTCTAGAGTTTTGTGCCATGGACCCTTAATTATTGTTTTCTATGTGGCCTCTCTAGAAGTTTGTGCCCTAGATCACTATAAAAGGGAGCCTTCCTCTCTCATTTTCTCCATCATATCTCATCTTCATAATCTCTCAAGAACTCAAGAAAGAAAGAAGGAGAAGGAAAGCATTAAAAAATTCATTCATCTTCAAGCCTTCAAGAATTCAAGATCCAATTCATCAAGGAGATCCATTGTTAGCCATTGTAGGATTCAATCTCTATGGAGCCCTCTTGTTGAAGATTTCTCCATCTATCCATTCAAGCCTCTTCCTATTCCAAGATCCATTCAAGATTGGTGTTGAATATCTAAAGAAAATTGATTGGAGACATCCTACATTCAATTCTACATTCATTTGGTGCATCCATACTTGTGGATTCAAGGATTCGAATCCTCCATAAGGGTTTCAACATAAGAAAGGTGAATTATTCCATTTTCTTTTTTTATCTCTGCAATTTCAATTCAATCTCAAGGTTAATTCCTAAATTCAGGTTTGGCTAAGGAAAACCCTTCCCTCCAACAAACAAAACCATTTTTCTTGTAGGTATAGGTGTAGGATGACAAATTTCAGTGCAAATCTGGATACCCTTTTCACCAAACTTTCAGGATCCGTGAACAGAATTTTCGTCGGAGCTGTTTCAGGTCAAGGTCGACCTTCAATGGGGGGTAATATTGTGCCCTAAGGTAAGATTGTACCTGGATCTTGAGGTCAAGGTTGACCTTTCTCAAAAAAGAAATTTTTTTTTGGGTTTTGTAGATCTTGTAGTTTCGGTTCAGGTTCATGAAAATCAATAGTTTCTAAGACTGTTTGACAAGGTTTTTAGCTGATTCTTTTTCAGAGGTAAGTACCTTTTTTTCTTCATTTCAACATTAGCATTTCCAAATTTACATTCCATCCCCTTAGAATTTATATGTATGTGTAAAATATTGATTTTGGGGTCTCTTTTATGTGCAAACCATTGTTCTAGGACCCCATCCATATTTTATATCTTATATTTTGGTGAACCCGACATGCTTACCCCTTTCTCTTGTAGAATCAGATGCCCTATTATGTTAGATTTCCCTTTGTATTATCTTGTGTGTTCACCTTCATCTTACATTTTGATGAACCTGCCATAGACAACTCTTTCTTTTTGGTGTTTGCATTTGGTGTTAGATCTTACGTGCTTACAAAAGTAGATTTCTTTTATGCTCTTATATTTCAAAAATATAAAAAAATCACAAAATTTCTTTAAAAATACATGTGGAATTAGATGCCCTATTGTGTTTCATTTGAATGCATTTGGATATATCTAGATCTATTTTCTATGCATTTCTTTATTCATTATCATGTTGCACAAGTTGTTTCAAGTGTTTTTCAAGTGCCTTATGGATAGGGATGATAATCCTCCTATTTGGGATGAACCTTTGGATTTGGATGTTGAATACTCTCTTCCTCATGAAACCATTGTGGATGATCCCTTAGATAAAGATATTGATTTATCCCCTCCTCATGAAGAAGATTTGATACAAAAGGGTGATTTATTAATGGATGACATATTCATACATAATGATAACTCTTTTTCTAAAGTACACTCCCCTTATGTAGACATTTTAGTGAAAGAAGATGACATTATAGATGCCTTACCTCCATTTGGGATTCCTTCTAGTGATGAGGCATTAGTGGAGAATGATATAAATTCCCTTAATGCTCTCCCTCTTAGTGATGATCTTATGGAGAATCAAGATTCTACCTCATCTCCTCCTAGGATGTCTTCTTTTCTTCCTTCTTGTGAATCTATTTGTAGTGTTGAGACAACTAATATTGTTTTTCCAAAACCATTGTTGACTGTCAAAGGTTGTCCTCGCATTCCTATCAAAGGTAAACCTATGGACTCTTTAGAGTCTTTCAATGATCAAGATTCGATAGCTCATACCTCTCGTACAAGGAATAACCCTCAACCTAATCTGGTGGTTTCTTCTTCTTTAACACCTTCTCAATGAATTCTTCCTCCTCCACCCCATCTTCCTATCAAGAAGTATGATTTGATAAACCAATTGCAATATACTCCTGCCAGGATTTCTCTATGGGAGCTTCTTCAAACTTCACCTACGTACTATGAAGCCTTGAAAAAAGCTCTAGCAAATCTTCCCACTCCACCTCCTAATCAAGAGAACATCAATAACTTCTTACAATGCATGCATGCTATCTGGGGTGCTCTTGACATTGTATTTACTCAAAAGGATTTACCTTCTAAAAAAGTTTTAGAATCAATATGATGCTCTTATGGTTGTTGTTTCTATCAATAAAAGTATCATTCGTATCACCTTGATTGATAATGGATCTGGGCTTAATGTTTGTAGCATGGACATGCTCAAAGAAATTAAAGCCAATATTTCAACTATTCAACTTGATAATGTTCCTATACATGGCTTTGATAAAATTGCTAAGAAAACTTTAGGAATAATTACCTTACCTATCAAAGTAGGTCTGGTCATCCTGAATACACCTATTCATGTTATACCTTGACCTCTCAATTATAACCTTCTTTTGGGTAGACCTTGGTTTCATGAAATGCATGCTATCCCTTCCAACCATCACCGTAAAGTCAAGTTTATACATAGCAACATGATGTATACACTTCATGCGGATGATGTGCCAAATCCTTGTTTGAATATTCAAACCCACACTACTCCTATTCCTAATAGTAACCCTTCTTCCTCTAATGCTCTTCTTGGTGATGATTGGGGAAACTTGGATTTTAATCCTACCTTTATTGGAGAGTATAAGGTTTCTGATCTTGATTTTATGAAGCAGCAAAGAGAGTTTGAACAATGAGTTTTTACTTCTACTTCTAATACCCTTCATAATAAATTTTTTGCTACTTCTACCCATAATGAATCTGTCAAACCTACTAATGATGACATAGTGACTAATGAAGTTTCATTGGCTCCTTTTGATATGGCTTCTCATTATGGTCTTGGTTATCATTTCCTAGTTAAACAAGGATTTAATGCTCAAGGATGTGGTAAGCATAAATAGGGAATTCAAATGCCCTTACAGAGTGGGGGGCATGAGCACTCTTATGGATTAGGATTTAATTCTCAACAAAAGATCAATGTTAACAACATCTCAAATAACACTTCAAAACATGATGAAACTATGAAGGAATCTGACCAATAAGTTATTTTGCCTAAACTCCTTCATGCTAAGATGATTACTAGACCTAAACACAAAAAGAAACATAGTCCGCACTTGAAGACTCTTCCTTTTTGTTTGTATCATATATTTCATGATCACTCTACTAATGAATGTCAAGACTTACATTATAAGATTAGGCAGATCAGTGATAGTAAGGCTATTTATATATCATGTGGTAATGAGTTGTATTTCAATCCTATTTTCTCTAAATAACATTTATATTCCTATTATGGAGCTCCACATTATGTAAACAATGCTAGCCTAATCCTTGGGGGCTCATTGTCTTTCATAGTGTTGTGAGCGATATAATAGATCCCCTTCCATCCTTGTTCCTAAGCTTGAGGGGCAAGGATGTCATCTCCTTCTTTTCTGTCTTTCTGGGATTCACCTCTTTTCTTGGTTAAGCAGTATCTATGTATTATGTGATATCCAATCATACATGAAAATTTTGGTTTGCATTAAGGATCTCTGTCCTTGATCAAAACCTATTTCATTGTTTGACATTGGATTTCCATGGTGGATAAATCTCTCACCTTGGAAGCTGCATAGTGTGCTATCCCTCACAAGGGTTACTTTTTCACTTCTTGCATGATATCTCTTTGCATTCATCCCTTCCATGGCCTCATAGGAGTTGTGACCTTCTTGGCTTGGACTGGGTGTTGTCTATGGATATTTTCTTGATGTTGAAGAAGGCTTTATCCTTGTTCTTTTCTTTCCTTAACATGTCAAAATAGTATGTATTTTTTCCATCTTAAGGAGGGGGGCATATATACGGCCTCCCTCATTCTATATTATGTATTTTTGTTCTAACCTTTTATTTTGCAGCATGCTAAATCTCGAAAGGTAACACACATAAGTTGCTAAATCTTGAAGAGACATGCATTTTCAATTTCAAATATGCTAAATCCTCAGAAGGTAACACACATAAGTTGCTAAATCCTGAAGAGACATGCATTTCCAATTTCAAATATGCTAAATCCTTGGAAGGTAACACACATAAGTTGCTAAATCCTGAAGAGATACGCATTTTAAAAATGTATTCTATGGTGATATGAGGATATGGATCCATGGGTACTTTATAAAATCTATCAGAAGATGCACTACATACATGCAAAAAGCTTCCAGAAGGCACAAAAATTTATGGGGTGACTATCAAGTTCTTTCTTAGTGGACCATCCTATCCTTTTTGTGGTTCACAGTGAGATACACACATCTTACTGGGCGAGCTAGCCACTCCTCTCTCCTTTTCTCTCTTTTTCTAGTGATGTCTCTCTTATTACAATCTTGGAGTTGAAAAAGACTCGATTCCCTAGGGGCTTGAAGATTCCTTTGTCCCTTTGATTTCAATAAGATTGTCTTTTTCTTTGTGATCTCCTTTACTAAGAGTTTGCATCGAGTCCATACTCTTGCTAAAGTGGGGGCTTAATGTATCATCTTAAAATGGAAGCACTTCCATGTTAAGAACATTTAGCCCTCTAAGTAAGTGATTTGGGGTCATGTCGAATGCCTTGAATGGGTACTCGACTTGGATCTGGCTTTTTCCCCTATTCTGCCATATTTTCCACTTCTTCCTGACATAATTATGGCATCCTGAATTGCAAACCTAAGATACTAGACCTCAGGCTCAAGGTTGACCTTTTAGGTCAAGGTTGACATCAACTCTGACCTAGGTTAAATTTGACCTCGACCTTGACCCTAGGGTCTAGGATCCTCAGGGTTAGGTTCCAGTTTCGAGGTTTCGTCAAATTTTTCTTTTCCCTCTTTGGAGCCACTATTTCTCGGGTTAAGTGTCAAATTCTCAAATTAATATTTGAGGTGGACCTTTCTCAAGCTTTGTGTAGGATACCTAATTTATTATTTGAGATTATCCTTTCTCAATTTTTGTGCCTAATGCTCAAATTAACTTTGGGGTTGGCCTTACCTCAAATTTTGTGACAAGGCTCTTGAATAATTATTTTTATTTCTATATTAAGGGTGGTCCCCTTCTAGATTTTTGTGTCAAGAATTTAATTTAATTTCCTCTCCATGTGCACCTATCTATATTTTTGTACCATGGACCCTTAATTATTGTTTTCTATGTGGCCTCTCTAGAAGTTTGTGCCCTAGATCACTATAAAAGGGAGCCTTCCTCTCTCATTTTCTCCATCATATCTCATCTTCATAATCTATCAAGCACTCAAGAAAGAAAGAAGGAGAAGGAAAGCATTCAAGCATTCATTCATCTTCAAGCCTTCAAGAATTCAAGATCCAATTCATTAAGGAGATCCATTGTTAGTCATTGAAAAATTCAATCTCTATGGAGCCCTCTTGTTGAATATTTCTCCATCCATCCATTCAAGCCTCTTCCTATTCCAAGATCCAGTCAAGATTGGTGTTGAAGATCTAAAGACAATTTATTGGAGACATCCTACATTCAATTCTATATTCATTTCGTGCATCCATACTTGTGGATTCAAGGATTCAAACCCTCCATAAGGGTTTCAACATAAGCAAGGTAAATTATTCCATTTGATTTGTTTATCTCTATAATTTCAATTTAATCTCAAGGTTAATTCCTAAATTGGGGTTTGACTAAGGCAAACCCCTCCCCCCAAACAAAAAAAAACCATTTTTCTTGCAGGTACAAGTGCAGGATGATGAATTTCAATGCAGATTTGGATACCCTTTTCGCCAAACTTTCAGGATCCGCCAATAGAATTTTCGTCGGTGTTGTTTCAGGTCAAGGTTGACCTTTAGTAGGGGGTAAGATTATACCCCGATCCTAAGGTCAAGGTTGAACTTGCTCAGAAAAGAAAAAGATTTCTAGGTTTTGTAGATCTCGTAGTTTCAATTTGGGATGTTAGAAATCAACAATTTCTGAGACTGTTTGACAGGGTTTTCCGCTGATTCTTTTTCGGAGGTAAGTACCTTTATTTATTCATTTTAGCATTATCATTTCTAGGTTTACATTCCATCCCCTTAGAATTTATATGTATGTGTAAAATATTGGTTTTGGGGTCTCTTTTATGTGCAAACCATTGTTTTAGGACCCCATCCATATTTTATATCTTACATCAATAAATCATTCTGGATGCTTAATGTACACTTCTTCTTCTAGTATTCCATTAAGAAATGTAGACTTTACATCCATTTGATAAACCTTGAATCCTTTATAAGCAGTATATGCAAGTCAAATTCTCACACCTTCTAATCTAGAAACAAGAGAAAATGTCTCACCATAGTCAATACCTTATTCTTGAACATATCGTTTGCATACAAGTCTAGCTTAGTTTCCTATCACATCTCCATTTTCATTTAGTTTATTTCTAAAAATCCACTTTGTACCAATAACATTATTATCCTTAGGTCTCAGTACTAGTGACCAAGTATTGTTCTTTTCAATTTGATCAATCTCTTCTTTCATTTCACTAACCCAATCTTCATTTTCAAGTGCATCCTTGACTAATCTAGGCTCAAATTCAAAAATCAAACATGTATTTTCTCTCAACTTACTTCTTGTCATGACTCTTGCATTATTGTCTCCAATTATTTGAGTTGGTCAATAGTTTCTTCTGACATACTTTGCTAGCACTGGCTCGGTTCTTTGTTCTTCATCATTTTCTTCTCTCTAGGGGCTCAAATGGTTCCTTGGTTTATTCTTGTAGCTTACATAAAGTACCATTAAATCCTTCTTTTACATATACAAATATTTGATAATCTTCTTGTTCCTTTTTTCTATCTCGTTCATTCTTATCTGCAAACTCATCAATCCTTACATTTGCATTTTCCACAATTTTTTTAGTATCCTTATTCACACATTTATAAGCTTTTCTCTTTGTGGAGTATCCTAGGAATATACCTTTATCTCCTTTAGAGTAAAACTTTTCAATCCTAATATCTTTCATAATGTAACACCTACTTCCAAAGATTTTAAAGTAGGTAACATTAGGTGTATGCCTATACCAAAGTTCATAGGGATTTTTATTTCTACCTTTCTTTAGTTGTACTTGGTTGAGGGAGTAAACAACAATACTAATTGCTCCTCTCCAAAATGTTTTTACAACCTCCTTCTCAATCAATAATATTCTTTCACAATCAACTATTGATCTATTCCTTCTTTTAGCTATGCCATTTTGTTGTGGAGTTCTCAGTGCAAAGACTTGTCTTTTGATTCCAGTATCATTGCAGAAGATAGTAAATTCATCAGAGATAAATTCACCTCCTCTATCTGATCTTAAACATTTCAGTTTCTTACATATTTCCTTCTCAACTGTTATCTTGTACTATTTAAACATTTGGAATGCATCTGACTTTTCTTTTAGAAACATTACAAACATCATCCTTGAGTAGTCATCAATAAACAAAATGAAATATTGATCATCATAATAACTTTGTACTCTCATAGGGCCACATAGATCAATATGAACTAATTCCAATATACCATTATATGAGTAAGACTTTCTTGAAAAACTCAAAATTTTCATCTTACCGATTTGACATTCCTTAGACATAACTTTATCAGGCTTTCTCAATCTCAATAGACCTCTGGATCTTTTCTTCTTACTAACCTTGATCACATTATCAAAATTTACATGAAAAAATATTTTATGCCATAACCAAGCATCTTCACTTCTTGCAGACAGACACACATTTCCATTAGAGTTCAGATAAAATAAGTTACCTTTAGATTTCTCACTGGTTTCAATCAAATCTCCAGTAGCATCATAGATGTTCACTTTTCTATTCTAAAATTTCAGTCGGTGACCAATGTTAGTTAGTTGTGCAACACTCGATAAGTTTTAATTTAGTCCTTGAACCAAATAAGAATTATCACATTTAATCTTTTCATTCAGCATAATGGATTCTTTTCCTTTTACAAAACATGGAGCATCATTTCCAAATCTAACAAATCCCCCATCATATCCTTCTAAGTTTTCAAACTTATCAATGTCACCAGTCATGTGATGTGAACAACCACTATCAATAATCCATGGGTCCTCTTTACTCACTTGACAAATAAGGGCTTTTTAATCTTCATACCTTTCTTCTTTTGAATCATCCTTCATAGGAACATAAATCACTTCCTCACTTTCTTCTATGTCATCAGATTCATCGTCAATTTGCCCTTCCTCAACTAGGCAACATGACTTATTTCCTTTATCCTTGTAGTCTCTAAACCTTCGGTATAGGTTCTCCTTCTTATCCTTCTTATCATTCCTATCATGATCAAGACATCTAGATCCAATATGACCAATCTTGTTTCAATTAAAACATTTTAGAGATAATTTACCTTTGTACTTTCATTTTCCTCTCGGTAGCCTCTTTTCTAGTAGTGCTTCCAGTTTTTCTTTTTCTTTTTCCTTGGTTAGTATATAGTCATAGTAACTTCCACCTGGACTATAGTGATTATCTCTTTCTCTTCTTGAAATACCAATGGTTAGAGATGATTTAAAAACTTTTTCTATCTTCAATAAACTATTATCAAAGTTACTAAATTCAAATGTAGTCAACTTACTAATCAAAGCATCAAGGTAACAAAATTACCAAGTATAGATCTTAATTCCTGAATAGAAGAGACTTGAATAATATATTTAGGTAAGAGAGTTCTAATAATTTTTCTTACCACATCTTCCCCATTTATTGTTCCACCAGCACCTTTGATAGCACTGACCTCTTCCTTAATTCTGAAACTATATTGTACAATGTTTTCATCTTCTTTCATTCTCATCTCAACAAATTTTCCTCTAAGACTGTCAACCTTTTCTTTTTGTACATGAAGATCACTTCCATAAACAAGTGCAATTTTATCCCACATTTCTTTCATTGTATCACAATCCTTTATGTCATTAAACTCAGCATCAGTCAAGGAAGAAGTAATCTCATTCATTACCAAGTTGTGTTCCTTCTTTTATCTCATCTGATCAAGTGTTATAGGTCTAGGAGGTGGTGGAGTGTAGCTCCATAAAATAAACACATAACATAACACATATCCTTCCATTGACTCACACTGTTGTAATATGCATATCCATAACTAATTCCTTTTATCCACACTTTTTGGCATTGCTCTGACATAGGCCATGAGATATTATTTCCATATAAAAAATAAGGGTTTACAAGGTCCCATAATTCATCCCAAATTCCATACCAATGATAGAGTACACTCATAATAGACCATAATAACCATTGTTACAATATAAACATCGAGATGAAAACTCATATAAACATCACAAGTGGGAGTATTTTGTGAGACTAGCTGCGTACTGAATTTTAAACTTTTCAAATAAAAAATCTAAAAGAACCTAGTAGTTCTCAAATGATTCTCATCCCAAAAAAGGATTAATTTAACATTTCATCCATAGTGAAATTCTGACAACATAACACCAAGAAAACCATCATTTTCTCAAAAACAATGACAAACATCCAAAATATCATCAAATTCTTCAAATAAAGATGCACTGTAATTTAAATCACTCAATAGTGTGTTTTCAGTCATTTTAAATCCATTAAATCAACTTTCAAATAGACTAAAGGGAGAAATGACAAGAACTTGCCTCAATAAGATAAAACCCAAGAATTGATGAAAAGATGAGAAATCCTCCTCCAAACCAAACAAAATTTTGATGCCAAGAAGTTACCAGTGTGAGAAATACAATAAATAAATGCCCACAAAATTCCTTCTTCTCAAGTCCACTCCTCAAACACAATTTCATTTCTCCCAAGGAGGGTTTCTCAAGAACTCGAGAAAATCTGGGGAAAACCAAAAGACAAGTTGAAATGAGAATCCATTTTTTCATATTAAATGGCTTTTGTTTAAAAAAATAAAATAACATATGCCACTTAAGTTAAACCCAAAATCAAACTTTTAAATATAAAATCCAAGATAAGTAATAAGATCACAATTTAATTAAAAGCACCCATACAATACTTTTTGGAAACATCAATGATACAAATAGAATTACTATTGACACCAACTATAAAATAAACACATCATTTAACTCATGTAGTTTCTGATAACCATTACAGTCAACTAGAATGTACAACACAAGAAATGGTATTCTCACACATTGCAGGGTAGCCAGACGTTACCACACGATAATCTATAGGTAGATATAAACTATATCGAAATTGTTTCCTAAGAATAGTAACAAAAATTAGGCTTAAGAACATAGTTGGCCATATGATTCTCTAACTTAACCACCATCGGGGATATTATAGGCACACTTAGACCTATGGAGCTAGGTGGAGTCGATGGTTGGTACTTGTCATCACTCAAAAACCACATGTCACATGTACTAGATCACACAAAAACACACATAAATATATGAAGCATGTATTACATCATCATTAAATAATAATAGTTGGTGAAAGGGAATTGTACACACTAAAATGGTGTACTTCTATGAACCATTACATGCAAGGTTGCTCAAGAATGAGGCCTCACAAAGCGGCTCATAGCTCTCTATGCATGGAGTTGCAAGATTATGAATTTGCTCTCAGCTAGAGCTATTGAGCTTGTGACCTTGCTAGTCAACCATACAATGAGAGATTCGAATGAGGACAAGGGCAAGAGTGCCAATATCTCCAAAGAATCAAATGGAAATGCAATGCAATGCAAGCTAAGAATGAGAATGCAAATGTGCAAGCTATGCTTATGAAAATGGAAGTACAAACTAAGCTATGAAATGAAAATAACAATGGATTACAATTCCCCTAATTAAGCTATATGAAGTTAATCTATTGCATAAAAGGAAACTAAGCTATGAAATGAAGCTATGGATGCTATGATAATGCAAGAAATAAAGTCTAAACTATGAAGCAATGAGGAAATCCAAGAAGAGCTTGATGTAGCAATGATCTCCAAAAGCTCCAAATGCACCTAGAAACCCTGCAACATAACAATAGCATGAAAGAGATGGATATGCAAATGAAGGAGAGAGCTCTCCTTTTATAAGAAATGCAAAGGAATGGGCCATGGAGATTAAGAGGCAAAAGTCTTAATCAGCGGTGGAGCTTGAAAGAGGAGCAATCCATGTGCACAAGTATCCTCCAATAGGAAAATAGGAGTTGACTTTATGTCCATATGAGACAAAAAGTGCTTTTCTCCTTTTTATAAAATATGAATAATACTTTATTTGTGCAACTTAGGATAAGAGGAAAGTGGGGGCTTTTTATTTAATTAAAAGGGGAGGAAATATTCATTTTAAGTAAATAAAAACTTAGGATAAATGGTTAGCCCATAGGATAAAAATCCAATACATGATCGAAATTAAGACTTGATCAAGAAATTGATAATGTTGAAAATATTGATTATTGATAAAACTGATTCGGGATTGATAAATCAAATAAATGGGGCCCAAAGTCTAGGCAACCATTTTTGGGTGCATACAGGAATCACATTAATAATCACCCATTAACAGTGATTATCGACAATGATACATATATAAAATGAGATATTATGAGAGGTCATCAACTAACATTGATTATCATTTAACAATATGAGAAATAATATAATTGTAATCTCATCTAAGATAACATTCTAAGCATGATCAAATGATACTATACGTATAACTAAAATAATTAATTAATATAAAAAACATTTAATCAATATTAATAAACATATGGTAAATCCTTGAAACAAGTTACAAACAATACATGAATAACCATAATATATCAGTGGCACCAAATAAACACTCATCATGAAATCATTAGAAATTCCATAAGTTCATCATACCATATATGCATGAAAATGTAACCAAACATCATTGCAAATTCATTTCACATACAAATTCATCACTAGGATCACAAGTATAGTCTACTATATATATCAGTATTATCATCTCAAGAAAAAAAGAATATAACAATATATGGATGTATCACCAATATGTCTATCTGATGATAATGATATGCAGACCATCATATTGTAACCAAACAAAAATTCTTTCTCAAATCATAATGAGCAACGTGATTATACCACCACATAATTTAAATCGTCAAAAATATGTCATCACATCATGGTCTAACACAATAAAACATCATGCATACCCATCCAAAAGAATACAATGTATAAAGAAAATGAGAGGGGCACTATACTATTACATAAGGGGAAAGGAGGAGATATAAATATCGAGAACATCTTTTTCTTGAGGTTGTACTCTAACATGCTTAGGATTAATAAAAATCTCCCACACCTATTAGCATCCATGTTAGCTTGTTTGTAAGAATAATTTACATTATAACTTTTTAATTTTTAAAGTAATCAGAGCATCTTTCTTAGAAGTGAATTAAACTTCAACAATGAGATTTTTTCGGATCTTACTATGTTAATGACTGCAGTCAAATCACCTGAATGCATTCCTTTCTAGATTTATTTTGGAACACAACTAAAAATCTAAAATTAGGGCTTGGAACTTGACCTCATCGTTAGACCCAGACTTGAGCCTTATCATTTAGATAAGTATTTTAACTCCCCCCTTCAATTTTATACCATGCAACTCATACCATACTTGATTTTTCTCTTGATTTCCCATCAAATTTTAATTTGAATTACCCCTCTAAAGTTGGCATTTGAATTACCCCTCTAAAGTTGGCATCCCTTAGAGTATCAACTCTCATAGTTTCATTAATATGGAAATTTTCAAGCTTCAACCAATTTATTATCATTTTTTTAACCCAAATATGAATGTAATTTTATGAGGCAGTATGGAATAAATCCTATAATTCATCATCTCAACACTTGTGACCTCAATATTTCTCTAAAATTATAGTTTGAGGAGCTCCTTGTCTTAAAAATAATCTTATTTTTCTCCTTCCCAAGTTTCCACAATAATATAGATAAACACATAATCTAAAGACAAGATAGGCTAAGCATCGGAAAGACTTAAGTTGACAATTTAATTTAGTACATAGATACTACCAATATTCTTAGGAAAATTGATAGCCTAGTAGGAGGCGTTCTAGGGTTTCTCCATCAATTTTACATAAAACACAATGAGAAGGACAATGATAGCTAATCTTAAGAAATATATCCATGGTTAGGATTTTCTTCTAAAGATCCACCAATGCAAAATGATAGCTTTTGGAGGGTATAGGTTATTTTGACACAAAGGAATAGGTAATTTTGTCTTTGCCACCTCTTGTTCTACTACTCAGAATCATATTTTGTATAAAATTCCTAAATTTTGAATAGTTTCATTGGGAATTACCCTTAACATACGTGCCTCCTTAAAAGGAATTATAATTGTCCCAAGATCCTTCCATTCCCAATGTATTATTCCTGAAGAAGCCTTGTAAACCATATAATTTGTCACATGAATAAATCAACACTCTTCAAAGGAAATCTAGTGTAATGGAAAAGTCCATGTTGTAAGCGCATATATGGTGGTGAGTTCAAATATTCTCCAATACAAAAAAAATTAAAAATGAAATTTTCTTGGTAAAAGGAAACATATCATTTTTTAACTATTATATAGTCATTACATGAAGCTTCTTAGAAACTGTAATCCCATAATCCTACAAATCCCATGTGAGATAATTAGATATGACTATTTTAAATATACCGACAAGTTCCAAAGACCCAAGCCCTTTGGGTGGATTGGGAGTTATTAGGATACTACAAATTATAATTCTCTTAGGAGTGTAGGTACCTTTTTTGGATAATCCTAGTTGATTTGAGATCCAAATGAGAATATATATTTCACTAAAGTTTGTCTCTTCAATGTTGTCACAATTGTGTCCCACTTATGAGATATTTTGATTTTTCTTGAAATTACATTTTTTTAATCTTAAGGTTTAAGCCTTAATGAGGTTCATCTAAAGACTTTTAATTAGAGAGGAATAGATCAAATCCTCTTATATCAAACCCTTTTGGACAAAACATGCTAGTCTTAAATTAAACCCTTATTGGCCAGTCTCTTTGTACCTATTAAAATACTGACAAAAAACTACCTTTGTTTCACTCGTTGGGAGTTATAAAGAAGTCATTTAAAATTTTTATTTTGTAAGTATGTATCCATTAGTATAATATTTTTGATAACTTCAAATTTAAATATTTAATTTTATTATTATAATTATTTTCTATCTCTTATGAACATAGGCTTTTTTACCAAATATTAAGGTCTTTGTCTAACAAATGTAAAAGAAAAATAGAAGAAAATTCTAAAAATATCTTTTATCTAGGTATTATTAATGTTCTTATTTGAATGAAAGAAAGTTAACTTGAATTTTATTTACAAAGGTTATGCTATATTGAACAAGCCTGTGTAAACTATAACTAATCTTACTTCAAAAATTAATAAAAAAATAAAGTATGCAACAAAAATTATGAAAATATTTCCACACACTGTGCATTGGTGTTAGCAATCTATAATTAAGAATGTATAGTTTCAATTTTTTTGTAAAAAAGTAATGTCATATTGAACAAACATCACTTTTTAAAATATTGTTAACAACAAAATAGAAGTAATTAAAAGCTTATGCAAAAAATTACAGATGATCTTTTAATTTTATTTTTTAAAAAGACATTGGCAATCTACATAGAAAATCTAAAATATTGCTAGGTCATAATATCTTCAAATTCTTCATGGTTTAGGCGCTATGGGTGGTAGAAAGTGAAAATCCAATAAAAAAATGCTAAATCAATGTTCTACTTTGACCAACAAGTAGGACAAACTATTATGGAGTAAAGATTTGTTTGGAGTGTTTTGGTTCCTCAATTGAACACCCCCACTAACCTTTAACTTACAAATATTTTCCCAAGAAATTAGTGGGAATATTGTACCTTCCAAAAAAGTTTGCCAAAATATATTTCACATTCTTTAATATAGTTTTCATTTAAATACAATTAAGAGCCTTAAACCATCTGAGAGGAGAAAGATATGGATGTAACAAGGATGATAGATTTCAACATTATTATCCTTCCAACTCAAGATAAATACCTTCCTTTCTAGGAAGAAATATTTTTGGAGTGATGTTCAAGGATGGGATCCCATAATTTCATAAAATAATAGTCTTGAAATTGTTGAAGTTAATTCTATTTTTTTCTTTGAAATAATTATTTTTTAAATTTCATGATCCCAAGGATTCCTACCTATTATTGAGCTCAATGAAAAGGAAAAAGAATTCTAATTTGGTGTAGATTCATAACTTGGGTATCCATGTTTGGATATCTAAGAAAGGCCCACATTTTCTCATAAGGGTTCCTCTTATAGAAGAACACATATACAAGAGGCAAACATCCCTCATCATATTCTTGTAGGCTCCGCTACTTTAGATGGGCCACATAAGCCTTATGAGACATATTGTTTAAGTGTCTAAAAGTTTACTTTACTCTACATGCGTGTGTGTAAGTGCTACATATGTTGAGATAATGATCATTTAGGATGTGCATCCATGTCAAAGTAGGAGACAATGTTCAAAAGTGAAATATACATACCCATTCAATATTTCATTCAATTTTGTATACACTTTTTAAGAAATATCATAACACTTTTACAAAATAATAAATGACATATTATTATATAAAATTTGAACTCTTTCTTCACAATATCTCTTTACATAAATATATATTCCTACAAAATCAGTTTACTTTATTTATTCATACACATACACCTTGTTCATTTATCTTTTTTTTATGCATTTATTCTCATTTAATTCTTTACCAATAAATTAGTTGTTATCTCATTGTAGAACAAGCCTATAAACTAAAAGGACAACCTTATAGTCTTAAACTTGTCCTTGTCTAATTTGAAATTTAAAACTTATTTATTTATTTGACCAATCCCTTTATCCTTCTACCTTTAAAAGCATTAAATAGACTAAAAAAATCACCTTCTCATTAAAGAACAAATTTATGAACTAAAAGACAACCTTATAATCTTAAACTTATCTAATTTAAAATTCAAAAGTTAAATTTATTTGACCAATCCATTCATATCTTTGAAGATCTATTGAACATGCTAAGAAATCTCACCTTCTGTAAAAACAAATTGAGTGGAATAATAAAAAAATCACATGGGAAAATGCTGATCAGTGCTCTAATGATCTCAAAACTTAATTTATATGATTTTTTACACAATTAAACACTCCAATTAAATGCATACACCGTAATAATAACAATTAATAAAGGTTATCTAAATAAGAAAAATATTATTATCTTGTTTAAGCAACAGAACCCCCCACTCTTCTTCACTTATAGGTGCTATTATGAAAAGACGAACACACAAGAAAATGATAGATCACATGGTTTTTAATTGGTGCTTGATAATTCTTTTCCACTATATTTAAATTTGTAGGTAGAATAATGATTAATGAATGGGACAATCGAAACATTTATATTTTTAGGTAAAATAATGATTAATGTATGGGACAATTGGAATGATTATGACTCAAGTCTTCTTTTCTTTTTTTTACTTCTCTCACCATTTATCAATATTTTAATTAATTAATTAATTTTTTCATCTATCTTTTTTAATGTGTGATATTATTTTATAAATTTGAATATACGAATTTTTTTATTAATAGGTTTTGGCAAATGAAGTAGTGGATGATTATAAGTAAAATATTATATTCATTATATGAATTAAGGATAAATGATTGAAATAAAATAGTGATAGAATTTTGGCATGGAAAAAGATATTAAGAGATTTTATAGTTGACAATTTTCTTTTAAAATGCTATTATTTTTTACAAATGAGTAATTTTTTTAATATGTGGACATAGTTGCAGGGATAGAGGGGTATAATTGGAGTTATAAAATGATTATGTGTGCTTGAGGTCTAAGGCTATTTTCTTTTCGTTTACAAGCATTATTATTTTACATAACCCATGAGATACAAGTATGTATACAAGCTTACATAATAACTATTGTGGAAAGATCAAATAGACAAGTCATAAGATAACACAACATATATCATGGGATAAAAAAAATCCAACCTCAAAAGCATCCACACTCCATCTATTATTCAACAATGAAGCAATACAAAATACTTACAAATTTACAATGAATACTTCTAAAACATCAAGCCCTTCAATACATCTTCCATGTGTTCAAGCATGAATCCACACATCTCATTCCATGCCACACTTCACATATGCAATCTTAAAAAAGACTCAATAGTATGATAGCCCACTCACCTAAAGAATGTTATCCATTAAATATGTGCTTGCTAATATAGAATCAAACTGACACAAATTGTCAAATACTATTAGAGCATGCATATTAGTTTCTTTAGGTACACTTGCATATCTTTCTTTAATTAATTATGCACATGATAGAGAACATTCTCATGCATAATTAAAGCACATGCTTGCACATTCATGTTGTAGCTTAAGTTCACTTAGTGAGTCTAAATTTAGCCCAATCTAATTTAGTTAGGGGAGTTTGCATGTTGTGCATATCATGCACCTTTGGTTTGCATACATCTTAGCTTTAGTTTGATAATGTTGAAGTAATAAGGTCAATTAATTAATTAATTAATTAAATCATATTAATTTATTAATTAAGTCACCTTTTACTTTAGTTTCACTTAAGCTAAACTTAGGTCCATTAATAATTTAAATTATTAATTCCCCATCCTAGGGTTTTCACTTTTAGGGTTTGATCTCCATTTATAAGGATTGATCCCTTTGTAATTATTATATTATTGTAATACACATTATTTTACTTCAGGGTTTCAAAGTACCTTTTGTGTGTTTCATATTTTCTTGTACGTGACATGTTATTTGTATGTAGGCATTCACTAGGTTATTATTACTTCTTGTTTGTATTTTGAGGGATCCTTTCTTGCAAGATGAGGTTTGTCTACGATACACATATGGGGGTAGCTAGAAAAACTTGGGCACTTTGGTAGAAAATAGAGGTCACAATTCGCTCAAGGGCCCAAAAATCCCAAAATCCATATAAAATTTGTTGATTTTTGAGATCTTCAAATCTGGGTCAAAATATTTAGAGGGCATGATTTACAAAGTACTAACATCAGTACATACTTAGCCCACTACAAAAAAGAAAAGATTATTCTTTTGCAAGGTTTTCCAAAACTTTTATAAACTTTTAAAAAAAGTTTTAAAAGTGTTTGAGAAAATCATTTTTTAATAATTTTTTTTAATTAAAAAATATCACGTGCAAGTACTGACACAACACTTGCACATGAAGGTTCTAATTTCATTAGGTTCACAAAGATTGACGAATGTTAAATTCTGGCTCTGCAATTTTTTATTGACCTTTTTGTCATAAAGAGCAACTATTAGTTTTTTGCCATAACTTTGTCATACATGCTTGAAATCGGGCTAACAAGATATCACTAGAAAGCTAATTTCGAGCCCATGTTAGAATTATAAGGCATTGAGAGGGGGGGTGAATTAGTGCAACCACAAATCAGAAACATTTTTCCATTATCTTCCAAATTAACCAACATGCATATGTAAATTTAACATAAAAGCATAGAAAATTAAACATCCACAAATAAAAAACACAAGGACACCATTAAGACAAAACATAAGAAATCCAAGGTGGTTGGACCCCCTATTGCAAAATTGGTTAAGCCTAATTTTAATAAGTTTATCTCTATTGACACAATTATTTATAAGGTTAAGAAGTGGGGTATACTTGCTAGTGTTAACAAGTATTATGAAAAATTTAATGAAGACGATCAAAGAGGGATTGAGGATGTAGTTGTAAAAAGTATGCATAGGTTAAGTCAAGTGCTCATACAATTAAAAGGTCAAATTCCTACTTCTTTGTATGAAAATATTAAAGGTAAATAGAAGAAAACATTAAAGAAAGATAAAGAGCTAAATCAATAAGTTTTATTGAGCTTAATGCTTGAAATGTCAAAAGAAGAAATGAAGGAAGCCTTTAAAAAGGTTAGACCTTCATTCAAGACCAAGAAAAGGGTGACTAGACTACTGATTGGTGAAACTTAGTCAGTACAAGATGAAACAAGGGACAATTTGAAAAAGTTCTTAGGTCGAAGAAGACCATGAAGAGGAATAAGAAATCAAATAAGAGGAGAGAGAAAGATCCAAAGGTCACACATACAGATGAAGGGTGGGACATTTATGGTGTGTAGATCACTATTGATGATATATTCGATGAGCCTAATGAAACCACACAAGATATTCCTATCATGGATGCCCCTGAGGAACAAAACGATACACAAGAGCAACATAAAGAAGAAACTAAGGATATGAGAACTAGTCAGGATGTTACATATGAATATGTGGATGCTTATGTTACAACGAAAATAGATGAATCACATACTAGAGATGTGAAGATGAAAGGAGAATAGGAAGAGAAAGAGAAACAAAATGTAAAGATCATGGACAAGGAGAAAGACAAGGTAGCTACTTCTCAATCTATGTCTTCTATCAAGCATAGCATTGTTGATATGGATGAATATGACTTACCTTCTATTCAAGTGATGCGGAGGAAATCATCACAATCTACTAACTGTGTAGATACTTCAAAGACTCAGTTAAATAAGTGTCCAGGATATCTTTATCTTGGGAAATTGACCCAGTCACTCATCTCTGTAAACTTCATTCTCTTACCCTAAGTCTGCTTCGCAGTATTCTAAATCTGCATATTGTGTTATCTTTTCTTGATAGACCGCGACTAGAGGCTCCAAAATCCTTTTCATTTTCAAACACGGGTTCCTTTGATACCTTGCATGCATGTATACGGCTCCTTCAAGGTCGAGCAAGCATTTTCACCATTGATTCTTTGCACCTCGCGGGTTTCCATGCTCGTGCTTGCATATTTATATATGTCGCCACCCTTTTCACTTTCTTCGAAAGCCATCTTTTCGCAATTCGACCACTGAACGTATTGACTCCATGGATCGTCCACGGCTTGATGTTTATCACCACCATGCAGGCCGATTAGACACAAACACAAGCACAACACTAGTTTGCCACCTTTTATCTTGTTTGACCGATTACCAAATATCAAGATCTTTCCACATGAGCTTTCACCTTCTCTTTCCCATAATGCCTATGGAAATAATATTTCTCGGGTCTGCTTTGAGTAGAAGATTCTTCCTCACTGTTTCTCTTTTAACGTGATTGACGTTGCATTATCACTTAGCTCCACGCGGGTGTAACCACTTCACCACCTTTCCCGATACTCTGCAGGGCGCGACACCAACACAAAACACATGCAAACGGTTTCTTGGAAAACTTTCTGAGCTTAAAACCATTCACGAATCAATAATCTAGTTTTAACAATGACCACTAACATCCCAAATCGGGACTATTGCAACCAACTCGAAACATAAACAACAATATGGATTATTTAATATCCATTCCAATAACTTTAAAACTGTTACATTTCACTGCTATGAAATAAAAAAACCGATTACATAGAAGCAATAATAACTCAATAACAACCAATCCTTTTCCACTGTTAGGATTCTTCATAATAGAAAACTGAAACAAGGAATCGATAATACTGCAAGAAGCATTAACATGCAAGAAAACAAAAACGATGCGCTTAAAAGCAAATTTCATTAATTTAACACTGCAAAATACACTTTGCATGGCTCTCTGGCTGCCGCCAGAGAGCCGACTCCCTCCTCACTCTTTTTTCTCTCTCGTGTTATTATACCGTAGCTTCTCCCCTTTTTTAAATCCACCAGGTTACAAAATTTATATATTAAAGACTTCCCAACTAATTCACATAACTAACTTTTTAACTTCCCATTACTCCAACGGATTCAAATGACCGATTTGGAGATGGTTGTCACATGAACTGAACTAGTTAGGTATCGTGGAGTTGACAAATAAGTTGTCAACTTCACGATTATACAAACCTTTGATTTATTATGCCTACGACACTTAGGTTATCAAAATGGTTTACTAAGCTGTATTACAATGACCATATAGGTTCACGTATATTCCAGAATCTTAAAGATGCTTCTAGTGCCGTGATGCCTCTGCATCATCAAGGGAAAATATACTTAAGTACCACAAGCCCTAAAGAGATGATTGATATTTCTATGGCCATTAAGTCTAAAGCAAAGAAGGAGAAGTGAAACACGAGGTACAAGCTATACTAATTGCAAGAGATATATTCTCTAACTTAGTGCCTGAAGTGAAATATGATGAGAAGGCCACACTAATAGAACAACTAGCTCAGTTGGTCATAAATACTAGAGAGGAGATGAAAATTAGAGAGGATGATACAAAAATGAGATCTAAGAGAGACTATGAAAGGAAGAGGTCAGAAAAGTTGGCTCAATCAATTGCACTTCACAAAAATACTTAACAAGTTGTAGTGAACTGGGTGAAAGATTCTCTAAGGAAGGTGGTAAGACACTTACCTCTATCTCTGAATTTTCACAATTCTTGATAGACTTAGATAGGAAAATATGTGAACCTCAACAGGAGCTAAGGCTATTAGTAATAAATGTTGATCCTATCAATGGTTCAACTACACGTTTTGGAGCACAAGTGATTTTAATTATAAGCTCAAGACTTACAGTAATGAGCAAGAAAATAGGATATCTACTTGATTAGAGTTACAAAGTCTATTGATCCTATGTTGGATATTTTTCAAAAAGGTGTTAAAGAGGCTGGAATAGTGTTAGTCTCACCTACTCCATGCATGATAGAAATATTGGAGGAGCTTGCATATTTGCTGCATGGGAAGATACTTATCATAGAGAATCTACTGAACACTTGGGTTAATGATTTATAGATCTTGAAGACCAATTTTGTAGATGTATTTAGTAGATTGTAAATTAATTTATGTTACTTTTTATAAATAAAATTTTGCCTTTTGGTTATCCATTGTAATACCTTTTTCATCGTTGTCAAAGGATGAGTAGTAGTGTAGTGAAAAAAATTATAAGTACTAGAAAGGGTGATTAGATATATTACCTTAGGGGGAGTTATTTTTGTAGCTCTAAATTTTTGATGTTTTGAACTTGTTGATTATTTTTTTGCAATAGTTGGACACTTAAGTCAATTTTTCTCTAAGTGTTTCCATCAATGCCAAAGGGGGATATTGTTGGAATATGATGAAGATGATCCTATCCTAGATCATGTGATGAATTTTGTAGTGATGTTATTGCTAGAAACAAGTCTTCTGGGAAGATTGAATCACATATACCAGTGAAAGATGATTGCATAACCTATTTTTTTTGTGTTCAATCTACTAGTGATACCATATTCAGTTGTGGCAAATGTGTTGCATAATGATGATCTGGACTATTCAGATCATGACTATAGAGTCAAATTTACCTACATCTATGATTTCCCAAGAAGCTTCAAAGTACACATGGAGATTTGAGTCAAACATCATCATTATTGGAAAGAATAGTTAACTAGTTAAGTCAAGGTGATTAAATAAATGTAGCAATCATATATTTGTCAATGTTTGATTTTTTTTTAATTGAATTATTTAGAGCTGACATTTAGGATTTCAATTTGTTATGTTGGTAGGACCGATTATGAAATTTGAATGGATTTTGGAGTGTGACTTTAGTAACACATTTTAGGGTTGTTCCATTGACCTAAATATTTATATAAGGAGATGAAATCAAGAGTTAGGATTATTGTTTGTTAATGTGGTCATTGCAGTATATGAAGGTGACTGTGCAGTTATGAAAGAAGGGTTAGATCAATTAGAGTAGTGGATTTGAGTAGTAAAATAGTGGATCTATCAGGAAAAAGGTGCTACATTCATATCACTTATTGATTTTATTACTCAAAGAAAGTTCTAACAAGATTGCGATCAAAATCCTTTAACAAGTTTACTCTTAATAGGGTAAGCATGATCCTGACAGGTTTTAAGATTAAATCTTGTAACTAGGTGACTCTCAAGAGGAAGTTTAAATATCTTAAAAGTGTAAGGAAACTCAGGTGCGGAAACAGCTTCCTACGCTAATCTCTATAGGAGAGTATTGTGAAAATTCTTATAAATCCTTACAATTTCAGATTCGTTAACTACTTTAACAAAGATATTGCAACCACATACCATACATACAGAAAAATAGAGAATGACACAATGATATACCCTGGGGAAAACCTTTCGGTAAAAAACCCCAGCACTCCAAAACCTGCACAATGTATTATCTTCAACACAAAGATTACAATACACTTGCAATGCAAGTTCTTTCAGGAAATGAGAGACAAAGCCAACAAGACTTAAACTTCTGTTATATCTCTCCCATAGGAGAAACATCATATATATAGACTCCTTTGGACCCAAAAATAGGCACAACCACCAAGACCCATGCACAAAGCCACATGTACACAGTTGTTACATGCAATCCCAAGAATAGGCATCCATCCCTAGAATAGACTATGACAGCTTGTCATAGAATCTACCAAAAATAACGGTCACAAGAGAAGTGTAAGAGAATCTATCATACCAACCTATTTTTGGCATATTCTCTTACACACACCAACCACTTCTTCTTGGGCGCCCAAATAGGCCCAAGTCATAAGATGCTCTTACACCTGTCATAGCACATTCCTTAAATAGTTCTTACACGTCATAGGAATCCGTCATGACCATTTCAGTCATGATCTCCTTATGCACAAGATGCCGACACATCAGGTGGAGTGACACATCAACATGCCAACTAGACATGTACACTCACACTTAATTACATTATTTGCAAAAAATACATTTACAAAACAAATAATAAGAATAGGAATTATCCAAGGTTGAGACACCTTATTCCTAACATTCTCCCACTTGTCGAACACCTTGTAAGAGCAACAAGAACATAACAGGAACTTTAACCACTATAGGCCAAAAGGCCCATAGACTCCGAACACCATCTGAACTTCTCAGTGCCCACTGGTTTCGTTAATGCATCTGCAACATTCTTCACAGTATCTACCTTCTCCAAATTTACCTTTCCATCTTCCACCATAGCTCTCACAAAGTGAAACTGCACATCAATGTGCTTCATTCTGGCATGGAAAGTTGGATTCTTTGCAAGGCAAATAGCACTCTGACTGTCACACCAAATAGTAATTTGTTCTGCATCAACACCAACATCAGAACACAATCTTCTAAGATAAATGGCTTCTTTACAAGCATGAGTAGCAGCCATGTACTCAGCTTCTGTAGTGGACAAAGCAACCACAGGTTCTCGCTTACTCATCCAACTGATGGCACCACCAAACATAGTGAACACATAAGCACTGGTGGATCTCCTGCTGTCAATATCACCTGCCCAATCTGAATCCACAAACCCATGAATACAAACTGAATGAGGAGATCTAGAAGAGTTACCATGATAACATATGGAGTAATCTGATGTACCCCTCAAATATCTGAATACTCGCTTAACTGCATCCCAGTACCCGTCCAGGATTAGCCATAAACTGACTCAGGACTCCCACTGCTTGGGCAATGTCTGGTCTAGTATAGACCATAGCATACATAAGACTGCCAACTGCACTAGCATAAGGTACTCTACTCATGTCCTCCACCTCACTAGGAGATTTTGGACAATCATCTACAGATAACTTTGTTCCCACAGAAATAGGAACACATAGTGGTCTACAATCTGCCATGCTGAACCTGTCCAACACATACTTCACATACTTACTCTGACTCAACCAAAGTTTTCTGTTAGACCTGTCTCTACTGATTTCCATACCCAAGATGTACCTAGCTGCCCCAAGATCTTTCATCTCAAACTGTGCTAACAACTGAGATTTAAAATCAGAAATCATACCCTTACCCTTCCCAAATAGCAACATATCATCAACATATAATGCAACAATAAGAAGGTGATCATTTTCAACTCTGAAATAAACACAATGATCTGATTTTGATCTTACAAATCCAATTGACAACACAAAGGCATCAAACTTAAGGTACCACATCCTAGGAGATTGCTTCAAACCATATAGAGATTTCTTTAATCCGCAAACTAAGGATTCTTTACCTTTAACAATGTAGTGCTCAGGCTGTGACATATAAATCTCTTCCTCCAAATCACCATGAAGGAAAGCTATCTTCACATCCATCTGTTCTATCTCTAAATCATATGATGCAACAAGAGATAACAGAAATCTAATGGTTGTCAACTTTACAACAGGAGAGAATATTTCACCATAATCTATTCCCTCTACCTGTGAATACCCCTTTGCAACCAATCTAGCTTTATACCTTTCAACATTGCCATCTGCACAAAATTTCTTCTTGAACACCCATTTACAGCCAACAGATTTTCTCCCTTTAGGCAAAGGTACAAGGTCCCAAGTTTTTTATTTCTCCAATGAAGCCATCTCATCATCCATAGCCTCAATCCAGGAACCTGCATCTTCCATGCCCAAAGCCTCTTTCACAAATCTAGGCTCATTAGTGTTAGTAATCAAAGCAAAGGCACAACTAGAATCTAACATAGAATAACCAAACCTTTCTGGTTGTTTTCTTTCTCTCATGGATCTCCTCAAGGGCTGAGGTTGAGGTTTTTCTTCCTCTTCTTCTGAACTATCAGAGCTGCTGGAGCTCTCCTCATCATTAGACCCAACATGGTCTCTCTGTTCAGTCTTCTCAGGGGTAGGAGCCAACTGAACAACATCTTTTTCCTTTTCTTTTTCATCTGGTTGTAGCACAATAGGAGAAGATGTTAGCTCTCTGAAAATAATATTTCTACTATACAACACCTTACTAGTCACGGGATCCCAAAGCTTGTATCCTTTCACA
This sequence comes from Chamaecyparis obtusa, assembly GCA_027943335.1. Lineage (NCBI taxonomy): Eukaryota > Viridiplantae > Streptophyta > Pinopsida > Cupressales > Cupressaceae > Chamaecyparis > Chamaecyparis obtusa. The sequence continues at coordinate 401,529 of BSBK01000334.1, forward strand.
CCAGCACTGTATCTGATGAAAATACATTTAACAACTTTGTTTTCCAACTTAGATCTTTTCTCCTTTGGAACATGTGCATAAGCTTCACAACCAAAAACATGAAGATGTCTAATTGAAGGCTTCTTACCAGACCACACCTCCATGGGTGTCTTACCAACAAGGGCTGATGTAGGAGATCTGTTAACCAGATAGCAAGCAGTGGCCACAACTTCGGCCCAAAACCTTTGTTCTAAACTAGCTCCACTAAGCATACTCCTAGCCTTCTCCATCAATGTCCTGTTCATTCTCTCTGCAACTCCATTTTGTTGTGGGGTATAAGGAGTTGTCTTATGCCTCTCGATACCTTGTTCTTTACAGAACTGTTCAAACTCTGCTGAGCAAAACTCACCACCATTGTCAGTTCTCACACACTTAATCTTCTTACTAGTCTGATTCTCTACAAGAGCTTTAAATTCCTTGAATCGACTAAAAACTTGTGTCTTAATTTTAAGGAAATAAATCCACGTCCTTCTACTGTAATCATCTATGAAAGATACAAAAAATATAGACTTGGAGATTGAAGGAACTTTTACAGGACCAAATACATCAGAATGAATAAGATCCAAAACATCAGAAGATTTGTGAGAACTAAAGTAAAACTGAACATGATTTTGTTTACCATAGACACAGTGTTTGCAGAAGTCAAACTCGAGATTGCAATCATTTAACCCCTCAACGAGATTTTTATTTTTCAGGATTCTGAGACCCTTGTCACCAATGTGGCCAAATCTCATATGCCACAACATTGTCTTTTCTGCAGGAAGCTTACCTTCCAAAGTGTTTGCACTACCATCGGAACCAATAGCCACAAACTTCTTCACTATTTGTTCAGATGGTGAGGATGAAGAACTATTACATAGAGGAATATATACATCTAGCTGAAATAAGGTACCTCTCCTAGTACCCCTTGCAAGCACTATCGATCCTCTCATCATCTTGCATCCTTCTTTCGAAAAAACAACTTGCACACCTACATCATTCAACATACTTACAGATAATAGGTTTCGTTCCAAACCCAGAATATGCATAACTCCATTGATTCCCTTTACTTGTCCATCAGGAAATTTGATAGTGACCCTTCTGCGTCCAACTATCTTTAGGTGAGAATCATCACCCAAGTACACCTTTCCACCATCGAACTCTTCATATTTTGAGAACCAATTTCGATAAGAGGTCATGTGAAAAGATGCACCCGAGTCAACCAACCACACATCATCAGATGCATGGGCTGCCAAAGCTGTGATGAATGCATCGCCATCTTCTTGAGATCTTTTTGAAGCTGAATCTGAACCTTCCTTCTTCTTCTTCGGCTCTTTGCAGTCTTTACAGAAGTGCCCAGATTTATCACAGTTCCAACATTTTGCCTTGGACTTATTGGAAGTCTTTGACTTCCCACGAGATTTGGATCTACCCTTATTGTTATACTTATTGTCATTTTTCTTCCCTCTTTCAGTGGATCTCCCACGAACAGCAAGGGCTTCTTTTTCCGAAACGAAAGCCTTTCTCTGCATCTCCTCTGATAGCAGTGAAGACACCACATTATCCATTTTGAAGGTGTCTAAAGTGCTTCCGAGAGCCATCACAAGATGGTCCCATGAATCCGGTAAAGAACACAAAAGTGTGTAGCAATGATCCTCCTCCTCTAACTTGACACCAATTGATGTCAATTGTGCAGCCAGCAGATTAAATGCATTTAAATGATCCGTTAAGGATCCACCTTCCTCCATTCATAGAGAGTACAACTTCTTCCTCAGGAACAACTTGTTCACCGGAGATTTGGCCTGATACACGGCCGCAAGTCTTTCCCATAAACTATTTGTGGTTTTCTCATCTAGAACATTTAGAAGGACTGCATCGGTTAAACAGAGTCTTATGAGACCCTTAGCTTTATGGTCTTTGATATCCCAATCTACTTGAGCTATAGTTTCTGGTCTTGTAGCACTTGAAGTCGCTTCCCATAGGTCACGATCTTCTAACATGTCTTCCATCTTGAGTTTCCACAACTCAAAATTAGTGCCATTAAATTTCTCCACCTCCATTCTTCCATATGATGAACTTGCCATCTCAATCTGCAAATAAGATTCAGAATGCTCTGTAAAAAACTCCCACTCAAACTTGAGATTAGCTCAAAAAACCCTACCCAACAACTAGGATCAAAAGTTGATCAAGCTCTGATACCACTTGTAAGGAAACTCAGGTGCGGAAATAGCTTCCTACGCTAATCTCTATAGGAGAGTATTGTGCAAATTCTTATAAATCCTTACAATTTCAGATTCGTTAACTACTTTAACAAAGATATTGCAACCACATACCATACATATAGAAAAATAGAGAATGACACAATGATATACCCTGGGGAAAACCTTTCAGTAAAAAACCCCAGCACTCCAAAACCTGCACAATGTATTATCTTCAACACAAAGATTACAATACACTTGCAATGCAAGTTCTTTCAGGAAATGAGAGACAAAGCCAACAAGACTTAAACTTCTATTATATCTCTCCCATAGGAGAAGCATCATATATATAGACTCCTCTGGACCCAAAAATAGGCACAACCACCAAGACCCATGCACAAAGCCACATGTACACAGTTGTTACATGCAATCCCAAGAATAGGCATCCATCCCTAGAATAGACTATGACAGCTTGTCATAGAATCTGCCAAAAATAACGGTCACAAGAGAAGTGTAAGAGAATCTATCATACCAACCTATTTTTGGCATATTCTCTTACACACACCAACCACTTCTTCTTGGGCGCCCAAATAGGCCCAAGTCATAAGATGCTCTTACACCTGTCATAGTACATTCCTTAAATAGTTCTTACGCGTCATAGGAATCCGTCATGACCGTTTCAGTCATGATCTCCTTACGCACAAGATGCCGACACATCAAGTGGAGTGACACATCAACATGCCAACTAGACATGTACACTCACACTTAATTACATTATTTGCAAAAAATACATTTACAAAACAAATAATAAGAATAGGAATTATCCAAGGTTGAGACACCTTATTCCTAACAAAAAGGGTAGTTCCTAACAAGGATTTTTAATAGCCTCTAATTGGGATAAAGATACTCTTAACCAATCACATCATCTAAATAGTCCAGATCATCACCGCGTAATGTATTTTCTATGACTAACTGTGTTATCAATAGTAGACTAAACACATAAAAATCCTTATGAAATCATCTTTATCAGTCATATATATGATTCAATCGGCCCAGAAGATTTGTTCACAGTAATGAAAACACTACAACATTCATCACATGATCTAGGATATGATCATCTTCATCATATGGCAACAAGCCAATCTAGTAATGAAGGTTATTTTTTCTACATTTATCACCTATCAAAATTAGACCTTGTTTTTACACTTCTAGGGCCATAACTTGAGCAAATGAACTCTATTTTATAACTTCCACACATTGTTGGAAAGATGTCAAGATCCTCTACGTATATATTTGGTCTCCTTTTGTAGAGTTTTGATTAGATATACATTATTCTTAGAATTATTTAGTTTGATATTTCCTTACTTTCTAGTTGTGGGAGGGTTTTTGTATCTTGTGGTGGGGGGTTTCTCTTGAAAATATTCAGTATGGTGAACTCCCCTATATCTCTTTATCCTTCTTCTAATTATGGTTATTCTTATTCCAACGCTAAGCAAGAATTAGGTGATCATTACACTTTTTGTGGCATGGAAGGTCATCCAGTTTCCAGGTGTTCGAAGTGATTAAATGATTTAGAGGAGGCTATGAAGTAACATCATATTTTAGCTCATAATTATTCTTCATCACAAACAAAAAAAGGTCATTCTATTTTTGCATGGGCCTTGTCTTCATATTCTTCTTAGTGACAAAGAGTTTCAACTGACCCATCAAGCCTCACCTTTGTTAGAACTATGGGAGGTGTCTATGGTTTTTGTTAATGTTTCCTTGGATCTGTAGCTGATTAGTTCTTTAGAATATTGGTACCTATATTTTTGACTAGCACTTTATTATTCCATGGTTGAGTAGTATCATTTGGGTCACGCATATAGATTCATGTACCACCCGCATCTTCAATTGACAAATGTTTTGCCTTTTTTTTCCATATATTCAAATTATTTAGGTAGTTTCATAGGGGAAACTCATGTAGATTGTTGTCTTTTTCATCTTCGGATGATATATGTTTTGCCTTTATTTATCATCTACTTATTTTTTAAGTATTGTTGTTGGGGGCACTCATACAAATTGATCTTGATCATCATCTTGGTTTCAAATAAGGTTTTTCATTCAACACTATGACAATTATCATTTGATAGGTGTCCACATTTTTCTTGTGTCCCAAAGGAGGTTCTTTTACACTTCATGTAGTTTCATCTCTCACTTTTAGAGAGAGGTTTTCCCATGTTGTTTTTATCCTTTTTATCCACTTTGAGAGATCTTAATTGTACATGGGTACCTAATCGGGCCTTTTTTTACCAAGACTCATTCATATATTTCATGCATAGAGTTTTTTGTCTTCCTAAGTTTCACTTAAAGGTGGTGTTAAAGCATGCATACTAGTTGCTTTAGGAAAACTTGCATATGTTGCTTTAATTAATTATTATGCATAATTATAGCACATGATGGAACATTCATGCTCTGGCTTAAATTCACTCAATGAGTCTAAATTTAGTTCAGTCTAATTTAGTTAGGCTCTAGTTTGCATGTTGTGCATATCATGCATCCTTGGTTTGCATGTCTTAGCTTTAGTTTAATAATGTTGGCGTAATAAGGTGAATTAATTAATTAATTAAATCATATTGATATATTAATTAAGTCACCTTTAAATTTAGTTTCACCAAAGCTAAATTAAAGTCCATTAATAATTAATTAATTATTAATTCCTCATCCTAGAGTTTTCAATTTTAGGTTTTGATATCCTTTTATAAGGATTGATCCCTTTGTAATTATTATATTATTGCAATACACATTATTTTGCTTGAAGCTTTCAAAGTACCTTTTGTGTGTTTCGGGCTTTCTCACATGTGATAGATTATTTGGATGTAGGTGTTCACTGGGTTTTATGAGCTTGTGTTTCTCAACTTCAACAAATACAACCAAGTGGTAAAGTAAAACAATGTGAGTGAATACTAAAATTTCATAAAACCATTGACCCCACATTTAATATTGGGTACTAATTTTACTTTATTAATATTTCTATAATTTTAACTAGTTACTTATTTTTCCAATGTGAGACCCACATTAAATATATTTATAAATGCTACATAAAACACATAAAGAGGCCCAAAGGATGTTGACTCTTAGTTATGCATGCCCATATAGGTATGTGCAGGATCATGGTATGCCAAAAAGTGGTGATGTGAAAAAATCCCTTTTACACCCATCCAAAAATGCACTAAAAAGAGTGTTGACTTTTTAGTAGGCCGGGGTGTCAGTACACCTAGCCAAAGGTAACACAAAAGCACAAACTGTATCAAGTATCTGATAGGTATCATATAATCGATATTTATCAGGTATCTGATATCTATTAGATGCTTGATAACTTTAACATAAAATCACAGACAAAATGCATTTTGCCTCATTTTTTAAATGTCAAAAAGAAAGAAAGGGTAGAAAGCTTTGGGTATACAAAATCAATCAGGTATAAAATCTGATTTTCTTCCAATTTCATCCCGAGTCATCACCGGTATGTTAATTGTTTTTTGATGTTTTTAAAATGAAATTCTTGTTTCTTGCTTAAAAATGGGATTTTTTTAATTAAATTTTTTTATAATGTTTTAAATTTGATTGTAATTATATATTTATTTCTCATGTATCTAGGCATGGCTAACTCCAATGGACCACAAAACCCTCCCCCTCCAAATAAAAAACCCAAGAACAATCTGCAACCCCCTCAAAACCCTCAACCTTTAGACGAACTCATAGACGATAATCTAAATCAATTGAGGGGCTTCCAAAATACATATGGCATGATCCCTACATTATGCTCCATGTTTGGAATATTGAAATCCATTATTGAAAATATGGAGAATCTTACAGTGTAGCATAATGCTACACTTCATTGGCACGAGGCCATGCATGCCGAGTATGATGATGGACTAGATTATGATGGGGTTCAAGCCCTTAATATAAATAAAGATGACATATTTTCCCTTTTTGTGAATCCAAAAGATGGATTAAAAGTGGACCCTAAAAAGCCCAATTTTTCTATCAAATGGTGCACAAATGATGCAATGTGTGAGCACTTCTGGGATCATTAGTGGATGTTTTTTGATAGACCACCCTACAAAAATTTGGAGGTGCCCTTTTATTTTATAAAAAAATTATATGCTGAATTTTTGCTTGGTCACAAAGTAAACTATCGGAGCATGAGACCAAAAATGGGCATAGGCAGAGGTTCTCCTCAAGATAGGCCATGGGAACACTAAGTAAAACCCTACACTTATGTTCCCCCCACTGATGTTTCACCCCCTCCTCCATTACAACATCCATATGTTATTATAAAGGATGACTCACAGACTATTAGGGTCACTCACACCTTGAGAGATCTATTGGTTAGGAAGACTACGAAATTGTTGTCACCTCATGTTGATGATGTTGGTGCTTTGACATCCTCTCTAAGTTCACATGTCTATGTGCCCCATACTTGTATTATGTGCAAGAATTTTTGCTTGGGTCCCTTGTGTGATGTTGATGCATATCAAAATGTGTTCGAGGTGGATGATACAAAAAAAATCACTACAGGGACTACAACATCTCATGGAGAGACCTCTCATGCAAGAGATGAGAAGGGGCAAGATGAGCCATGGAATCCTACTGTTACAGTAAGACTATACATTTTATTTTTCACAATGTATTTAATTTAAAATGAATGTTATTAGTAGATTACTTTTAATGAATACACACTTATGTATATATATGTGGTTCATTTATGTTCAGTCGATGATAGAGGTGGAGATGAGACAAGTGTAGGGTTCCACACTCTTGGCCATTTCATTTGGCCTTGACACATCCATGGTATATGTTTTTATGTACTCATTGGTTTCCTTTTTATATCGGTATACATGTTTTCTCATAAAAATTAATGTAATAAAAATCATATGCAATAATTAATATTTTAATCTTATTTTACTCTTGTAGGTTTCACCTGTTGCCACCAAGGGGAAATGTGAGGGGGATCATGCGTCACACATTGACAAGGGGAAGGTGATTAAGTGTTTTAGAGTGATTATGCATACAAACTTGTCACTTGTTCATACTAATTTTTATTTTACATGGTTTATTGTATAGAGGGTGGTGTTTGACAATGTCATGACATAGGTTTGTGAGCCTAGACTCTCAGGAATTTCATTTCGTAGTGATAGCCCCATAGTACATATATTTATAAATTTAGTTGTTTACATTTTTGTATCAAGTATATACATGATTTTCATGATTTTGTCAAGTATCTTTTTTACTCTCGTAGGTAACACCTAGTGGGAGGGAGGTACAACGCCAAGGTTTTGTATCTTTGATGACCCACCTGACATTTCCAAAAGAAATTTCACTATAGGTAAGTTTTAATTTTAATTCAATTATTTTGTACATTTATTTTTTTGTCAAGTATAACATTATAGGATAATTCATAGATCAATCTCATGATTGAAAACATATATAGGTCAGAGCTGGCATTGGTAGCATTGTCCCTTTGCTACCAAGGACATATGTTAGGACTCTTGAGCACATGAGATGACAACGAGGAGAGGTACATGAGAGGTCAATTTTAAATTTTAATTAAATTATTGTTCAATATAAATTTGAATGTTTATTTTTTATATGTATAAATCATATAAATTAGGTAATCTAACTTGGGAATTCATTTTTTTGTTCATGTAGGATCCATCAGAGCGAAAGAGTACTTTGAAGAGGCTCCATTTTGATGATCCACAAGTAGCATAGGATGTCCTATAGACATTTGCAGTTGTATTTATTTTGATATTCCATCTGGCACATTTTGAGATGGCATATGCCACATTATATCTAGACACATAGATTTTGTAGAGATTTTGAGATGACATGTGCCACATTTTGTAAAAATTTGTTCGAGTTGATATTTGCACCATATTTGTATATGGAGATACTTTAAAAAAAATATCATATATATATATATATATACATATATATATATATATATATATATATATATATATATATATATATATATATAACATGTTCATTTTCATATTATATCTTTTTCATGTGTTGTATATGTATTATTCATGTTTATGGAATCATAGTTTATTTTTAGTAGTAATGGTTTATGGATTTCTATGTAATAAGGCAATTATGAGGCCATTTTTTATTTTGAGTTCAAATAATGAATGCAGAGGAAGCAATGGTTTCCCTCAAACTCGCTCTTTTTCCCTCCTAGACACAAGGATCTAACCTATGGTTCAATGCTTCACCAACATGCTCTAACCATCCCTAGGTCCTCTCTGACTTGGAACATGCTCTCAACAAGGTAACTCACCCTCTCATATACTCTCAAAATGTCTCATTCTACAACATGAATCTCACCATAATCCATTGTTCCATCCACCCTCAAAAGATCGCTAGCCAATAGTGCTTAGTGCACGTTGGGGACACTTTGGTTTGGCATGGTTGTGGACATTATAGTGACTCTATGGGTAAAAATAGGTTTTCACTAGGGTTCACCTTTCCAATAGAAGCTAACAGAGCATATGGTTTGGTGCTAGGACAAATGGTTTGAATGATACGTAGTGGTGCAACTTTCAACCGAGCGTCACTGCAAGTTTTGGTATCAAGCGAGATTTCCCTACCAAATTCAAATGAAGTTGAATCTCCCAGAACTGAGAGAGATTATTGTAGACCTTGGTGAAATAGTATTGTAGAACATGAGGGTTCATCGATAACTCTCACAAGCTTTGAGATATGGGCCTTTTAATATCATTATCCAATGTTTCTTAGTGCACTTTGGGGACACTTCTCTCTGGGGTGGTTACGAATGTACCAGAGAATCCATGGGAAAAATGGGTTTGTCACTAGGGCTCACTTGGCCAATAAGAGATAAAAACACATACAGTTGGCTGCTAGGATGAATGGTTTGGAAGATACGTAGTGGTGCAACTTTCAACTGAGAATCACTGCAAGTTTTGGCATCAAGTGATATTTCCTTACCAAATTTAAAAAAAGTTGAATCTCCCAAAACTGAGGGAGATTATTGTAGACCTTGGTGACATGGTCTTTTATCACCTAAAGGTTTGTTGATACCTCTCACAATCTTCAAGTTTTGAGCCTCTGAAGATCATTTCGCAATCGTGCATAGTGCACCTTGGGGACACTTTGGTTTGGAGTGGGCCCAAATGTTCTAGCTACTCCATGGGTGAAAAAAGGTTTTCATTGGGGTTCACCTAGCCAATTGGAGCTAATGGCACACATGGTTTGATGTTAGGACCAACGGTTTGAAAGATACCCAGTGGTGCAACTTTCAACCAAGCATCACTGCAAGTTTTGGTATCAAGAAAGATTGCCATTCCAAATTCAAACAAAGTTGAATCTCCCAGAATGAAGAGATATTATTTAAAACCTCAATGACATGGTCCTATAGCACCTAATGATTTTTTGATACCTCTCATGAGCTCTGAGTTATGGGCCTTGAAAGATCGCTTCCCAATAGTTCTTAGTGTACCTTGGGGACACTTTAGTCCGACATGATCGTGGAAATTATAGAAACTCTATGGATGAAACAAGGATGTCATTGGGGTTCACCTGACCAACCAAAGCTAACAACAAAGATGGTTTCATGCTAGGATGAACAATTTTGACAAAATTGACAATGTTTTGCAGCCATTGCTTTTTGACACTTTTACGTCAATGGAAATTATAACCTTGAAAAAATGACCAATATGACTTAGATGAACTAAAGATATCATTTTTATGCTAACTTCACCTTATTGGACAAGTTTGACCACTTTGACCCACCCTTGACCAATAGGGCTTAACAATCCAATTGGCTACATAGTGGATCATTGGATATTACAATTGAAATCTAATGCATGAAAAGACATTAAACAACTATGAAAATGATATGTTTGGTCTTATCAAAAAAATTATTTAAGGAAGTCACATATTTTTATTTTTGCATGTATTTCATCATTATAAGAGCTAAAATAAACAAATTATGGATACAAATGCATTGTGTACAAATATGTATGCTCAATGGTATCATAAAATCTAAGGTACTACTCATGTCCTTGTGTGTACACATGACCTCACATAAAAATACATCTTATATCATTGATACAACCATATTATTTATAAATACATCAATGCTATCAAAAATCCTAGATACAGAACCACCAAAAAGCCTATATAAACTACTATATCAAAAATCCTAGATAATAAGCGTGTCCTTTCTTCTCCTTAATCTATAGCTCCAACCACGTATACTCTAGATGACACCTACACTCTAAGAGTGTACAAAATATCAGTATTAGAGAAATAATAACAAGTAAATGGTGATATAAAAAGAAGTAAGATATACTCCAAAGCATGGTAGAGGAATCTCATACATCCATAATATTTGTAATCCCTACATTTTGAAGGCATGAGAACAAGTTAAGTTAATTGAGAAAATAATAATTTTATACTTTGACCAAAATATTATGAACATAATAAAATAAACAAATGAAAGAACATGATGAGCCAATGCACAATGAACTTTATCGTCATTTTGTATGAGCTAATCAAGTGTGCCTAAATCTTCTATATATATCATATTGTATCTAAGTACACTTACAATCCACATAAAAAACTAAGTTTATTGAATCAAAATAATTAAGAAGAAAAGTTCAATTAATGTATTGAATGTAAGTGTAATGAACATAAAAAACCTTGCAGTGAGTTGGTATTACCTAGTGAAGTGTTCCTGAAGGGTCATCTCTCTACTTGAGGGTATCCAATATGGCTTCATGATAAACAATACTAACAGTCCAAAGTTATTTTTTCTTTGGTCTTCCCTGATGATTCAACAACTTAACATTTTCTACTATAACAAGGTGTGAATACATGAGAATGGTTTTGTGCTTCTCATAGTCTTCAAATGTAAGAATGCCATTCTTTTTAATCATGTATGTTCACAACCATGTTCCCACAACAATAATTGAACCACTAGGATATATGAATCCATCATAATCTTTCATCGATTTTGAAAGATTTCACTTTCCCTACACACAATGTGCTAACCAATAATCCAATCTCTCATAATTCCTATGTCGTGCGACCAATGCAAAAATGTGTCCTAGTTGTAGAAGATCTGAAAGATAGTCGTACTCAACTAAAATTTCCATGTCATAGTTCCTTATAGAGAGTGTGAGAGATAAAGTATTTAGATACTTTGGAACCCACACATCCACCCACTCACTTAACTCACACTAATCTGAATCATACTGAAAATACCTAAGACAAAAATAAGCCAACTCTCATATCCAAATGATCTATGTACTAGCATCTGAGATTTGAAATGAATGCATTTTTTAAGAATCTTTTTCTTCTTGACAATCCAATCTATCTCCTATTTCTCCCTCCTCAACCAACCAAAATAATCCACTCATTGTTGAATCAAGAGTCCCCATGCGACAATGTAGAAGTACACCAATCAATTATAGAATGAGCATCAAGAAGTCCTACACCTAAAATCCTCAATTTCTCCTTAACTAGATCTATCTTCACAAACACACCTTCTCCATCATGCTCCCATTTCCCATGCCCAACCTCAAAAAATTCTAAATATGAGGTACACCTCTCTTTACATGCATTCGACACAACCAAAAAACCATACGAGGATTCTTGAATTGACTTGTGTAGTTATCTAACCAAATGAGATGTCTATCCATAGTGATATTATTTCCCCGCAAGAACTAGAAATAATTCTCAAAACAATGTTGTACATACTCATGAGAATGAGATCTATCATTGCTCCTATAAAAATGGCACTCTTTGATTATCTTTTGGTCATCTTTTGTACTATCAGGAGAATGTCTATTTGTTATATGGACAAAAATGACAATCTGACTGGAATTGTAATATTGAGCATGCAACTCATTTTGGGGATGCAATATATAGTTCTTTGCAAAATCAACGACTAATATAATAGTGCCAATCAGGAAAGTTTCCTTACACATACTAAATTTTTGATCCAACCATTGAGACCTATGACTATGCCTTCCATACTTCTAAAAAATATTTTTCTTGAAACCTGAAATAAAAGTAGGTACATTCAATTCTTTTGTAACCAACTCACATATAGAACCTTCACATCCACTCTTCAAATTATATTTCATCATTTCATTTTTTTTTAGGACAATTGTCTTTCCAAAATTATGTTTGCAATCATTTCTATAAAAGAAACAACCATCATCTCTAGGACATAAAAAATGATATAGAATGTATCTTGATGATTTTGGAAGACTAATTGCACCATAATCCACCAAAATTTCATTAGTATATTGCAAAGTTAAATGAATTGAGCATAATAGTTCATGATGCATTGAAAACACCATAAGATATTTGCAACAACAAGTATTTTGAATCTTAATAGGTACAAAATAAAATCTCTTAAAGGATTCAAAATACCTTTGTGATATTTGCAATGATGGATGTGTCTCACAAATTTTTTTGAACAACATTCTTGACTCACCTCCAAATAATGTTTATGATGCGAGGTGCAGTCTCGAATGCCAATTCTCATCTTTAAGACATCCTTCACATTTCATGACACTATTCAGTTAGAATGCCAAAATAGTTGAATTTCATCCTTCATAGCATCGGTAAGATTCTTATCACAATGTGGAAGTCTCCCACCATAAGTCCATGTATCATTTTGAAGAGGATCATCAAGTCTTTCTCTTCTGTGCTCTATCTAAAATTTTATGATTTATGTTCAAGTCAACACAAGTTTGTCTCATAAAATGAGCCTTCCTCAAATGATGACTTACTAAGGAGGTTGTAATAACCCTCCGATCAGCTCTATTGTCTATTTCATTTCTAGTATTCCTAATGGAATTGAGAGCACTAAAAATATTTCTCACAATAATAGCATTCTCTCCATTTCTTGTTTACACGAATCTTCAATTTTTCTAGTATAGGTATCATCTTCTATATATTTAACAACTGCACAAGAATTTTGCATTTCTCGACCAATGTCTTGTTGCTAAAAAATTGATCATAAAGTCTTGAAGCCCACAAATGAATGGTTCTTTTTGATCTCTTGCCTTCAAAAATTTTCATAATGTTCTCATCAATTCTGAGTAACCATCTTGGTGATTTTGAAGGTCTCAAATTTGAAGTTTGTCTTTCTTCCTTGCAAGGGACTTCATTTTTCATATAATTTGGAGATGTGTAACATTCATTTGGTTCTTGTAAAACATTATCGTTCCCAATTCCTTCATATTCATTCCTCATCTCTACATTTATAATGCCCATCTCTACATTTTTTATTTTAATCCCTAGATTATCATTCCCAATGTCTACACTTCCATTGTCTACCTCTACATATTAATTTTCTAACTCTACATTTTCATCTTCAATCTGTACATATCATTGCCAAAATTATTCTCATAATTACTTTCAAATTCAATGTCTTCTTTACTTGAAACCACATTTACCTGTGGGCCTATGGCCTCACCTTCATTAACATTTAACATACCTTGTCTCTTATTTTGGTGATTAACCCTATCTCTTTCTCTATATACTTAAATTTCTTCATTTGTGAGTTTCCTTCTGTGTTTATTCTTTTGACGACTGTTGCTCGTAATTGTGAGACCAAAAAGTTGATAGAAAACCTTTGATAATCAACAAATTTTCAAAAAAATTGGTGGAAAAAGTTATTTTTTGTCTGCAACTACTGCAATCTAGTAATAATCTCTGTGAAATTTGTGAGTCTCAGATATAGGGACCCAGAGAGTATTAATTTGGGTCCTAATGCCACTAAAATGAATCAGGTATCTAGTGGACATCGGATACTCAATATTATCGGGTATCTGATATCTATTTGATACCCGATATACAATGTATGAAATTCCAAAATTTGGACATTGGCGCCAAGATCTAATATTCATGGCATTTTTTTAACTTATGCTCTATCCAATTTATTTTATTTTTATTTTTTCAATTAAATTTTTATATTTTTTCAATTATGATTGTTCCTTGGTGTCTTTTTGGTTTGTTAATATTTTGTTCATTATTTTATTTTATATTTTGAACATAATTTATTTTTAAAGTTCAATTTAAAATTTATAAAAATATGTCAATAATTTAATAATTAAATAGGCCTCATAGGTCATTGTATCAGGTAGAGAGAGAAAATGAGGAGAGAGAGAGAGAAGTGGAGAGATAGAGAGAGATAAAGTGAGAGTAGGGGAGGGGTTCCTAAGGGGTACTAGGACCCATAATATGTATTATTAGGGTTCCTAAAGGGTACTAATATTTCTTAAGGGGTCCTAGGAAAAACTAATGCATTCTATGACCCTTATCACCCATTGACCCCTTAGGAAGCCTGAGAATACATCTTAGGAATTGTAAGGGGTCTTAAGGGGTCCTAAGACATAGTAATGTATCCTATGACCCCCCCCTTAAGACCCATTAATATGTACTAGGACCCCTAATATTTATTCTTAGGGTTCGTAAGGGGTACTAAGGTGTCTTAAGGGGTCCTAAGACCAATTAATGTATCCTATGATCCCTTATGACCCCTTAGCAAGCCTAAAAGTACATCTTAGGGGTCGTAAGGGGTCTTAAGGGGTCCTAAGAAATAATAATGTGTCCTATGACCCCTTAAGACCCCTTAATGTGTACTAGGACCCCTAATATGTATTCTTAGGGTTCCTAAGGGGTACTAAGATGTCTTAAGGGGTCCTATGACCCATTAATGCATCGTACAACCCCTTATGACCCTATAGGAAGTCTAAGAGTACACTTTAGGGGTCATAAGGGGTCTTATGGTGTTATAAGACACAATAATGTGTCCTATGACCCCTTAAGACACATGAATGTGTTCTATGACCCCTAAGATGTACTCTTAGAGATCCTAAGGTGTCATAAGGTGTCTTAAGGGGTCTTAGGACACATTAATGCATTCTACAACCTCTTATGACCCCTCAACTCCTTAGGAAGTCTAAGAATACATATTATGGGTTGTAAGGGGTCTTAAGGTGTCCTAAGACATAATAATGTGTCCTATGACCCCTTAAGGCCCCTTAAGACCCCTTAATGTGTACTAAGACCCATAATATATATTCTTAGAGTTTCTAAGGGGTACTAATGTGTCTTAAGGGGTCCTAGGACCTATTAATGCATCCTACAACCCCTTATGACACCTTATAACCCCTTAGGAAGCTTAAGAGTATATCTCAGGGGTCATAAAGGGGTCTTAAGGGATACTAAGACACATTAATGTGTCCTATGACCCCTTAAGACACCTTAATGTGTACTAGGACTCCTAAGATGTATTCTTAGGGTTCCTAAGGGGTAGTAAGGTGTCTTAATGGGTCCTAGGAGACATTAATGCATTATACAACCCATTATGACCCCTTCACCCTTAAGAAGCCTAATAATACATCTTAAGGGTTGTAAGGGGTCTTAATAGGTTCCTAAGACACAATAATGTGTCATATGACCCCTTAAGGTGTCTTAATGGGTCCTAGGACCCATTAATTTGTCTTATGACCATGTATGACCCCTTACAACCCCTTAAAAAAGCATAATAGTACATCTTAGGGGTTGTAGGGGGTCTTATGAGGTCTTAAGACATATTATTTTGTCTTATGACCCCTTAAGACACCTGAATGTGTACTAGGACCCCTAAGATGTATCCTTAGGGTTCTTAAGGGGTCATAAGGTGTGTTAATAGGTCCTAGGAAATATTAATGCATCATAAGACCCATTATGCTCCCTTAAAACCCCTTAGGAAGCCTAATATTACATCTTAGGGGTCGTAAGGTGTCTTAAGGGGTTATAAGACCCATTAATGTGTCCTACGACCCCTTATGTCCCATTTTGACCCCTTAGAAAGCATAAGAGTACATTTTAGGGGTCATAAGGGGTCTTATGGTGTCCTAAGACACATTAATGTGTCCTATGACCCCTTATGATACCTTAATATGTAATATGACCACTAAGATATTTTCCTAGGGTTTCTAAGGGGTCGTGAGGTATCATAAGGGGTCCTAGGACACATTAATGTAATCTACCACCCCTTATGACCCCTTGACCCCTTAGGAAGCCCAATAATACATATTAGTTGTTGTAAGGGGTCTTATGGGGTCCTAAGACATAGTAATGTGTCCTATGACCCTTTAAGACCCCTTAATGTGTACTAGGACCCCTAATATGTATTTTTAAGGTTCTTAAGGGATACTAAGGTGTCTTAATGGGTTCTAGGACCCATTAATATACCATAAGACCCATTAATGTGTATTAAAACCCCTTATGACCCCTTACAACCCATTAAGAAGCCTAAGATTACATCTTAGGGGTTGTAAGGGGTCTTATGTTGTCCTAAGACACATTAATGTGTCCTATGACCTCTTAATACACCTTAATGTGTACTAGGGCTCCTAAGATGCATTCTTAGGGATCTTAAGGGGTCGTAAGGTGTCTAAAAGAGTCCAATGACACATAAATGCATCCTATGACCCCTTATGACTCCTTAAAACCCCTTAGGAAGCCTAAGAGTACATATTAGTATTTGTAAGGTGTCTTAAGGGGTCATAAGACCCATTAATACATCCTATGTCCACTTACAATCCCTTAGGAATCCTAAGAGTACATCTTAGGGGTCATATGGGGTATTATGGTGTCTTAAGACACATTAAACCTTAATATTTATTAGTACCCCTAAGATGTTTTCTTAAGGATTCTAAGGGGTTGTAAGGTGTCTTAAGGGGTATTAGGACACATTAATGCATTCTACAACTCCTTGTATCTGTTTAACCCCTTAGGAAGCCTAAGAATACATCTTAGGGGTATTAAGGGTTCCTAAGATATACTAATAAGTCCTATGATGGTTTAAGACCCCTTAATGTGCACTAGGATCCCTAATATGTATTCTTAGGGTTGTTAAGGGGTACTAAGGTGTCTACAACTACTGCAATCCAGTAATGGGGAATATATGCACAACATATTGGGTACTTGATAATTGCATATGCATGTTACCTCTGACACAACCAGAGATTTGGTTTGGGATTTGCATTGTGTTTTGGCTTTGGGATGCCAAACCTACATGGTCAACCCTAAAAACATGTTTTTCTTTGTTCCTTTGATTTCCAGACTTTGACCATGTAGAAGATAACTTTTTTTCACCCGAATTTGATTAAATGAAAATGGTTTCTTAAGGAGGTTATCAGCTTTCCATCAATATAATTTCTATCAAAATTTGAGTTCAGTAATTAATTATTACTTATTTTCTAATTGAGTTACCTCTAAAGTCTTGATTGACAGACCGATTGAAAAATAACTATAACTTTCAAATGGTATAACCTTTCTAAAATCTAAAACATGTGTCACATTTTATGCTTCACTTACTACAAGAGAATTTTTTTTCAATTTTGCAAAGTTTAGAATTAGTTAAGGTCGTTAGACATGAGAATTTTTTATTTTGAAAAAGTTGTAGCAGAAAATTCATAATTAATTATTTACTTGAAAATAAATACAAAAAAATATGTATCACATCTAAGCATGAGTCTACTACTTATATCTAGAATCTTGTAAATAAAATATTATCATTTGATTGTGATTAAGGTGGTCAGACATACACCTACTTCTTATCTTTGTCCTAATTTTTTTGTACCACTACATTGAAATCTATAATTTTCACCAATTAGATTCAATTGTATTCATAAAAGGGCTAGTAGTTTAGAAACTACATTCAATTTCCTATAGATTCTATTCTTACAAATTTTTGACATAAGGTTGATAACTTGTTCAACTTTTTACGTCAAGTTGACTAACCCTGATTTGTCAATTTTTCATTGCCACTTAAGGGCATAGCTTGGTATACCATGATCCTGCACATACCCATCTAGTTTCCCCTAGGTGCACCATACACAATAGTAAATAAACATTATAAGTATTATAAACATTATGCATGGTGTATGATACCTTATCCCAACATTCTCTAACTAGTTTTATACATTGCATAAGGGTCAATCAATGAATTAAATCATCATATCCATATATGAAGCCACATTAATCTCCAACATTCTTTCTTGCTCCATCAAGATACATACAATAAAACCAGGTCACTACCATCTCAAGAAAAAACTTCTCTCATCCTCCAACATTTCATCTATGGAATAAAAGGAACAAGCCATGGTGAATATGCATCAATCCAAGAACATAGGCATCAAATGCAATGTGATAACAAAAGATCCAAGTTATTTTTATAAGGGAAACATCCCACACATGATAAAAAATAAAATCTAAAATAAATGTCAACACGTGTAACCATCCATACCTCCTAGGTATAAACAACACCAGTAAACTCATGTCAATCACATATCAACCTATAAAATGCAATTAATCTCCTTGTATCAAAACTATTAATAAAGAAGATATGTATCTAGGAACTTCCACTACATGGGTAATTTTGAATATGCATTTTAGATCAAGGCATATCAATTCTACCAATAAATATTCATATCAAGGTGCTCTAAGTGACCAAATGATGAAGTGTCAAGAAAAAATTAAATGATCCACACATGCAACCCAAGTAATTGTATACTCTCTTACAATATGTCATCATCCTTACAAATAAAATGATCATGGATATCTTGAAAGAAAACCTAGAACAAACAAAGAAAAACTATAAACCATAAAATTACCTTATACTAACACCTCAAAGAATCAACACCATGTCAAGCATGATCTTATTGTACAAATCCCAAATGAAAATTCGTGACAACACCCAAACCCATTCAATCTCTTAGATAAAAAAAAAATTGTACCATGTTTAATGCCAACATTGATAAGCCTCTAAAACCAATGAAATAAAACTCATAGTAACCATTTGCAACAATGGAATTTGGACCAATAAATCATCTCCTAATATCCTCATAATGACATCATGTTATCAACTTTAATGCATAATGAGATAACTAATGCCAAATATTTCTCAAAATAAATCGTATAGAACTAACTCTCTATCTATAGATCAAAATCCATATCCATCAAAGATAAATCATAAACATAATTATCTTGAAAGGAACAATAAGTAATACATCTTAAGTAGTAAACTGCTAAGTAGACCAAGTGTAGGGAATGAGAATGCTCATCCAAGATATCTAGGTCTCCATGACTCATCCAAGAACAATCTACTCTCAAGGCTATACCAGGTAAAAGATCATTGGTATTCCTAGTGAAACCACTAACCATCTCAAAATATGTCTCCAATCATAAAAGAGAATCCATCATCACCTTAGTCTCTATGTATCCATGAACACCTATAAGTGATCGATTGATGCCAAAGTCCAATTTAAGAAACATATTACTATCATGAAGTAATAAATAAAATGATCATGTATTCAATTAAAATATAACCAAAAAGGAACATTATCAAAGTTCCAATAGTAAAATTAGGAATCTAAATATGACATCATGATCTAACTATCTCATCCTAAGAAATTACATCCAACAATGCAAGCGTCCTAGTCACAAGATAATTTGTATCATGACAAAACTCAAACTAGTATCTAGAGTATAAAAAGACACAATACTAACTCATTATAAACCAAGAATAAACATCTCCAAACACTTTAACATAGACATCTTCTAATAATTATCCAACAAATGTGAAAGAACCCTTCTATGGAAATAAGAGATCTAAGAGGACCCCCATAAATACACACACTAAAGAAGATCATCAACCATCAAATGTGTAAGAATTTTGATATTGCTCTGATACCATGTAATAATTTTCCTAAGGCAAAGAATAAACGCCAAGATCTAGAAGCTCAAGAGATAGCACAAGAGAGATAGGAAAAATAATCAAATAATTGATTATAGCTAATTGAATTGAATTGATTACAAAGTAGGAATGCCTAAATATATAGGCAATGAAATAAGAATACATGATAAGGAGATGATAAGATATCACCCACACAAGGTGGAATCACATGTCCACCAAAGGTGGATCATCCTCCATTGTACATCAAAGTATGTGCAACAATGAGAGGATGATAATGTGATAAGAGAACTAAAGGTGGATCTCACACACAAAGAGGTATGTGATGACAACTATCACACCTGAAGTGGAAATTCTCCTAACCATGTGCTAAAATAAAATGAAAACTCCTAAGTGTCACAATGACAACTAATATGCAAATATATTATCCTAAGTAAGCTTAAGTAAAGTGTAATTAGTAAATACTCAATTACACCAACACCCCCCCTTAAGTGCAACTTATGGGAATGCACTTAAGCTCACAATGCAAGATGGGTCCCAGCTACTAGGCCATGTTAGGTACCCAAGTACAAAATGTAAGAACAATGCAAGCTCTCATAAAGTGGAGAAAGAGGGAAAACCTCATAGGAAAAACCGTCCCCCCAAAAGAGAGATGAATACAAGATGCATGCATGGATGGAGTAATCAAGACCCCCCAATTATGACATACATCATGCATATACAATAAAGAATCCCCCCAAAGGAAGGAAATAAGGAGACATGATATCCCCCCCATAATGAGTAATCTCCTCCAAGGATGGTAAGTGATTGAAGACAAAACATAGTCCAATGCCTACAAACAACATTTCTCCTCTTAGGAAGAAGATACAACAAGTATAGATGTAAGAAGGCTTCCCATTGTGGATAGGAAGTAGGAAGGGGAATCCAAATGAAGTATGATGTCTCTGAAGTATGCCCAAGTGTCACCATGTCCTTGGTTGATGAAGATGCCATGAACCAATCAGGAATAAGCTCAATAGAAGGTGACAAACAAGGAACCAATGATAACTGATCCATGTAAGAATTTGGATCAAAATCCAAAGACAAAGATGCCTCCTCGAATGAAGTAGGAAGAGAAGCAAGAAAGCCCCCCCTCAATGTAGAATGTACACCCATGATAGATGCACCTGGATCAATGTAGAAACTACACCAAGAAAATTGAATGATGTTCCTCCCCTTAGGAAGAAACAAGTCCATAGGTGGATCAATGAATCCTTCCCAATCTATAGGAAGAATCCTCAAAATGTATGATGTCTTAGGAAATTGAATAGGAATCTCTAACACTTGAGAATGATCAAAATGAGGCATGCAATGTGACATCTCAAGTGAAGTTTGAGACTCATGAAAACCAATCTCCAAAGAGTCAAATGTCTTCTCTGAAGTTAAAGAGGCATCCTCCAAATGTTGTATCAAAGGATCCATAATCATGTCAATCTCAAAAGAAGGATCAAGTGGAGAATGAAGATGAGGGTCAGCATGGTCCCTCACAACAACTGAAGAAGGATCATCTTCACCAAAGAGAAAATGAATATCATCAATGAAGTCTCCCAAATCTGAAATGTAAGACTCCACAAACAAACCTGCAATGTCTATCAAGTAGTCATCCCATGGAACCATAACTGGAAGACAAGGAATATCTTGGTGCACTGAATCACAAGAGCCAATGGCTATAGGAAGACATGCATAATCAAGAGATGTGATCTTAGTAAGAGGAGAAGGAGCTACAACTGGAGGTTCTTGACATTTTGGAAGTGGGGGAATATGTGGATCTCCATACATTTCCCAAAGAACAGTCCAAAGATAAGGAATATTCATTGTTTCATCTTCATAGTCATCAAGGGAATCCATAACATCCATCTCCATATTCAAATAGATAACCTTAACAATTTCTGAGTAAGAGTCACAATTGTGAGAAGGACTTTTAGGTCTATACTCATACAAATAGGACAATAGGTTATGCTCACTAAGATGAGCAAGAACCAATTCACTCCATTTATTATAATTTCTTCTTGTCAACTTAATTAAACCATCCATGATGTAATTCTCACATGAAATAATGAGACCAAAAAATCAATGCACCCCCCAAAATGCAATGAGCCAAAGAACCCCCCCAAAATAGATGATTTTGGCACTTTATATATAGTGCGTGTACAATTGCCACTTGCCAAAATGGATCAAAGTTGGCTTCTATTTTTGATGATTACAATAGAAAATATGAAGCTATGGTAGACTCGTACAATTAAGACACAAGACCACTCAAGGATCCAACAAATTACAAGTGCCAAAAATAGGCCAAAATAGACCAAATTCTAAAAGTACTATGTCCACTTAGAATTTTTCCAAACTAATACCAGATCTAGAAAGTAGATAAATTATCATGAACTTTAAAAAAAAATAGCACTTGAAAATGTGTCCATATGAGCCCGAACAAAGCCTCTAAAGTTGTAAAAATTAGGATTTGCGATTTTCAAAAAATATCAAAAATAGAGATCAGACATCACCTGTACCATTATGTAGATCATGAAATTCTACCCCAAAACAAAAAAAATTGCTCGAAAAAAGGACTTTGGATGAATGAGATATCATTGTTTGCAAATCGCCTCTGAAATTATTATTTTTGAATCGCCGCCGCTGAACCTTGAAAATTCAAATGGCTCTAGATTTGGTTTCAAATGTCCGATTTGGATGAAACAAAATTCAATTTAGGAGTTTTTGGACCTCCTCAATGTGATGCCAACCTCTGATTTGCACCAGCAAGCTCCAATTTTGACCTGCAATAAAAATATCTCAAAATAGGCTATACAATGAAACTCCTATGGCTCTGATACCATGTAAAAATTTTGATATCACTTTGATACCATGTAAGAATTTTGATATCACTCTAATACCATGTAAGAATTTTCCTAAGGCAAAGAATAAACTCCAAGATCTAGAAGCTCAAGAGATAGCACAAGAGAGATAGGAAAAATAATCAAATAATTGATTATAGCTAATTAAATTGAATTGATTACAAAGTAGGAATGCCTAAATATATAGGCAATGCAATAAGAATACATGATAAGGAGATGATAAGATTTCACCCACAAAAGGTGGAATCACATGTCCACCAAAGGTGGATCATCTTCCATTGTACATCAAAGTATGTGCAACATGTGCAACAATGAGAGGATGATAATGTGATAAGAGAACTAAAGGTGGATCTCACACACAAAGAGGTATGTGATGACAACTATCACACCTAAAGTGGAAATTCTCCTAACCATGTGCTAAAATGAAATGCAAACTCCTAAGTGTCACAATGACAACTAATATGCAAATATATTATCCTAAGTAAACTTAAGTAAAGTGTAATTAGTAAATACTTAATTACACCAACAAAATGGTTAATTCACATTAGTGCCAAAAAACCCCATTGAACTTTGATCGACTCACCCATGAAATTATGATAACACCATCTCCTAAATGAAGGTCTTCTAGGTATAAAGATGCAATTGAAACTACCAAACACATCAAGTGAAACCAAGACCCAAAAGACAAGAAGATACAACCACCAACATACAATCAAGAATATATATCCAACACCACCAATACATCACTATCAAATGATCCTACTAAAATATGTAACCAATGAATGAAACCAAGCCATCATGACATTTTGATAAAACCACATGTTATAAAATTTACAATAATTAACTATTTAGGTACTTAAATCATCATTCATCCTCTCATCTCAAAGAAAAACATACTCATGCACAAATGATCATAGACAAGGCCAACTAACAAAGTATGCATCAAGACTTAATCAAACCTAGTGGATATATACAATCCCCATTCAATTCATCCCAATACAACCAAATGGGTGGCCTACCCACACAACTTCATAACTGAAGCATGACCATTTGATGTATTATTTTTTGTTTGATGCCTAGTTTACATCAAAATATAATGTCAAGTTGGGTATTGATGCTATGCAGGTCAAAATGAAGGTTACAGATGAATTAATGATATCTTATTTTTAGAAAATTATAAGGAATCTTCATGGGTGTAATTTCAAACTATATTGATATTGGATGCCACCTTTGGGGATTTTTATAACACCAGATTCAAAACTATTCATTATTTCTCAACTTATTCATTTGATTAGTACTTAAAAATAGTTAGTGTACTAGAAAAAGTACCTTCATAGGGTTAGTATCATCAATAATTCAAAATAACAACTAAATTACCACAAATAGCAATCTAATTAAGTAAAGAATTGACAATTAAGCACTCTATGGATCTCTATTTAGGGATGCTAATGCAAAGCTTCAGCAAGCCTCCATTAGTGACAGTCCTAAAACAAGAATGATATGATAAAGAAAGCTAAAATAATTAATTCCAAATTGAAATGCTAACTAGCTTCTATATTTGTCTTTCTAGCTCTAATTTGCAAGAGGTTTGATGTTATTCTCAGATTTTTGGATTAATTATGAGTGAATTATCCCTTGCTTTTATAGATTTTGGCAAGGGTAGGGGGTGTAGTTGGATTTGATCAAGGTTGAGTTGGGGTTAAGTCCTTGGTTCCACCCTTTGGAGACAATTTAAATATTTTATCCTCAAAGCTGGGGACAAGAAGACAAGATGAGTGGACAAGATGTTCTTTCCAATTGAGTGATTGAGATTCATTTTGGCTTGATCCATGTGAGCTCTTTCCTTAAATCCTATTGGTTGAGGCTTTTTCCTCCCATGTGGTGTTGAGAGAAAATAGGACTTAATTAATTGAATTTAATTAATTTGTTTAGCCATGTGTACCCCTTGAATGGGTTGATTTGATTTTGAATTGAACTATACAATTAATTTGATTTATCATGATTTGATCAATTTAACTTGAATTTATGGCTTTAATTTTTAATTAAATTGAAATAATGCTTGACTTGAATTTTGATTGGCTAAATGCTTGTTTTGATTCAATTGCCTTGATTTTTCCTTAGTTTTTCCTTGATTAGTCACATGAATGATCCTATCCACTTTTTGGTGATTACAAATGCCCATCTTTGAGTCGACATGTGAAGCGTGTCGATTCAAAGAATGTTCTAATCCAACTGATATAAGGTCCTGATTTTGTCGATGGCCGATTACATTGTTTGATATCAGATGCAGATTTTGATGGTAAGATTGATGTAGTTTTGATTGATTTTGATTAATTTGATGTCCCGATGGTCAATTCGATGATAGTTCACTGATATGATACCTGATTTTGATTCAATTCGATGTTTGATGCCCCTTTCGATTGATAAGTGAAAAATTTCCTAATAAAAGATTACGCTCTGATTTGATGTTTGTGCCCCTGATTCAATGATGTTTCTATTGTTACTGATTATCCGAGTGTATGCCCCCTCGGAAATGAAATGAAATTCGATAGATGTTTGAAAAAGTTGGATGACTTAGGTCAATTCGCTTTGATTAGGTCAATTCATAATGAATTTCAATTTCATTTCCAATATTGCTTTTGCATTTGTGTGATGACAAATGCCCTTGATTTGGCTGATTTGGTGAAACATTTGGGTTTACGGGCATTTTCTGGTCAAAGATACCCTTTTTAGGTAAAAAAGCTCTATATAAAGGGGTAAAAAGTCATTTTCACTATTCATTTTCACTTTTCACTTTTTACTTTTCACTCTGACTCCTTCGAGCTTTCCAGCACGGTGATTCTGATTCGTGAGCATAGGTTTGAGTGTGGATGATGATTTTAGCGGCCACTGACCTACAGACCTCCGGTAAGTGCCCGATCCTCTTAGTTTTCAAATTCATGCTTTTAATTTCATAAAAATCAAAATATTGATAGAAAAACCCTCTTTTTTTGCTTTTTACTTCTGAAATAGCGTGTTTAAGCACTTTTTAGCATGTTTACTCATTTTTTAGCGCTTTCACACATTAAAATAGTGTGCCCACAAAGCGGAATTGCACTTTTACATGCCTGTTCTAGGGAAAGTTTCCCATTTGTTTGTTAGAATAGTGTGTTTTCTTGATTGTTTCTCTTTTAAGCTATGAATTAGCACGTTTAATATTTTGAATAGTGCGCTTGAAAAGTTTTAACACTTTTGCAACTTTTTAGCATGTTTGATGATTTACGTAGCGCTTTTAACTTTTTAAATAGCACTTTTAAACATTGAAATAGTGTGTTTACCCTGATTGGAAAGATTTGAAAATGCCTTGGTTAGTTTTCCAAATTGTTCAGCGTCATCAATCGATTGATCGGTTTAGGTAATAAACTTGATTTGGTAGCGAGTCGTAAGATGTCAGTTTGAGTCACTCATAGTCTGAATGTTTGATCGTTAATCTAGATTTAGATGATGGATGATGATGAATTTTCCGTCCTCTCTGAATAGAATCAGGAAAATTGATTATGGTTTGATATTTGTAATTGTTTGATTGACTTATGATAATTTAAATGATACCTAATTTCAAATCTGATGTAATTAAACTTTCTTTTTGTAGGCAGTGCTTAAGTCACTGGGTGTTCGTGGTTCATACCCTTTACCTCTTAGTATGATCGATGATCTGAGTGCTCATGATCAGAGACGCATTGGTTGATTTGGATTATCTTTCCTACTTCCTCTACCTCAATTCTAAGTGAATCAAGGACTTATCACTACTATGGCTGGGAGATGGCACTCATACCATAACACTTTTCACTTACCGATGGGGGAGATGACCATCACCACTGAGGATGTATAACGCATCCTTCACCTTCCCACTAGAGGAGAGCTGGTATTTTATGACCAAGTCTATGATGGTGCAACATGTCGATGGGTCTTTCAGGATCCTACCATTGGTGATGATAACATTTAGTGGTCCTAGTTCCATTTGTTCCTAGTTTTACCAACAGTTCTAGGTGCATTGATGAGAGGGTTCTTCTTACCAGATAGACGGGGTCATGGATTTGCGGTCAAATGAAGTCCTATTCTAGAGGACTTGATGGCTCATCCTCAATGGTTCGATTGGGGATCATGTGTTCTAGCATAGATCTATCATGAGTTGCATACTATTGTGTACTGGTGCTCTGTTATGCTCTTTACAAGACACCGAGATCCAGGTTGGTCATTCGCTTGGATGTATGAGGAGATGGTAGTGCAGACCCATATGGGGAAGATAGATTACTGGCATCATGTGATCGATGATATGGATTAGGTTGTTTGGAAGCCTTATCTAGGTTGTGAGCCATGGTTAGAGGATGATTTTGAGCTTTCATATATGTTCTGACCTTGTTGGATGATTGGTCATACCCCTTACATTATAGAGAGATTTTTCTTTCAGAGGGTACTATGATGGTATGACTGGACATAGGGTATGCCCCAGAGCATTGCTATGTATGCTTAGGTTTAGGCCGAGAGATCACTATGGGGCACTATTGTAGATTTTAGGATAGCTCGTTAGGAGATACAAGATCTAGGTTATTTTCCCTAGGCCATGAGGGAGGATGTCATTGATGCAGGGATGACAGATGATTATGTAGATTGGTTCGGTCGAAACCCATTTTCAAGGTTCAAAGATCTAGGTGAGAGAGTACCTAGTCTTGATGAGGAGTATGATGGTGATGGTGGTGATGGTGGTGATGATGACGATGATGGCGATGATGGAAGGGGTGGGGGTAGGATTCAAGCAATGTGGATGACGGGGTCATCGAGCATCCAAAGCGGGTAGAGTTCTCATGCCAGTTATTGTTGATGCTCCCATTCCTCCTAGGGGTGGTGGTCAGGTGAGGGGTGGTGTGGATAAGGCATTACATCAGGTTTCCAGGGATCTGATAGGTAGACAGGATCGCCGCAGAGCTAGTTTTCAGAGAGAGGTAGATGCACAGGTTGCACATGTATTGTTAGATCAAGCACATGGTCCTCCTCCTCAGTAGGGTATTCCACCGATTGTTCCATAGGTTTCTCAAGCACAGACACCTACTTTTGCTTCTGCTTCTATTTCTAATTTGATTCCAGCTTCTTCATCATGTCCATCTTCTTCATCATTTGTTCCATCATTATCTATTCCTTCTTCTTCCATGCCTCAACCATAGACTCCTTCTACATAGGCTCCTACTTTTGAGGCTCTGACAGTCGCACCAGAGGTTCCATCTGTATAGTCAGATGTCTCAAAGATTAGACAGGAGGTTATGCAGCTTAGTACTATGATGCAGGCCTTTATGGTAGTGATGAGTCAGCATGGGTTGCAGCCAAGCTCAAGTCATCCTCCTGATAGTGCTCTTGGTCCTGATGGTGTTGATGGTACTGATGGTTCAGCCAGTTGATCTATGATTTGAGATGATTCATGTTATTCTTCCATTGATGTATATGATGTCATTCTTTTGGTATATCGAGACATTAGACTTTGTTGTATATTTTGATTTAGTCAATGTTGTTTATGTTGATACTTTTTGATACTCTGATGGACTTTGATTATCTTGATGTTGCATTATATGATCATACCATGGACTCTAATACTCATTTGATTTTATGATGATGATACCATAGACTTTGATACTCATTTTTGATAGATTTACTATATATGATGTCATGATGTGTTGGTCTCCTTTTTAGTTGTTTTGGTATGATATGTAGATCTATATGGTATGTCTCCTATATGCTTTGTTTTATGCTTTTCAAAATGCAGTTTTATGATATGGATGCACATGTTCTATTGATGCTTAAATGGTTGTATTATGTATGACATAGAATAAATGAATGGATGCAATATGAACTTAATGATATGATTAATGATTAATGATATTTAATGCTTTATGGGTACAAATTAGATGATAATGCAATGGTTTAATGGATGATGGATGTATTTATTTTGGTATATGATGTTGTGCCCATAATTTACATGGAAAAACACACCAATTTTTTTAAAAAAGGTTTTAAGTTTATGTTTTAGATTAACAGTTGACTAAGATGTACATTTAAAACTGAGAGCGTGTTGGCATACTATCGATAGTGGGGGGAAACATGGCGATGAATAATCGAATTGCGCACAGCCCTAACATGATGACATGGGCAACATACTTCTAGGGTATCTAATTTTAAAACTTAGTCTTAGTCTATTAAATTGTTAAATTCACTAGTTGTCAGTATATCAACTATTAATGGTTTTCAAATTCATGCCTTTAACCCTTAGATCTATCCTAGAGTGGTTGAGTAATTTATCTTTCTTAATAATTAAAGTTCAAATTTCATGATATAATCTAGGTTAGATAGTAAAAGTAATTCACTTAGTTACATTTAATGAGTCAATTAACTTACACAAAATTCATTAAACAAAACCATTACAATTTTAAAATAAACTTATTTATTCATAATTACTAAATCTCAATAGAAACAACCTCCTTATTCCTTTTAAATTAGCTATCGTAACTTTAAATAAAAATTAATTTTCAAAATATAGTAAATTATTAATTAAATTTATTTTAAAATAATCTAAATGAAATCTACTAAACAACAAATTTAGTGCTAACAATATTTCTCATGTAATTTAAAATTAATTTGAGTCAATTAAAGAAAAACAATTTAACTAAAAACTATATAAATTAAGCTAATACCCAATTAATAGATTTAATTAAACAAGGGAAATTATTACCAAGTATAATCAGTAATTACATTAATTTGTAAAAATTATTAATTAATGCAATTGTTAAAATAAAACAAGTATTAATTATACTAATTAATAATAATTATTAATTAATATAATTAATAATTATTAAATAAAATAAAATTTAAATATTAATTAATAATTCTATTAATTAATAATGAATATTAATTAATATAATTAAAAATCATAATAAAATTAAATATAAACTAAAAAGTGCACTTGCATAATATAAGGGTCGGCCCCTTTTATGTCCCAAGGGGACTGCAACGTGGGGCCCACACTGACTGTGCGGTACCCCCGCGTGCAAGGGTCGTCCTGCCTTAGCAGGGCGGTACCCTGCACTTGACAGGGGCCATCCTACTTCGGCAGGATCGTACCTACGTGCAGGCCGCTGGAGAAGAGAGGGGGGTGTGGGGCCCATGCCCCCCCCCTCAAATCATTTTTTTTAAATTTAAAAAAAAATCATATTTTATTATTACTTTCCCTTTAAACGCATGCGTACTTTTTCAAAAAGCATGTAATATTTTTTATTTAAATATATATATATATATATATATATATATATATATATATATATATATATATATATATATATATATATATATATATATATATATATATATATATATATATATATATATATATATATATATATATTTGAATATTTGGGGTGGGGATTCAAATGGGTCCCACCACCAATTGCATTGAAGGGAGAAAAGGGTAAGTTTATAGATTTCATATTATTTTATTTGTCTAGTTGGGCAAGTAGAGATTATATGTTTATTTTAATCTCTGTGGTAAGGAAAATGTATGAGAATTTTTCCCATACATTTTCCAGAGACCTGTAGGTCTCTCTCTTTGAACTTTTTTCCTTGTTTTTATTTTTCTCATGTTTCTTTTGTTGATTTGTTTCTCTTTCTACATAGTTTTTTTTTTGGAACTCAAATACAATACAGTAGAATTCTTCCATTTGATTAATTCTCTACATGAATAGACAAAACTAAATAGATTGATTTGAATACTTTTTCAATAAAGATTACCATAGTAATTCCAAAACAACTAAACTTCCAGCCTACATTATCCTTGATATTTTCTAACATAATATCCATTTTACATGACATTAGGTCAAGGATAAGGAGAGATTACTTCATCCTATCTTTAAGGCACTATTATGCAATATTCAAGCTAGAATTCCAACACTATATTTCTCTACCATCATTGATTTTAACATACATTATTCAATAATGAAATGGCTAACTTGATCATTCCACAAAATAGGATACAAGAGACAAGGATACAAGGATTCTTCCTTTTGCAACATGGTAACCTCTCAATATAATAAATGCAAATTTTCTTGATGGAAAAAACTCTACATTCAAATGGATGACACACATTATCCATTCCGTCAATAAACTATTTCACAATGAATAAGAACATTTTCTCATACAACTTGATATAAATTTCAAATGTACATTACAACAATCAACATGAGGTGATTCTCATTTCAAGAGAACAACAATGAAACAATCTCAGTTGCTTTCACATATACACAAAATAGGAAGACTCTCCCAAAGATTTTTCCACAAGCATCTTGGCTTCAAAACCTACAAATACAAATATATAGGTCATGGAGTGCTCACCTCCCAACCTAGGCTTCTATGAAGCCACCCCCGAGCTTGGGGAACCATCACATAGACAAGGATTCACATTCAAGCAAACCAAAATCACAATAACACATTAAGCACATTTAAACTCTCATCCAAGGCTTCTATGAAGCCACCCCCGAGCTTGGGGAACCATCACATAGACAAGGATTCACATTCAAGAAAACCAAAATCACAATAGCACATTAAGCACATTTAAACTCCCATCCAAGGCTATGAATAATGAGTCTCAAAATGACTCAAAATTTGGGGTGAAAGTGGAACTATATCTCAAGGGGAGAAAGCACATTTCATAATAAGAGACAAGCCCACACTTGGCTTTCTCATCACACATCTAACCACATTATCACAAACCCAACAAAAACTCCTTATGACCGCCAAGGCTACAAGCCATACAATCCCTTATGACCCCCAAAATACAAAATAGAGAAATGGCTACATGGAGCCCATACATCCATGTTTCTTCCTTCTCCTTTCCAAGGAGAGACTCTCACCCATGGCTGTCCCAATTGATCCCTTCACCCCCAAGGCTACTCTTCCCTCCCAAGGGTGAGTATGGCCTTGAGAACTCCCTTAAAAACAACACAACACAAAAAGAAATCTTCAAGAGCTCAAAAATTTACATTTACAACACAAAGAAAACATGCACTACAAAAAGCTCAAGATTTCACATATACAACTACTAACACACAATAACAAGATTCTCAAATCACAAGCACATAAAAAACACATTAAATAGTACTATCATATAAGAAATAAAATATCCATGAGAACACTTTCAACATAAAAACATCAACAAGTAAATGAGGAATGCCACCAACCTAGATCCAAGCTTATGGAAGTAATTTGATGAAGAGCCTCCTTTTTTTCCTAAGTCTCCTTTCTCAAAATTAGCAAGTCTCTAAGTTAGAGAGTGGTTGTTCAAACTCTTCCAAAAGAAGAGTCCCCTCTAAAAAGGCCTCCACACAATCTCCTAGGGATAAGATCTCCTTCTCATTCGGTGGTCTTCCCAAGTTCCTTACATGGTTTCCAAATATGGACTCCTAAAAAAGTTGGCTAAAAAGGTGGACCAAAGACCTACATCTTAATTGGATGGAGCTCTAATCAAGACCTTGCTTCAAAAGTGGATTTTCGGCCATTTTGAAAATCCAACTTTTGAAAGGGTCTTTTGGTCAACTATGGGTTGTCCTATGATTAAAAATTCCCCTTACCCATAGCTATATCAAGTGGGATTACTAAAAATGGTCTAAACACACCCCTAGGCACCTTTTAAGCCCCCCCAAAACTCATGTAAAGCTCAAATTCGAAATTCATGAAATGACACCACTCCAAGCTCCCTATCCAAGAGGTTTCTCATGGGGATCCTCAAGGTACTATTCTAGGTTGATGGGAATCCAATCCCCAAGTGGACATGTTATGGACACAAGTACACACACAAGTTTCAAGTGACACAAACAAGAAGACACATCACAAGCCATGTGGCATATCCACTTGGGCATACTCAACATAAATTACATTAACAATTAAACATATAAATTAAATACATTCATGCACATTACTTTCATGAATAAAATATGATACAAAGAGGTTTTTGCCTCTCACTAGAAGAAACCTTGGCTCGAACTGATTTTCACACAAGTCTATGCTTTGGTTCCCTGAATTTACCATGGTCTAATTCCCTGCACACTAAAGTCCAACATCAGTAGTCCAAGGAAATAAATACATGTAAATTCATAACATTAATGCTCAAGATAATTCATCTGAATATCATAATTCACATGGCATAATCATTCATCTATAACATACATACATCTCATCATGAAATATACAATTCATCACTAAATTAAGTTTATAACATAATCATTTCATATATAATTCAATTGTAATCAAATATCATCATGACATCATAATCATTCATAAAATCCACTTAATCACACATAAAGGTTCCAAATAGATATCACAATTTTCATCAAAATAACATAATTGAATGTGAATCTAACCTCTAAGGTGATAAACCCATAATATAAAGTATTAGCAAACCATAAAGCATCAAAATATAACATCAAATAAGTCTATCTCAAATATAGAAACTGAATGGCTATGATAGGCTCGAGGTGAGGCCTCACATCCTCCCCCCTAGGCATGAACTTCCTCCTAGAGTTCATCAAAAATATGGGGGTATTGTGCTCTCATCTACGCTGTGTCCTCCCATGATGTCGTAACCTCATCATAGAAATCCCATTGGACCCTAACCTGGTCTAGCTCTCGGCCTTGAAGTGCTAGTGTCTGGTGCACCAAAATATGGATGGGCTCCAAAGCCAACTGACCATTTGACTCCACCTGCAAGGTATCCCAATCTATGATATGAGTCTCATCAAAATACTTCCTCAACACTGACACATGAAAAACATTGTGGATGTGTGATAGGCTTGGTGGCAAAGCAAGATGATAGGCGACATGACCTATCCACTTGAAAATCTCAAAAGGACCAACAAATCTAGGTGCAAGCTTAGAGCCCTTTCCAAATCATATTGGACTCTTATGTGGTCGCACTCTTAGAAAGACTCTATCCCCAACTTGATAACTACGATCTTCCCTCTTGGCATCTGCATACTTCTTTTGTCTATCCTATACCTCCTTCAGACGCTGTCTAATCAAAGTCACCTGCTTCTCCAACTCTCACACTAACTCAAGACCTAAAGCAACTCTATCCTCAAGGCAGTCCCAACTCAATGGTGTCCTGCATGGTCTGCCATATAATTCTTGATAGGGAGGCATACCTAGAGAAGTGTGATGCCCATTATTGTAGGCAAACTCAACCAAATGAAGGTACTCCTCCCACCTAGTCTGATGATCCATGAAATATATGTAGAGCATATCCTCCAACACCTGATTCACCCTCTATGTTTGACCATCGGTCTCTAGGTGATATGAGGTGCTAAAATTGAGCTTAGTGCCCAAAGCTATCTGTAATCCCCTGTAAAAGGATGATGTGAAGAGAGAGTCTCAATCAAAAGTAATCTTATGAGGTATGCCATGAAGTTTGAAAATATCCCACAAGAAAACCTGTGCTACTGCTGGGGTTGTAAAAGTGGTCCGAATAGGTGAGAAGCGGGCTACTTTGGTCAGTTTTTCAACTATCACCATGATGGAATCATGGTGTCGAAATGTCATAGGGAGACCAATGATTAAATCCATGGAAATAACATGCCACTTCCACTTTGGTATCTCATGAGGCTGAAGCAAACCACCAGGGTGATGATGCTTTGCCTTAACCCTCTGACACTCAAGACATTGTGCCACTATCTCAGCTATGTTCTATCTCATCCCTGGCCAATGATATAACTATCTCAAATTAGCATGCATCTTCTTGACTCTGGGATGCATTGCATAAGGGGCTCTATGAGCCTCTAGCATGATGAAAACTCGCAAATCTCTAGAGGATGGGACATAGATGTGTTCTCTATGGCATAAAAGCCCATTGAAATCTAGGGAATATCCTGAATACTTACCCTCAAGGGTACTCTGAGACATAATAATCTAACTAACCTCTCCATACCAAACATCGTCATGCAAGTGATGTAATATCCGATCTCTCAATTTTGTACCTATAGTCATAGAGTAGACGCATTGACGTCTCCTACTCAAAGCATTGGCAACTACATTCTCTTTTCCCTTAATGTAGTGGACATCAAAATTGTACTCACATAGGAATTCCATCCACCTACGTTGACGTGCATTCATGTTCACCTGAGTGAAGATATACTGTAAACTCTGATGATCAGAATGAAGCCCAAACCGACCACCCAAAAGGAAATGCCACCATCTCACTAATGCATGAACCACTATAGCTAACTCAAGGTCATGAGTGGGGTAATTAAGTTCACGATTCTTAAGTTTCCTAGACTCATATGCAATGGCTCATCCATTTTGCATAAGGACTGCTCCCAAACCATCTAAGGAAGCATTTGTGTATACAAAAAATTCCACTGAAGGATCAAGCACTACTAGAATAGGAGCATTGGTGAGTGCCTTCTTGATTTTCTGAAAGGCCCTCTCGCACTTCTCGATCCACTCAAATTTATTTTCCTTACGTTGAAGAGAAGTGATGGGATGTGCCACTCTAGAAAAACCCTCTACAAAACACCTATAATAACCTGCTAATCCCATAAAACTCCTGACCTCAGTCACAGAAGCAGGTGCAATCCAATCCATGATGTCTCTAATCTTAGATGGATCTAATGAGATTCCATCTCCTAAAATAACATGCCCAAGGTAATGAATCTCTGTCCTATAAAAATCACATTTGGACAAACTGCCATACAATTGATTGTCTCTAAGACACTGCAATACATGTCTCAAGTGCTCTTCGTGCTCCTCTTCATCCCATGAGTAAATCAGGATATCATCAAGGAACACAACTAAAAACTTATCAAGGAAAGTGAAGAATACCCCATTCATAAGGCTCATGAAAATTGCTGGAGCATTGGTAAGTCCAAAAGGTACAACTGTGAACTCATAATGCCCATATCTGGTATGAAAATCAGTCTTAGGGATATCACTATCAACAATCTGTAACTGGTGGTAACCTGACTTAAGATCAATCTTGGAAAACACTTTATCACCCTTAAGTTGATCAAATAAATCATCAATCCTGGGGTGCGGATACCGATTCTTGATGGTAAGCTTATTAAGCTGTCGGTAATCCATACACAATTGCAAGGATCCATCCTTCTTCTTAACAAAGATAACAGGTGTGCCCCAAGGTGAAACACTAGGATGAATGTGACCCTTCTCCAAAAGTTCCTTTAACTAGATCTTGAGCTCATTAAGCTCATTAGTGGTCATCCTGTAAGGTGCCCTCAAAACTGGAGCAGCTCCTGACACAAGATCTATATGAAAATCTACTACTCTACGAGGAGGCATGCCTGGAAGCCCAGTAGAAAACACATCTACAAACTCCTGAAGTATAGGATAATAATCAAGAGATGGTTCCCTTTCCTCCTCATCAAATAATCACAAAATCCATAATTTAAAAATTGAAAAGAATGTTCCATCAAAGTGAGATTCAAAAAGTGGCCACATTGGTAAAACTTTTTCACAAAATAAGTAAAAACAAGTCCTTCAGGAAAATAAGGACATTAAAATAAAGTTTGGCTTAGTAGACCAACACATAAGTTAATTACTTTTACATTGTTGGCAATCACAAAAACCATCTTGTGAAACAAAGTAAAATAAAAGAAAAATAAGTTTAGCAATCCATATTCTACCACAATCATTACATGAACTATGTGACCTTTTGAGGTCACTAAGAGGAAGATGGGGAAATCACGTCATACATTTATTATGACAATATTTAATATATACCAATTATGTCCTGAC
The DNA here is from genome assembly GCA_027943335.1 of Chamaecyparis obtusa. Lineage (NCBI taxonomy): Eukaryota > Viridiplantae > Streptophyta > Pinopsida > Cupressales > Cupressaceae > Chamaecyparis > Chamaecyparis obtusa. Next base: position 438,218 of record BSBK01000334.1, read on the forward strand.
AAGGATAAAGCATTAAGGGTTCTCCAAGAAAACATTTATTTGGGAAGGGAGGTAGACAGATTTATAAGTTCTTTCACTACGTCAAATCATATAATCATGGTATTCACATCACAACATCCTCCTCTCCTAGAGAGAGAAGTTCCCATTGTAAATGTGGTTCACTTATGCCTCACTCTCAACAACATGAAATACATCATCGTACTTACAAAATATTTAAATGGCCCACTCACATAGGCCAAAAAGAGCATTTAAAACAACTCTATTACAATATCTATAAGGCTATAAATTTTAGGAATATAGGAATGACCAGAGATATGGTTACCAGCACAACAACTCCATGAGTACCTCAACTAATATAATTAATTCATAGGAATATTTTTAGCATCACAACCCTCAAGAAACTTCTCTAGTGGTTCTATTCGGTGAGTTGGCACTTGATGTCCACCACTACGTTTCCTAGCTTATTGAACTAGTCACTCCCTCAGGGTACTTCATATATAACTTCACTCATCACAAAAGGCATTCTGCTAGTTAATTTATATTACTATACATATGTTTCATTAATTTTTCATACTACTCTCAATATTACCACTTAATGTCCACTCTACACAATATTCCCAAGCATATTACATTGAATCACGAGGAGGGTATGTCTCCTATATGCTTTGTTTTATGCTTTTTAAAATGGAGTTTTATGATATGGACACACATGTTCTATTGATGCTTAAATGGTTGTATTATGTATGACATAGAATAAATGAATGGATGCAATATGACCTTAATGATTAATGATATTTAATGCTTTATGGGTACAAATGATATATAGATGTGTTAGATGATAATGCAATGGTTTAATGAATGTAATGATTTAATGGATGATGGATGTATTTATTTTGGTATATGGATGCAATGGATTTTATGGTGTGCCAATGTGATGGACCTATATGATGTAATGTATAATGATCATGGGTACTTAATGATTAATGATTCTTAATGTTATATGTGATATAGGTGAATGATGTTGCAATGCAATGATATCTAATGAGCTTAAATGAATAATGCCATGTGTTGTGTTTTTGAATGTACTAAATGATATGCACTTAATGATGAATTAAAAGGATTTTAATGGATGTAATTAACATTAGCTAATGCAATGAACTTAATGGATTGATATGAATGATACAAAGAATGCATCCTAAATGAGATGAACTTTAAAATGAATGCAATCTAATGCAATGAACTTAATGAAAATGATTTAAAGGATGAATGCAACCTAATGCACTTAATGAATTGAATTTTATGTAAGATATGAATGATTGATGCAACTTAATGCAATTAATGTTATGAAGATGAACTTAGATTAATATGAATGCAACTTAATGCAAGCTAACATGAATCTAACGAATGCTCATGAACTAATGGAATGGACCTTTGTTTTTTATTTCTTTTGATTTCCAACACACTCGATCACATATAGTTTTTTATGCTCATTTGATTTTTGATTTGACCACACCCCCTTTATCTTTTCCTCTTGTAATTTAATTTGTAGGCTAAGAAAGGCAACATACATTAAATTCATTTAATGTAAGATGTATGCAACTAACTGTCACCATTCAAAAATTTGGATCTTATATTAATCATTGAGCAGTTTTTGGAATCCCGATTTAGTACAACCATCACTAGTTCAACCAAGATGATGAGAATAATTTTTGCACCTCTGTCATTGTTTTCCCATCTCTTTTCTAGTATGACCATCACTAATTGAAGCCAATCATGAGAGTGAAAATACTAATTTTGTCAGATTCTATGTTGCAAGTGGATTTTGGTATTATGATATTGAACATCAAAATATCCAAGGTATCCTTTTGCGTAAACAAACAAAGATCTTAGTTTTGTCCTATGTACAAGTCCTTGATGATTCTTTGATGATCATGTCCTTAGACAAATAATACATTCTTTAAAACTTTGATCTTAAGACAATCATTCAAAAATCCATAAAATATCATGCTTTCATCATAGCTTGTCTAGTTTAAAAACTTTCATCGATTCGCTAGAAAGACATGATTTCATCAATTAAGTCAACACTTTGGAAAAAATTTTGCAATATTTTTCAAATCAAATTTTGCGTAAGATCTCAGATCAAATTTTGCGTTTGTTTCAAATTGGATTAGAATGAAGATTTGATTAAGTGCTTCACTTGTATTTTTTATGAACTGATTCAATGATTGATTGAAGTTTTCTTTTGATGAATCCTTCCTCCTTTAGAGTAGATTTCCCCGAGTTTGATATGAATTCAAAGTTGGACTTAAGACAATTTTTAGATTAGGTGACCAAAATCTTTAGGTACTTGCAAATGCAACTGTGGGGTTTTATTATGCAATATATACAAATGCTGACGAATGCAATATATACAAGGATGACTGCTAGGTATGCGACTAACTTGGACTTTCAATGGTGCATGTTTACCAGGTTTTCATCGATTGAATGGATCTTGCTTTCTTTTTCTATTTTTTAAATCTTTTTCCCTTTTTTTGCTGCCAAGGCACCTATTTGCTAGGTTTTCACCAAGGCACTTTTTCTCTTTTTTTTTTTTTTTGTATTTTCTCTTTTTTATTTTTTATTTTTTCTCTTTTTGTTTTAAATTTCTTTTTCATATCATCAAGGTGGCTATTTGCTAGGTTTTCACCAAGAAAACATCTTTTTGAGGATCATATATGAATATTTTTGGCTTTCTTCATGCTCAATTTTCCACAGTTTTTGATCTTTTCTGCATTTCTGATTTGTTTTCTCTTTTTTTCTTTTCAAATGTTTTTGGTATTTTAGAGATCTCTTTTGACTATGTACAATAAATAGGATGCTTTCCATCTAATTCTTTGATACTCTTTTTCTTTATCCTCTTTCACATGCTTCATGTGTAGAACCTTTTGAGATGAATTCTATTGATAGGTTCTTGTAACTCCTCTCCATCACAATTAGCTAACTTATAGGTGCTGGTCCCAAAAGACGAAGTGATCACAAAAGGTCCTAACCAGTTTACTTCCTATTTTCCTTTCTTTTCTCTTTCTGCTTGATTCTTGGGATTCTCTCGCAAAAATAAGTCACCTATTTGGAATGTTCTTGACTTTATGTGCTTGTTGTAAGTCCTTGAGATTTGATTTTGATATACTTTCAAGTGATCAAATGCTTGTTGTTGTTTCTCATCTAGTAGTTCTAGTTCATGCAACCTAGAAACTCTATAATCTTCCTCACTGATCAAACCATGTAAAGATACCCTTAAGGATGGAAGTTCTACCTCCAAAGGTAAAACTGCTTCTATTCCAAAGACCAAGGAAAATGGTGTAGCTCCTATTGGCATTCTGATACTTGTCCTATAAGCCCATAAGGTTAGGTTTATTTTTATATGCCAATCTCTACCTGAATTGTTCACAGTTCTCTTCAATATCTTCAAGATGTTTTTATTTGTTTCTTTGTCTTGTCCATTACCTTGGGGGTAATATATTGATGATGAGTAATGGATCATTTGAAACTTTGTGCATAACTCCTTTAGGTCCTTGTTTTTGAAGTGCTTTGCATTATCTGTTATCATGGCATGAGGTACACCATATCTACATATTATGTGGTTTAGGATAAACAAGGATATCTATTTTGCTGTTGCAATTGATAAGGGTATAGCTTCCACCCATTTGGTAAAGTGCTTTGTTTCCTTGATAATTAATTTATGACCATTTGAAGATGGTGGATATTGCACTCCTTTAGGTCCTTGTTTTTGAAGTTCTTTGCATTATCCATTATGATGGCATGAGGTACACCATATCTACATATTATGTGGTTTAGGATAAACAAAGATATCTATTTTCCTGTTGTAGTTGATAAGGGTATAGCTTCCACCCATTTGGTAAAGTACTCTATTATCATGGTAATGAATTTATGACCATTTGAGGATGGTGGATAAATCATTCCTATTAAATCTAGACCCCATTGATAAAATGACCCAAGTGTCATCATAGGATGAAGCTCTTGTGTGGGCACATGTATCAATTTTCCATGATATTGACACTTTCTACAAGTTTTAACAAAGTGACAAGCATCTTTCTCCATCATAGGCCAAAAATATCCTATCCTAAGAAGTTTCTTAGCTAGGGTTAAACCTTTTGAATGTGACCCACAGATCCCCTCGTGAATTTATCATAAGGCTATATATGATTCCTATTTCTCTAGACATGTAAGAAGCATTCCATCTAGACTCTTACGATACAATGTGTTGGATATTAAGGTATAATGAGCTGCTTGTCAGATAAAGATTTTCTTTTGGTTCCTGGTTTGGTCAATGGATAGGATTTGGTCTTTTAGGTAAGTTTAAATGTCTCCATACCAAGGTGATTCATGTGTTGTTACAAAAAAAATGGAATGAGGATGGGTAGGGTGAAATGCGGGTTGCTCAATTTCTTCTACTAGGAATTCATATCTAGCACTTTGATCTAGTATTTGGAGAAGTGATGCCAAAGTTGCCATTGCATCTGCTGCTTTATTCTTCTCTCTTGGTACTTGTTCAAATGTGATAAGAGTGAAGTATTTCTTGAGATTCTCAACCATATTTTTGTAAGGTATCATCTTGTCATATTTCATTTGATATTCATCATTAATTTGATTGATAACTAGTTGTGAATCTCTATATACTTGTAGTTCTATTACTTTCCACTCTAATGCCAGCTTGATTCCAATGACCAATGCTTCATACTCATCTATGTTATTTGTGCATGGAAATATCAATTTGTATGATTTAGGAATTGTAGACCCTTGAGGAGTAATCAAAAGTATTCCTGCTCCTGATCCATGTTGTGTGTAGGAACCATCAAAATATAGTTGCCATGTTTTTGCTTCCACATTGACAATTTCAGAATCTAGAAATTCCACTTGTATAGGATGGTCATCTTGTAATGGTGATTCTGCTAGGTGATCAGCTATGAATTGGCCCTTGATAGATTTTCAATCCACATATTCTATGTCAAATTCACTTAGCACCATGACCCATTTGGCTAGTCTTATATTCAATGCTATTTTTCTAAGAAGATATTTCAAGGGATCTATCTTTGCAATGAGTCTAATCTTGTGGGATAACATATAGTGGCACAATTTTTGGGAAGAAAAAACTATGGCCAAACATTCTCTTTCGATGAAGGTTTAGTTTAACTCATATTTTACCAAAGTTCTACTTATGTAGTAGATGGCCTTTTCTTTTCCCGATTCATCTTCTTGTGCCAAAAGTGCCCCTAATGAATGCTCGGTTGCTAAAATGTATAGAATCAAAGGCTTGCCTCTTATAGGTGGCATCAAAGTTGGAGGGTTCATTAGATATTTCTTTAACATGTTGAAGGCTTCTTCAAATTTTTCATCCCATTTGAAAACTATGTCCTTATGAAGGAGTTGAGTAAAACTATGGCACTTTTCTGCCAATTGAGAGATGAACCTTCATATGGATTGGATCCTGCCTTGAAGAGATCTTATTTGACTTATATTTCTAGGCTCTTCCATTTCCATGATGGCTTTGACTTTAGCTAGGTCTACCTCTATTCCTTTTTCTGAAACAATGTATCCTAGTAGCTTTCTTGATTGAATGCCAAACGCACACTTCTTCGGATTTAGCCTTACTTTAAATTTCTCCAATCTTTCAAAGATTTTCTCTAGGATTGGTAAATGTTCATCTCTTGAATGAGATTTTGCAAGTATATCTTCTACATAGTCTTCCATGAACTTATGCATCATATCATGAAATATTGTTGTCATGGCTCTTTGATAGGTTGCCTCGACATTCTTTAGACCAAAGGACATAACATTCCAACAGAATGTTCCCCATGCACATGTAAATGTTGTTTTGTATTTCTTAAGGGGCTATCTTTATTTGATTGTAGCCACTAAACCCATCCATAAGAGAGAACATGGAATGTCCTACTATTAGATCCACTATGGTGTCTATGCTTGGTAATGGAAAGTCATCCTTAGGGCATGCAAGATTTAGATCCCTAAAATTCATGCAAATTCTGATGGACGTGTCTACTTTTGAAACTGGCACTATGTTTGAAATCCATTGGGCATAATCAATGGCTCTTATAAACCCAACTTTTAGCAATTTTTCTAACTCCACTTTTAGAAGCAAAGCTATATGTGGATGCATCTTTCTCAATTTTTTCTTTGCTAGTCTTGCTCCTTCTTTTATGTTTAAGTGATGCATGATTAAATTTGGATCTAATCCTGGCATGTCATCATAAGACCATGCAAAATTGATTTGATTTTCCTTGAAAAATTTGATAAATTCTTTTCTTTCCTCACTAGATAAAGATGTTGCTAAGTGTATGATCCTTGGTTCTTATTCTGATCTAATGTTCACCTTTTCTGTTGGTTCAATCAAGATAGGAGATCTTTCCTCATAATTCTCAGGTAAAGTATCCAAAATCCATTCCTTAGGCATCTCAATTGGGTTTTCACCTTTGGAATCATTCTTTATTTCTTTCTCTTTTTGATCTAATGTTGCCACAATGTGGTTTTCAACATTAGATTCTTTCTATTTTTTATTTTTTTTATTTTTTTCATTTTTTATTGAATTAGGTGTTTGGATACCTTCCTTTTCCTCTTCTTCCTGATATTCCATGGTAGAAGAAGGTTCAACCACATTTAAGTATTGGGACACCAATTTGTCATTCAAAAAGGTTGGGAGTATGGTAGGTTCGATGGAATCCCATTCAATTAATTCTGGGTAAATGAGGGTCAAAGGATCAATGTTTTGGCTTAAGCCAATAGGGTTTAAAGAAAAGACTTCATTGGAAGGTTCGAACATTGTATCACTTAAGTCTATAACATGTTCCTCTTCGAGATGATCTAGAGAACTAGGGTCAAAATACTCCTCACTAGAATCCACTAATGTTTCTATTGGATAAAAATCTCATGGGTTAAACCTAATGTTAGATTCTTCCATCGCAGGTCTCCATGATGGTACATAGGGTTCTCCTACCCATTGATTTATTTCAATTTCTTGAATTGGTACATTATCTAGGACCACTTGTCTTGAGCTTGAAGCTCGATTTGGACTTGATTCTACAATTAATTCCTTCCATTTTCTAGGGGTGTAAGTATGAATGACATCAATACATTTATCTTGACATGGTTCATTAGACAAAGTATCCCATTCCCACTCACTTGAGTCTTCATCACTATGTGATTCTAATTGTAATATTTGATCATAGACTTTAGGATAGTTATTTTGAGTATACCCTTGTTCTAGGTAGCCTAATCTTGTCTTCTCTTTGCTCTCTCTCCATGTCATTTCAATGTGTTCAAGGAGTCCTTCATTTCTTGTTCCTAAAGGTCCTTGTCCTTTATATCCCATTTTTTTCATAATTTGAAATCCCTTCCCATATTGATGTGTGGGAATTCTTATATTTTGTATGTGTTTCTCATGGGTACTTGATTCTTCATCCTTGTATAACCAGTTTAGGATTTCATTTTCCTCTTCCTCCATGAATGACGATGTATTAGCCCTCACAAAGTGATCATTATATTTATGAGACAAATTAGATGGCTTTCCATATGACCTTGGAGATAAGGGTCGGTCCATCATGGATAAGGAGTATTCACCTACTCAATTTTGTTTGATTTTACATTGTTTCTCAAAGTTTTTCATCATGTGGTCCATCTTTTGGTAATGAGCCTCCTTAGTGTAGATTTGAATAGATCTATCTTGGTCTTCTTTCTTTGTCTCAAAAGTACTTTCCTTACTAACCTTTTCTTTCCCTTTTGTCGATGTAGCTAGGTTAGTGGGAATTTGGATGTTTTCAACAACTACTTCTTCTTTTTCTTCTTTTTCCTTTCCCTTCAAAGATGGGAGATCTTTAGAAATTTGACCTTGCTCTATTCTTAGGGGTATAGACCCTTCTAAATTATGTGGAAATATAGAATCATTGCTATGATTTAAGTTATTACAATATTGGAAGGGGTTTGAGTCCCCTCTTACCATGATTTCCTACCCTAGATAAGGGAATTTAAGACATTGGTGATAGGTAGAAGGCACAACTTGCATTTCATGAATCCATGGTCTTCCTAGTAAGATATTGTAAGTCAACTTTAGGTCTAGGACTTGAAAAATGGTTTCTTTTTGAATTGGGCCAACTCTAATAGGAAGTACTATGACACCCTTAGAAGCTCTTTCTTCATCATCGTAGGCTTTTATAGTTATCTTTTTCTTTGGGTCAATAGCCTCCTCGAAAAATCCTAAGGCTTTCACCAGGTTTAGGGTACAAATATTTAGGTTGGCCCCTCCATAAATAAGGACTTTTTTACCCTATGCTTATGAATTAGAACCTCTATATGCAAAGGAAAGTTTTTTGGGTGATTCAATGACATGTCATCTTGCTCTGAGAAAGATAGGCAATGAGGTGCAATAAGATGTCCCACCATATTTTGAAATTTATCTGCCTCCAAATTTAGAGGTACATTTGTCTCTACCAAGGCCTTTTTGAGAATCTCCTTGTGAGTTGGTGAGAGTTTGAGCAATTCCAAAATAGAGATTTGAGCGGGAGTTCATTGTAATTGATCTACCAAATTATATTGTTTTGATGATGAAGATGAGGCTTGATTGGGTAGAACAATTCTTGGATCATTTGTAGGTAGAGTAATCTTTGAAGCTTGCCCCCTAGTTACAACATTAGATGTTTCTTCCCTTGGCTTCTCTTTTACCACAATGACATTTATAGCGATTTCATCACCACTTACAACATTAATTGTGTTATCATATGTATGAGAAAATTTGACTTTCTCATTACCCCTTTTATTATTTTGGTTAGTGTTTGATGACTCACCCTTCTCATGGTTTAGAAAGGGGTTTTTGAAGGCTGTATGATCTTCATTATTTTGGGGCCCTTCAAATTTGATTGTACCATCATCAATTAAGTCTTGCACCAAATGTTTTAACTTCATGCATTCATTGGTTTTATGACCCTTATTTTGATGATACTCACAATGGTGAGAATCATTCCACCAATTTAGTTTAATTTTGGGTAGAGTAATGATCTTGTTGGCCTTAACACAGTCTCCGATGGTTCACCTAAGAAGGTGAATTTTCTCTTTTGATAAGTGGAAAAGAAGGATTTAGGCTTGTTTTAATTAGCATTATTGAAGGGATTATTATTAGAATTGTTGTTATTGTTGTTGGAATTGGCATTATTAAAAGGAGCTTTATTCGTTTGATTTACATTGTATGTTGAATTCTCTCCACTTGATAAGTTAAATGGGGTAGCCTTCAAGGCATGGGCTTCCACAACCCCATCATTCACAAGATTTTTGTTGTTATTTTTCAACCATAGCTTAATTTTGTCATTGTGATGGTTGGCTCCTTTATTGTTGGTATAATTAGATATATAATTATTACTACTAGTATTGGTGTAGGGTTTGTTGTCTTTGAACAATTTGATTTCACCCCCTTTGACCAATAAATCTTCAATCTTAATCACATTCTCAATAAGTTTTTTGAATGTAGGGGGGCATTGAAGTTGAAGCCTATAGTTCATCTCCATATTTAAATTATTCATAAATATCTCAATCTTCTCCTTTTCAGGGATAGTTCATGGGTACCTTGCGAAAATGGTCCTCCACCTTTGAAGGAACCCTAAGAAATATTCACCATCATTTTGTTTTGTATCACATAGTTTTAGCATGGTAATCTCATGTTCTATATTGTAGGATTAATGAGTTACAAATTTAGAGGCTAATTCCTCAAAAGTCTTGATCCCTTGCAGAAGTTTAGAGAACCATTCCATGGCTTTCCCTCCTAAACTTCCTAGAAAAAGTCTCATTAAGTACGTGGGATTATGCATAAATTTGATACTTAGAGCGCATAATTCTCTAAGGTGATCCTGTGGGTCTGATTTACCCATGTATTTATCATAGTTAGGAAAGATTGTATTGATAGGAAAAGGTGCCATGACTAAGCTTTTGTCGAATGGGAATGGACACAAAGCTTCAATAGAGAAAGGTTTAGGATCAATGGCCTTTTTCATTAAGTCTATTTTCATTTGGAATATTTTTAGTTGTTGAGTCATAGCATGCATCAGATTTTCCTCTTCTTTGCTTTTCTTGAGTTGATCCGCATCATAATCATGTGGGATCTTTACCCCTGCTTGGGCTAGAGTTAGGAAAAAATTATCCCTATCCTATCTATTATTTTTTCCATGACTTCAAGAAAATCGGTATCTTGAGCCACTCTATTAGCCCTTTCCTCAAGTGTTTCTTTAGGTTCTTGGTTTGCATTGTTGATATTATCATTATTTTCACCATGATGGTAATCGTGAAATGCAAAATTTTGATCCATTGATTCAAGTATATTTTCAAATAGATTTGAGAGACTATCCCCTTGGTGGTGATTGTTGAAAAGATCTTGGTATTCAAATTCAAGGACCTCATTTGCAATGCAAGTGTCATCTTCTCTTAAAGATAATTTGATTTTGTGAGAACGTGTAGAAACTGGCATTCAACAAAGTTTGATTTCCAATTAATCCTCAAGTTGGTAATTGTTGATTTTTATTGAAGAGATTAAAAATATAAGATGAGCTTTGTAATGGATATATCTTTCACTTTTTCTATGTATTTTTCAAACACAACAATCACAATTACACTTGTTCTTTTTAACCCTCTACACAAAAAGTGTTTGAATTTGTAGGACGTTATCATGGGGTTTTGCACAAAAAGACACTTCAAGAAATATACCTAGCTCAAGATTTGGTTCGTAAACATGGCTCTATAATGTAGTCTTCGCTAAGTTAACAAGGTTTTAATCAATATTCTGTTCAAAATGGATATTAAACTTTCATCCTCCAAGTATATTTAGAGGCTTCCTACCACTGGTATGTCAGAGTTTTGCACAATCCTGAAGGACTACTCAAGGAAGTTCAAAAATTTAACACCCTTTTGTCACACAACCCATTAAGGATGCATACATTTCATTTTATAGTGGGTTGGATGATCGTGGAAAAGGTGATTGTATCCCACTTTGGGTTGTCCCTCTCATCGGCCTCGTTAAGGACTTTATCGAGAGGCAAGCCCAACTATTGATCTAGCATGTTCATTTGAAAGCAATAAAGTGGAATAAAGAGATAGGTTGTGGGAGTTTGATTCACCAAAAAGGTGAAGAGCATATCCCTATCTACTTCTCAATTCCCAAACACTTTTAACAAGGTTCAATTACCAAACCCACTAACTAATGAGAATCAAGTATTTCTACTCTTTTCTACAAACAAGGGGTTGTTCAAATTTAGTGCCTGATTTACCTAGCCTTTCTTTTAATCAAGGAGTTCAACACTTTTGGCATTTTGATTCACTTAGAAAGTGAAGAGCATAGGTGTTAGGAATAGTCCCAAGAGATAACTGAGAGGGGGGGTGAATCAATTATCTAAAAGTTTCAATTCTTTATCCAATTAAGTATACTTAAACATAAAGCATAAACACAATGAAAGAGCACTTGAACACAACACCAATATTTTGGTTACGGGGAAACCCAAATAGGTAAAAACCTTGGTGGGAATTGACACCCACTAATATTCTTCACTAGTGTATTATGATCCTTGTTAGAAGATCCTTAACCCTGTTAGGAGTTGCTTTACAATATATTTAGTATAGTAGACCTGGTCAAGGGTCAGACCCTATTAGGAGTCTTTTACAATAGTCCCTATTAGGGGACAGGATGCACTATCTGAGAGCACACTGCTCAAAGGGGTGAAGGATACAACCTTCTGAATAACAGATACACACTATATCTAGATCTTGGTGAACTATGCTTAGACCTTCTATTTGGATCAGTTCCAATGTATAGCACAAACACTTTACTTGGTCACATAGACCTTCTTCTGATGGCTCAACACTTCGCACACTCTGCCCTGCTCTTCACAATCAACTATGAACCACACTCAAGCAATCACAAATGACTACCTATAAATATCTTTCCTCTAAATGATATAATCAAGTCAGCCTATTGAAACCACCTTGAAATCATATTAGAGAAGCCATAAAAAACTCCAATAAGAATTTAGTCAGCTCTACTAAGCACACAACACATTCTGGGACCTGTCCAATAAGATAATTGTAGATGCACGCTACATAATGTCGGCTCTACCAAAATAACTATATCTTTCTCCTCAAGATGAATTACTTCATGCGCTCTTAATTGAACATCACTAACTCTTCTCCAAGCTTAAATCCAAGGGTGCATACTGAAAGGATAGGTGTAACTCCAGAACTAATATAATCTCTTTCGGCTCTTCTGAACAAACATAGGAAACTGCTACTGGTGAATAGCAACTGCATAACTTCACTTCTACCGATCATCAGATTATGTGTCCATGAATTTAATATTACTAATATCTCTTCATCATATATCTAAGTGCGCAAGGCTCCATGATAAATGTACAGACAAACATACATAGAACACTACCTATTACTCTGTTAGGAACACTGCTGACACAAGCTACTATATAATTGTCTGTACTAATAGTTAACCTCTGCACCCATGATATCATGTTGATAACATGTCCATACAACATATAATGAAAGCTAAATTCATAAGTCTTCCATGCATGCTACTTACCATATGTTTTCATCAATGACAAACATATAGTCAGTACTGGCCTGTTGGCAAATCTCCAACAATGTCCCCCTTTAGCATTGATGACAACATATAGAATGAAAAACTCCACCAATCCAAATGACTAATTATTTTATAACATTCTCCATTTCCTCTTCAAGACTCCCCCAAAGATGAGTCCTTCATCTTCTGCAATATTCTTCAACATTCTCCATTTCCTCAACTGAATTGCTATCATAACGGAATGCTACTCCCCCTTAGTATATTACTCCTCCTTTTACTTCTATTTTTCATGAATATGTATTACTCCCCCTTTGACATCAATGGAAAAGGGTGCCAAACAGTTTAAGCATAGGTACTGCTCCAAAAGTATAGTAGTCAACCATCCATCAGTCCCTGAGGACTAATGCTTTTCCTTCTTTCTTCTAAGTAGAATCAGGGAAGGGAATTACTCCCAGCTTCTCTCTGAGATACTCAAAAGTATCCTTAGGTAAGGGCTTTGTGAATATGTCTGCTAGCTGATCTTTAGTACCTACATAGTCCACCTTGACTTCTTTCTCTACCACTTTCTCTCTTAAGAAGTGATACTTGATCTCAATGTGCTTTGTTTTTGCATGCATCAAAGGGTTCTTCAACATGTTGATAGTGCTAGTGTTATCACAGTGAATAATAATAGGATAATCAATCTGAATTCCAAAGTCATTTATCATCTTCTTGATCCAAACAATTGTAGAACAATTCAAGGCTGCAGCAAAATACTCTGCTTCTGTTGTTGACTAAGAAATAAAATTATGTTTCTTGCTTGTCCAAGTGACAAGTCTATCACCAAGAAACTCTGCTCCACCTAATGTACTCTTTCTATCCTCAATGCATCATTCCCAATCAGCATCAGTGTACACATGAAGCTCAACATTTTCTAAACTAGGATAGCATAGACCATAGTCTATAGTGCCTTGCAAATATCTGAATATCCTTTTTACTACCATGAGGTGACTTGTTTAGGTTCTGCTGCAAATCTTCCAACTATGCCAACTCCATTAGAAATATCTTGTCTGGTCTGAGTAAGATAAATAAGTTTTCCAATCATAGACTTGTACAATGTTATATCTACTTCTTGTGAGTCATCTTCTTTTGTAATCTTGCATCCAGTTATCATAGGTTTCCCTACTGGCTTACAATCATCCATATTGAATTTCTTCAATATCTCTTTCACATACTTTGACTGATTAATTAAAATTCATTTCTCTGTCTATTGTAAATTCAATCCCAAAAAGTATTTGATAGTTCCAATCATTCTCATCTCAAATTCAATTTGCATCTCTTTAGCAAATTCAGCACTAAGTTTGTCATTACCTCCAAAGATAATGTCATCAACAAATATAGCTACAAGTAGTAGTCCTTCAGATGTCTCTCTTATGAATAGGTTACAATCTACTACTCCTTTCTTGAATCCAATCTTTGTTAGATATCCATCAAGTCTCTCATACCAAGCTCTAGGGGCTTGCTTAAGTCCATAGAGAGTTTTCTTCAATCTGCATACCATATCAGGTCTGTCTGATAGAGTAAATCCTTCTGGCTGCTCAATATATACTTCTTCTTTTAATTCACCATTCAGGAATGCTGACTTGACATCCATCTGATAAACTTTGAAGTTTTTAAATGTTGCATTAGCTAGAAACAACTTAATAGCTTCTAATCTTCTCACTGGTGCAAATGTGTCTGAATAATCAATGCCTTCTCTTTGCACATATCTCTTACATACTAACCTTTCTTTATTTCTTACTACTGTACCATCTTCATTCATCTTGTTTTAGAATATCCACTTTGTTCCAATCAGATTCTTATCACTAGGTCTTGGGACCAGTTCCCAAGTGTCATTCTTAATAATCTAATCAAGTTCTTCTTTCATAGCATCATGCCAATCAGAATCATTACATGCATCTTCAACACTTAAGGGTTCAATCTGAGATAGTAAGCATACCACCTCATTGCTAGCTGAGTTCTATGCTTGTGATCTTGTTAAAAATTTTCCGCTCTGATCTCCAATTATTTCTTTCTTGGAATGGTTTCTAGATGTAAACTTTGGAACTTTAGGTGATGCAGACTCATCAGCCTTAGGAGTTTCTTCTTCACTTGTCTCAGGGTTATTGAATAACACATCAATACTGTCAAACATTTCTTCAATAACTATCTCACTAGTGGAGGGTCTGGGTTCTTCTTCAATCATGGGTGAGTAATCATGATATCTTTCTTGAACCATAAAATTTTCATCAACCTTAACATGAGCACTTTCAATAATCTTTTTCAATCTTAAATTGAAACATCTATAAGCTTTAATTTTAGTAGAGTAACCAACGAAAATCATTTCATCACTTCTTGCATCAAAATTGCCTACTGCTTCATCCCTCTTGATGTAGCACTTTCTTCCAAAGATTCTGAAGTATTTTACTATGGGAACATTACCAAACCATAGCTCATATGGTGTTTTGTCAGCACCAGGCCTTAATTGAATTCTATTGATGGTGTAGACTATGTATTGACCGCATCTCTCCAATAGGTGTGAGCAACTTTTCCTTCAATCATGATGGTGTGCGCTGTATCAAGGATGATCCTATTCCTTCTCTCTACAATTCCATTATGCTAAGGGGTTCTAGGTGCACTTAACTGCCTCTTTATGCCATGTTCTTTGTAGTACTCATAAAATTTGTCAGAGGTGAATTCTCCTCCTTTATCTAATCTCAGACATTTTATCTTTAGTTCAGATTCATTCTCAACCTTAGCTTTGAATATTTTGAACTTTTCAAATGCTTCTGACTTATCTTTCAAGAATTCAACCCACATCATTCTAGTGTAATCATCAAAAAACAAAATGAAATACCTTTCACCATAGTATGATCTTGTTTGAGTTGGTCCACATAGGTCTGTATGAATTAGATCCAGCTTGTTCTCTTCTGAATTGAGCTTGCTTCTAAATGAGTTTCTCACATGCTTTCCCATCACACATTCCCTGCATATAGTATCAACTGGCTTTGCTATGCTAGGTAGACCTCTTACTGCCTTTACATTTCTTATCTTAACTATGTTATCAAAATTGATATGACATAGTCTTTTATGCCACAACCAACTGTCATCTACTTTAGCAACAAAACAACTTGATTCTGGATTAAGCTGAAAAAAATTACCTTTAGTCTTTGATCCTGATGCAATTATTTCTCCTTCTTTGTTGTTAATGATGCACTTGTTTCCATTGAATTCCAATCTATAACCTTTGTCAAGTAACTTCCCAACAATTAGTAGGTTATGTTTCAAACCATCAACATAAAGAACATCATCAGTACTATTCTTTCCATCCAAGGTGATGGCTCCTCTACCAACGATGGGTTTAGGAGTGTTATCTCCAAATCTAACCATGCCACCATTGTATTTTTCCATATGAACAAATCTATCTTTATCACCTGTCATGTGATGTGAACAACCACTATCTATAATCCAGTCTGTCCTTATATCATCTTGTGAAATCAATGCTAGCTCTTGTTTCTCTTTCTCATCTTCATGATCTGTCTTATTGTTCATTTTCTCTATGATAGCAATAAATCCAATTTCTTCTTCAGCTGAATCATCATTTGAAACTCCATCTCTAGCATAGTAACATTCCTTAGAGTATTTAGGCTTGTAGTCATTTTTTAACTTTCTAGCTCTTAAGGGACATTTAGATGCAAAGTGACCAATCTTATTACATGAAAAGCATTCAAATGGAAATTGACCTTCATATTTTCCTTTTCCTTTCTTTTCTCTTTTGGAAATCATATCAATGAAATCATCTAGTGTTTTCTCTTCATCATCATCATCAAAATTACCAGAAGTGTTTGTAGATTTCTTACCATGAACTGTTGCTTTGAAGGTTGTCTCACTTTTCGGTTTTGTCTTCAATCTTGAAATCTCAAAAGCTGAGATTTTGCTCATCAAGGTCTCTCTCTTGAAATTTGATGTAAGTTGCATGGTCTCATCAAGGATGTTGATCTTGTTTTCATATTCTGGAGTGAGAGTAGTCATCAATTTGTCCATAATGTCTTCCTCTAAGATCTCTCCACCATTTTTCCTGATTCTAGCAACTACTTTATTGATCCTTTGATTGTAAGCTCTAATGTTTTCTTCAGGCACCATCTCTAATGCATTGTATATTTTCTTCCATGTCTTTCTACGTGTGTCCTTTGCTTGTTTGTCTCCTTCAAATATGTCTTCTAGGTACTTCCATATTTTGTGGGTTGTATCTACATTTTTTATTTTTGAAAACTCACTATCAGATAGGGCACTGATAAGGGCTTCTTTGGCTATTGCATTCTAATGGAATAATTCTTTTTTCTTATCAATAGCATCATCCTTTGCAAGTTATTCTAAGGTAGGGATCTTGACTACTTTGATAGTTACATCAAAAACTTCAAAAGCAATGCACTGTAAATGAGTCACCATCTTGTTCTTCCAATCAAGATAATTCTCTCCATCAAACTTAGGACTTTTTTTTCTAAAAAATGCCATCTGATCAACCTCAAGATGTTAAAATTTCTCTCCGAGGCACTTGGCTATGATACCAATTGTTAGGAATAGTCCCAAGAAATAACTAAGAGGGGGGGGGGATGCATCAATTATCTACAACTTTCAATTCTTTATCCAATTAAGTATACTTAAACATAAAGCATAAACAAAATGAAAGAGCACTTGAACACAAAACCAATATTTTGGTTATGGGAAAACCCAAATAGGTAAAAACCCTGGTGAGAATTGACACCCACTAATATTCTGCACTAGTGTATTATGATCCTTGTTAGAAGATCCTTAACCCCGTTAGAAGTTTCTTTACAATATATTTAGTACAGTAGACTTGGTCAAGGGTCGGACCTTGTTAGGAGTCTTTTACAATAGTCCATGTTAGGGGAGAGGATGCACTATCTAAGAGCACACTTCTTAAATGGGCAAAGGCTACAAACTTCTGAATAAAAGATACACACTATATTTGGATCTTGGTGAACTGCACTTAGACCTACTATCCGGATCAGTTCCAATGTATAGCACAAACACTTTACTTGATCACATAGACCTTCTTCTGATGGCTCAACACTTCACACACTCTGCTCTGCTCTTCACAAACAACTATGAACCACACTCAAGAAATCACAAATGACTTCCTATAAATATCTTTCCTCTAAATGATATAATCAAGTCAGCCTATTAGAACCACCTTGAAATCATATTAGAGAAGCCATAACAAACTCCAATAATAATTTAGTCAGCTCTACTAAGAATGCAACACATTCTGGGACTTGTCCAATAAGATAATTGTAGATGCACGCTACACACTGTCGGCTATACCAAAATAATTGTACCTTTCCCCTCAAGCTAAATTACTTCATGCACTCTTAACTAAACATCACTAACTCTTCTCCAAGCTTAAATCCAAGGGCCCATACCAAAAGGATAGGTGCAACTCTAGAACAAATATAATATCTGTCAGCTCTTTTGAACAAACATAGGAAACTACTACTGGTGAATAGCGACTACATAACTTCACTTCTACTAATCATTAGACTCTGTGTCCATGAATGTAACATCACTAATATGTCTTCATCATATATCTAAGCGTGCAAGGCTCCATGATAACTGTATGGACAACCATAAATAGAACACTGCCTGTTACTCTGTTAGGAACATTGTTGACACAAGCTGCTATATAACTATTTATACTAACAGTTAACCTCTGTCCCCATGATATCATGTTGATAACATTTCCATGCAACATATACTAAAAGCTAACTTCATAAGTCTTCCACGCATACTACTTACCATATGGTGTCATCAATGACAAACATACAGTTAGTATTAGCCTACTGGCAAATCTCCAACAATAGGCCTAATGACCAATTCCTCAAACAATAATAGGTTGTTTTTAATTAATAGATTTTGAAAACAACAAAGCCACAATTTAAGTAAAAAAAATGAATAAGTTTAGGCTTACCTTCAAACGAAGGTAGCAAAGGCTAGGGGCATTTTTTATTGATTTTTCATTTTTAATTCTCACCTAGTGACGATCGTTCCTTTCCAATGTGCTTTTCCTCCAACAAGTTAGTCAACACAACCAGAAAAAATGAAGAAAACAAGATAAAATTGAATCTAAAGCCTTATTTGTCAAATATAAGAAAAACTTGATTAAGGTGAATAAATCCAATTCAGTGATACAAACTTTTCCTTATATGCTTCTACAACTTTTAGATAATGTTCATATACCTTGTTTTCTTGCTGAGAATCCTCTAGAACCAGCTTGATGTGAGAAATGTTCTCCTCTTTGATCCTCTTTGTCAAGGCTTTTCCCTCACTGTTCAATCTTCTCTTTGGTTTTTAATTCTTTTGTGATCAGTCATCTTGCAGAGACAGAGAAAACATTTTCTGACAGTCAGATTCTATTAATTTTCAATTTAAGCAAAAACACTACAATCCTATGTAAAGGTGTCAAAAACACTGCAAAAGCAATGGATAATGGATCAAATGCGTTGGCTAGTCAGGGAAAAAGCACTAAAAGAATGAAGACAGAAAATAAAAGGAATCAAATGTGCTAAAACTCTATGTAAAGGTGCCACAATTTGTCATCAAGGCACTGTTTTAGGTATCAAACATGTTGGAGAACCTATCAAAAGCACTGCAGAAATGATCATACATGCTATTTCACCTACCAAACAAAGAGTTAAACATGCAAAAAAATTGAAAATATAAAATTTTCTAGATTTTTAGAAAAGTGAAGCCTAATGCCCCACGGTGGGTGCCATTTTGTGTACTAGAAAAAGTACCTTCATAGGGTTAGTATCATCAATAATTAAAAATAACAACTAAATTACCACAAATAGCAATCTAATTAAGCAAAGAATTGACAATTAAACACTATATGGATCTCTATTTAGGGATGCTAATGCAAATCTCTCAGCAAGCCTCCATTAGTGACAGTCCTAAAATGAGAATGATATGATAAAGCAAGCTAAAACAATTAATTCCAAATTGAAATACTAATTAGCTTCAATATTTTCCTTTCTAGCTCTAATTTGCAAGAGGTTTGATGCTATTCTCAGATTTGTGGATGAATTATGAGTGAATTATCCCTTGCTTTTATAGATTTTAGCAAGGGTAGGGGGTGTAGTTAGATTTGATCAAGGTTGAGTTGGGGTTAAGTCCTTGGTTCCACCCTTTGGAGACAATTTAAATATTTTATCCTCAAAGCTTGGGACAAGAAGACAAGATGAGTGGACAAGATGTTCCTTCCAATTGAGTGATTGAGATTCATTTTGGCTTGATCCATGTGAGCTCTTTCCTTAAATCCTACTGGTTGAGGCTTTTTCCTCCCATGTGGTGTTGAGAGAAAATAGGACTTAATTAATTGAATTTAATTAATTTTTTTAGCCATGTGCACCCCTTGAATGGGTTGATTTGATTTTAAATTGAATAATACAATTAATTTGATTAATTGCACATTAATTTGATTTATCATGATTTGATTGATTTAACTTGAATTTATGGCTTTGATTTTTAATTAAATTGAATTAAAGCTTGATTTGAATTTTGATTGGCTAAATACTTGTTTCGATTCAATTGCCTTGATTTTTCCTTAGTTTTGCCTTGATTACTCACATGAATGATCTTGTCCACTTTTTGGTGATTACAGTTATTTTCATAGGTAGTGGTACATATTATCTATTATAATATAGTTGAAATTCTCTTATGTTTATTATTGTTGAATACTTCTATAAAGACATGCATTTCATGTATGTATTAATCCTCAAGTTAGGTTTGACAATACATTGTGCAAGTTTTGGAGTATTAGTATTTTCTCCTAAAAAACATTCCCCCTGCAAATCATTATAATATGATATAATTTTCTATTTATTTAAAATTATATTTTTTTACTTTCTATAATAAATTTAGGTTGGATTTATATTTTTTGTACATCACTCCCTTGAAGATTAGTATAGGACCAAGTATTTCTACTTATCTTGCTTATTTAAGATATTGTGCCATTAATAATTCTACATGTTTGGATATCCAAAAAAGGTCCATATTTTCTCATAAGGGTTCCTCTTATAGAAGAACACATATACAAGAGGAAAACACCCATCATCATATCCTTGTAGGCTCCACTACTTTAGATGGGCCACATAAGCCTTATGCGACATAATTCTGAGGTGTCTAGAAGTTTACTTTACTCTACATGCATATTTGTAAGTGCTACATATGTTGAGATAATGATCATTTAGGATTCACATCCATATTAAAATAGGGGACAATGTTCAAAAGTGAAATATACATACCCATTCAATAGTTCATTTAATTTTGTATACACTTTTTAAGAAATATCATAACACTTGTAAAAATGATAAATGATGTATTATTATATAAAAGGTAGACTTTTTCTTTACAATATCTATTTACATAAATGCATATTCCTACAAAATAAGTTTAGTTTATTTATTTATATACATACACCTTGTACATTTATCTTTTCTATATATTTATTCTCATTTAATTATATACTAGTAAATTATTTGATATCTCATTGTAGAACAAGCCTATAAACTAAAAGACAACCTTATAGTCTTAAACTTGTCCTTGTCTTATATAAAATTTAAAACTTATTTATTTAGTCTATCAATTCCTTTATCCTTATACCTTTAAAAGTACTAAATAGACTAAAAATTTCATCTTCACATTATAGAACAAATTTATGAACTAAAAACAACCTTATAATCTAAAACTTATCTAATTTAAAATCCAAAAGTTAAATTTATTTGACCAATCCATTTATCCCTCTGAACATATTAAACATGCTAAAAAAATTCACCTTATATAAGAACAAATTGAGTGGAATAATAAAAAATCACATGGACAAATGTAGATTAATATTTTAATGATATCAAACCTTAATTTATATGACTTTCTACATAGTTAAAAAATCCAGTTAAATGCCTATACCATAACAATAACAATTCATATAAGTTTTTTAAATAAGGAAAATCTTACCGTCTTGTTCCAAGCAGAAAAACCTCTCGCTCTTCTTCATTTATAGGTGCTATTCTGAAAAGAAGATAACACAAGAAAATGACAATTTACATGGTTGTAACTAGTGCTTGATAATTATTTGCCACTGTATTTATATTTGTAGGTAGAATAATGATTAATGAATGGGACAATCTGAACATTTATATTTTTAGGTAAAATAATAATTAATGTATTGGACAATTGGAATGATTATGACTCAACTCCTCTTTTCTTTTTCTACTTCTCTCACCATTTATCAATATTTTGATTTTTTATCTTTTTTTCATATATCTTTTTTAATATGTGTGATATTATTTTTTAAATTATAATATAGGTATTTATTTATTAATATTTTTTAGCAAATGTAGTGAATTATTATAAGTAAAATGTTTTATTCATTACAAGAATTTGGTGAAGGGTTGAAATCAATTCGTAATCTGACTTTTGAAATTAAGGATAAACGATTGAAAGAAAATAGTCATAGAAATTTGGCATGGAAAAAATATTGATACATATTATAGTTGAGAATTTTTTTTTAAAATGCTATCATTTTTACAAATGAGTAAAAAAAATGTTGTTAAAGATGTGGATATTGCTGTAGGGATAGAGGGGTATAATTGGAGTTATAAAGTGTTAATGTGTGCTTGACGTTTAAGACTATGTATTTCATTTATAATCATTATTGTTTGATATAACCCATGAGATACAAGCATGTATACAAGCGTATAGAATAACCATTATGACAAGATCAAATAGACAAGCCATAACACAACGCAACATATACCATGGGATGCAAAAAAATCCAACCTCCAAAGCATCCACACTCATCTATTATTAAAAAATAAAGCAATACAAAATACTTACAAATTCACAATGAATACTTCTAAAACATTAAGCTCATTAATGCATCCTCCATATGTTCAAGCATGAATGCACACATCCAATCCCATGCCACACTTCACATATGCAATCCTAAAAAAGACTCAATAATATGATAACCCACTCACTTAGAGAACATTAACCACTAAACATGTGCTTATTGATATAGAATAAAACTCACACAAATACAATCAAGTGGTAAGTAAAACAATGTGACTATAAACTACAAGTTCACAAAACCATTGACCCCACATTTAATATTGGGTACTAATTTTCCAATCTATTATATTTTTATAATATTAACTATTTAATATATATTTTTCCAATGTGAGACCCACATTAAATATATTTCCAAATTCTACATACAACATATAAAGTGGCCCCAAGAATGTTAACTCCTAGTGATGCATGCTCATCTAGTTCCCCCTAGGTGCACCATACACAATAATAAAATAAATAGTATAAACATTATGCATGGTGTATGAAACCTTATCCCAACATTCTCTAACATGTTTTATACATTTCATAAGGGTAAATAAATGAAATAGATCATCATATCCATATATGAAACCACATTAATCTCCAACATGATTTTTTGATCCATCAAGATACCTACAATAAAACCAAGTCACCAACATCTTATGCAAAATCTTCTCTCATCTTCCAACATGCCACCTATGGAATAAAAGGAACAAGACAAGGTGAAGATGCATCAATCCGAGAACATGGTCATTGAATGCAATGTGATAACATAAGCTCCAAGCTATGTTCTTAAGGGAAAAATCCCACACATGATTAAAAATGGCATCCATAATACATGTTAGTACATGTAACCATCCATACCTCCTAGGTATAAACAACATCACCAAACGCATGCCAATCACATATCAACCCATAAACTACAATCAATATCTTTGTATCAAACCTATTAGTGAAGAAGATACGTATCTAGGAACTTACACTAAATGGGTAATTTTGAATATGAATTTTAGCTCAAGGCATATCAACTCTACCAATCAATATTCATATCAAGGTTCACTAAGTGAGAAAATGATGAAGTATCAAGAACAAATATAATGTGTAATATATAAAAGAGGGGTATATGTAATGTGTGTATACAGGAGTGGGGAACATAAGATCCTCTTCAATACCCCAAATTCCCAAAGGAAAGATCCAAATTGATCAACCAAAAGAAAATGGTCAATGCATAAATGAATCAATTGATGAAGAATATGAAGAAAAGAGAAAACCTTATATTCTATTATAGAAAGGAAGTATTGAAATCCTAATTGAATTTGAAGACAAATACTAACCTCAAAATATGAAAGATTTGGAAAATGTTATTTTTTGGTGTTTGTACTCAGTTTTAGGGACTTCTGCAACCAAATCAGGTCTAGAAACACAGAGACAGAGAAAACCCAGAAACCTTCTGCTTTTCTGAGAAAGGTCAACCTTGACCCAAATATAGGGGTACAATCTTACCCCGGGGCATAATCTTACCCCTTTAAGTTGACCTTGACCTACGATGCTTCGACAAAAATTCTATTTGTGGATCTCGAAAGTTTTCCAAAAAGGGTACTCAGATCTGCACTATAATTCATTGTTCCGCACCTGTTCCTGCAAGAAAAATGGTTTTGTTTGTTGGAGGGGGAGGGTTTTTCCTTGTTAAAACCCCAATTTAGGAATTAACCTTGAAATTGAATTGAAATTGGAGTCATAAACAAAGTAAATGAAACAATTCACCTTGCCTATGTTGAAACCCTTGCGAAGGATTCGAATCCTTGAATCCACAAGTATGGATGCTCCAAATGAATGTATAATTGTATGTAGGATGTCTCAAATAAATTGCATTAGATCTTCAACACCAATCTTGAATGGATCTTGGAATAGGAAGAAGCTTTAATGGAAATGGATGGGGAAATCTTCAACAAAGGGGCTCCATAGAGATTGAATCCTTCAATGGCTATCAATGGATCTCCTTGATGAATTGGATCTTGAATGCTTGAATGATTGAATATGAATGAATGCTTGAATGCTTTATTTCTCCTTCTTTCTTTCTTGATAATTTCTTGGTCATGTAGTTTCTTGGTAAATAATGGATGTCAAAATGAGAGAGAAAGGCTTCCTTTTATACAAGTATAGGGCACAAACTTCTAGAGAGGCCTACATAGGTGAATTAAATTCCAATTTAAACATTTACACTTGGAAGTGGACCTAATTTAAATATCATTTAAGATTTAACCATTTTGAAGCTTGAAACAGCCTACTCAAAAGTAGGAAAATAAACTTTCCAAAACCTGACATCCGAAAACTTTCAGAACTTGAAATCTGGACCCAAGGTTAGGGTCAAGGTCAAATCTAACCTAGGTTAGGGTCAAGGTCGAACTTGACCCAGAAGTTCAACCTTGACCCTAAGGTCAAGAACCTCAAATTCTCAGGATCAAGTACCAAAAACAAGCTGGAAAAAGGTGGAAAGAGAAGTAGAATAGGGGGAAAAAGCCAGATCCAAGTCAAATACCCATTCAAGGCATTTGACATGACCCTATACCACTTACCCAAGGGGCTAAACCGGTCCTAAATGGAAGTGCTTCCATTTTTTGATGATACACTTAGCCCCCACTTTAGCAAGAGTATGGACTCGATGCAAACTCTTGGTAAAGGAGATCACAACGAAAAAGACAATATTATTGAAATCAAAGGGACAAAGGAATCTTCAAGCCCCTAGGGACTCAATTCTTCGTCAACTCCAAGATTACAATAAGAGAGACATCTCTAGAAAAAGAGAGAAGGTGTTATTATCTCACCCAATGAGAACTTATGTCCCATTGTGAACCACACAAGGAAATAGCGCAAATGGAAAGATGGAGTTGAACTGCTTAGTGAATGTGGCTACTCACTAGTCAACCCATGAAGGATTCACCCTTAGGAATATTCTATTCTCAAAGATAAAAGCCAAAAATAAAAGAGATCCAGTCTTAAGGACACCTTCGACCTTAAGGGATCAAAATTTTGAAATTTGAAACTGGAGAGATCAAGAGATCCTACAAGATAAAAATCCATTCTTTAAGGATTAGTCACTAATCCATAAAGGGAGAAAAGAGCTTTGAAAAATATATGTATATTGAAAGTGCGTGTGTGCAAAAAGTGAGCAGAGCGTATGCCCCCATGTTAAATTCATTGCTAACACTTTAACATGAGAAATGGCTTGAACAGAAACATAAACAACTCCATTGATTGCATTTCCACAATGAAATGCCCCCAATCGAAGAAAAATCAAGGGAAATACCACATAAACATACAGAGAACACAAAAGGGATCTACCTATCGTGGGGTCAGTATGATCATAAGATAATATTTATATATGATATTATTGCAAATGAATTGACATAATTCCCCAAAGAAAGTATAACTACAATCACAATGGAGGAAATAAAACATAAGAGTTACGAAGAAGAGTCTTTTCGGACAACAACATGGAGACCAAAAAGATTCAGTGCTACCAAGTCGCAAATCCAAGCGGACTACACAAGGAAAATATTTATGAACAATAGCACAGGCACAACATAACATGAAAATAACATATAGAACAATAGAGATACACATAGAGAAATAGTACAATAGGTTCGATTCCTTTATCACCTTTCACCAACAAAGTAACAAGGGTCGTATAAAAGAATCTAACAAACATTTAGAAAACACATTATAGGAGAAGCATAGTACAATAGGCAAACACATGAAAATCTACCATGAAGGACAAGCCAATCAAGCACGTTGCCTACTCTCCCCATCTCATTCTATATCATTTTGGGAAGGTGGGAAACTTGCAATAGGGACAATATCCAACACAGTAGGAATGATAGCCAGTTCCAAACAAGGATCCTCTTGAGAATAATAATGTTCGATACTAGGTGTAATTATCAATTATGTTGAAAGAATATTAAGTAAATTAGTATCAATTTCAATAGTTTCATATTCATCATTAGCATCATTAGTATCATCAAGAGTATCTTCTTCATCTAGATTAATCAAAATAGAATCTAAGCTATGAATAAAATCATCATAATCATTCATCTTAACATCATTATTAACATTAACTTCTTCTAACACATCAGGCATAGGCTGATCAAAAGAAAGTAAAAAACTTTAAAGAACAGAGGCACGGGCCTTAGCTTGAGCTTGATGCTTCTTACAATGTTCATTAGTAGATTGGTTACATTTTTTCTTGTTTGAAATATGTTGAGAACTAGGAGGTACAAGCACTGGTTCCTTCACAAGTTCAGTAGGATTCTCGGTAGGCTAAAAAGCAACACTAGGAGCTTGATTAATAGAACTAGAAGCCATAGATAAAGGAGGTATGGAAGGCATGGGAAAAATACCATGGTTAAGATCCATCTGAGGCATGCTTAAATCAAGAATCTTTCGATGTTTATAGGCTTGATATGAGCAAAAAAGGTTATCACATATGGATAGGAGAAACAACGGCATGCATGGCATTCAACCAAGGAAAACCTGGGCCTGGAAGGTTGATATAAAATATGATTAATCATCTTTACTTCTTCATCATGAATGAATTTAAGACACTTATGGATAGGAGAAGCAACAACATGCATGGCATTCAACCAAGGAAAACCTTGTTAGAATAACTGAGAGGGGGGGTGAATCAGTTAGATCAGTTATACTATAGTCCCAAATACAAAGATGTACCTTATAAAACAATTCCAACAAATTATGTAGCTCAGTAACATAAAATATCAATCTGTCTATTCACTTTACCGATTACTAGTAAATTTCTAACTATGATTACTGACCAAATCAACTATGTAGTATGTAAAGTATGATAGCAAAACAATCATCACAAGTAACACATAACACAATGATTTAACATGGAAACCCTACTAGGAGAAAAACCACCTGGAACCGATAACCCAAAATAATTCACTCTTCTAAAGTGAGCTTGGTGAAGAGCCAACCCTGTTAAAGGTTAAAAACACACTGTTAGGTGTGACTTGGTTAGAGGATTTATCACTAACAGTTAACTTTGTTGGAAACTACAATTGAAGCAATTGTTGTATTGTCATTGATGTCAAATCTTAACTGGTAAGATTGTTGCTATTTAAGAAAGTACTATATCTATTTGATTATTGCTAAGGGGAAAGGCAAGGTTGGTAACAATAGCACCTAAGGAAAGGTTGAGCTATCTTGATACTTCAATGAGTACTTGATTATGTGGCACAATGATAAGATAACGTATTGTTTATCTGAGTAAGAATGAAGATTAAACTGGTAGGTTTAATCGAGCAAAAGTGAAGAAATCTAGTTTAAGCCGAGTGATGTTAGTGTTGACCGAGCTAGTATATGCTGAGTAAATTCAGTGTTGACCGAACATCAATAATAGTCGAGGAAACAATTTTTGAGGTGACCGAGCTTTCTAGTGAAGACTGAGGAGTTGAACACAGTATTGACCGAGCATTAGTATTTTACATTTGAGGAAGAATTTAGATTTTCAGCCGACATCGTTGAATTCTTGGATTATGTAAAACATGTTGGCTTTATTTATTGATTGTATGAAAGCATTTAATGCACTATAAAAATTTTTATTGTAAATCTATTAAGAGATTTGAGATATTTCTAGAAGGATAGCAGAAGAACATAAAGTAGGAAGGATTCGATGAATCTGACCTAACCCTAAGATCTACGAAGGAGATTAAGCGAAAAAAGATGTATTGGCCTAATTGAGGAAGTATTAAGGGAACCTAAGCTAGAGGTTGAAGAAGAGAGGATGTTGGAAGTGTTGTTGATATTATTGACTGTACAAGCATATAAGGCTAAAGGAGAAGTGTTGTGATTGCTTGAAGAGAGTTTTGAGTAGATTAGTAATGGTGATGGTAAAGGTTCATAGTTAGTAAGCTAGCATATGTGTACGGAATTGGATCTGATATTTGCAAAGTGAGTTGTATGTTTTTCAGATCAATACTACTACTACTTTCTAACCATTGTATCAGTCAAAATCCTTTTAACAAAGGTTGACCTAACAATCATAGGTATAAATCCTTTGAACAAGGTTGCATTATAATGGAGTTTATGTAAGTCCTATAACAAGGAACACTTTTAACAGAGTGGTTTAAATCCTTTAACCGGGTCACACCTGACAATGTGTTTGTAACCTTTGATAGGGTTGGCTTTTCACCGAGCTCACTTTAGAAGAGTGAACATAATAGTAACATGTTACAAAGTGGTTTTTCCCTAATTGGGTTTCCACTATAAATCCCGGTGTTGATACTTGTGTGAATGTTTTGGTTTGAACATTTCTGTGTTTACAAGTTAGATTCTATTGGATAAGTGGACTGCACTATTATATGTTTCTCTTATGCAATCAGTAATGGCCAAGTAGCTATTGGTTATTAGATCTGATTTGTTGAAGAGTTTTAAAGTTTATTTTATGCATCTAGACCTAAGAAAAACTGATTCATCCTCCCTCTCTATTTTTCTAAATCATATTAACAATTGGTATCAGAGCTATTAGTGCTTAACAAAGAACAAGTTTGAAGGTACTTGAAGCAAATGATTAGGATATATAAGAAGGAGGTACCAAAGATGAATAAGGAGAACTTCCCTGCATGGCAAAGCTTGATGAAGCTGCATCTGGCTAGTATTGGTGATTCTACAAAGTATTATGTTGAGCATGATTATGTCACACCTATTGCACCTCTAACTGCCAAGGAAATGAAAGCTAAACAAGAGCATAACCAAGAAATGTTGGAAATTGCGTCTTCCCTAAGTTATCTAGAATTTGAAGACATCAAAGACTATAGTAAAGCAAAGAAAAAGTGGGACACCCTTGCAAACATCTATGGCAGTGACAAATGTATTGAGAGAAAATTTCAAGAGCCTAAGAGGTAAATTTGATGAAATGAGAATGCAAGAAGGTGAGAATATTGCACAATATTGTGGTAGAATAAACTAAGTTGTGAATGCTATTAGAGGAGAAAATGGAACTATTGATGATGAAACTATAATTAGAAAAGTATTAAGAACTCTGCATCCTATCTATGCCATCAAAATTTTTACAATTCAAGAATCTAGATGTAACCCTAACAATGCTCTTACTTTGGAAAGTTTGGTTGGTAAGCTTACTACTTTTGAACTTTCTAACTATGATAGCTTCACTATTGGTAATGTTGAATATGCTTTTAAGTCACAAATGGTTCTAAGTAAGTCAAAGAAGGAAAAAGAAAGATGCATCAATGAAAGTGAAAGTGAAAGTGACAGTGACACATCTGATGAAGAACTTGAAGATCTAGAAGCTCTTATGGCTAGAAGACTAAAAAGGGGAAAAGGAAAGTACAAAGGTAAACTCCCTATTATATGTTTTTCATGTAATAAAGTTGGTCATATAGCTACTAGATGTCCCAACAGGGATGATAAGGATGAAGAAAGAGACAGCAAGCATAAAGACAAAAGAAAAGATAGAGGTTACCAAAGATACAATTACTACAAAGGAAAAGGTAAGAAATCCTGCTATATTTTCGAAGAAGAGAATGAAACTGATAGTGATGATTTTGAAATTGAAGTTGTCAATGTTGCAATGAAATATGAATCTGATGAGGATGAGAAAATTGCATTGATATCTTATGTGAACAAAAATGATAAATGGATTATTGACAGTGGTTGTTCACATCACATGACTGGTGAAAAGAGTAAGTTTGATACCTTAGATCATTATAAAGGTAGAAGTGTGAAATTTGGTAATGATGCACCATGTCCTATTAGAGGAAAGGGATTGATTAAGCTGACTAATAAGATCACTTGTGAAAATGCTTATTGGATTGAGGGTCTTAACTATAATCTATTGAGTGTTGCACAAATTAATAGCACTGGCTATCAAGTGTAATTTCATCACACAAAGGCCAAAATATTTGATGCCACTGGTGAATTGATTTGAAGTGGAGAACAGACAAGAGGTAATTTGTTCTATCTAGACCTATCTGAATAAACCTATATGATTGTACAACTTGATGATATTTGGTTATGGCATAAGCAGCTATGTCATGTTAACTTTGATAATCTGGTAGAAATTAGTAAGAAAAAGAAAGTGAGAGGTCTACCTAGATTGAAGAAACTTGAGAATGTAATGTGCAAAGAATGTCAGTTGGGTAAGATGACAAAGTCTAGTTTCAAGAGAAAACTTTACTTCTGAGAATACCTTAGATTTGGTTCATCCTGACCTTTGTGGACCGATGGGTGTGCAAAGCTATTATGGTGCTAGATATTTTATCATGTTTGTTGATGATTATACCAAAATGATGCATGTAATGTTCTTAAAGGAAAAATCTTATGCTTTTCAATTTTTTAAGTGGTATTTGGCTAAGGTTGAAAAGGAGACATGTAGGAATTAGAAGTGTCTGAGATCTGACCGAGGTGGAGAATTTATATCCAATGAATTTAATATGTTTTGCAATGATAGAGGGATCAAAAGATAGATGTCTGCATCTAGAACTCCTCCACAGAATGGTATAGTAGAGAGAAGGAATAGATCTATCTTGGATTATGCAAGGACATTAAGGATTGAAAAGAATGTTGCACAAAAGTATTGGAAAGAAGCTGTAAGTATAGCTTTTATACTCTTAACTAAGTACAAATCAAAAAAGGTACAAATCTGACACCTTATGAGTTATGGCATGGGTATGCACCTAATGTAAAGTACTTTAGAATTTTTGGAAGTAAATACTAGATACTAAAGGACAATAGGAATGAAAAATTTGATGATAAAAGTGATGAGGGTATATTCCTAGGCTATTCCACAAAAAGTAAAGCTTATGAGTGTTTGAAATTTAACACTAACAAAATTGTGGAAAGTGTGAATGTCAAAGTTGATGAGTATGCAGAGAAAAATGAAGTTGATAGTAAAAGAGAACCAAAAGATTATAGATCTTTTGTGTATATAGAGGAAGGAGAGGCAAGTGATAGACTTGCACCTAATGTTGAGTCTCAGGTAAGCAATGTCAAGCATCAGGGAAACAATGCTGAGAGACAAGAAGAACATGTCAGTGACATGAAGAAGCTATCGAGTATCAGGGAGAGGTTGTCGAGCATTTAGAAGCTAAATCTGACAATCTTGTTGGTGAACCTGATGAGCAAAATAAAAGAAGAGCATAACCTATTCTAGCACAATATGTAAGGAGACATCACAAGCCTGAACAGATTATTGGAGACAAAGATAATGGAGTTCTGACCAGAAGCAAGACAAGAGATCCAACATGTTTACTATGTGAATTTGAGCCTAAGACAACAAAGGATGCATTAGAGAATGAAGATTGGATAGAAGAAATGAATGAAGAGATAGACCAGATAGAGAAGAATAATACCTCGACTCTAGTGCTGAGACTAGAAAATAAGAATGTCATTGGGACAAAGTGGGTATTCCAAAATAAGCTGAATGAGCATGGTCAAATCACAAGAAACAAAGCTAGGTTGGTATGAAAAGGCTACACACAAGAAGAAGGAATAGATTATGGGGAGAAATTTTCCCTTGTAGCTAGATTGGAAGGAGTAAGAACCCTACTTACATATGCTACCTATAAAGATTTCAAGGTATACCAAATGGATGTTAAGTCTACATTTTTAAATGGTATATTAGAAGAAGAAGTGTATATTGAACAGCCAGAAGGATTTGTTGATCCAAACAAAAGACACATGGTTTGCAAACCAAATAAAGCACTGTATGGAATAAAGCAAGCTCCCAGAGCATGGTATGAGAGACTACACAACTACCTAATACAGATTGGATTCTCAAGGACAAATGACACAAACAATCTATACATGAAAGATGAAGAAGGTAAAGGAATCTTGTTAGCTAAGATCTTTGTAGATGATATTATCTTTAGTGGACAAGATGCCTTGTGTAAGAAATTTTCAAATGAAATGCAAATTGAATTTGAAATGAGTATGTTTGGGGAGATCAAATTTTTTATTGGTTTACAAGTATATCAGATGGAGAAAGGAATTTTCATCATCCAGTCTAAATATGTTTATGAGATACTGAAAACCTTTGGTATGGAAGACTCAAGGCTAGTAAGTAGTCCCATGGCTACTGGACAAAAGTTGTCTAAAAATGATGATGCTGCAGAAGTAAACCAGACTTTGTATAGATCTATGATTGGAAATCTATAGTATGTTGTACACAGAAGACCAGATATTGCTTTAGCTATTGGGATTGTGGAAAGATTCTCTGCCAATCCTAAGGAAACTCACATGATGGTTGTCAAAAGAATAATGAGATATTTGAAAGGGACTGCTAACTATGGATTGTACTATAAGAAGCATGAGAAGTTTGAACTAAGAGTGTATATAGATGCTGATTGGATAGGAAATATGGATGATAGAAAGAGTACTAGTGGTGGAACTTTCTTTTTTGGACAAATATTAGTTTCTTGGACAGGCAAGAAACAAAATTGCATTTCCCAATCTATTGCTGAAGCTGAGTATGTGGCTACAACTGTGAACTATTCAAATTTGATATGGATAAAGCAATTGTTGGTAGGCATGAAAGAAGAAATCACTGAACCAGTTATCATTTTTTGTGACAACACAAGTGCTATCAACATCTCTAAGAATCCAGTGATGCACACAAAGACCAAACACATTCCAATCAAGTATCATTAGTTGAGAGAAATGGTACAAGATAAAGAGTTCTGAATGGAATATGTGAATACAAAGGAACAACTAGCAAACATATTCACTAAAGCTTTACCTAAAGAAGCTCATCAATATTTGAGAGGTCAATTAGGGGTCCTTCCCCTAACTGAGGTTGCCTAGTCAAGCTAGGAGCACTACATCAAATGTGCTGCAAAGAGTATCTAACAAGTTGATGTAGAGATAGGTCACACTTTAGGAGTAGCCTAGAGTTGTGAAAAGTATAGCAAAGCCAAGAATCATTCATAAGCAAAGATGACAGAGGGAGAAATACTGTTACTGAACTGAAAAGATGATATCTACATCTTCAGGATGTATGTTTTAGTTGCTGCTTTGGCATTTTTTGTCAAAGAGGGAGATGATCATAGATGAATACACAGAATGAAATTTTCATGGAAGATCAAGTAAGAGGGAGAGATTCAGTGGATAGTCATACAAGCATGGCTAATTGATTTTGTATCAGAATGAAGCTAAGGATATTATAAATATTTATGATGGACAGATAAGTTTTGGATTGGTTGGTAATTCATGTGATATTCATATGGTGTTGCCATCAATGCCAAAGAGGGAGATTGTTGGAAACTACAATTGAAGCAATTTTTGTATTGTCATTGATGTCAAACCTTAATTGGTAAGACTGTTTCTATTTAATAAAGTACTATATCTATTTGATTGTTGCTAAGGGGAAAGGCAAGGTTGGTAACAATAGCGCCTAAGGAAAGGTTGAGTTATCTTGATACTTCAATGAGTACTTGATTATGTGGAACAATGATAAGATAATGTATTGTTTATCTGAGTAAGAATGAAGACTAAATTGATAGGCTTAACTGAGCAAAAGTGAAGAAATCTAGTTTAAGTCGAGTGATGTTAGTGTCGACTGAGCTAGTATATGCCGAGTAAATTCAATGTTGACCAAACATCAGTAATAGCCAAGGAAATAGTTTTTGAGGTGATCGAGCTTTCTAGTGAAGACCGAGGAGTTGAACACAGTATTGACTGAGCATCAATATTTTACATTTGAGGAAGAATTCAGATTTCCAGTCGACATCATTGAATTATTGGATTATGTAAAACATGTTGACTTTATTTATTGATTGTATGAAAGAATTTAATGCACTGTAAAACATTTTATTGTAAATCTATTAAGAGATTTGAGATATTTCTAGAAGGATAGCCGAAGAACATAAAGTAGGAAGGATTCAATGAATCTGACCTAACCCTAAGATCTATGAAGGAGATTAAGCGGAAAAAGATGTATTGACCTAATTGAGGAAGTATTAAGGAACCTAAGCTAGAGGTTGAAGAAGAGAGGATGCTGGAAGTGTTGTTGATATTATTGATTGTACAAGCAAAGAAGGCTGAAGAATAAGTGTTGTGATTTCTTGAATAGAGTTCTGAGAAGATCAGTGATGGTGATGGTAAAGGTTCACAGTTAGTAAGCCAGCATATGTGTATGGAATTGGATCTGATATTTGCAAAGTGAGTTGTATGTTTTTCAGATCAATACTACTGCTACTTTCTAACCATTG
Source organism: Chamaecyparis obtusa (assembly GCA_027943335.1). NCBI lineage: Eukaryota > Viridiplantae > Streptophyta > Pinopsida > Cupressales > Cupressaceae > Chamaecyparis > Chamaecyparis obtusa. The sequence goes on from BSBK01000334.1 coordinate 473,012, forward strand.
TATTAGTCAAAATCCTTTTAACAGAGGTTGACCTAACAGTCATAGGTATAAATCCTTTGAACAAGGTTGCATTCTAATGGAGTGTATGTAAGTCCTATAACAAGACACACTTTTAACAAAGTGGTTGAAATCCTTTAACCAAGTCACACCTGACAGTGTGTTTTTAACCTTTGATAGGGTTGGATTTTCACCGAGCTCACTTCAAAAGAGTGAACATAATAGTAACATGTTACAAAGTGGTTTTTCCCTAATTGGGTTTCCACTATAAATCCTGGTGTTGATACTTGTGTGAATGTTTTGGTTTGAACATTTCTATGTTTACAAGTTAGATTCTATTGGATAAGCGGATTGCACTATTATATGTTTTTGTTATGCATTCAATAATGACCAATTAGCTTTTGGTTATTAGATTTGATTTGTTGAAGAGTTTTAGATTTTGTTTTATACATTTGGACCTGAGAACAACTGATTCACCCCCCCTCTCTATTGTTCTAAATCATATTAACAAACTTTTGACTAGCATTCACTATGGGGTCAACAAGATAATAATGTACATTCTCTGAATGACATAGGGAAAAATATAAGACTGTTAAGTCCACTCGATTAAGACATTTTCTGAATCAATTATGATTAAAATGATACAGTAATGATCTGATTCAAATACAACTCAATTGAAAATATTCAGATCTATGCTAAGCCCATACAAATCCTCTTATCATTAATCAAAATCACTTCCTCAATATTCTTTAACTTACTTTCACTCAGTAAATGGTTCTTTGATACTCGGTTAACTCTGCAACTCAGTTCTTTCAATAACCAATCTGATCAAGCATGCATGAATAAAGTCTTCACGTGAAATCTCTGCAGTCTTCTTCTTCCAGCATGTTTCAATAATGAAACTCATATCTCTTATATAGACAAGTAAATCATTTTCATATCATCCATTATATTTTTTTGCTTAATCTCCTTCATCCATTTTTCCTCTTAAACCTTCCTTGACAAATGTGTCATTAACACATTTCAATCTCATCCTTTAGATCTTCTTTGAATTTTGTCAGTCATGGATCTCATAACAAACTTCATCCTTAACCTAAAAATCATAACAATTTCCAGCTCATCAAATTTAGTCGACTGTTCTTTGCATTTAATGTTTTCATCCATACTCGATTAATATAGAAATGTGTCGGTGATAACTAGTTAAACTATCTTGGTTAATACTGTCAGTCGATATACACTGCACTGCCTCGGTGTATATAGAAATGTTCAATTACCAACCACATTGACTTGTTCAATTTCAAATCTCTTCTTCATAATAGATTATTGCAACATTCTCAAGTCAACAATATAAAGCCATAGACTCATCAATAAGTTACCCAATGTTTACCTTATCCTTATCTGTCATATCCATCTTTTTCTCATGTAGATATCTCAGTTCTTCATCTTTTCCTCCTTCAACAGATATTCAGATGTTTTTAACTAACATGATAAGTATTTTCAAGGCTAGTTGACATCAATGACAACATATTGACTAATTTAATCATCTTACATATCATTTTAGTACTTAGTGATCTCTAATCAATGTTTCTTCAGTTCACTCATATATTCAATCAGTTGTAGTTCATCAATCTCTCCCTTTGGCATTGATGGCAACACAAGAAATATGAAAATATTCCATACACATACCAAACATGTATTCTACATCTATGTAAGAAAATTTTGTAGCTCGATAAGCTCAAATTTAATGTGTTTAATCACTAAAAAACATAACAGCATTACAAGTGCAGCTCTCCCTACGGATTTGATCTTTTCAGTTCTCAGGTTTCCTTTTTTTTCAACAACAAATATTCAAGTCTCTCCCTTTCTGTGTGTTCTAAATAACTGATTTTCTATATTGATTCTCTCTCCCTTCGATAACAATGCCAAATAAAATATATAAATAGCTCTGCAGCAGCCAAGTATTTCTCTATTGTTTGGTTCATATCATGTACCTTCAATGTACAAATAAACAAATTTTTGTTCCATCTTCTACAATATTTCTCAACCTTATACAAAATCCAAAGTGTGAGCTATGTGCATCAACATGAATGATATTATGATAAGTGTAGGTTGATGCAACCTCCAGATCACCTCAGTGATTGGTAGATAGGGGACATACCCCAAGTCTAGTTCTCAAATATTCAAATGTGTCCTTCGGTAATGGTTTAGCAAAGATGTCAGCAAGTTGTTCCTTAGATGTTACAAATTACAGTTGCACTTTCTTCTCTTGAAATTTTTCCATTAAGCAGTGATACTTGATAGCTATATGATTTGTCTTCAATTGCATCACTGGATTCTTAGAAATATTTATAGCACTAGTGTTGTCACAATATATAATCACTAGGTCAGTGATTATCTCATTCATTCCTTCCAACACTTGTCTGATCCAAGCTATATTGAACAATTTGCAATAGCAACAACATACTCTGGTTCAACAGTGGACTAAGAAATGCATGCTTGTGTCTTGCTAATCTAAGTCACAAGCATTTCCCCTAAAAAGAATGTTCCACCGGTTGTGCTCTTCTGGTCATCTATTTTTCCAACCCAATCTGCATCAGTGTAAACTCTAAGTTCAAATTTTCCTTCTAATGTGTACCATAATCCATTGTCCTTTTTTTTCTTTAGGTATCTCAAAATTCTCTTTACTGAAACCATATGTGAATCTTTAGGATTGGCAGAAAATCTTGCCACAATCCCCACTACATGTGCAATATCAGGTCTATTATGTACTACATACATCATTTTACCAATCATAGATCGGTACAAAGTCTGATTTACCTTGGTAGATTCATCATCCTTTGCTAATTTGCAGCCAGTTACCATTGGTGTTCCCACTGGTTTAGCATCTTCCAAGCCAAAAAAATTCAATACTTCTTTAATGTATTTTGATTGAGTGATGAAAATCCCATCTTTCTGTTGTATAATCTGCAAACCTAGAAAGAATTTAATCTCTCTAAACATTGACATCTCAAATTCCTTTTTCATTTTATCAGCAAAAGATTTTCAAATCTGATCTTGTCCACCAAAGATTATATCATCAACAAATATTTTAGCAATCAAAATGTTATCATCAGAATCTCCTTTCATATACATATTACTATTTTCACTAGTTTTTACAAAGCCAATACTAATAAGATAAGCATGTAATCTTTCATACCATGCCCTTGGTGCTTGCTTCAATCCATATAAAGCTTTGTGTGGTCTACATACCATGTCTTTCTGATTCAGATCAACAAACCCTTCCGGTTGTTCTATGTAGACCTCCTCCTCAAGTATTCCATTTAAAAAAGATGATTTTACATCCATTTCATATACCTTAAATCCCTTATGTGCAGCATAGGCAAGTAATATGCGAACTCCTTCCAGTCTAGAAACTAGTGCAAAATTTTCACCATAATCAATACCTTCTTCTTGTGCATATCCCTTGCAGACAGGTCTTACCTTTTTCCTAGTGACCTCTCCATTCTCATTCAACTTATTCCTGAAAATCTAGTTAGTACCAATAAAAATTTTATCTTTCGGTCTAGGCACTAAAGTCCATGTCTTATTCTTTTCAATTTGTTCAATCTCCTCATTCATAGCATTTATCCATTCCTCATTTTCAAGAGCATCCCTAACATTCTTCAATTCAAACTCACAAACTAAGCATGTGTTTTTTCTTAACTTACTTCGGGTCAGCATGTCATCTTGCTTATCTCCAATGATTTGGTTCCTAGGATTATGTCTTCTAACAAATCTTGCTAGCACTTGATCTCTCCTCTGCTCATCATTCTGTTCAGGTTCAATTTCTTTCTTGGTAGCTTCTTCCTGATTCTCAGTTTCCATTTGCTAATTCTCGATATAATTTTCCTAATGCTTGATAGACTCAACTTGTGGCTTTGGTATATACTCTGGATCTTTAACATAAGCGAACCTACCATAGTCTTCTAGTTCCTTCATGATTTCTACATCATTCTTATTAGCAAACTCATCAAATTTTACATTAGTAATTTCTATCATCTTATTAGTAACTTTGTTCAGACATTTATAAGCTTTACTCTTAGTAGAATATCTTAGGAATATTCCTTCATCACCTTTAGAGTCAAATTTTCCATTCCTATCATCTTTCAAAATATAACACTTGCGACCAAAGATTTTGAAATTACTTACACTCGGTGTGTATCCAAACCATAACTTGTAAGGTGTCTTGTTTGTGTCTTTCTTTAGTTGAACTCGGTTCAGGACATATAATGTTGTGCTAAGTGCCTCTCTCCAGTATATATGTGCAACATTTTTCTCAATCATCTATGTTCTAGCACAATCAACTATAGATCGATTTATCCTTTCAGAAATTCCATTTTGTTGTGGTGTTCTAAGTGCAGAAACCTACCTTTTATACCATGCTCATTACAGAAGTTAGTGAATTCATCAAAAACAAACTCAGCTCCTCTATCAGACCTTAAGCATTTTAATTAATTTATGGTTTCTTTTTCTACTTTAGCCTTATACCATTTAAACAGTTTGAATGCCTCATATTTTTCTTTCAAGAACATAATTGTCATTAATCTAGTATAGTCATCAACAAAAAAAATAAAGTATCTATCACCATAGTAGCTTTGAATTCTCATGGGACCACATAAGTCAGTGTGAACCAACTCCAAAATTCCTTTAGATGAGTATTCCTTACTTTTAAAACTAGATTTTGTTATCTTCCCTTTTTTACATTGATGGCACATAACATGATCAGGTTTGGTTAGACTAGGAAATCCTCTAACTTTTCTCTTTTTACTGATCTTAATCATGTTATCAAAATTTACATGACATAACCTCTTATTCCATAACCATGCATCTTCATTTTTCACCAGTAAACAAGAAGTCTCAACATTGTCAAGATAAAATAAATTACCTTTTGATTGTCCTCTTGTTCCGACAAGCTTTCCATTTTCATCTTAGATTTTTACCTTCTTTCTCTCAAATGCAACTCAGTGACCTGAGTTATTAAGCTTTTCTACACTCAAAAAATTGTAATTTAGTCCTTTTACCCAGTATGCATTATCACATCTAATTTAATCATTCAATAAAATAGATCCTTTTCCTTTAACCATGCAAGGTGTGTCATTTCCCACTTTCACTGAACTTGCATTATAATTCTCAAGATGATCAAACTTATCTTCATCACCTGTCATGTGATGTGTACAGCCACTATCAATGATCCAAGTATCATTTTTACTAACTTTAGAAATGAGTGTTGTTTCTACATACCTTTCCTCCTCTTCATAATCATCTTTCATTGCAACAAACACTACCTCAATGTCATCATCAGTGTCGGTGTCATCTTCTCCTACAAGATAACATGCCTTTTTTCCCTTATCTTTGTGATCTTGATTGTCTTTGTTGTAGTGTTGGTAACCTTTTTTGTTCCTTCTTCTATAGCTTCCATCACTAGATCAGTCTTTGTCTTTATCTTCATCTTTCCTGTTGGGTCATCTAGCAACATATATGGCCAACTTCTTTACAATTAAAACAAGCTAAAGGTAACTTTCCCTTATATAAACCTTTACCTTTCTACAGTCTCTAGGCCATAAGAGAATCAAGCTCATCATTAGTATTACTATCACTTTCATTCCTTATATTATGCTTACTGCTAGATTTACCAATCTTCAGAGAAGACATAATAGAAAACTCAACACTTGGTACAACACTATTATCAAAATTGTTTAGCTCAAAAGTTGTTAACTTTCCAATCAGATTATCAAGAGTAAGATTTCTATTAGGTGCAGATCTCATTTCATGAATAGTAGATATTCTGATTGCATAGACAAGCAACAAATTTCTCAGTATCTTACTTACCACTGTATCTTCAAAAATGATACTACCAGCTCCTCGGATATCATTGACTACCTCTTTGATTTGGTTTGTGTACTGTGTAATATTTTCTCCTTCCTTCATTTTAATGTCATCAAATCTACCTCTCCAGATTTTAGCTCTGGCTCTCATCACATTTGCATCACCACCATAAACTAGAGAAATTTTATCCCACATTTCTTTTGCAGTAGTGCAATCCTTGAAATCCTCAAATTTAGCATTAGATAGAGCAGCAACAATCTCTATCATAGTAATATTTTGTTCATGTCGATCTCTTAACTAATCAAGAGTCAAAGGACCAACTGTCAGTTGTATGTAGCCATTGTCAAGTAAATGTATAGCAGATTCTCCAATTCTAGATATATGAAGTCTCATTCGACTTTTCCATGTAGTAAAGTTGTCCTTCTTCAGCTTTGGCACTTCCCTCTTATACATCTTGTAATATTTCTTCTCAAGTCCTTAAAAATTTCTTCCAAGCAACCAATATGCTCTGATACCAATTGTTAGAATTACTGAGAGGGGGGGGGTGAATCAATTAGATCAGTTATCCTACAGTCCCAAATACAAAGATGTACCTTATAAAATAATTCCAACAAATTATACAGCTCAGTAACATAAAATATCAATCTGTCTATTCACTTTACCGATTACCAGTAAATATCTAACTGTGATTACCGACCAAATCAACTATGTAGTATGTAAATTATGATAGCAAAACAATCATCACAAATAACACATAACACAATGATATAACATGGAAACCCTGCTAAGGGAAAAACCACCTGGGACTGGTAACCCAAAATAATTCACTCTTCTAAAGTAAGCTCAGTGAAGAACCAACCCTGTTAAAGGTTACAAACACACTGTTAGGTGTGACCTGGTTAGAGGATTTATCACTAACAGTTAACTTTTGACCAACATTCACTATGGGGTCAACAAGATAATAACGTACATTCTCTAAATGACATAGGGAAGAATATAAGACTGTTAAGTCCACTTGGTTAAGAGATTTTCTAAATCAATGATTAAATTGATATAGTAATGATTTGATTCAAATAAAACTCAATTGAAAATATTTAGATCTATGCTAAGCTAATGGGGAGATTGGGATAGATTAACCTAGTCTATGCTCTTTAATCTCTTCTTTGGATCAACAGGTGTTCTCCTCACTCCCTATGGTCTCTAGGACTTCCTTTTCTTATGGGATACCCTAACCTTGCCCAATCTGACCACCAAGAACAAGTACTTCAACTTATAGACTCACCTTTGCTTAGCTTTACTTCATTCCCTTACACATGCTCATAAGGGCTCAACTTAACCAACACCTTCTTAGGTCCTAGCAAGGATGAGGATGGCTTCTAAGGTGTTTTTTCATTCTTCCATGTGACCCCAAAGGCCTAGTTAATTCATCTTCCCTACTGATTACTTCATTTTCCCTCAAAATACGGCTACAAGGAATGAGCCCCAATTAGGCCTCCATTTTGGATTTCTAGGGCTATCACCTGCAAAGCTTGCCAAATCTTGGATAACTCTCCATAGAGACTCCTATTCAATCACCAAAGTCTCAATTATTTTCTAGGTTTTAGGACCCCAAGTGTCCGTACAATGCCCTAATCCAAACTGAGGGTTTACAAGGGTTTTTAGGCTTGACAGGGTCACTAATTTGTTTTCATAGCTTCACCACCTTTTATGGATTGGTAGAGGCTCCTCCTTCACACCAATGAGGCTTCACTATCCATACTTCAAATCCTCCAAAGGATTCTTCTTGTAAATCTCATCCTTCCCTTCTAGAACCTTTGCAAACTCGACCTTACCTAGTCGGACTTGGTCTTAAAATTGCTTACTCAAACTTCCCAGAGCCCTTCTTGGTATGATACAATGTACAAGGTCTTTACTACCATATCCCATGGTTCCATGAAGTTTCCATAGTGGGGATAGGAGCTACAAACCCATCTTCACAAACCAATCAAAATCGAATAGTGAACTGGTAGATGCAAACTAATTACAAAAGAACACACAAACTTGCAAATAAATCTAAACTATGAACTTCAAATGAAAGCTTATTAACAATAAAATATTCATAGCACATAACACTCAAAATCTATTCATTCACTTTCATTCTTTACTCCATGTATGCAGACTGGCATACCAAACACTGCAACAGTCTAATTTTTCCTCCTCATTGTCATACAATTTGACAACCAACCCTAGATTTAGGGTTTTTCCAAGCATATAATGTCTTACCATTAGGGTATGAATTTGGTTAGGGCTTCTATCCACTAGGTTAGGGTTATAACTCTTTAAGAGAAAAGTTGCTAAGCAACTTTGAAAAATTGCTATGCAACTTTTTAGCAACTTTTGTTTCTTGAGCAATTCTTGCTCTTATTAAGCTTCTAGAGCTTAATAAGGCCACATCCAATGCACGCATGTGATAAATAAACCCAAACCCACACTTTTGGATTTCTATCTCACCTAGGACCAGGTGACATCAGGGTGACATCACCAAATGAGTCCCTTAGCAACTCCAACACAAAGGTAGACTGTTACCTCCTAGGACCCAAACTAGGACCTAAGCACACACATTGAGCACCAAGGCTCTTATTGTATTTACATGGCTTCATCAGGAAGCAATTCACAACAAAATATTTATGGAGGGAGCCGTATAGAAGGGTTCTCCTGCACCATACTTTCCCTTGACATTGAGTTAAGGTATTGTGGGAGAGATGAGAGCCAGGTCTATGCCTAGCTTCTTAAACCTGCTTTCATCAACTCAGGTGGCTTCTGACTTGGGCTTTTCTACCAACTTCACCAAGTGCTCCATGTAGACTTGGTGCCTTGTAGACTTCTTAACCCTGGACTCCAAGATCTTCTCTGCTATGGGCTTCTTCACTTGAGGCATGACATTCAAATCCAAATCTTGAAGTACCTGTTGGAAATATTCAGGAATTAACCAAGTTACTGAGAGGGGAGGGGTGAATCAGTAACTCCAAATTTTCTTCTAATTTTAACATGTATTTTACTTTTTGACCTTTGCATACAGAAAGCATGAAACTTATAAACATTCACAATGATGACACATAGATTTGGTTACCCAGAAACCTTCCAAAAGAAAGTAAAACTGGGGTGGGGATGAAACCCACAAAGCTTTAATACTGCAGAATAAAGTTGGCCGATTAAGGCTTACAATTTGATCACTTCTGATGATCTACCCTGTTAGGAGCAATAAGGATTGCTAAATCCACCCTGTTAAAGGATTTACAAACATACAATGAAGTATGCACTCGGTAAAGAGATTTTTACAAAGACTGTTAAGTCTACCCGGTTAAAGGATTTAGTACTGATTCACCTGTTAGAATGAAACAGTAGATCTCTGCTTTGCAACTGGATTGCTGAATGAGATTCGCTGATGTACTGATCACCTTCTGTGATGAATTTGTCTTTGCTGTACCTTAAACTTCTGATGCCTTCTGTAATTCGCTTATTTTTGCCTTTCTTTTTCTTTCACATATATTCTACTTCATATTTTTCATTCCATCTTTTTATTTTTACAACATTGTTTATATACAAGTCTCAAACAATTAATTACAATTACAATTACACAGTCGGCTTGACAAATAAACATAAGTGCTACTAAGTCGGCCCAAATATGGTTACTCGGTTCCTTCAAACTGACTCGGTGACTTTCTGATACTCGGCGTCCACTGCATTACTCGGCATCGTCATGCACTCGGTAGAAGTGAAGGCACGGTTCATACTGATCACTCGGTAGGTATTGAACTCGGTAAGCATTGGTGACTCGGTAGACAAGATGTTACTCGGTTTACATTGTCTTGATCGGTTTGTACTCTCTGCTCGGTTTGCACTTGTCTGCTCGGTTTGCACTGTCTTCTCGGTTTGCACTGTCTGCTCGGTTTGTGTCCAGAATGCAAATAAGTGTTGTCACTAGTGGCAATTCTGCTTAATGCCAACAGTACCTTGGCTTGATTTTGAGTTTTCTCTGCTATTTCACCCTTGTACTAAACTAGATCAGCTACATTGAAGACTGGTGAGATGGCTAAGTCTAATGGAAGGTCCACCTTATATGCATTTTCCCCATATTTAGCTAGAATTTTGCAAGGCCCTACCTTCTTCATCTACAATTTGGTAGGCACTCCTTTTTGCATCCTAGCCTTGCTTAAATGGACCATCACATAGTCTCCCACTTTGAATTGGACTTCTCTCCTTCTCTCATCTACTTTAGTTTTCAGTTTTTGAGTAGACTCTAGGATAGCTTTCTTGACCTGTTCATGTACCTCTTTGATAGTTTGGGTGAAATCCTCTGCATGTCCACTCTTCATATCCATTGAACTAAGTTCTCTTAGTTTAAACACTCCTCTAGGATGTCTGCCATACACAATCTCAAAAGGACTTCTTCTTGTTGTCCTATTAACACTATTATTATAGGCATACTCAGCTTGTGGAATAACTAGATCCCAAGTCAGTCCATACTCCTTGGTTAAACACCTTAGAAAATTGCCTAATACCCTCTTGATGACTTCAATTTAACCATCAATTTGTGGATGGTAAGCTGAGCTAAATGATAAGTTAGTTCTGTATGCACCCTAAAATGGTCGCCTAGACTTTGGGCCCCCATTCATCAATTTATCAATTTCCTGAATCAATGTCTTGCAATATTTTCAATTCAAATCAATTTTCTTGATCAAATCGTAATTAATTCAAATATTTTAATATTTCCTAAGGTTTGATCATTTTATCCTAAGTTTTATTTAATTAAGAGAACATGCTCCCTTTTAATTAAACAAAAAATCTTTTAATTAAATAATAAAATCACTTTATTCTAAGACACATTTAATTAAAATAACAAATCTCTTTTAAATAAATAAATAAAAATTAATTAAATAATGGAAACCAGTTTGCTAAAAATAATAAATAAATAATAAAATAAAAATAAAAAGAAAAAGACTTTTTGTCTACACATTGAATGCACACTTTCCAAGATTAGTGGAATCTCCTTTTGCCTCTTAATCACTTCCACACATCTTTTTGCCTCTTAACCATGTCCATTGGTTTTGCCTCTTGAGAATCTTGAGCACATGGATCAACCAAGATTTAATCTCCACCATTGCTCATCTCCTTTTGCCTCTTAATCTTGACCGTCCACTTTCCTTTATAAGGAGCCCTCTCCTTCTCATTTAGGAATAGAAGATTTTAAGTATTGTTATGTTGGAGGTTTGGAGAGCAATTTTGGAGAAGATTCTTGAGCACTTGAGCTTGGATATTGCAACTTCTCTTTTCTTGTCTTCTTCTCTCATGCCCCATGGCAATCCATTTAGATTAATCTTGCATTTTCATATTAGATTAGATTCATATTTCATTTCATAGAATAATCTTGCATAAGCATTTTCTTTCATAGATTAGTTTGCTTTCATGCATTTTTATCATATAGAATAGCTTCCATTTTCATTTGCATGCATACTTGATGATCATGGAGACTAGCATTCTTGCTTTTCCTCTTTGAATCTTGTGTTTTATGGTGTACTTGCATGGGCACAAACTAGGTCTAATCTGAGGGCCTCCATCATAAACCCTTGCACTCCATGAATAGAGAGATATGAGTCACCATTTGAGACCTCATTCTTAAGAAATCTTGGATTTAATGACTCATAGAAGTGTGTCAACATTTTAGCACACATTTTTGGCCCCCACCGTAGGGCAGAATATTCCATTTCTAGCCTCATTTTATTTTTCTTTTATTTTTTTGATGATTTTCATGCGCTGTTCATACTTCCATGCGTCTCTATTACAGATTCTTGCGTGAGTTTTCTCGCTATACCGCATGAAGATTTACTAGTATCAATGATTCCTCGCATGACAAAGGCATTTTCTCACACGGCTCTATGTACTTTCTTGTGTGAAATAGGGTTTTGGCTCACTCGAACTTTTGACAGCAAAGACCTAAAGTTTGCAAATTTACTTTCTAATTTTTGTTTTATGACATTTAATGGTTGTCATGATTTATTGCTTTAATTCTGATTACTGAGGCAACATAGTACTGGATTGCAGAGCTTTGGACCTAAGGTGAGTTTCTACAATCTCTATAACATTTGGATTTTGGGAATAAAATGAACCTCTCATGTGTATGGCTTGAGTGCTTATTTCTTTCATAGATCACACTTCAATTTTGGGCTTTAAAAAGAACATAGATTCACTTTCTTGCATACATGTTTCACATAGTAATTAGGCCCTTTGAACACTATTTGTGGTGTTCTTGAGAGAGTGGGCTTCTTGTGAAGCTCTTCTTGATGATAGAACCCTTTGTAGGTAGGGAGCATATTGTTACTATCTCACAGTCTTACTTGGTTTAGTCTTCAACATTGATTGGTACGTTCTGTCTTGGTCCCACTTAGAGAGCTCAGTAGACATTGTTGTTGACATCATGAACCTTGGTGAGGTGTTTTCAATCTTAGCATGTCAATGAACTTTCTTGCTATGTTTGGGTGAAGTGAAGAGGCTAGAGGATCATGCTCTACTCCCTTTTTGGGTAGTACTAGAAACTCAAATCCTTGAATCTAAACCAAGTCCCCATCTGGTCCTTTTTATGAGTCACCTTTTTAGAGAGGGTTAACCATAGTCGACACTCCCTTTGTTGGGTAAACCATGTGGATGGAACCTCAAGCGGTAATAGCCATTTTTTCCATGGTAGTAACAACTGCTATACAAATGTCCTTGTGGAAGAAATCTCAACGAGTGTAGTTTCTTGTTGGGCTGTCAAATCTCCTCAACATCTCCAATTGATTAAATTCTTGGAATATGTCGAAACCCTGGTGTGCCTAGATTGGAGTTCACCCTCTTGAAATTGCAAAAGTTTCAGAGTCAAACCATTACTAAGAACCATAGTGCAACCAAATCTTTACTTGCTAAGACTATGCGCGTGATTGGAAAAACATTTTGAGAACATACACAAGTAGAATCTTTAAGGAGCAGCATACTAAGTCACTATTCATGTTTGTGTGCAAGGTTTCTTTGTCCCTTGCTCATTGTTTGAAGACATTTGTTGCTTGAGCTCCTTGATTACTGTCTTGTGTGCTTGATTGATGGTAAAAATCTTTTAATGCATATACTTAGTTATTTAAAACAAACCAAAACTGAGTTCCTGAGTTTACAACTTACTATTAGGTAGTCTGATCCTATTTCCTCACCTGGTTCCCTACATTCTCTCATGTGAGCTTTCATTTTCTCATGCAGACCATGCATTTTCTCGCGTGGGATTTCATTTCCTCGTGTGCAGTTTTAGTACAGTCTTGTTAGAAGTCTCTGTTTTCACTTTGCCAGTCTAATCCAAAATTTTCTCGCACGAGCCTGGCATATTTGCACATGATCCCTAGCATTTCTTCACATAGGACTGCATTTCCTCACACAGACCTGTCCTGCAGTCTATCAAACAGTGAGCTGATCCCTGTCATTCCCAATCTTCCTTGGTCGATCTGGATTATAGTAGGTCACTTACCTCATTGTTGGAAGCCTGTTTTCACCTTGGGTTCCTATTTCTTGACCTCTTGGATTAGTATTCTTTGATTTCACAAGTGACCTTGGTTGGAATCGGTTAGTTATAAATCATCCTTGTTGAGAAAAGTAAACCTTTAGATTCTTTGATAACACGCTTGGAGAGTTTTAGTAATCTCTTGTCCATTCGCTTCCATCCAAATTCAAATTCAATCAAATATAACTTGGGTAAATCATCCTCTTGATCCATATGTGTTAGGGTATTCACACATTTATTGGGCACCTCTGTGGTAGTGTTGGTTTATGCCTCTTACAAAAATTCTATCTTACCACCTCTCTTTTGGACAATTGAGTGCTTTTACTATCCAAGTTTGGTACCAACATTTCTTAGGGTCATCTTATCACCTAGAATCTTTTCTTTCATGTTGGTTACAACAAGATATCAAGTAAATCAAGTAAAATGACCTCAAGTAGTCTTTGACCAATTACCCTTAGTTCAAACTCGCCAAAAACATAAGGGAAAAGAGCCCATCTTTGATCAATCCCCTAGGAATACCTCAGAAGTTTGGTTTGATCCCAAGAGTAATCTTAGTGAGTTGAGCACACCCTTAGCACCTTCTCATTCAAATATGGATATGAGTTACACAATGACTCGATGAGAGAGGGAAGAAATGGATAAAATTCTTGACAACATATTTGAAACGCATAGAGACACCATTCTATTTGGTAGTTCCTCTAATGAAAATTGACCAGTTTCACCCCTTATCTCAAATAGATATTTGGATGCACACCAAAGGGCTGAAAGGGAAATGAATAAGTCCTATCAAGAAGAGAAATCACAACATGACAATCAAGACAATGGACCTTATGATACTCATGTGAATGCAGCATATACCAATGACTTGTTTAAACATTCAAGACCAAGTTCACCGCTCCAAACAACTTCAAGATACACAAGTGAAAGACTTAAGATAATTGAGCATGAAAAGAAGGCCTTCCTAGATGAACAAGCTACAAAGGAAGAGAAATTTAGACTCCTAGAGTCAAAAAGACAAGCCTTATTGGAAATAGAAAGGAGAGCCACACAAGAAGAGAAAGATAGACTCTTGGCTCAACAACTTAATGATCAATAGAACAACATGTGTGTCGGTGGTGGAAACAACTCTCCTCCACTCACCCCTCCAAGACTCCACAAAGTGGAGGATATTCAAGAACACCTTCACAATCTCCTAGTCCTAGAGGAAGAAGGGCTTCACAACAAGAACATTATAGGAGACAAACACATCCTAGGAACTCAAGACAACCTTCTCAATGTGCTCACCATGGTTCACAATATGGGGGTAGTAGCTCAAGTTTTGACCTCAAAGCCCAAGACTTCATGAAGATACAACAAGAACTACTCTTCCAATAGTATGTGGAGAGATACTTGGAGCAAAAAAAAGATAAGTTCCTAGAGAGTTTGATCAACAAGGGTGCTAGGGTCCCCTATAATTTTGATGTGGACAAGAGGATCAAGAAGCAAGGTCCATCCCAAGAAGAAGAGATCAAGCAACTTAAGCATATAATGGAAAAGGTGTTGGCACCCAAGAGTGCATTCTCACTTGATTCAATTTTTCCTAATCCTTTTGACAAGAGTGTGACCATGAAATACTTTCCTAGAAAGGTTGAGATCCCTCCATACGAAAAGTATGATGGTAATGGAGATCCACGTGATCATGTGCGTCAGTTCTATATTATGATTTTTGAGTTCCATCAAGATGACTCGTACCTTATGAGATTGTTCCCAAGGAGTCTTAAGGGTCAAGTGATGGAATGGTTCACCAACATAACTCCCCCCGTCAAGACTTTCAAAGAGCTAGTCCATAGATTTGTCCAACACTTTTCTTACAACCTTTCAAGATCTGTCACCATGTTGGACTTATACAACTTAAAGAAAAATCAAGGGGAGTCCTTTGTCACTTTCTTGCAAAGGTGGAGATGAAAATGTTCTTGCTATTCTAGGACCATTCCTGAAGATGAGAAGATTGACATCCTTATTAGAAACTTGGTTCCTAAGATGCAGTATGAAGTTAGGAAAATGGTCTTTGATTCCTTTGACACCATGGTTGAAATCACATATAGGATTGAGGATGTTTTGAAAGAACAAGGAATTTTGGCCAACAACAAAAACAACAACAATGGTAAAAATAACAACTCTAATAAGGATAAAGGAAAGAACTCACATTGGAATAGGAACAAATAAATGGTTAATGATGGAGTTGTGGACTCTTATCAACCCAAAGATCAAGTTGTTCTTCACTTGTCTAGTGCAGGTCAAGCCATGAACCTCAATGCCTCTAATCAACAAGAGCACAAGCCAAGATACCAAGATAAGCCTGAGAAAGAGAGACGTCAGTTTTCAAAACTTGTTAATTCATATGAGGATGTCTTAAAAACACTCATTGCCAACAATCTTGCACATCCTCAAGATCCCACAAAGCATTATATACCTGATGTTAAGCCACACTGGTGGGATGAGAAAGCCTTTTGCAAATTTTATAATGGCGTTGGACATGATATTGAAAACTTTTGGAAACTTAAGCATATCATCCAAGATCTCATTGAGAATGGAAAACTTAAGATAGATGGATTCAACACCAATGCTGATCATAAGGCATTCAAAGAGCCTTTTCCCAAGTATGAGAAGGGGGAAACCTCTAAATCTAAGAATGGAAAGGCTGAGATCAATTACACTTACATGGCTGCAGAGAATGTTTTCAACATGCTTGAAGTTGTAGAGGAAAATGTCAACATGATGAGAAATAAAGATCCATATGGTTATGATATAGACATGGCCTCTCCTCCTATCTTTGATGAAGAACCTGTCATGGTGCTAAGGGGTCCTAACTCTAGGATGTCATCCCAAACTCTCAATGTTGTCACAGGAAGTCAAGGTCCTGTTGTCATTAGAGGACCCAGCTTGAGTCAACCCAATAAACCAAAGAAAGTGACATCCAAGAATGTCACCTCAAAACTAGTATTTAATCCTAAAATGAGTTATAATCTTGTAGATCAATTACAGAGAACCCCAGCTCAGATTTAGATCTTTGAGCTCTTAGAGTTGTCCCTGAGGAACAAGCAAGTCCTTGAGGATGCTTTGCGCATAGCGAATGTCCCTAACAACTTAGATGTTGATCAATTCCAAGACATGGTTAACCATATTGCTAGCCCTCATTACCTTACCTTTTCAGAGGATCATGATAGAACTTTGATCCACCCACACAATCTTGCACTTCATATTGAATTCATGATCCACAAAACCCATGTCAGGTATGTGTTGATAGATGGGGGTGTTGGGCTTAATATTTGTTCATTGATTCTTTTAAAGACATTGGGTTATTCTGAACAAGTCATAGATACTAGAAAGAAGATCACCATCAAAGCCTATGATGAGGTGGAAATAAGTTCCAAGGGGTTGGTCGTCCTTCTTGTTAGGATTGGCCCTATTGAGAAGGGTATTTTATTTCAAATCATTGATGTTGGCCCCCTTGCATACAATATCTTACTTGGTAGACCATGGATTCATGATATGCAAGGAGTGCCATTTACCTATCATCAGTGTGTTAAATTCCCCTACAATGGAGTAGAGATTTGTATACCTGGGGATAGCACTTTATCTATCAACTCAATTTTAGAAAGTACTCATGTTCCCCTCAATAGAGAAGCAAAAGATTTTAATGAAACCTTAGCTGAACGTAGAGACAAGTTCAAGTCAGTAGACCTTGGCATGGGAGGGTATCAACTCAACTCCCTCATAAAGCTTCCAATTTCACCGAGGTCTTATGGCAAGCCTTCACAGGAAGTGAGACCTTCCTCTTTAGCTATGACTTTATTTGGCACATTTGTAGAGTACTCAGTGCCTATTCAAGATGAGAAAGAAGAGCTGGCTATTAACGACTGGATTTATAGAGAAGATAAATACATGCACAATGAGAACTTCTCTCCCTCTCCTAAGGCTTATGGAAGAGGGTATAATTTTGTCAAACAAATGGGCTATCCTAGACATGACCCTCTTAGTCACAGATTGGATGCTAGAGCTAAACCTCTTGATCATGCTCTTTTTGGACGCAAGTCTAAGAAGACGGTTGGCCTAGGATTTGCGAATCATAAAAAGAACACTACTCCTATCCTTGATGAGTCAGATAGTGAAGATGAACTAGAATACATACCTAATTTGACAAATTAGAAACATATGTGTGAAGATTGGGTCCCTTCCACTAACCTCCTTTGGGGATATTCAAATAGTCTAGTCACTCATGCAACAGTTGCAACCTTAGAACAAGATGAATTAGATGTAGAAGATCCCATTAGAGAACGTCAACATAAGAATATTATTCATTTGATGGAGAGAGATGTTACCCTTGATGACATTAGAGCTTCTAGATCAAGATGTCCCAAACCTTCATGGTGTAAGCATCCTAGTCAAGATTCAGAAATAGATTCACATGAGTATGAATCGGACTCTCTCTGATTCTTCCATAGTTGACATGAATTTTGATGTCATCCACACTTATAGTTCTCAACCTGAGGTAGTTGATGAGTCACATGTAGGATTAGAATATTTGAACCCACATGTTACCTTAGTGGATGATTCTTCACTTCTTAGGATGAATCTTGATATGGGTATCTTAGATGGATACCTGATGGACTCTGACTATTTGGTCACCAAAGATGATATCATTCACATCCATAACCTTGAACTAGTCATTGAATTACCTCTTTCTCATCCTAACCTCATTAATTGGTCCCAACGCTATCAAGAACCTGAGCTCTTAACATTCCAAAATGACTATGAGATAACCTGTTACTTGAATACCATTGAACCCGTAGTCTCTTCCGCCAGTGAACTAACTACCAACATGATAGAGCCAGACATCAAGTACCTTAGTCACAAAATAAAAAGAAAAGAAAAAAATAATAAGTGTTATGATGGTGAAAACCATTGTGTAGCGGTGTTAGAACCAAAAAAAGTAAAAATAAATGACATATCCAAGGGTGAAAAACTCTCTGAGGTGCCTAAGGATGAGGTACCCAATCATCTCCCTAGCTAATTTCAAGACAAATCTTCAGTTCTTATTGAGCCAATACAAGTAGTCAATTTGGGTATGGATGAGGCTCCACATATAGTACATTTGGCTCAGTCCTTGTTACCACAAGAAAGAGAAGCTTACATGAAGTTCTTACAGAAAAAGAAGATAAATTTTGCATGGACTTATTTAGATATGCTAGGGTTGGACACTAATCTTATCATGCATCACTTGTCCATAGCTCTGGGTGTAAAACCAATCAAACAAAATTTGAGAAAGATGCATCCTCACATAGCTCTTCTAGTCAAAGTAGAATTAGAGAAACTCCTTGGTGCAGGATTCATAAGAGCTATTGACTATGCTGAATGGATATCAAATATTGTACCAATTTCCAAACATGACAAATCCATTCAAATTTGCACAGATTTTAGAGATGTCAATAGAGCATGCCCAAAGGATGATTTTCCACTCCCTAATATAGACATGATAGTGGACATGACTGTGGGTTATGAGATTTATTCCTTGATCGATGGTTTTTTTGGATACAATCAGATTAAGATAGCTACTGAAGATCAAGAAAATACTGCATTCACTTGTGCATGGGGTACCTATTGTTGGAACGTTATGCCTTTTGGATTAAAAAATGTAGGAGCCACCTATCAATGAGCTATGACAACTATTTTTCATGACATGATGCATAAAAACATGGAAAATTATGTGGATGACACCTTGGGCAAGTCTAAGAAAATATACACACACTTAGATGATTTAAAAGTCATTCTAGATCGCATGGAACAATTTCAACTAAGGTTAAATCCTAAAAAGTGTGCATTTGGTGTCACTTTTATAAAACTTCTAGGATTCATCATTTCAGCCAAAGGAATAGAGGTAGACCCTGAAAAAGTCCAAGCAATAATGGATATGCCACCTCCTATAAACATTACTCAAATGAGGAGTCTTCAAGGATGTCTTCAATCCATAAGGAGATTCATTTCACAATTGGCAGATAGAGCTCAAACTTTCAACAAGAACTTACACAAAGGAGTCAAATGTGCTTGGAATGAGGATTTTCAAAAGAGCATGGACCAAATCAAGAAATACTTGGCAAATCCTCCCATTTTAATGCCTCATATCCCAAGGAAACCACTTATTCTATACATTTCAATGACATAATCTTCCTTGGGGGCATTACTAGCTCAACTTGATGAACATGGGAAAAAGAAAGAAATATACTACATTAGTTGTACTCTTGTTTCATATGAGGTTAACTACTTTAGCATTGAGAAAGCTTGCCTTGCAGTTGTGTTTTCTTCCAAAAAGATGCAACATTACATGCTTGTGCACACAATACACCTCATAGAAAAAATAGATCCACTCAAATATTTACTAGGTAAGGCTGCCCTCATAGGTAGACTTGCTAAATGGATGATAATCCTTTCTGAGTTTGACATAGAGTACATTGAATGTAAAGAAATCAAAGGACAAGCTATAGCAGATCAGTTGGCTGATTTCCCAATTCAAGATAGTGTACCTATTCAAGTTGACTTCCCAGATGAACACCTCATGTATATGATTGAAAGAACATGGAAGATGTTCTTTGATGGATCCTTTATGGAAAATGGTTCAGGAGCTGGTGTTTTGTTTGTTTCTCCTCATGGGTTCACAATTCCTAAGTCTTACAAGTTATTGTTCCCATGTACAAACAACATTGTTGAGTATGAAGCTTTAATAAATGGACTTAAAATGGCCATAGAATGGAGAATCACATAGTTACACACCTATGGGGATTCACAGCTGATAATCAACCAAGTCAATGATGAATATCAAACAAAAGATGAGAAACTGGTATCTTACAAGAAAATGGTTGATTCCTTGAAATGATACTTCACATTTGTCACATTTTAGCAAATCCCTAGAGCAGAAAACAAAGCAGTTGATGCTATGGCTACACTTGCTTCACTCCTTCAGTTAGAGCAACATGAATCTAGATTTGAATTCCTGGTGGAAGAGCTAGATCACCCTATCTATGACTCCCAATAAATTCATGTTATCTATACCCTTGTCAGTCGTGATTCATCCCATTATGGTGCCATTTACTCATACCTTCATGATGGCATTATCCCTGAAACCTTTAACCGATCTAAATGCATAAACCTTACCTGAAACACCTCTCGTCATTCCCTTATCTCTAGTGATTTATATAGGAGGGGTCTAGATGGAACACTTCTTAGATGCTTAGAAAAGGAAGAATCTGACCAAGGGTTAGTTGACATTCATAAGGGCATCTATGGGGGACATTCCAATGGTCTTTCCATGGCCTGAAGGTTGCTTAGGGTGGGGTATTATCAGCCTACGATGCAAATTGATGCAGTATATTTTGCAAAGTCATGTGAAAAGTGTCAAAAACATGGTAACCTGATACATGCTCCAGGTAGGGAGCTCATTCCTTCTATATCTCATTGGCCATTTCAGCACTGGGCCTTTGATCTTGTAGGGTAGATTTATCCCAACTCATCAAGTGGACACAAGTTTATTATCACTACTACTAATTACTTCACTAAATGGGTAGAAGTTGTCCCACTTTCTGTTGCCTTAGGCAAGATAGTCTCTCTATTCATTTTGAACCATATCATCTGTCGATATGGAGTGCCCTCTAAGATTATCACTGACAACGGAGGCCAGTTCAAAAATAAGGACCTTAAGAAACTCTGTAAGAAATTCAAGATTAAACAACATTGGTCCTCCATTTACTTCCTGCAAGGAAATGATCAAGCAGAGGCATCAAATAAAACCATTCTTAAAATCCTACACAGAACAATTCATAAGAATGGTAGAGATTGGCATTTACAGATAAATCTGGCTTTGTGGGCCTATAGAACAAGTATTTGTACTCCTAGTGGGGCTACTCCTTTTTCCCTTACATATGGTGTTGAAGTAGTGTTACCTTTAGAGGTTGAGATTCCTTCACTTAGAGTTTCCCTCAAAGGTCTAGTTACAAATGAAGACTACTATGCCATGCAACTTCAAGAGTTAGAACTTCTAGATGAGAAACGTCAAGCATCATTCGACCATATGAGGGTTTATCAAAAGCGCATGTCCAAAGCCTTCAACAAAAAGGTTCACCCTAGGGAATTCCAAGTGGGAGATCTTTTCCTAGATGAAAATCCTAAGAATCAATAGCATAGAGATCAAAAGAGAAAATTTGAACCTAATTGGCTTTGACCTTACATCATTACAGTAGCTTTTGGGACAGGTGCTTATTTACTATCTACTATAGAGGGAGAGAAGCTTCCTGATCCTATCAATGTCTTACACCTGACGAAGTTCTATCCATGATGCCCATTCTGTTTGGGGGCATCCTTTGTACATACTTATTGATCCTAAAAAAATCCAAAAAAATGGTATATTGTCAAAAATTCTAAAAATAAAAAAATGTCCTAAAAAAATGATCATCTTAGTGAAAACCTAGCAATAGGTTCTTTGATGTATCTCCAAAAAAAAAAATTATATATTACAAAAAATTCAAAAAAAATAGAAAAAATGCCTTGGGGAAAACTTGGAAAAAAGCGCCTTGGTAGCAAAAATAAAAAAAAATTATAAAAAGTCCTGAAATAAAAAATAAAAAAATAATTGCAATAAAAATCCAAGTGGTGAAAACCTAGAAATGGGTGCTATTTGAGGCCTTTGCACCCTTATTTCTTAGCACGTGTCCTCGACACTTAGCCTTTCTCCATCATGCCTTGTCCTTGTTGCCTTGGTTTGGAATTGGTATTTGTCTTTGTCTAGGGGGCATAACTGTGTTAGCTGTGATCTCTTGGATGCGTTAGTCTTTAGGACACCTTGCAAATAGTGTTTTTCAACACCACCCCAACAGTGTTTTTCAACACAACCCTTGACGTCGAGTGTTTTTTAGCACTTATCAGTTTGGTCTTACCCAGTTTTGTCATGTGATCTTACCTTCTTGCAAGCATTTGATCCTTATCCTCAGAACTCAGTATCAGTTAACAAACTTAAATTTTTAAAACACAACACTTAATGCTTGAGCTATGTCAAGATCTTTTCTTTGTGTGCTGACTGTTATTGATTTTCATTGAGTTACTTTGTCTACTAATTCTCTACGGGATGCATAGCTAGAGGACTTGGGGCATGGGGCATGTTTTTATTTTCTTTCTGCTTGTGGGTGTGGTCTTGAACCTCTTGAGTGTCTCTTGTTGTTCCCTTGAAACACTTAGGAGATTTGAGGCATCATCCTTGACTATTTTTGCACAACCATTCTTATGGTCCTCCTGGCATCTATGCTTTGATGCGGGTGTGGTTTTTCTACATTAAATTGAGTAAGCTAACATCGAAGTCATCTTGACCTTCATGTCTTTGATGTTTATGTTAGAATTTTTCCACATTCCAATCTGATATAAATCACATTCATATTTTCATAGTTGCGCATGTGACTAGTGATGATTGTGTGATTTTTGGATGTCTGTTAATAATGGCCCAATGATGAAAATAAGTTCCTTTACATTCTCTAATGAATGATGAACACAAATCCTATATTACAGTTTCTCTATTGCAAGTACACCTTTGCATTTTCATGTAGCTTGCATTGTTAGACTTCATGATAATACGCATTTTTAGGCTGCATTAGGAGTTTGAGAGGGTTTTCCTTTATCTTTCTTTTGGACTTTTAATCAAATGTGAACATGTTTTGATCTTCATTTCCTTATCTTCTTTTGTGATCTCAATCAAAATTTCCTATCTTAAGCAGTTGATTGATTTTAGGGCATTCTCTTTCTTGAGGCAAATTCTCTTTCTTCTCTCCATTTCTTTTCACCTCTTCCAAACTTCTATCTTCCATTCGCTTTCACCCCACTTCTTTTCTTCTAATTCAATCTTGTGGCATAATCTTTCATGTTTGATGATCTACCTTGGTTCTGTGATCCTTATATCTTTCATCTTTCATCAAGAACCTTATCTTTAGTTTGATTTGATCAAATTTATCAATTTACTATTTCTCCTCTATCTCATTTTGATTTCAATCACAAGGGGGCAGTATCTATCAAACTTCAATCCTTGATTCAGCTTTATCAATCCTATCAATTGCTTCGCTTGGGGCAACCTTGCTTGAGACTTGGCAATTAACTATTTACAGGGGTGTTGGCCTTGTCTTTTTCAGTCAACTTATCTTTTTCCTAATGTGTTCCCATCCGTCGATCACACATCTAGGTTGTTTTGTGATCCGAAATTGATCTCACATATCAACTTCATTCTTTGACTACATGTGTTCCCATGAAGATCACACATTAGTCAAAAAGGGGAAAATGTATGCACCCTAAAATGGTCGCCTAGACTTTGGGCCCCCATTCATCAATATATCAATTTCCTGAATTAAATAACAAAATCACTTTATTCTATGACACATTTAATTAAAAGAACAAATCTCTTTTAATTAAATAATAAAAACAAATTTGCCAAAAATAATAAAATAAAAAGAAGAAGAAAAAGACTTTTTTTCTACGCATTGAATGCACACTTTCCAAGATGAGTGGAATCTCCTTTTGCCTCTTAATCACTTCCACACATCTTTTTGCCTCTTAACCATGTCCATTGATTTTGCCTCTTGAGAATCTTGAGCACATGGATCAACCAATATTTAATCTCCACTATTGCTCATCTCCTTTTGCCTCTTAATCTTGACCATTCACTTTCCTTTATAAGGAGCCCTCTCCTTCTCATTTAGGGATAGAATATTTTAAGTATTGTTATGTTGCAGGTTCGGAGAGCGATTTTGGAGAAGATTCTTAAGCACTTGAGCTTGGATATTGCAACTTCTCTTGTCTTGTCTTCTTCTCTCATGCCCCATGGAAATCCATTTATATTAATATTGCATTTGCATATTAGATTAGATTCATATTTCCTTTCATAGAATAATCTTGCATAAGCATTTTCTTTCATAGATTAGTTTTCTTTCATGCATTTTTATCATATAGAATAGCTTCCATTTTGATTTGCATGCATACTTGATGATCATGGAGACTAGCATTCTTTCTTTTCCTCTTTGAATCTCTTATTTTATGGTGTACTTGCATGGGCACAAACTAGGTCTAATTTGAGGGCCTCCATCATAAACTCTTGCACTACATGAATAAAGAGCTATGAGTCACCATTTGAGACCTCATTCTTGAGAAATCTTGGATTTAATGACTCATAGAAGTGTGTCAACATTTTAGCACACAAGTTCCAAGTCTTTTCCATAAGGTTTGCCAAAAATGGCTCATGAATTTAATGTCCTTGTCTAATACAATGCTTAATGGGAGTCCATGTATCCTTACAACCTCCTTAAAGAAAAGATGTGCAATGTAACTAGCATCATGGGTAGTTCTACATGGAATAAAATGGCTCATTTTAGAAAACCTGTCTACTACCACATATACACTATCCATACCTATTTTTGTCTTAGGGAGTCCCACCATAAAGTCCATGCTTACACACTCCCAAGGTCTATTTGGAACTGGTAAAGGTTGGTATAGTCCTGCATTGCTTTAGCCTCCTTTAGCCCTTTCACATACACCACATTGTTCCACATAATTCCTCACATCCCTTGGCAACCTAGGCCAATAGTAGTATCTCTGTACTATCTCTATAGTTTTTTTGATGCCAAAGTGTCCACTTAGGCTCCCATTGTGCTTCTCCTATATGAGATTCTCTCTCATGGACCCTCTAGGCACACACAACTGATTTCCTTTAAACAAGAGGCTATTTTGAAGAGTATAGTCTAAATACTCACTATGAAAATGATTTTCAAAATCATTTCATACCATGTAGGCTATGGAGAATTCTTCATCTCCTTCATAGAGATCCTTAAAGCTTTCTATCCCTATGCTTTGCAATTGCACTTCTTGGACAGTCAACAACTTCCTGCTTAAGGCATCTGCTACCTTATTGAGTTGTCCCTTTTTATGCTTGATGGTAAAGGTAAAGGATTGGAGATACTCCATCCATTTCAAAATTTTATTGCTTAATTTCTCCTGAGTATTTATATAACTCAAAACCTGATTGTCTGTGAACACTACAAACTCTTTGGGGAGCAAGTAATGTCTCCATTTAATTAAAGACTAAACCAGTGCATATAACTCCAAATCATAAAATGAATACCTCTTCTTTGCCTCATTGAGCTTCTCACTAAAAAATGTCATAGGCCTTCCTTCTTGGCTCAATACACCCCCTACTGCAATGCCACTTGCATCACACTCCAATGTAAACAATTTGTCAAAGGTAGGTAGAAGTAGGATGGGTTTTGTGGCTACTTCTTGCTTCAATTGTTGGAATGCTTTGTCAGCTTCTTCATTCCACTTGAACTTGGCTCTCACTCCTCCTTTAATGGTTTCAAGAACTAGTGCATGGATGCCACTGAAGTTTCTCACAAACTTTCTATAAAATTGTGGCAAGCCATGAAAACTCCTAACTTCAGTCCCTATTTTAGGTGCAGGCCAATTCAAGATTGCGTCAACTTTTCTTGGGTCCATCTTCAAGGTACCCTTGGACACCACAAACCCCAATTAGACTAGCTCTTGCTTAAAAAATTCACACTTTTCTAAGTTGATTTCCAAATTTTCTTCATGTAGCCTTCTTAGGACTAACCTTAAATGCTCAAGGTGCTCTTCTTTGGTTCTACTATAGATGAGTATATCATCTAGATACACTACCACAAACCTACTAGTGTAGTCCTTCAACACCTCATTCATCAACCTCATGAAGGTGATTGGGGCATTGGTAAGCCCAAATGGCATTACAAGCCATTCATACAACCCCTCTGTGGTCTTAAAAGTTGTCTTCCACTCATCACCCTCTTTAATTCTTATTTGATGATAACCAATTTTAAGATCCAACTTAGTAAAGTACATAGCACCCCCTAAAAAATCCATCAAGCCTTCTATTATAGGAATTGGGAATCTATACCTAATTATGATCCTATTGATTTCCCTTGAATCACTACAAAGTCTCCACTTGCCTCCTTTATTTGATGCTAGCACCACCGAGATTGCACATGGGCTGATGCTCTTCTTAATCAGTCCTTGATCCAAAAATTCATGTACTTGCCTTGCCACCTCCTTGTTCTGATCAGGTGTGAGCTTATATGCTTCCTTGTCTGGAAAAGATGCACCAGGTACAAAATCTATTTGATGGCTTATAGCCCTTCTTGGAGGAAGTGTAGTAGGTTCTCCATCACTCACTATGTCTTTGTACTCTTCCAAAATTTTCTTCACCTCATTAGGTGTCTCTGTCTGCAACTTTTATTCCTCCTCTTTAGACTTCACAACAATGGCACATCCCACTATTTCATCTTTTTCAAATAGGTGTAAGAACTCCTTACCAATTCTAAATAAGACACTAGGTGTCCTTGAGGCTCCTTCATCATTCTCTATCAGGGATTGGATCTTAAAGGTCTTGTTATCCTTCTTGAAGGAAATTGAATTCTCCTCTCCATCATAAATCACCTTCTTGTCAAACTGTCGTGGTCTTCCCAATAAGAGATGACAAGCATCCATGTGTAATACATCACAAAGGATCTTGTCCTTATACCCTCCAATGGAAAACTCCACCCAAGTTTATTCAGTCACTAAAACACTATGCTCTTGATTTAGCTAAGTGACCTTATATGGGTTAGTGTGATGGATCTTTGCTAACTTTAGCTTCTTAACTACCTCATCTGAGATGATGTTATCAGTTGATCCTGAATCAACTATTACCTTGCATACCTTACCAAGGATCTTGCATCTAACTCTAAAAAGAGCTCTTCTTTGCTTGGGTTCTCCTTGAGTAGGTTGTCTGATAAGTACTCTTCTGAACATAAGATTCTCCCCCATCTCTGATTCCAACTTACTAACCTCATTGGTACATGATCTGGCTCCATCTTCTTGGGTATAGGCTACCCTCTTCTCAGTATTAGAGCTAGAAGGTTTATCCAGACACCTATAAGTAGGATGTCCAAGTTGACCACATTGGTAACATTTCATTGTAGAAAAATAGGAACTACTTCTCCCTGCACTCCTTCCTCTACTTGACCCTCCATGGGATCCTCTTCCTCTACCAAAAGTACCTCTTGTACTGGTCTCTACAATTTTTTTAAGGATTCTATTCTCTCCCTAACTTCTTAAATCACTTCCTCTACCACTAGAACCTCCTCTTTGACCCCCTCTAGAGTCTCTACCTCTACCTCTATTTTTGGAGTTAGGCTCTTGCTTCATTCTCAATTTTTCTTTAATCTTTTGTGCCATGTGTTGACACCCAAGGACTGTATTTGGAGTGAACAAGTTCATCTCCTCTGCTATACTCCACTTCAACCCACTCAAGTATTTGGAAACCTTGATACTCTCTGCTTCCTTCACCTTGGATTTAATGCTCAATTTGTGAAACTCCTCTATATAGGTAGCTACATCCATCTCTTTATGTTTGAGATTCAGTCTTCTCTTATGCAATTGTATTTCAAAATCTACAGGTAGGTAAGCTTCTCTAACTTTGTTCACCATGGCCTTCCAATTTGCTATTGGATTTTTCCCTTCATTCTCCCTTGATTCTTGGAGATAGTTCCACCAAGTCAGAGCTTGGCCCCTCAACCTAGATTTGGCCACTTTGACCTTTTTTGCTTTGGTGATCTCTTCACACTCGAAGTGGTTATCCATGCCCTCAATCCACTGCATTACTAATTCAGTGTCCATTCTGCCAGTGAGTAAGGGGACACCTTCAAGGGCTTTACTAGTTATAGCTTTAAGTGCCTTCAAGAATTTCTCATCTTGTGTTAGAGGATCAAGTGTAGGAACCTCATCATCCAAGGTCTTTTCTTTTTCCTTGGCTTCCTACTCCTTTATTTTTTCATTAACCTTATCTACTTTAGCTTGGACTGTATCTAAGATTTTCTCTAACTAAGCCAACCTTTCTCTTAGGAGTCTATTATCTTCCTTCTGGTCTTCTACCTTCTTTTCTAGCTCTACATTAGTCACCATCTTCTCTTTTTTAGATGAACCTACTGATTCTAAAGGTTGAAACATCCTCTCTCTCAAACTATTCCCAAGCCTTGAATGGCTCTGATACCAATCTGATGGGGAGATTGGGATATACTAGCCTAGTCTATGCTCTTTGATATCTTCCTTGTATCAATAGGTGTTCTCCTCACACCCTATGGTCTCTAGGACTTCCTTTTCTTATGGAATCCCCTGACCTTTCCCAATCTACCCACCAAGAACAAGTACTTCAAATTCTAGACTTACCT
Source organism: Chamaecyparis obtusa (assembly GCA_027943335.1). NCBI lineage: Eukaryota > Viridiplantae > Streptophyta > Pinopsida > Cupressales > Cupressaceae > Chamaecyparis > Chamaecyparis obtusa. The sequence goes on from BSBK01000334.1 coordinate 501,725, forward strand.
TTGCTTAGCTTTGCTTCATTCCCTTACATATGCTCATAAGGGCTCAACTTAACCAACACCTTCTTAGGTCCTAGCAAGGATGAGGATGGCTTCTAAGGTGTTTTTCTAGTCTTCCATGTGACCCCAAAGGCCTAGTTGATTCATCTTCCCTACCGATTGCTTCATTTTCCCTCAAAATAGGGCTACAAGGAATGAGCCCCAATTAGGCCTCCATTCTGGATTTCTAGGGCTATCACCTAAAAACCTTGCCAAATATTGGCTAAATCTCCAAAGATACTCCTATTCAATCACCAAAGTCTCAAGGATTTTCTAGGTTTTAGGACCCCAAGTGTCCATACAATGCCCTAATCCAAACTGAGGGTTTTCAAGGGTTTTTAGGCTTGACAAGGTCACTAATTTGTTTTGATAGCTTCACCACCTTTTATGGATTGGTAGAGGCTCCTTCTTCACACAAATGAGGCTTCACTATCCATACTTCAAATCCTCCAAAGGATTCTTCCTACAGATCTCATCCTTTCCTTCTAGAACCTCTGCAAACTCGACCTTACCTAGTCGGGCACAGTCTAGGCTCACCTAGGGCTTGGTCTTAAAAATTTTTGCTCAAACTTCCCAGGGAAATTCTTGGTATGATAAAATGTACAAGTTTTGTACTACCATATCCCATGGTTCCATGAAGTTTCCATAGTGGAGATAGGAGCTACAGACCCATCTTCACAAACTAGTCAAAACTGGACAGTGAATTGGTAGATGCAAACTAATTGCAAAAGAACACACAAACTTGCAAAGAAATCTAAACTATGAAGTTCAAATTAAAGCTTATTAACAATAAAAGATTCACAGCACAATAACACTCAAAATCTATTCATTCACTTTCATTCTTTACTCCATGTATGCAGACTGGCATACCAAACACTGCAACAATCTAATTTTTCCTTCTCACTATCATACAATATGACAACCAACCCTAGATTTAGGGTTTTTCCAAGCATTTAATGTCTTACCATCAGGGTATGATTTTGGTTAGGGCTTTTAGTCACCAGGTTAGGGTTATAACTCTTTAAGAGAAAATTTGCTAAGCAACTTTGAAAAATTGCTATGCAACTTTGAAAAATTGTCATGCAACTTTTTAGCAACTTTTGTTGCTTGAGTAATTCTTGCTCTTCTTAAGCTTCTAGACATTAATAAGGCCACATCCAATGCACACATGTGCTAAATAAACCAAAACCCACACTTTTGGACTTCTATCTCACTTGGGACCAGGTGACTTCAGGGTGACATCACCAACTGAGTCCCTTAGCAACTCCAACACAAAGGTAGACTGTTACCTCCTAGGACCCAAACTAGGACCTAAGCACACACACTGAGCACCAAGGATCTTATTGTATTTACATGGCTTCATCAGGAATAAATTCACAACAAAATATCTATGGAGGGAGCCCTATAGAAGGGTTCTCCTACACCATAAGCCTAGAAAAATCCTCTAATCATTAATCAAATTCACTTCCTCAATATTCGTCAACTTACTTTTACTCGTTAAATGGTCCTCAGAAACTCGATTAACTTTGCAACTTGGTTATTTCAATAACCAGTCTGATCAGACATGCATGAATAAAGTCTTCATGAAAAATCTCTGTAGTCTTCTTCTTTCGGCATGTTTCAATAATGAAACTCATATCTCTTATATAGACAAGTAAATCATTTTCATATCAGCCATTAGATTTTTCCGCTTAATCTCCTTCACCCCTTTTGCCTCTTAAACCTTCCTCGGTAGATGTGTCATTAAGACATTTCAATCTCATCCTTCAGATCTTCTCTGACATTTTTCAACCGTGGATCTCATAACAAACTTCATCCTTAACAATTTCCAGCTCATCAAATTCAGTCAGTTGTTCTTTGCATTTAATGTTTTCATCCATACTCAGTTAATATAGAAATGCGTCAGCGATAAATAGTTAAACTAGCTCGGTTAATATTGTCAGTCAGTATACACTACACTAGCTCAGTGTATACAGAAATATTCAATTACCAACCACATTGACTTGTTCAATTTCAAATCTCTTCTTCATAATAGATTAATGTAACATGCTCAAGTCAATAATATAAAGTCATAGACTCATCAATAAGTTACCCAATTTTAACCTTATCCTTATCTATCATATCCATCTTTTTCTCATGTAGATATCTCAGTTCTTCATCTTTTCTTCCTTCAACAGATATTCAGATGTTTGTAACTAACATGATAAGTACTATCAAGACTAGTTGACATCAATGACAACATATTGACTGATTTAATCATCTTACATATCATTTCAGTACTCGATGATCTCTAACATTATTTCTTCAATTCAATCAGATATTCAATCAGTTGCAATTCATCAAACCTAACTTAACTTGAAACTGATCAGAAGTAGGAACAACAACAAAGGTAGTATCCATAACTTTACCACAAATTTCAACATGTAAGTTAATAGAACCAAATGATGGATACAGAAAACCATTACAAGTTTGAATCCACACATCTCATGTATCATAAGAATCACGTTTTAAGTTCTTCATAAAAATATTTTCTTTAGTAATAACATTGACTAAGGATGTAGGATAAACTAGACAACCATGCATAGGTATCTTATAAATCCTAGCATAAATATAAAGGGAACCATTGGGAGCTTTAATAGTCTCAGAATAGTCAAAGGTAATCAAGAGTTCCCTAGGTCTTTTATTCTTAGGTTGTTTTTGAGGTTTAGGTTGAGGTTGAGGTTTAGGCTTAGGTTGAGGTGGAACTCAAAGCTGAGTTTGAGATTGATGTTGGGGTGGAGATACAGATCGAGACAAAACAACATGCTCCACATGGTTAACAATGTGATTAAGATCATCCATCTTTGAATTGTAGATAATATCCACAAAAGATGACTGAACAATGGTATTAGTATCATGTGTAGACAAATGATTCGTATAGATTTGGAGATTTTTATTAGGAGGAGAGACATATTTGTTCCCACTACCATCAAAATTATCAATAGATAAGGCATTAGAATCAATTAAATCTTGAATCTTATATTTTAAAGAATAACACTTCTCAATATCATGGCCATTCTGACGATGGTATTGAAAAAAGGTTTTGGAATCAAAGGATTTGGATGCCACTGTAGCAAGTAAAAGAGGTCAAATAGGAGGTAAAGTAATCATATGACCAGTCAACAATTTACTCATAATAGAATGCAAAGATTCAGAAAGGGGAGTAAATGTACGATTCAACCAAAAAGCAGTGAATGCAAAAGTGGCATTGTTGGATGCAACAACAACTTGATAAGCAACTAAATTTTCTTGTTTATTTATCTTGACATAGTTGTTAGGTTTTTGAAACTTGTTTGGATTAGGAGCAGAATCACTCTTATCAAGTGAGACATGAGCCATTGGAGTGTTTCTCTCAAATTGACTCACTTGTAATCGATAATGATGAGGCACTGCACAAAGTTGTTGAAAAGAGGTAAATTCAGTAAGCAAAATCTTATCTCTAATATCCTTTTGTAAATTTGAAATAAACATACATTGAATATCAATATCAGGAACAAGATAAGAAATTTGAGCATACAAATGCTTAAATCTACCAATAAATTTAGTCAATTTTTCTTTAGTATTTTGTTTACAATGCATCAAATCAGTTAAGGACACTTGCGGACCAATGTTATTTTGAAATTGCTGAATAAAGGCATTAGCAAGTTTTGGAAATGAATCAATAGAATAAGGAGGCAAGGAACAATACCATTGCAAGGCCTTATCACAAAAATTTCTAGCAAACAACTTGGCTAAAATCCTATGGTCATGAGCATAATCACTACAAAGGATTTGCAATATTTTGCCATGAGTAACAGGGTCTCCCTTACCATTGTAATTCTCAAGATGAGGCATATCATCTTGTTGAGGAAAAGGAGCACGAATAATGTCAAGGGATAAAGGACTACCCATGATATCACATGTAGGAATGGTAAACTTGGATTGAGTTAAACACACAAGTTATTGTTGTAAAGAGGACACAGTTTGAGCCAAACTAATGATTGTGGAATCATTAGATAAAATAGGAGGCATAGACACACTAGAAACACTAGGTAAAGTGTAGGAAGTGGCAGGAATGGAAGATACAATCGGGGGAACACTTGGAACCACAGTTGGAAGATGTTTGGAATAAGTAAAAGGAACATTGTGATAAGAAGGTTTTGAAGTTGGTAGGGACACAGGAGGAACACTCATAGGAAGAGAGGGAACCGACATAGTCACTAAAGGAGGAGTATAAGTAGGAATGCTAGGTAAAGGAATGGAAGAAGGTTCCACAATAGTGACAGGAGGAGAATCCTAAATCTTGAGCTTCTTGAACTAAAGGTTTAACATTTGAATGCACAAGATGAGTAATACCACACAAGAGATTAACACCTTGATCACTATCACGAAGGAATTTCTTAAGAGCATCTATAGCTTGAATAAAATCTTGATTATGGTTCTCTTGAGTAAGCCAATTTCCCATTTTATCAAGTTCAATTGAAATTTTTTGGACTTATTTAGGAGGAACTCTTAAAGCATCATCCTCATCATGAGATGAGTGAGAAGAGTTATGCTCCATAGTAGGATTATAATCATGAATAATCAAATTGTCATCCGGGATCCTAAGGAGAGGAGAGGAAGACTCGGGATCAAAGAAACCCATAAGTCTACGACTTCTTCTAACCGGAATAGTATAAGTAGGACTAGAGGTAGTAAATCTCATATACCAATGCAATGCAAATGAACTAAACTAGGAAAACAAAAATCATGAACAAATAAATGTTTTTGTATTTTTCCTTTATATGAAATATAAATGAAAACACATAAAAGAAGGCTAATACATGCAAGATCTAATGCCATAAAAGAAAGAGTTGACTATCACGGGTTCACAAAAATGTAATATAAAGGTGAACACACAAGGTAATATAAAGGGAAATATAACACCAAAAAGAAAGAGTTGTCTATCGCAGGTTCACCAAAATGTAATATAAAGGTGAACACACAAGGTAATATAAAGGGAAATCTAACACCAAAAAGAAAGAGTTGTCTATCGTGGGTTCACCAAAATTTAATATATAAAAGAGGGGTAGATGTGATGTGTGTATATAGGATTGGGGAAGATAAGATCCTCTTCAATACCCAAATTCCCAAAGGAAATATCCAAATTGATCAACCAAAAGAAAATGGTCAATGCATAAATGAATCACTCGATGAAGAATATGAAGAAAGGAGAAAACCTTATATTCCATTATGGAAAGGAAGTATTGAAATCCTAATTGAATTTGAAGACAAATACTAACCTCAAAATATTCTAGATCTGGAAAATGTTGTTTTCTAGTGTCTATACTCAATTTCGGGGAATTCTATAACTGAATATGGCCTAGAAACATAGAGACAGAGAAAACCCAAAAACCTTCTGCTTTTCTAAGAAAGGTCGACCTTGACCCAAATACAGGGGTACAATCTTACCTTGGGACACAATCTTAACCCTTTAAGTCGACCTTGACCTGCACTGCTCTGACGGAAATTTTGTTTGGGGATCCTGAAAGTTTTCTGAAAGGGTACTCAGATCCGCATTGTAATTCATTGTTCTGCACCTGTTCTTGTAATAAAAATGGTTTTGTTTGTTTAAGGGGAGGATTTTTCCTTGGTCAAACCCCAATTTAGGAATTAAACTTGAAATTGAATTGAAATTGCAGTCATAAACAAAGTAAATGAAATAATTCACCTTGCCTATGTTGAAACCCTTGCGGAGGATTCGAATCCTTGAATCTACAAGTATGGATGCTCAAAATGAATATAGAATTGTATATAGGATGTCTCAAATCAATTTCATTAGATCTTCAACACCAATCTTGAATGGATCTTGGAATAGGAAGAAGCTTGAATGGAAATGGATGGAGAAATCTTCCACAAAGGGGCTCTATAGAGATTGAATCCTTCAATGCCTACCAATGGATCTCCTTGATGAATTAGATCTTGAATGCTTGAATGCTTGAAGATGAATGAATTATTGAATGCTTTCTTTCTTGATAATTTCTCAGTCATGTAGTTGCTTGGTGAATAATGGATGTCAAAATGAGAGAGAAAGATTTCCTTTTATACAAGTCTAGGGATCAAAATTTTAGAGAGGCCTACATAGGAGAATTAAATTCCTATTTAAACCTTTACTCTTGGAAGTGGACCTAATTTAAATATCATTTAATATTTTACCATTTTGAATCCTGAAATAGTAAACCCAAAAGTGGGAAAATAAACTTTCCAAAACCCAACATTCAGAAACTTCTGGAACTTGAAATCTAGACCCAGGGTCAGGGTCGAGATCAAATTTGATCTAGGTTGAGGTCGACCTTAACCCAAAAGGTCGACCTTGACCCAGAAGGTCAAGAATCTCAAATTCTCAAGATCAAGTGCCAGAAACAGGCTAGAAAAAGGTGGAAAGAGAAGTAGAACAGGGGAGAAAAGCCAGATCCAATTCAAAGACCCATTCAAGGCATTTGACATGACCCCAAACCACTTACCCAGAGGGCTAAACCGGTCCTAAATGGAAGTGATTCCATTTTCCAATGATACACAATGATCCAGATGTGTAACCCAAGTAGCTACATACTCTCTTACAATATGTCACCATCCTTGCCAATAAAATAATCATGGATCTCTTGAAAGAAAATCTAGAATAAATAGAGAAAAACTATAAATTGTAAACTTACCTTCTACAAACACCTCAAAGAAGAAACACCATGTCAATCATGGTCTCATTGTATAAATTCCATATGAAAAGCCATAACAACACCCAACCCCATTCAATCTCTTCGCTAAAAAAATACTTTTGTATCATGTGAGAATCCAACATGTACATGCCTCTAAAACCAAGGAAATAAAACTCACATTAACCATTTCCAAAAAATGAATTTGGACCAATAAACCATATCCTAATATACTCATAATGACATCATAATATCAACTCAAATGTGTACAGAAATAACCAATGCCAAATATTTCTCAAAATGAATCCTCTAGAACTAACTATCTATCCATTGATCAAAATTCATATATATCAAAGATAAATCATAAACATAATGTACTTGAAAGTAACAATGAGTAATACCTCTCAAATAGTAAATTCCTAAGTAGACCAAGAGTGGGGAACGAGAATGTTCATCCAAGATATTCAAGTCACCATGACTCATCCAAGAACAATTTGCTCTCAAGGCTATACCAGATAAAAAAACCTTGGTCTTCCTCATGAAACCACAAACCATCTCAATACATGAATCCAATCACAAGAGAACATCCATCATCACCTTAATTTCCATGTATCCATGAGAAGCTATAATTGGTCAATTGATCTTAAACTCCAATTTATGAAACATAGTACTATCATGAAGTAATCAATAAAATTATCATGTAATTACAAATATAACCAAAGAGGATCATTTTCAAAGTTATAATAGTAAAATTAGGAACCTAAACATGACATCATGATCTAACCATTTCATCCTAAGAAATTACATCTAATAATGCAAGCATCCTAGTCATAAGATAATATGTATCATGTCAAAACACAAACTAGTATGCAGAGAATAATATGACACAATACTAACTTATTACAAACCAAGAATCAACATCTCCAATCAATTTATCATAACCACCTCCTAATACTGATCCAACAAATGTGAAAGAAAACTTCTTTGAAAATAAGAGATCTAATAGGACCTCCAAACTTATACACATTAAAGAAGATCATCAATCATCAAATGGTTAATTCATATAACTTCCAAAAACCCCCCATTGAATTGTGATTGATTCACACAAGAAATTTTGATAACACCATCCCCTAAATGGAGATCTTATAGGTATAAAGATACAATTGAAAATGTCATAAACATCAAGTGAAATTGAGACCCAAAAACCAAGTAGATACAACCACCAACATACAATCAAGAATACATATCCAACACCACAAAAAGCTCACTATCAAAATATCCTACTAAAATATGTAACCAATGAATGTAACCAAACCATCATGACATTGTGATAAAACCACATGCTAGACAATTCTCAACAATTGACTAGTCAGGTACTTAAATCATCATTCATCCTCTCATTTTAAGGAAAAATATACTCATGCACAAATGATCATAGACAAGTCCAACTAACAAATTATGCATCAACACTTAATCAAACCTTGTGGTTATAGACAATTCACATCCAATTCATCCCACTACAATCAAATGGGTGGCCTACCCTCACAACTACATAACCAAATCATGAATATCTATGATAGGATGTATTACTTTTTATTTGATGCCTAGTTTGAGATAAAATATAATGCCAAGTTGGGTTTTGATGCTAAGTAGGTCAAAATGGAGGTTATACATGAATTAATGATTTCTTATTTTTAGAAAATAACAAGGAATCTTCATGGGTGGTATTTGAAACTATACTCATATTAGATGCCACCTTTGGGAAGTTTTATAACACCATTTTCAAAAGTATTCATTATTTCTCAAATTTTTCATTTGGTAGTACTTAAAAATAGTTATTTTATTAAGTGGACTTGTTTGGTAAGTGCAAGAAGTTGAGTCCGCCTTTAGAGGAACCTTTTGCACATGAAACCCACTTTTGGTGGAAGATGTTTTCTATGGAATTTTATTTCCAAATTAAAACTCACTATAGATATGATTGCATAAATGCAAAATATAAAATTTTGGTTTAGTTGGACTAATTTTTCTATTTTTTAAATAATTTATGATAAAAAAGGTATATTGTTACTATAACTGATGGTGATGATGAGAAGACCAACCAAGATCAGAGAAATACAAGATAGTAGAAACGTTAGATAAATTATTATCTTGTCATTGATGTCAAGAAATTGATATTTGGTTTACATTGTGTTTCTATATCATTCAGAGTATGATATAAGAAAAATGAGTTAAGAAGAAGAAGAAATGAGATGTTAAGAAGATGAAGAACTTAAATGGGAAACTGATAAAGATCGGACAATGTTAAGGTTATGTTGATATAATTTTTTTCTACCTAACATGATTATATCAAGTTGGTAAAGTATGGTAATGAAGATTAGTCAAGTTGATAAGAAAAATATTTTTGGCTACCGAGAAAAAAATGTCACTTGGTAAAAGACAAAATGTAATTCGGTAAAAGAAGGAAAGTTTCAATAAAGGCAAAGGAACTCAAGACACCAAGATGAAACTTTTATCCACCAAGCTAGATATAGGAATTAAATACAAGGATTTGAATAAAATTTAATGATTAGCTATGATGAGATGGAAGATCATGATGATAAAGGAAAGTTAGTTAAGAGATCTACGATCGGGAAAAATCAAGATGATGATCTATGACTTAGATCTAAATGGTAAAAAATAGAAGGAACAAGTATCAAGAAATTTCAAGTTCTTAGGTGATGAGAAAATGTGTTATCAAGATCCAGATTCAATATATAAGTTTGTAAAATGAATTGGACAGATGAGTTTAATCAAAGGAAAACGTAATAGAGGAGATTAAGCGGAAAAACATATCTATATAAAGGATGGATTTGTATGAACAAATGGCTGGAAAATTGAAGAGTTGATAAGTCACCGACTGATGCAGTCAAGAAGGAAAAGATATATTCCAAGTCAGAAAGTAGAGTTTGATGAAGTATTGAAGTCAGTGGAAAGTGAAGAATTGAAGTGAAGATAGAAGAGTGGACAAAGGATTTGGTTATGCAAAGATACTTGCAGATTTACAGGCCAAATTATTTACTATTTATTATTAGCATTAGTAATAGAGAAATATCCTAACCAAGTGGACTTAACAGTATTATTGTAAAATCCTTGAAAAAAATAACATTCTAAAGAGTGTTCAAACCCCTCTAATAATGCCACTCTTAATAGGGTGAAGACCCTAACAAATCTAAGGCAAATCCCCTAACCGGGTCACACCTAGCAATGTGTATAGTAATCTTTAATAGGATTGGCTTTTAACTGAGCATACTTCAGAAGAATATTTTGTTGGAAATTTGACTTTAATTAGTATATATGACTAAGTTTTATGTTTTCATTATGGCACAAAAATCATATGAAGTTTTGTAGTCAGCGCACCAACTTGGAAGATCATAATTCGGCTAAGTATAGAAGACATAGCAGAAAGAGAAGCACCTGATGATCAAAGCATCGACACACATGTGTATGATCAAGTTTTGGGATGTGCCCTTGGATATAAGATTTTGAGTATGTTATTATGATAATTCTAAGAACGCATGGTCAGATTTGATAGTATCGATAAGTTACAGCAAGTCTAAGTGACACTGGTAGTTAAGCGACAGAGTAGAACAGAGCATGTAGCTAACAAATAGTTTTTTATTAGTGTATATCATTTTGTTTTGTAAAGGCTATGCACCTATTGTAATAGTGATGTAAACATGTTATTATCATTGTATGTAAACATGCTTGAGCCAATTAATTTGGAAGCATTGTATGTGTTAGGTTTTAGGCCGACACAGTAGTTAGTTCTGGTTGTGCCCATTCAATGTGTATATATATGACATGCATTTTTGTATTTAAGTGACATATAGTATGGAAGATATATAGAAGATCATAAGTATGCGAGTTCAGTCAGTATGAGATAAAGCTCTAAAAGAAGATAGAGCATCAATGCACAAAAGGACCTGATCAGACAACAGTGTCAAAGTAGCAGTTCACCCTTCCATATATAGTGTGTATCTGATAACCAGGAGGTTGTAGCCTTCTTCATTGAGTAGTGAGATCTGGCAGTGAGCCTTCCACCCCTAACAGGGTTTGTTCTATCAAGACTCCTAACTAAGTCATTATATTCAACTTTGTAATGACTTCTCCTAACAAGGAAAAGGAACTCTAACAAGTTCATAAGACTAATACAATTATTCATGGGTGTTAATTCCCACTGGGGTTTTTCTTTGGCCAAGGTTTCCCCATAAACATATCTTGTGTTATGTGTTATGGTTGAATGTTTCATTTTCTTTACTATTCATTTCAGTATTTAAGTAATTTGGCTAAGTTTCAAGAATCAAAAAATCATTAATTATAGAACATTGATTCACCCCCCCCCCCCTCTCAGTGTTCCCATTCTTAACAATTGGTATCAGAGCTTTGGTCCTCTAAGATAAGTTTAACCACTTGAGGAGATCATGGATACAGAATAAGTGAAACATCTAAAGAAAAATCTTGAAGTAGCTCTTGAAGATCTTACCAGAGCTAAAAAGGAAATTGAAGAACTGAAATGGAAGGTCAGTGGCTCACAAGTATTCATCAAGAAACTAAGAAAAGATTTGAAAAATTGTTCAACCAATGATTTGGGAAAAATTGGTCAAAAAGTTGAATGAAGAAAACACATCTCTGAAGGATCATATTGAAGATTTGGATGAAAAGTTAACTAATAATCAGGAAGCCTATGAAGAACAGATCAAAGAAAACAAACAGTTGGATGAAGAACTTATGCAAGAAAACATGAAAATCTTAGAGTTAGAAAACATCAAGAAAAAGATGGAATCTGAGTTGACATAAGCAAAGAATCATATTGACAAATTGCACACAAGTATTGATCTATTAGATTCTCAGATATATGCACAAAGGGTAAAAGGAGATTTCAGTGGTATTGGATTCAATGAAGCACAAATTCAAATCAATACAATGCAATAAAGATTGAAAGCATCTGAAGAATCTACAAAAGCTAAGAAGACTGAAAATAATACTGAAGCTAAAGATAAATGCAAGCCAGTAAATAGAACTTGTTATGCCTATAACAAGCATGGACATATAGCAAGAGATTGTAAAGAGGTAAGACCTTTCAATGGTTATTGTTATTCATGCAATAAATTTGGTCATAGAGCTATGAATTGTAGATCAAATCAAAGAAATCAGACACAGCACAATCAGAGAAATCAACCACAACAAAATTCTAGAATTCCTCAGAACATCACATGTTAGATATGAAATTACAATGGTCACACAACTAGACAATGCAATATGGTAACTCACATCAATGCGCCAAGGAATATAAGGCCTCCAGTCAAGTCTCAAGGATCAATATTGGATGAATCTAGAGAAGTCAAGTTTGTGAAAGCTACAGAAGGTGCGATAAAGATCTGGATGGAAGTAAAGAAAGACAGTGTCAATGATAAAGTAGTGGATGCATCTGCAATGGATGCACCTTCTACTTCTGGATAAATGACCCTCATGTTCATAGGGGGAGCTAGATAATCTCTAGACCCCTGCGCGGCTGGTATACTCACCATCAGAGTATGCACCTTTTGTTTTAGTTATTTGGTTGCTAGTTGATGCAGTATACAAGATTGCACAGCTTGATTGACAGTAAGAAATAAGATTAGAATTCACTGTTGCAACCCATATTACAATGGCAAGCATTAATTGCATAAAGTTGATTTATTAGTCACCAGAGATCTATTATCTTCACTTTTGCATTCGAGATCAAGCCTTTGGAGAGCACAAGAGATCATAGTAGCAAGTATTGAAAGATTGGAGTCGTTTCATCAGCAAAGAAGTGTTAAAAATTTTGTGGAACCCTAGCTTAGACACATCATTTTAGAAACCCTTTGGAACCCTACTTAAAAATTGAAGCAAGTAAGTAATGGAAACTCTAGTAGTCTTTGATGTCATAGAAAGGAAAATATATGTATTCAAGAAGCATCCATTTAAGTTAGTGCTAGATGATTTAGAAGGAGCATTTTCTAGAACTCTGATGGGAGTTATGCATGTTGAATATATTCACACTTACATCTATTGTAAGAAGGATCCTATAGGATTAGACATGATAAGGTTGCACATTAAATCAATGGTTAATCTAGACTTCACTTTCAAGGATGAATTTGCGCACTTTACAAATAACCCTATCATTGAGTATGTGATTGTGTATGAATTATATGAGTTGGAATGGATCAAGATATTACTTAGTAGGATTCATGATGATTTTTTTGGATTGGAGAAGTCCCTGTTGGCATAACAACTAATTGCATTCATGAGATGACCAAACTTTCTAAGATCGGTGCCATTCTACCATTAGGTAAAGATGTGAGGAAACACATTGAGTGGACATGTAAGTCCAAGAGTGATAAGAGTGGCATGAATATTGATCCCATTGAGGAGAAAGACATAAAACTCATTGCTATGACCCTAGGATACAAGTTCCAGCATGCAAACAAAGTAAAGAGTGTATCTACAACTACAATTCTGGCAGCTATAAGGATAGTAAAAGAAAATGGAGAGTTTAACCTCTGTGAGATCTTGCGTGTATAGTTGTTAGACAACATAAGAGCCATAAAACATGATAAAAGAAAAATATTCAGATTTGGCTCACTGATTACTTACATGTACTTTCATATAGTTAGAAAAGTTTATGATCTCTATCTTGACAAGAGCATACCTACATTGCCTCAAATTTCATTCAAGGCAATATCAGAGAGTACTCTAAAGGACTACATGGAGCTAGAAATCAAGACATTCAGAATCAAGATGCAAAGAAGGTACATGATACCTGAGAAGATACTGGAGAAATACAAGGACATCATTTGCTTCATGGTGGAAACAGTTACTACATGCATGGAAGCAGTTGAGCCTAGGACAAAATGGATTCATCCACTTGGCTATGAAGTTGATGAGCACATTTTGGAAGGTTATAAAAAAGTCCTCCTATCTGGACTTAAGGATCCCAATGAACCTAGATGGGGAACTTATGAAGAGAAGACAAGACAAGTTGATTATGTCTTATACAGTGTTGCGACAAAGAGAAAAGCATCTAGAATTACCTTAGATATTTTGAAAATTCATGGTGTTACCCAAGAATACTTAGACAAATCAAGGGAAGCCAATATTGCTATACAACTTGAGAGCGCACCCTCATCTGAAGTGAAAATAGAAAAATCTGATGATCCAAAGGAGAAGAAGAAAAAGATTAATGTCAGCACCTCAACACCCACAATCACAGTTGATCTAGAGTCCACTCCACCTCCTAATCCAAGCAAGGTGTCTAAAAGGAAGAAGCGAACCGATGCAAGCCACCCATTCTCAAGGACAACTAGAAGCAAAGGAAAGAACACTCAAGCACCTCCTGAGGTAGGATTCAGACCGAATTTGGAAGTCTTGAGAACTAGAGTAGTTGATGAAGGAAGGATAGATCAAATTACAAAATTCTATGAAAAATATCATGAGATTGACAAGTCATAAATTCATTCTATGATTATCAAGCATATGATTAAGTTCAAAAAGTCAGTTTTGGAACTTAAGACAGTCATTCCTGATCAAGTATGGAATATACTTGAGTCTTTGAAAAGACAAGCTACTAAAGAGAATATTAGAATAAGAGAAAATACATTGGGTGAAAACCTCCCTGTTTGTTCACTGGAAGAGAAAATATTGATGTTAGATTTGGTAAAGCCACATCTAAGAACAAAATTAGAACTCTGCAAATAATGAACAAAGATTATGAGTTGGTTGCGAAAGAGACAAAGAAAGATTTTGAAAAAGTGTTTTTGGAAAGACAAATGTACCCTCCTACTACGCCTACAACCCAAGTTCCCTCTGAGCAAGCAAAATAATCTGAGATCCCAAATGCACCTATGACAGGTCCATAGGATTATGCGCCCAAGGATGAAGCTAAGGATGAAACAATTGTGATTGATAATGTTGAAATATTCATGGCGGCGATAGATAAAGATCTAGATAAGTTTGAAGAAGCCTTTGTAAGTACTGAAGAGGCTGAGGTCTTATGTGGTGAATAATCACCTATTTAACAAGAAGAAGTCCAAATTGAAGACTTAACAGGACAGGAAGAATAGAAGGAAGATGAACCTAAAGAAGAGCCCTCTTTTGAGATCCTAGTGAAGGTAAAAAATGAGTTCATGGATGTAAGTCAAAGCACACTTCTTACTCCTAAGTCATCTGTATCATTGTTGTCAAGTTTGACACCTGATACAACAAGCCTAGACTCATGGGGAGAAGAATATCTGATGAAGATAAGTGTATTGGCTATGGAGAAAGCCAAAGAAAAACAAGTAATGAGGAATCTTCTATTTGTTGAATCAGTCAGCATACTAAACAATTTATTGCCTCAGGATAAGAAAGTGATTAGTGTTCATTCAGTGGATGATGTTAGAAGCATCTTATCAAGCTTCAAAGAAAAAATTTTAAGTCTAGAAGCCTCAGCATCAAAAATTGCAGAAGAGAAATATATCAAGAAAAGGTTGAATGAATTGATAAGAAATTTATCACTTGACCTTAATTCTCTAAAGATTGGCCAAGCAATGCTGAAAGAGTTAGTAGCAAAAGGAAGGAAGATAATTACTGACTGCATGAATAAGGACAAACTCACTGCAGACATCTCTAAAAAATTCAGGAAGAAAAATCTCTAATGGAAGCAGTAAGAAAATCAGTGGAAGATCCCTCTCAAGACATAAACATGTGCAATAATGTTTATCAAGGATAGTTAGATAAAACTGAGAAGGCAGAAAAAGAGATTGCTAAGATAAGGGCTAGACAAGCACAACTATAAATGCACTAGCGCCCTCACTAGATGTACAGAATCAGAACATCAAGCATATAGATGCTACAATACTAACATATGATCAAGGTCCCTACACAGAGTTAGAAAAGATGGAGAAGATCACATATGCATTATGCACCCATCTTCAGACAATTGATGCACTCAAGGTTTTTTGGCAACAAGAAATCAAAAGCCTTCCACCCCTAACAGGGTTTGTTCTATCAAGACTCCTAAGCGAGTTATTTTATTCAACTTTGTAATGACTACTCCTAACAGGGAAAAGGAACTCTAACAAGTTCATAAGACTAATAAAATTATTCATGGGTGTTAATTCCCACTGGGGTTTTCCTCTGGCCAAGGTTTCCCTGTAAACATATCTTGTATTGTGTTATGGTTGAATGTTTCATTTTCTTTACTATTCATTTCAGTATTTAAGTAATTGGGCTAAGTTTCAAGAATCAAAAAATCATTAATTATAGAACACTAATTCATCCCCCCTCTCAGTGTTCCCATTCTTAACATATTTTCTTAGTGGGTGACAATTCCCACAGTGGTTTTTCCCAAAGCTAAGTTTTCACGTTAAATACTGGTGTTACATGTGATGAATGATTTATGTGTTTGATTTGGTGATTGTTAAAGTTTATTTACTATTGTCGGTAAATAGTAAATTGTGTTTAACCAAGTTAAACAAAGAAAAATTTTGAGGTACAGAGAATCAAGGATTACTGATTCACCCCCCCCCACCCCCACCCCCACCCCCCCTCTTTGTAATCCAATATATATAAGCGTGAAATAATAAGTTTTTTTATTTTTATAATAACTTTAATTTTTTCACATTTAAAATATATATATATATGACATCAAACTAAAGACAATTATTTTCACTTTGAAAAAAAGAAATTTTCAAAAATGGTGAATTTAGGTAAACTTATGTTTGTCGTACACGAGGGGTTTTCAAAACATAAATCATACCCAATAAAAATATAGTAGAAAATAATATATTCAACAAAAAAATTACAAAAAAATGTGTTCATCAATCTTATGTATCTTAAAAATCATATCCCAAAAGGACTTAAAAAAATACTCTAATTTAGGTCAAATTATGGTTGTCGTACACGAGTATGGAAGGTCCTAAAATAGTGATTTTTAAATAGTGGGTTTTGGAAACACCTAGTGAATATCAATTTTTATTATTTGGGTAGTAATATAAATTACATATTTAGAAAGTAGACTTTCAATACTACATTTATTATTAGTAAAAAATTTAAAGATTCAATCTTAATTAAGTGCTTTGATTTCTTAGGTCAATTGGGACGAATTATAAAAAAATAGGGAAAACAGATCTACTTTTTGGCCAAAAGGCGGACTCAACTTCTTGCAGACACCCTATCAACATAAAGTACATATTTTCTATTATAATGTAGTTAAAATTATTTCATGTTTATTATCATTGAATACTTCTATAAAGACATGCATTTCAAGTATGTATTAATCCTCAAGTTAGGTTTGATAATACATTGTGCAAGTTTTGGAGTACTAGTATTTTATCCTTAAAAAAATTCCCCTTCTAAATCATTATAATATGATACCATTTTTTATTTATTTAAAATTATATTTTTCTATGTTCTATAATAAATTTGGGCTGGATTTATGTTTTTTGTACATCAGTCCCTTGAAGATTACTATAGGCCCAAGTATTTCCACTTATCTTGCTTCTTTAAGATATTGTGCCATTAACAATTCTACACATTTGGCTTTCCAAAAAAGGTTCACATTTCTCATAAGGCTTCCTCTTATGTAAGAACATATATACAAGTGAAAAACCCTCATCATATTCTTGTAGGATTTTCTACTTTAGATGGGCAACATAAGCCTTATGAAACTATTGTTTAAGTGTCTAAAAGTTTACTTTAGTCTACATGCATGTTTGTAAGTGCTACATATGTTGAGATAATGATCATTTAGGATCCACATCCATCTTAAAGTAGGGGACAATGTTCAAAAGTGAAATGTGCATACCCATTCAATATTTCATTTAATTTTGTATATAATTTTTAAGAAATATCGTCACACTTGTACAAAATGATAAATTACAAATTATTATATAAAAGGTGGATTTTTTCTTCATGATATCCATTTGTACATAAACATATATTCCTACAAAATCTATTTATTTATTTATATACACATACACCTTGTACATTTATCTTTTCTATTCATTCTTTCTCATTTAATTATTTACCAATAAATTAGTTGTTATCTCATTGTAGAACAAGCCTATAAACTAAAAGACAATCTTATAGTCTTAAACTTATCATTGTCTAATTTGAGTTTTAAAACTTATTTAGTTATTTGACCAATCCCTTTATCCTTCTACCTTTAAAAGTACTAAATAGACTAAAAACTTCACCTTCTCATCATAGAACAAATTTATGAACTAAAAGACAACCTTATAATCTTAAACTTATCTAATTTTAAATCCAAAAGTTAAATTTATTTTACCAATCCATTTATCCCTTTGAAGATGTTAAACATTCTAAAAAAACTAACCTTTCGTAAGAACAAATTGAGTGAAATAATTGTAGTGCTCTTAATTGGATTTATTAACTAGGAAAGGACATTTCCCTACTCAGTGATTGGTCATCATTTTGGCAGCCAAAAATCCCTCTAAAAGCATCATTTAATTGTCAACTCGAGGTCATTTAACTTGAAATGGATCAACACAATATATGCACTAGTTCTTTGTAACAAACATGTATCCTATTTCTAAGAACATGATGTTGGAATTGAACATGCAATAAACAAATTTTAACTCAAAATGAAGAAAAACTTAAGCTACATGAAATAAGAACTACTCAGTGGCTGCAGGAATAGTCAACAGTTATGTATCCCTATTGGTTGTAGGAATAGTCACTGAACTTTTATAGAAAATAAAAGCACAACTATTCTATTTACTGAAAGGAAAGGATAGACACTTTCCTGAGTGTTCCCCCTCAGTTAGCATCCTTAGAGAAAATACAGGCTAAACTTCAAAATCATATTATTGAATTAGCATTGAAAATTACATTGCTAGTAAAATGATGAACTCTGATAATTGGTATTACTCCTTACTTGTTTTCTATTGTACATTCTTTCTTTGTCTATCTTCATCTATCCACTTTGGCTAAAGGCCAAAGCTATTTATTTACAACAGAACTCGACTAACTTCTAACTAACTTATCCACTTAAGGTGGAAAGCTTTTATTACTAATAGAACTCTCACAACTGAAAGAGAGTGGGAAGAAAATGGTTGAGTCAAATTGACCGAGAAACATTAATGACCATCATGCTGGATTTGTGGATCATAAAGATACTTTTCACTAGATTCATGGAACACCTTCCCTTATGGCGAACGAATCTCTTAATTGTTTCTTCCATTGCTTCGTGCTTCTGGGACTGAATCAGTCTTCACCGGAACCATTAGGAAGAATCCTAGTGGAGTGTAAATTTTCTCCTAGATCTTTGGGTCCTTCAGAAACAACTTCTATTCCCATAGAAAGGATGAGCTCAGCACATGAAATCAATCAAATAATCATTATCCATAGTCAATGCATCCATGGTTCATTAAATACAAGCCAACAACATTCCTCATATGGTTGTAGGAAAACAAACAGTAATGGTTGCAGGAAGATAAAGTCTCAAAGGCACATATCACTTAACAAAATAGTAAGTAGTAATTATGAAAACTATAAAAAGAGTTTTGATTACATAAAAGAAGGTTTTGAAAGGACCTGAAACCTTTTACATCAAGATTACAAGATAGGCATTAAAGTTCCAGCAGAAATCATGCACCAGCACCAAAAAGAGACACAGAAAAAAACCAAAGTCCTTAGACAAAAATAAACAAATAAAAAAGGATAGCAAAAGGATAGCAAGACAGTAACCAGCTATCTAAATACATTTCATAAGGTCTGTCACCTGTTCAGCCAGCATCTACATATTGGCAGAGGACGCTTTGAGCTCCTTAATGTCTTTGTTCTTATTATCCTCTAGCTTCTTGAACCTTGATCTTATTCTCTTGCTAGGACCATGATCCTCCTTGACCTCGATGTTCACCTGCTTCCCTTTCCCCTAGTCCATTTTGTCCACCAAAATCTTTACATGCTCAGCTGAAGCCTTAAGAATGGAAAAGCTCTGCTCCACAATATTACCAACCATTTTCTCCAACTTCTCGACTCTATTTTCCATAGTTTCAATTCTCTTTTTCATCCCCTCTCCATCTTCAATTTTCTCCTCCATAGCAATGATTCTGTCATTAAAGGCAGAAAGCCCCTCAGCCCTGCCAACTATCTCCTTCAGCTCATCTATGCAAGATTTATTATAATATATTTGTTGCATTATAAACAACTAAGTATTGAATAATCCATGAAAAGGTTCTTATAGTTACTACTTAAAGTCTGTAAAACCATATGAAAATGTTGCTAAGACATAGTTTAAAATATGAAAAAATTAGGGCTCATCAATAATAATAAAATCACACAGGAAAATGACAACTAATTCTCTAATGATATCAAACTTTAATTTATATGAATTTCTACTCAGTTAAAAACTCTAGTTAAATGCCTATGTCGTAACAATAGCAATTCATTAAAGTTGTTTAAATATGAGAAATCTTGTTGTCTTTTTCTGAGTAGCAGAACCTCCCACTATTCTTCATTTATAGGTGCTATTCTGAAAAGAAGAATACACAAGAAAATGGCAGATCGCATGGTTGTTAACTGGGTCTTGATAATTATTTACCATTGTATTTATATTTTTAGGTAGAAAATTGATTAATTAATGGGAATATCATAACATTTATATTTATAGGTAAAATAATGATTAATGTATGGGACAATTGGAATGACTATGACTCAACTCCTCTTTTATTTTTCTACTTCTCTCATGTCATTTATCAATATTTTGATTTTTGTCTTTCTTCTTCTATCTTTTTCAATATGTGTGATATTATTTTATAAACTGTAATATAAGTACACTTATTTATTAATATTTTTTGGCAAATGAAGTAGTGAATGATTATAAGTAAGATATTACATTCATTATATGAATTTAGAGAAGGGGTGAAATCAATTCTCAATTTGAATTTTTGAAATAAGGATAAATGATTGAAATAAATAGTGATATAAGAAATTTGGCATGCAAAAAAATATTAAGAGATTTTATAGTTAATTTTTTTTTTTTAAATGATATCATTTTTATGAATGAGTAAAAATGAAAGTGTGGTGGATTTCACCCTCTTCCCGCTAAGTTGGAAACTTGAGAGTGTGTCTTAGTGGAGATTTGTGATGAGAATTCACAAGGGAATCATTGAGTTTAGCACCTTTTATATAAATTTTCATTGTAAGTTCTTTTTTCCCCTATACTATGTGGAAACATCATGATTTTACCCCATGTGACATATTGAGTTTTTTTTAATTTATTTACATTAGGTACATCATGTCATCTCTCATTTACATGTCACTCTTCTATGGATTTGGACCTTTTGTTTCATCTTTACGAATTTTAACTTACCTTAATGCCTTATCTTAGAACCTTTCATCATAGTTTTTATTCTATATCATTATCCCTATTTCAAATACCACTAGGGACTAAATTCCACTTTGATATTGGTGCACTCGTGCATTTGGATGCCACATTATGGGGCATCATATAATATTACTCGATATAGCTACATTAGTGTTATTATACTTTTAAAGGCCCAACTAATATTCTATTAACCTCACTATGAACACCATTATTATTCAACAATTATAGGTTTAGTACATGTTCATGCACATGATGAATTCTTTACACTTATTTCTATATAGTTCAATTTTTTTTATGTTATATGGATGTGATTTGATGCTTATGACATGATGTCTACAAAGAAATAACTAGGGCCACAACCTACATCATATTATTAATTTTATGTACATTCCAATAAGAGTTTTTAGACCATATATATGTTATTGTCTACATGCGACCAAACATTTCACAAGTAATTTAATCCTAAGTAGGTACAATGTAGAGAAATATTGTTAGAATATAACAAAGAGACTCTTATAAAGCATATATATTTTTATTCTTTGGTTTACATTCAATTTAATGAGAATACTCAATAACATTAGGTTATTAAAGAAAAGAAAATATTGACTGTGCACACTTTTAGTTAAGTGTTTTGGCTTTGAAGACTATATTTGGACACCATATTGAAGTAAGTTGTAGTGGTGATTTAGAGTTCTAATCAGTGCTACCATATTGTTAAAGACTATATTTTTCATGCTTGATTAACCCACATTGATGTACACTATTACTACATTTTTGGCTTGGAGAATATGAGGGTCATGGTTCAAATGATAGATATATCGATGGATGCTACATATGTTTTGATAAATCCTAAGAAAGTAAATAAGTTAAAATACAATATGATGGACATGGATATCAAACCCTAACATTTAGTTAAATACTATGTTGTATATCCCTTATGATTCTTATAATGCATATAACAAGTGGGATATTTGTAGGACTAGGGAAAAAGGTATTTTTGTACACCTTGAAAGTTATAGGTCTAGATATATTTATTTAAAATTTAATGATATTGTAAATAATGTACCCAAATAGAAAAGGGTGCTCCACTTGGATGAAATCTTGATATTGAAGTACACAATGTCATGGTAGCAACAAGAGGAAAAATTGACTTGAGAATATGACCCTAGGAACCTTTAAAAAAAGATGAAAATGAAAACCAATTATTTATTATAATTTATAGTTTTTAAATTTGTACTTTTTAAATTGAAAATATTAATTAATTAATTAATTTTTAAAGAAAAATATGATAAATTTGAAATGGCATACATACTTACATACATACACTTAATTTTGACTTTAATTCTTTTTCTAAATTAAGTAGATAATAAATTTAAACATAATAATCTCACAATGAAAAATAATATTACAATTATTTTAGGTCGTTTTATTTGGGACTTATATGCGAGGTTTATAAAAAGATATTAATTTAGATAAAATAAATAAATACAAATTATTTTGGATAAATTATAAAAAATATATCTTTACTAAACTTCATCATTATATCCATCTTTCTACCAAAGGATTTCAAAATTGCTTTAAATTTTTTGTTGCAAATATGAATATTGTGTCGTCATTGATTTCAACGATGGTCTGAAATGTGTATTTGGATGTCTTGGGACTTATTTGGAGCATTGGAGAAGGTTTCAATTATTTGGGCAAGAAAATGGCTAAGTGTGACTATTCTAATGAGCAATTTGTTAGACAGTTATGTTCTTCTCTTTGGTGATGGTAGATATCAAAGGTTGACACATCTTAGGTTTCATGGTTCCATTTAGTTCACAATTATGTTTGCAATTTTCTTTAAGTTTCAGCATGATAGAGACAGTATAACAATACATAGGAATGTTTTGCATTCCTTCGTCTTTAGGTGATCTGGTATTGCAACCCTTAGATATTGATATGTTGTATTAGGTGATGCTATGTTGAGTATCTTTAGCAGTTTTTTATGCATTCGCTATATTTTGTATTTGTTTGGCTAATGCACATTAGTGGTGTTATCTTTTGGGGCTAGCTTAATGTATTTTAGTCCATAGAATAGATTCAATGTCAATGGTGATGATTTAGGAGTGATAGGAAGGTGTGCCAGCATGGTGTGATGCCTCACATTTCTTATTTCCCTTCTACATGCTTTGGAGAGTGAAATTGGCCTAATGATCTAAGGATTGCTTGTTACATATAATTGGACTGACCTAATTGATGTTATTTTGAGTTGTGGTTGATATATGAAGGAGAATATGCTTTGGATATCAAAGCATGATTGGTGTGTAACTGCATATGATATATTATGAAGTACGAAGGTGTCAATATGTAGACAAGTAGTAATGAATTTAGGTGTAGATGTATGAACAATGAACTGTAATTTGTATTTATGATAATGTGCTTCTCATTAGTCCAATCAAAACAATTCATTGTAACCATTACCAATGTACCTTTCCTTTATCTTTAGTGACTAGCAAGTCCTTGTATCTTGCCCTAAAGTTGTGCACCTTAGTCTACAAGTCCATATCAGGAGTAGTGAGCTCCTTGGCCTCTTTCCTAAAGCATTGTAATCAGTTCTTCATATACTGAGTGTGATTATCGCCATGGTTTTTCCTACACTGGGTTTTGTTTTAGTTATTTATTTTAGCACATAAGTTAAATGGAATGAATAGTTGATAATTGGTTAAGTTTTAATACATACTAATTGACCTCTGCCCCCTCTCAATATCTAAAAGTGTTCAACATAATTTACTACTTATTTTTTGGAATAGTTTAAAAAAAGATATCATTTTATACATCTTATATCAAAAAGATTATCATTTAGATATTATAATAAACTATATGTTTTAAAAATATATATATAATCTTACATTTTGCAATATTTCATATTTTCACACTAAATCAATATTCTATGTATAGTGCTTAAAATTCATGTACCCTAACTATTATTAACTTTGGTGTCAAGAAAAAGGTTGTCACTATTTAGCCAAAAGGAGAGCTTACTATCTTCTAAGCTTGGTGCTATATAAATGTAATGTTCAATGATTTATGAATACTAGTACCATATCATATATTCATATATAAATATAGATTAGAAATTATTTTACGTTTCCAAGTTTACATCTTATACCCTAGTTCTATTTTAAATTTCCTATTGCATGATTTATCCTTTCAATTTGCATGCACTTTATTGTTATATTGACACTCATTTCAAATTCTATTTTTTCCTTCCTACACTCAAATACCATTATTGGGTTTTCTTTTTTTCATTGTTCTTATGCATTTATTCATGTTTTCCCTCTTTGATTTCCTATATTACTTTTATTTATCCTTTACACATTTTATTATTATTTTCATACATGTTATTTCTTCTTCCTTGTACTGAGAAGTCATTATCATGATATCATTATGTTATTCTACTTAGAATTTATTCATTGGGCTTGTAACATTGTTATCTCATTTTTCCTAAAGCTTATTAATTTCATATTGTTATTATATATTTATAGTTAGAGCTTCTACATTATTCATTTATGGATTATTGTTAGAGCCTCCACAATTGTTTTTACATTGATACATCATACTTCTTAGAGACTTAGATATGGGATTCATATATTGAAAGATCTTACTCTCTAGAGTCACAAGTGTTATATTTATAATATTATGTAACATTCACTCCTAGAGATTTATCTCTTTGTCCTACATTATTCTACTCTTAGAGCCATGCATGCTATGTGGAAACATCATGATTTTAGCTCATAACATTTTGGCTATTTTTTCTAAAAAAATTCACTAGGGACATTATGTCCTTCTTGGGCTCTTGCATGGCTTTGGGCCCTTTTTTATCTTTAAGACTTTCATCTTGTCTTTGTGTCTTATCTTATGACCTTTGATCATATTTTTTATTAGATATTTCATTATCCCTATTTCAAATATCACTAGGGATTGAATGCTCTTTTCATATTTGTGCACTCATGCTTTTAAATGCCACATTATGAGGCATATACCTATTTTAGTACTTGATATACCTACATCAGTGTTGTTACACTTTTAAAGACCCAACTATAATTATATTAAACTTATTGTAGATAATACTCTTAATCACCTATTATATTTGTAGCACATGTACTTACATGATGCATTATTTATACTTATTTGTGTACATAGTTTTATAAATCTTATATTTCAATCTTAAATTGTATTTACTTTTCATGTTGTATTTTTTACTTTTAGAAATTCCTTGTTTCCTATGTATACATCCAATTTCTAAGTGACATATTTTTTGGGAATTAAGATTTTTTAATCTTTACAAGTACTTGATTTAACTATTTTATTATGAAATATTTTCTCACAATTGTAAGTCATATATTGGTTTTATTTTATTTCAATATTTGAGCTCCACCTCAAATAGGGTGTGAGAGTCTGTGTAAGATACATAATCTCAAGTATTGGTACTTTTGTTGAATTGTAAGTACTCATAACATAGAAAAATATGGTAGATATGTAGTGCACTTCATTTTTGCTTTTTTTAAGACAAGTAAAGATGACATCTTATGGGATGTAAGAGGTTAAAAGTGGAATTTAATTTGGAATCATGGCCAACTATGCTAGGATTTATTATTTGTGATATGGTTCCCATGCCTTATTGAGTGCACATGTTGAGTGGGTCAAATTGGAGGTTATAGGTGAGCTAATGATTTACTTTTTTTAGCATGTGAGAAACTATCTCCATAGATAACATTGGAAATTATGCCCAAGTTGGATACCACCTTAAGGGTCCATTTGTTTTCTGGAATTAGACTGGAATTGGGATTGTCAAATCCCAGGAATTGATATTTTTGATGTATGTGTTCAAAACATGAAACTGGAATAGGGATTTGTTAATTCCTATTTACCCCTAAAACTAGCATTTAAATATTCCATCTAAATAGGTGGAATTGTGTTACCATGACTGATAGTAATGTTGAAGATTGATTATCTGATGGTGATGATGATGAAGACCGACCAAGATCAGAGATATACATGATAGTAGAAAGGTTGGATCCATTATTGTCTTGTCATTGATGTCAAACAATTGATTTTTGGTTTATATTATGTTATCGTATTATTCGGTAATGATATAAGTTGAATGAGTTAAGAAGAAGAAGAAATGAGATGTTGTGAAGTTGAAGAACTTAAATGGACAATTGATACAAATCAGAAAATGATTATATTATGTTGATATAATTATTTTCTACCTAATATATGATTATGTTAAGTCGGTAAAGAATAGCAATGAAGATGTAGTACCCACCCGTAGGATGCTCTTAGTTTGCTTTATGTTTCAGATGTGTGACCGGATTCTTGTAGGTCACTTTTCATGTGATCGGTTATTGTTTCATTAATGATGATTATGGATTATTATTATATGTTTATCATGTGTATGTATAGATTGAATGATGATGTTTCATGATGATAGATCACATGTTTTATATTGATTATGATGTACTTACCCCATACTTGCATGTGTATGGTGATTATGTGTCTGTATATGTTTGACGTGTTTGTGTGGTAGAGGATGGAGGCGTAGTTACTTGCATAGTCGAGATCCACACATCTGATCGTACCCTATCATTGTCTATTATATATTGTATGTACATGCCTCATCTTGTGATGGCAAGTTTGCAGGTACAGGGCATCGTCTTCCCTGAATTGGCAGGAGTGAGCGTGCCCACAAACATTCATCTCAATGGTAAAGAGGGGAGATAATACACAGACCCAAACCCTAACCTAAACCTAATTTGTCCCAGGTTTGGACAAGTACCAGTATGACTACCCTACCCGAATTCACCTGGTTGGCATGAATTCGTGGATCCAGTTCTTGAGTTTGTGCATGATTTCAGTTTGCTTGATTTATTGTGCTTGATTTTATTGTGTTTGATTCAGTTGAGTTGTGAATTATTTAGGTGATTTTATATGATTATCTATGTTAGGACTATAATTGAATTTAATAATTTAATTATGTTCCTATGTTTAATTTGGAAAATTATCTAAAGTCGATTATTTGATTCATTGGAATTAATTGATTATGTAATCATAATTAGGATTATTTATGTTGAGTGCATTATTAAATAATTGAATATTTAAATGCATGCTTTAGGACGAATTAAATATTTAATTTATTTAATCTGGTTTTAATTATTAACATGTGCTCAAATGGTAAATGTTTAGAATTATGCTTGTTTATATTATTAAATAATTAAATAATTAATTGCATGAAATTTATGATGCGTTGATTATTTAATTTATTTAATAAATGAATTTAAATTAAAACATGTGCAAAATTGGAAAAAGAGTTTGTTTCAAAAAAACAACTAGCTTTCAAAAGTCAAGTTGAGTTGTGCTTTTAAAAGATATTTTAAATTAATTAATTGTAATTACTTTCAAATTTGGAATTGGAGTTGAATTAGGAGTTGTCTTATGAGTCATTTCTGATTTGGAGTTGAACTCGGAGTTAGCTGTTGAGTTGTCTTCTGTGATTGCTTGGATTTTGGAATTGAATTCCTATTAGGAGATTTTTGCTTTCATTTTTGGAGGGAGGTTTTGGAGAAGATTTTTGGGGAAGCTTGTGTGTTTGGCTTTTTGAAGATTTGTGGAATGTTGTGGCTGCATGTTGAATTGAATTTCTCTATGCTTCTAAATTGGACACCTGGTTGCAAATTAGTTTTCAGATCTGCAGATTGTGTTTGAATTTGGAGAGAATTTGGTTCTCAGATCTATAGGGGTTTCCATTTTAAATCCATTTCTGGCATTGGATCTAAGGTAGGCATTGTATTTTGCATGTTATCTATGTTTTCACATCTATTTGTCTTTCTGTACTTTTATAGTTTTCTATGTTTTCTATTTGGTAGATCTATGTATTTGATAGATCTGGGTATTTAGAAACCCTTGTGTAGTTAATTTTTGTATTTTATTATTACTTGGCATTGTAGTGTTACTCTGGCAAAATTTTGTTAAATAATGCTTCATGGTTATCCTAGAAGATGATAAATTAAACTCTGTTGTATAGTTTTATTATAGTATTGGAAGAAAATTTGATTCTATTGAGAAAGAAAATCAAATTGCTTTAAAAACCCAATTTGGGTACAAAAGTCAATTCTGGTTAAAATATATATTCTCTGTTTAAAAATAAATACTGTGCACAAATTCTTCATGATTATAGTAAATTGTTGTGTATGGTTTAAGGTTGTTGATGGGGAAAGAATAGATTCTTTATTAAAAGAATCTAATTGTGAAAAAGATTGTGTGTGTGTGTGTGTCTATATATATATATATATATATATATATATATATATATATATATATATATATATATATTAATTCTTATTAAAATATATATATATGGCTTTGCATATAAGTTAAATCTTATAAAAAAAATAGAATTGAAAAAAAAAAGTATATTTTCGGAATTATGTTAAAAAAAAATTATTAAGTTGTGGTGGGTTGGGACCACCTATCCCCTACCCATCCACCTCACGGCACCCAAGGGTACCATGAGCAGTCCCTTTGGGACTATCACGACAAGCCTTGGGTGCTGCCATGCGCAGTACCCAAAGGTGTTGCGGTGGCAGTACCAGGGTACTGCCGTGGGGAATAGTGTCGCAAGCCCCCCCAATGTGTTTTGATTTTTTTTTTATTATAATTTAATTTTTAGTTGTTTAATTTATGTTAGTTAATTTATGTTAATTATTATTTCATTTGTAAATAATATTAAATTATTACATTTTATTTTGATTTTATTAATAATTGATATTTGTTAATTGATAATTAATTTATTTGTTTTAGGTTAATTTTTATTTGGATGTTTCTTAAATGTTTAGTATGAATTAAATATTTATACATGATAACAAATAATTGTTTAAATTAATTTTATATTTAATATAAACTTTATCAAACTATCTATTTGCCAATAGATTATGTGTATGTATGTTATTTAATTTTATAGTTCTAAATGTGAATCAATTCTATGTTGTAATATGATAAAAAAAAATATTGTTTATATAGAATTTATGTGATGGATTAATGCGTTTAGGGTATGTCTCTTGGATAGAGTGTTTATTTGTTAATGGACCACTCATTGGAAATTGAAGTGCATCTATTGAAATTGAGTCTTTTGTCCTGTCAAGTCATGGGGCAATGTTAAGGAACATTCTCTAATTGTGATAATATTGTATTGATTATGTTCCGATTATCCTAGTGGGATTCTTTGTTTATATACTTGAAATCAATTATGCTCGAAATGAAACTTTAATGCTTATGGATGGATATCAGTTATTTATAGCATGAATGTTGTCATGTTCATGCTAGTTTTATCTTCATGTACATTGTGTGATATTGGGCATTAGATGGCCCAGGGGGAAACAGAGGCAGGGATATGTTTTAGTGGATTGTATTTCAATATCTTATTCATTGTGAGTGCTTTTTATGTTTATGCTTCGATTTTATGGGCTCTTGTTGGACATTATTTGTTTATGGTATCATTGTAATCATGTCAGTTTCTTGTGTATGAAACTGCATCTAGGATTACTCGGTTGTATACCTATTGGTTATTTATGAGATTATGAGCCTAGGGGAGGTTGAATAGGTGCATCTTAGGGGAGTGGCTTACAATAGGGGTCGAGACCCAAAGTGGTCAGTACTTGGGTAACCTATTGTAGGTTATGTAATTAAGTGATAACATAGTAATTAAAATGTGTAGAGTTCATTAAAAAGATAATATAGAGTATGGTTATGATTAGAATTCCTCATATCTGAGAGAGATTATTCTAATCCCACATGGATCGTATTGAGGGTCTGGGGCCCAGAGTGGCCAATCTAGGGTAACTCAATGCTTGAGGGTCCGGGGTCTAGAGTGACCAGTCCAAGGTAACTCAAGTAGATAGACATGTGATGACACTCCCATAGCATGTAGCCTAGATCATCTCCTGAGTTTTCTGTTTATGCCTCTGGATTAGTGTGTTGGACCTTTCACTTTATATTGTGTACCTTGAGTAGAGAGCTTTCAAGATTTCTTGCTCAGTGGTTTATCCTTGTTTGGTTTTGGTCATCCGATTATGGTTTGTGGTTATCTCCTCAGCACGGTGGGGTAGGCCTTTGTGGTTCTACATGGACAAGTGGTAGTGATTCTTTACCATTTGAGATTCGACATCCTGGTGCTGGTGCTATTGATACTTCTGCAGTTGGATGCCTATTTGGTTCTTCATTGATTCTTCATTATTGGTTTCTTTTCATACCTTCATTTATGTAAACTTGTATTAGAGTATCGCATGTGATACCTAATCCGAACTTGTACTTCTTTGTTAGATTTATTATTACATACCCTGCGACATGTGCAGTGGATGTTAATTGGTTAGTTATCATGGATGTCCATGAGGATTTTATTTATTGTTGTAAGTTGTAATAGTATCATTTATGATATGGAATCTTTTGTTATCTTTCTTTATTTATATCTTTGTTCTTAAGTAATTCTATGTCATGGGACCCTCAAGTTTTGTAATCTATGTTGGATGTTGTTTCAATGTGAGTAAATGGTAATTGCTCCTGCACTGTTGATTATCTTGTATGTTAACTTTAAGAAAAAAAAATGTTCACCAAACTTAGTATCATGTTATAGGTTTATCTCTCTTGGGTTCCCTGGCGGGGCGTTACAGAAGAATTTTCAAGTCGGTAAGCAAAAGAGTTTTGGCTACCGAGCAGGAAATGTCACTCGGTAAAGGTAAAAGGTAAAATGAAGTATGTTACTTGATAAAGGAAAATGAACAAAAGACACCAAATAGAAAAGAAAGGTTTAGGCACAAAGCAAAGTTAACCAAAGAAACCACCGAGCAAGGAACCATAATTAAATAAGGATTGAATCGACATTTAATGATTAAAGTGAAGGAACAAGTTTCAAGAAAGTTCAAGTTCCTAGGAAAAGAAAATGTGTTACCGAGATCTAGATTCAAGGTATAATGAATTGGACAGTTAAGATTGATTGAAGGAAAATGTAATAGAGGAGATTAAGAGGAAAATATTGTCTATATAAATGATGGATTTGTATGAAAAAATGGCTGGAAAATTGATAAGTTGAAGGGTCACTGACTAAAGCAGTGAAGAAGGAACAGAGAGATTCTGAATCAGATAGAAGGATCTGATGAAGTGTTGAAGCCAATGGAAAATAAAGAATTGAAGTGAAGATTGAAGAGTGCACAAGGGATCTAATTAAGCAAAGATAGTTGCAAATTTATTGTTGCTTACTAGTATTTGTAAAAAATAAATCTATTAACAGAGTGGACTGAACAGTCTTATTGTAAAATCCTTGAAAAAGGTAACATTATAAAGAGTGTTTGAAGCCCTCTAACCAAACCAATCCTAACAAGGTGAAGATCTTAATGGATCTGAGGTAAATCCCTTGACCTCAGTCATACCTAATAGTGTGCATTGTAATCTTTAACGGGATTGGCTCTTAACCTAACGTACTTCAGAAGAGTATTTTCTTAATGGGTGACAATTCCCACAGTGGTTTTTCCCAAAGATGGGTTTCCATGTTAAATACCAGTGTTACATGTGATGCATGATTTGTGTGAATGATTTACTGATTATTAAAGTTTATTTACTATTGTTGGTAAATAGTAAACTGTGTTTAACTAATCTTCTATCGAGTTAATCAGAGAAAAAAAATTTCAGTATTTGGAATCAGGGATTACTGATTCACCCCCCCCCCCCCCCCCCTCCCCCTCCTCTTTGTAATCTAGAAAATTGGAGAATCAATACCAATTCCACTTAAATGGGAACTGGGGGTAAAGAATTTTGTTTAATGTTTTGAAATCCATATGCAAACAAGATTTTCCATCTTCTCATTATGAATTCCAAGTGAACCAAACGGTTCTAGCCATATTCCAAAAACCATTTTCTAGATTTAAAACTTCTAGAATTGTCAAATACTAGAATTTGACAATCCCAGAGTTATTTAATTCTGACAACCAAACGGTCCCTTAAGAAATTTTAAAACATGGGTTTGAAAACTATTTTTGGTATTTTGGATCGTTTATTAATCTATAAATTGGTACTTAAAAATAGTCTCTCATAAGTGAACTTGTAGGTACTTAGGTGCTATTTGATTGTACAATTATAATATTTTAAAGTTTATTTTCAAAGCAAGACTTGTATTGCAAGTATATATTGTAATTATCTTTAGATTTAATAATATATTGTGTATATTTTGGAGTATTGTTTTTTTTCTTAAAAGAATTTTCCCATGTAAATCATTGTAATATGGTATTATTTTTATTTTCAAAAAAAGGAATTGTATTTTTCCACCTTTTATAATAATTTTAGATCAGACTTAAGTTTATTGTATATCACTTCCTTCAAGATTAGTATAAGATGTTTAGGCATACCTTACTTCCTTACCGTTTCTTGCCCCTAACATTCCTACATGGTTAGATATGTTAAAAGGCCCACATTTACTTATGAGGCATGTTTTTTAAGTGTCTAAAAGATTATCTACCCTAGCTACTTTATGTGGTATTATTAATCCTCTCATACAGATGAGGTACCAACTATGCTATATCCAAGTCCATGTAGGAGGCATGCATCATCTCACAAACCATCCTATTCTATACTAGCGCTCAAGACATGGGTGATGAGCATAGACATCTTATTGATGTTTCTATCCTAATAGATTTTATTATGTTATCACTTTAGTAAGTTACTTGTAATAAGTTATCCTGGCAGCCACTTGTGGACTGCGATGCCTATTTCAAGCCACTCCCCACTTATACACTTAGTTAACCTACCTAGGCTCATAAATCCAATATAATATCACAATGTGTAATTAATACTCATTCATCTCTAAAAATTACCAAGGAACATAAACTAGTTTTCAACCAAAAACTACCATATCCTCAATATAATCTCAAAAGTGCTCACAACCACCTATGAACTCCAAACCCTAAATAAGGTCAGACAAAAGAAAGATCAAGATAATAATGACTCGTATGATACATGCAAAGAAATCACATATGCAACAACAACAACAATTTCGAGCCTCTGGTATAAAAATCTTAAAGCCAACCTATTTCCTTAACCCAATGAAATCACCAATCAAATACAATCCATAACAATTCATAAAATTCCCAAATAATTGGTTTGATATACTTAATCAATATAACAATTAAAATATCCCTTACAATTTAATTAACCAAAATCTCAAGTTTATTTTACAAAATAAATCCTTTTTAATAAAATATCAAACCCATTTAGTATTTATACCATTTAACAAATTAACATTACCGATAATATAAAAGTAATACTAATAATCACCTAACTATTAATTAATAATATTAACTAATAAATATTAATATTAAATTAATTATTAAACATTAATAATTATTATTAACAACTATTAATTAATATTAAAATAAATTTAATTTAAAATTAATAATACATATTATTAAATACTATTTAATTAAAATAAATTTAAATAAACAAATAAAATAAATTAAAAAATAACAAGTATTGTGGGGTCATAGGGGGTGCACCCATGACAACCCCGTCCCCCTCTCCTAAACGACAAGTCTTGCAGGCTGCCAGCTTTGCTTGCATGGTGGGGGGATGATGGCCCCAGCGCCATTTGATGTTTTTTTAGTTTTTTTAATATATATATATATATATATATATATATATATATATA
Organism: Chamaecyparis obtusa; assembly: GCA_027943335.1. Taxonomy (NCBI): domain Eukaryota; kingdom Viridiplantae; phylum Streptophyta; class Pinopsida; order Cupressales; family Cupressaceae; genus Chamaecyparis; species Chamaecyparis obtusa. The sequence continues at coordinate 535,590 of BSBK01000334.1, forward strand.
TATATATATATATATATATATATATATATATATATATATATATATATATATATTTATTTATTTATTTATTTATTTATTTATTTATTTATTTATTTATTTATTTATTTATTTCTCTGACAGAGAATTTATCTAACACTAGAGAACACTATTTTTTTATTTTTGTTTTTATTTAAATTTCAAATTTAATCTATTAACAATTATAGAAGCTTAAATTATTCAAATATCTAATTTAATTAATTTTTTCATCTGATTTTAATTTCAAAGGCTATATGCAAATTTCTAATCAAACCCTAACTGATTCACTTTCATGTTTTCTTATTGTTTTTCCAACTAAACACAGAACATCTCTAATATATATATATATATATATATATATATATATATATATATATATATATATATATATATATATATATATATATATATATATATATATATATATATATATATATATATATATATATATATATATATATATATATATATAGATACATACATACATACATACATACATACATACATACATATAATTGATTTTCTAAGACCAAAACATATAAATTTTTGTGAAGAACAACCTAGGGTTTCATCACGCATAATTTATTAAATTTTAAATCATAAAATGTTCTAGATGTGGGTTTATCAAGAATTTTTCACATGAAGTTTTAATAATCAAATCAAACCAAAATAATGGGAAATCAAGTAATATCAAAATCATAATTCAACAACATTTCAAATGCAATGTAGACAATTTCTTTTAGAAAGAAGATTAACATGGGTTTTTCAAACTCTGCCTAAAAATTCATGAGGAAATCTGAAACAATAATGACCAAATTAAAGACTTGATGATTCCAAAATACTCCTAAGCTTTGAAAACAATTCCTCAAACAATACAAGCATTTTTCTCCAAAACCCCATCTCCTCCAAACCTGTGTTGTGAATAATGGCTAAAAGAATTCATAATTATGAAAATCCAACAGACAAAAGTCAACATGCAAATCCTAATAAAAAATTAGAACTCAACTCCCTAACCTTATTTTTATCAAATTTTGTTGCATGATTCATTACAATTTTAATAATAAAATATGCACTTTTCAATTATCAACTCTTAACTCAACTTTAATCTTAAATTCCTAATTCAATTTTATTAAACTGAATGAGTAACTTAAATTGCATATTAATAATTTGTTAACAATTACTATTTTTCAACATATTAATAATTATGAAATTGATAATTAAATATCAATTCACTAGTTATACTTTTAATTTCAATTTTAGATTTAATAATTAATTAAATCCTTTATTCAGAAAACTAGACTTTTTAAATCAAGTCTTTTTAATTAAATAACATGTATTTAATTAATTCTCATTAATTAAATACCCTCATATTAATATTTTTATATATAATAAGATTTAATTATTTATTCACATAATCAAACACATAAATCACTTAACCATAATAACATAATATCACATTAAACTACTCAACAAGACAACATGAGAAATAAATGTCTAAACCAAAAACACCAAATCATACTTAGGGAAAGGGTTTGCGAATTCATGTCACATAGATGAATTCAGATAAGAAACTCAATCGGAAACTTGTCCCTTAATTTAGGGCAATAAGTGGCTTGGGTTAGGATTGAACATGTATTTTATTTCGCCTCTCTTACCATTTGAGATATTGCGATAGGGCACACTCATCCTGACAATTCAGGGAAGTCGATGTTCGGTATTTGAAATCCTGCATAAAAATGAGCATGTGTAAATACGTAATAGACAATAGTGGAGATCGACCAATCATATGGATCTTGCAAGCAAGTAACTATAACTTCATCCCTCAACCACATCAGGCACATCAAACAGAAATATAAAACATACATGCCAACCATACACATTCAAGTATGGGGTCATTAACTATAAACGTAAATAACATTCTAACATATAGATTACCATCATGAAATAACCATAACATATACATCATCATAAGCATTTAAATGGACATGAGAATAACCATACTTATCTAACTGTAAACACATGATATAACACATTATCCAAAGGCTCATAATAAATCAAATCAATAATCTAAATATCATTGAAATAATCAACGCACACATAAAAGTGGCCTAAAAGAATTTGGCGAAATAAACTAAAAATAAAACTATAGGTAGGCACTACACATATACACAAAAATTAGCACAAAGTGAAATAATGAAATTTAGATGCCCATTCAATTTTTCATTTAATTGTGCATATTATGATTATATATATATATATATATATATATATATATATATATATATATATATATATATATATATATATATATATATATATATATATATATATATATATATATATATATATATATATATATATATATATATATATATATATATATATAATATAAAATGTGGATTATTATCTAACGTTGTCTTTAACCCTATTTACATATACACATATTGCTAACGAATTAGCCCATACTATTTATTTATACATAGAATCCAACATATTCATTTCATCTATTTATTTATCACATATATCTAATACATTTACTCTCCTTTAATTGTGTACCACCTACAATAGTTGTTATCTCATTCTAAGAAAGTCAATATAAAGGGAACCTTATAATCTTAAAGTTCTCCTTATGTGATTTAATGTTCAAAATTCAAAATTTAAGATGGATTTACCAATCCCTTTTATCCTATAATTTGAACAAATGTCGATTCATATTCTAATGAAGATATCAAGCCCTCATTTATATGACTTTCGAGATAGTTAAAATTGACCCCCATGTAAGGGAATACCTATGTGTAACAAGGACGCAAAGTGTCAAAGTTCCTACCTAAGTTAAATGTAATTTGTTGAAAGCTAATTAGTAAAAATGGTAAAATTCAAGGTAAACATACACAAATTTGTAAATTAGAAGAAAACATTTATGTCGTTGTACATAGGTTAATTATATGTCTAAGTTTCTTTCTAATATAGATATATGAAGTTTGAACTTCTCTCGTACATGCATGATGGTAATAAGGTTAAGTTTGAACTTCTCTCATACATGCATGATGCTTATTATTATAGATCTATGTTCAAAGGAAAAAGTGAAACAATTCAATAATAATCAATACGTTATCTTGAATACAAATTTAAAACAAGCAACAACATTATTAATTGTTATACACTTTAGTAGTTATATATTTAAAATAAGAAGCAACATTATGACACATTTAAAACAAAAGACAATGACATTTTTGTATTTCTTAATATAGAAAAATGAAATCTTTATTATTTATAGAAAATAAGATTTTAAGAACTATCTAATAAAATAGTCAAGAGCATAAAAAATAATCATATATAAATAAAACTAACAATATTATTAATTGTCTTTTAACTTTCAAAACTATACATTTTAAACCATCAACAACATTATTAATTGTTTATCAACTTTAAAGCAATAGACAATGAAATTATATACTTTTAATAAAAAACCAAATCTATATTACATGTTGACATAAATAATTCAAGAAATATGCAATCAAAACAATCAACCACATACCTAACAATAAGATTTTAACTATAGAATTAAAACTATCGATAATTATAGATCTAAAACTAGAAATTGACAACCTTCAATATCACTTACTTGGGCGATCCCTGGTTGGGCATTTGGTGTTTGGGAGCCTTCAAGAGGGAATTACAGAGTCCAAGGCTTTGCTATGTTTTGCAATTATGGTAGAGAAGGGGGAAGGGGCTTTGTAGTATAATTCATCCATGGTCGTCATGGAAATCATAGCGGTTGCAGAGCAGAACAACGAGCTGAGAAGAGTCGCATTCAAGCCCAATTCCCCTGCTGCCAAGGCTCTGGTAGAACAGATGTTGAGAATCGTTACACAAGTAGATGAGGATTCAAGTCTCTTGATGACTTGTATTAAGGCAATTGGGTGCCTCCGGGTTTCGAAGGAATGATTTCGGGTGGGCTCTTCGACTAGATCTGAAATGGATTACCTAACTCAGGATGGGACCCACTATCGAGCGGATCACGATGACAGGGATCAAATGGATTGTCTACCTAACTCATTGGGTTTGGCGTATAATACATAAGAGGAGTTTGGAAAAAAAAACTCATTGGCCTTGGTGTATAATACATAAGAGGAGTTCGAAAAAAAAATTAAGTGTCCCCTTGGTAAGATATGCGTTCTAGTTTGTTGTTTAGCCGCTGGAAACAGAGAGGAACCATTTGAAACTAAGATCATCCTGTATTATATAAATGAAAGCAAAAAAAATAGTAGTCATGTATGCCCAAAGAGATCCACCCTCCAGATAGACAAAGATTATGCCTAGAAATTGTGCTCACTTGAACAACTATGACTATACTCTGGTACCAAAGAACCTATTCGAACAGAAAATGTAATGGTAGAGAAGTTCAATTCGGCATCAACAGGGCCCCAAAATGATAGTGGTAGTACTTTCTGCAGCAAAAAAGCTAATGATCACAATTAACCTAACTCAAAAGTTAGTGCAGGTGGATAGTTATTTCAAAGTATCTGCGAAGGCAAATCAGTAAAAGTAAAGTGAATAGGAGCCCACTAGTTTATAAAAGCTAATAATGTAGAATAGGCTTATAGTGAGTTTCCAGGAGCTTGATACTTGTATTTGTTGACCTTCATTTCAGTTTGCCTTTGTCAATTAAAGGTCCAAGTTTGATTTAGTAAATAAATTACTCAAAGCCTTCAGTAGCATAATTACTATATTTGTAATCTAGAGTTTCAATGATTTGAAATCTTTTCACTAATAAGAGGCCTCTGTAAATTTCTCACTTTGGTAGATTGGAGGTGGAGTCAAGGTGATTATACCTAAACTTATATGCACTAAAATCATTCTTTCCTAATTGCTGCTGCAAACTCAAAACTAAGTATTGTGAGCAAGAAAAAAGAAAACTCTTTGGTGATCCAAATAACTTGGAAACACTTGTTTCTATCTTCAAAATTACTGATTTGTAACATCCCTAGACATTCTGCAAAGTAGACAATCATGCTAAGAAGATAGATAACGGAGAGGATACAAAGAAAATAGATTTAAAGTTGTCTCAATATTTGACAGTCTTCCTAATAATACAAGTGTGGTTTAGAGGCAGAGATCTGCAGTTGGACAGGCTCCATCAATCGCTCCAACAATTGTTTCATCACCCTTTTATTGACCTCAATGTCAAAAGTAGGGATACCAAATCTTGAACATCATTTAAGGATTGCAAGAGATCAACAACATTGGATAAAAAAATAGATTAACGAATCAACTCTTATAGAAAGATAAAAAATGCCAATTAAGCAAAGATTTCATTCACCAGAACATATTATATCATTTCGATGTTGGTTAATTATCTTTAAACAATAGATCTACTGAAATTTGCTTGAATTTTTAGCAATAAAATTAGCATAGCAAACAAGATAGTAGACCTATGGCCATACCACTAAAAATGTTTGAAAAGGTTCAAAAAATCAGATAAAATCAATTTTAGTTCATGGAAATCATATATCTAGCGCATGAAAGAGAAGAAACATTAGAAAAGAAAGATGCATCTGCAGTGAAGAAATCTAAGGAATCCTATGACAAAAAATATACATCAATATATATCAGGATATATATATATATATATATATATATATATATATATATATATATATATATATATATATATATATATATATATATATATATATATATATGAAGATGCTTAATGAATAGAACAAGAAAATGAATGCATATGTCAAATATTTTCAGCAACGTACCTTAAAAAAAGTGATATACGAAATTGCTCCTGAATGCCACCAGTATATGGACTCTGAAATCAAATGAAAACCTCATTTGCATGCAACTTCTATCACAATGACCCAAATGATATAACAAAAATATGAATGTTCCAGAAATCAGAATGCTCATAAATTTTCTAACTTTTTAGTGGCATTTACAAAACTCAGATTTTTTTTAGACACATCATTAAATAAACAAATTGACCAATACCCCTTCATAATTAGAGTATCCCCTATAATCCGCTCTGAAGAGACAAATTGATGAAACCAAAAAAATGCAGAAAATATTTTCTTTCATATTATTCAATGCACCTTTGACAATAGCCCTATTATTAGATTTATTCGCACTATGTCAGATTCCACATTAAAAAATTGAAAAGCCATTTCTTTTCACACCAAAAGAAAAATAATATTTAAAAAGTTTTAAACATACATGCTAGTATAAATTCACAAAAATGATTGGATTGAAAACTATAGAAGAAAGTTAAATATTGAAAATAAATTTATTTGATTGGTAGAAATAAAGGCAATAGTGAAAAGAAAATTTTTTACTAGAAAATGACAATGCATCATGGCAAAAAAAAGGTAAAGCTTTATGTCATATCCCAAGTCACAGTTGAGAAAAATTATTATTGTTGTTTCAATTGAAATTCATTTTTTGCACTTACTATTGACATGATAAGCTAATAGAAAAAAAAGAACAAAAAATTTTTGTAATTTATGAAAAAAAATTTTAAAATGTCAACTATAGACTTTTTGTTCAAATTGTTAAATTCAATGTTATGATTGGTGCAATTAATAGAAATATTTTTCTGCATGAATGCATAAGTATTCCTGCCTATGGCAAGAACTAATAATAGTGATTCATAAAAATCATTTAAAACAATACAAGAGTTAAAATTTTGTACAAGAAAAGTTTTTCTTTAAGTTGTAGGGGAAGAGCATCAATCAGCCTATGTTTCAATTATTGATCAATCCTTGCTCACCCAACCCTCCAATTATTAACTTTAAAGAAACAAAAACAATGGAAACTGAAAACTCATTAATAAATATATCATGTACTAATAGCCACTCACTTGTATCAAGTAGTGAGTATTTTTGAACAACTATTGGCATAGTTGTGACATTAGTGTATAACTATTTGTACAATTTTTGAAGGGGTAGGTTTCCAATGACACTTTGAAATGAGGACTTTTTTATCCTTACATGCATAACAGATCTTACAATATGTGTTGTCAAAATCTGATATAACTGATCTGTGGTGCATAAAATTAGCTATAATAACTATAATAAATTTCTCCTAATCTGATTCAAAACAGGTAAGCAAATCTCATTATAAGAAAACAAAAAGTCAGCATCTATCCAACCATCAAAATTTAAAGAATTTAAATAAATAAAAAACTAAATCCCTCCTGCACACCTCCCAACAAAAAGATCATCCATCCTTACGTTTACCCTGATAAAGATTTTTGCCTTTTTACGATGATAGCAAAGCATCAGCTTCTGAAAAGGAAAACATACGAGAAACAGACAGCTCACATGGTTGCTCACATGGTTGTTAACTGGCGCTCAATAATTTCTTCTTCATTGTATTTATATCTGTAGGTAAAATAATGACTGTTTTGAGCCTACATTGTACTGTAGTTGATGAAATATTTATGGTTCTAGGTGAGGTCAAATATGCCAGACGGTCTGTGCCGAGGAGTCCACAACTAATTTATTCTAACAAATTCTTCTGAGCTCGTATCAGTTTGATAATAGCAACATGACATTCTCATACAATTTTGGGTGGACGAATAGAGAAACAAGAATGTTGTTATGGATGGTATTGTTATTATTGCCTTGCAGAGCAGCAGCAAGGCCATCGGCCTTGTTTGTGTTTGGGGACTCCTACAGTGACACTGGAAATGTGGAAATGGCATTTCCCTTCAGATCTTTATCCGAGAAGCTACCATTTGGCTCTACCTTCTTTGGAGCTCCCGCTGCTCGTTTTTCTGATGGTCGTCTTATTGTAGATTTTTTTGGTAATTCTCATTTCATGGTTAAGCGTGTTTAAGTTAGAATAGTATTAAGATGTCCTATTTTTCTGAAAAACCCAATGCTTCATTTATATGAACCTCATCTAGATAAAATGAATGCGAAGTGTACCATCCAATTTCATGAGCAATAGATTAAAAACTACTCATGAAATATAGATCAATTCTCACCTCTACTATTAGAATTTATTTTGATTTTTTTTCTAAATGTTAAAGATTTAGATCAATACAGTCAGATCTCTTACAGAGTGGGGGTGTTTTAGAATGGAAAAAGATCTTTATCTTTTTATTGTTTTTATAGTTTGATTATGATTTGACAGCTTCTGCAATGGGTTTGCCATTCATTGATCCATATTTCAAGAACATAGAGGCACAGTATCGACATGGAGCAAATTTTGCAATGACTGGAGCTGTGGCCTGCGACATATATGATGGTGATACTTGCAACATAACCGGTGTAGTTCCTTTTCCCCTGCAATTCCAGATTGGTCAATTCATAAAGTTCAAGCAAAATGTCAATACCACAACTGGCAGACAAGCTTCAGCTTCAGGTCTTTTCCACAGTTCTTGTCCAGCAATTTGAGAATTTTCTGTTCCATGCCCATGAACTGTGATGATTCAAGCTCATCATAGGATTTAGAAAACAAGTTGAAGTTTGATTCTTGCATTTCAGATTTGCTGTTATTCATATATGCATAGTTTTGCTTGCAGGTTGTTTGGATGTGAAGCTTCCTTCTGCAGATGCCTTTGGAAGTGGGCTGTATTTAATTTTCATTGGTGTCAATGATATGATAAGTGGATTCACTCAACTTTCTGCTCCTATGGACGTGGTAAAACTTGCAATCCTCAAGGCTATTTCAAAGGCAATAAAGGTAAGAATGTGAAATTTCTATCCTGTTAATTAGTGGTTGACTTACCTTGCAAGTGATTTCGCCTTTTTAGTCTATGATTGAAAAATCATTCTCTTTTAGTATTTATGTTACTTGATAAATTAGGTCGTGGTTTTAATAGGGGTGCCTTTTAAAACAAATAGTGGGTTATATGAGGTTAAAAAAATATTATAGGTTTAATTAGAATATTGTTGTGATAAATAAGATTTTAGGTTTTAGTTTGTAATTGTAAGTGGGTACATTTAGGTGGGGTTATATATTTCTTTTTTCAATATGAAAAATATTGTACCACATGTAAATCATTAGAATTTTCAGATTTTAAATTCTTATTATAAAATTTTTTAGATCACTAACTTTCTTAAATTTTGGAGCTTAAACTAAATAAGCTACAGGACAAAATTTATGGGAGCACCTACTTAGGATTTTATGAGAGTGTCCAATTTAATATACTGGTCAAAGATCTCAGCAACACCTACTGAAATTTTTAAAAGTTAACCTCCATAAGAGCCTAAACTAGAGTCTTATGATAGCTTTTTACAACAAAAAATGTTAAATTTACAATTATATTGTTAAAAATTATATGTGAATGACATCTGATAACAAGGTGGGAGAAAATTCAAGGTTACCTCAAAAATATTGGGATCTACATAGATCTATTTCCAGGAGCAGCAGATTGTAACATGAAATAAAAATCAAATATGTTACAAGATTAATTGAAATATTTTCCTGAATAATAACTACCCCTATTTGTTGAAGATTTGAACTAGTGTATCTGGGATGAGGTCAAAAATAGCTCCACCAGCTTAAGATTTTTTCTTGTCACTTAAGGGAGGGGACCCAGTAGTTGAGCACCATAACTTCGTGCTTCCCAAAATCCTACATCGAAATTTCAAATCACTCCCATTATTTTTTACAGCAGCTTATTTGACAAGTCTCTTGCTTATATCTAAGGTTTCAAGGCCACATCAGCATGCTTTTTGCCAAGGTGTCCAAAACAGCAAAAAAAAAAATGAGACCAATCTAGTACGTTAGGGACACCCATACTTGTGCAGCTGATGTGGCATCACATGATTGGTTTCTTTTTAGAATAAGGGACACATTTCATTCAATTATGGGTAGTCATCATTAGCAAAAACAACTTCAAAGTCAACTATTGGTACAATATTGAATATTAAATCAGCAAGTGTAGGTATTAAATTAACAACTGCTATGACAACCATTAGAACGTGCTCAGATACTAGATCCTCTACCCTATCAATTATCTAAAAAAATTAATTCACACCAATAATTTCTTTTATTATTGTAAATTTATAAACTCTATTTATGTCAATTTGATCCACTACAAACTTTTATAAATGTGAGAACTTAAACTTTTAAATGAAAATGAAATAGCTTACTCCAAAAAAAAAATAAAAAAAATCTTGTAAGCTCATTGAGATCCCTTCCTAACTTTTGCCATCCAACATTCGTGTGTAAGACTGGATTTTTTTTGGATCGATTAAAAACTGAAGCGAAGTTATTAGGCTGGATGTTTTCATTAATACCCAATAACAGAAGAAATTATGGTGTGTTTGAATTATGTCAGATAGTATAGAGACAATTTCTTCACTAGAAAATAAGTGCCTATATTCATTCTCTGATTCAATTAACCTGATGAATTGTAGGAGTTGTATGCTGAAGAAGCCCGGGAGTTTGTGGTGCTCAATCTTCCTCCTGTAGGATGCTTTCCAGAGTTGTTAAATTTCACTGGCAATGGCATTCCAAAAGACAGTATGAACTGCTCAGTAACACAAAATCAAGTGACACGGGAGTTCAATACTCAGTTACATAAAACCTTGCAATCTCTGCAGAAAGATCTGAGAAATACCACCATAAGGATCGTGGACATTTATCAATTTACTGTCGATGCAATCACCCACCCTGAGTATTATGGTTGTATTACAGTTTCCTCTTCATAATTTTCTCTCATTTTAACAACTTTCAAACATATTTTATTCTCATGATGAATCAGGAGTAGTGGTTCGAAATCTTTGGTGTAAATATTACACTATAGTCAAACTTAACTTACTTTTTCAAACTTATTTTTTTCCTTAATGTGTAATGTTTAAGATTGACCGTTTGAAATATTGATGTTATGTTTTTCCTAAATTGTTTTTCCAACCTTGAGAACTTGTAATAAATTTATTACTGGAACAGCCTTGACCCTTGACTAATGACATATGTGTTACTGTGTGTAGGCTTTGACAAGACAAAGACATTATTAGCATGTTTCGACAAATCGACAGAAAAAGCATGCAGCAGCCCAGAAAAGTATATAAGCTGGGATGGATTACATTTCACAGACGCTTTTAGCAATCACCTTGTGAAGCAGATTATCTCCTATAATAAATATGTCCTTCCGCCTTTCAATCTGACAAGAGATTGAGTAGGAAAGATGAGATCATTTGCAAGAATAGACAGTGTGTTGAAAGTGCCTTCGTACACATCCACTATGTTTCCATTCTTTTAAATATATTTAAAATAATTATATATGTAAATAGATATTTAGTCTGATTGTAAAGTTGAATGATTCTTAATAAATGGCTAATATTATAAAAGATGATGGGCAATCTTAGTGGAATACCTTCAGTTCTTGGCTTGTAGTCAAAGAGGTTTCAGCTTAAGACTCGTGCTCTCATGTATCAAATAGCTAATTCAGTTTTGTGGATGAAAAATCTTCCATTAACCAAAAAATTCTGCATATAACATATAATTATTAGCTATAAATTAATTACTTGTTCTTATAAAATCAATTAATTTATCTTAATTTTATTTGTATAAAATATTTTAATTTTTTTCATGAAATCCAGTCACTCCTAAAGAAACTTCACTCCACATTTAAGGGTTCTAAGTCTTATACTAATACAACAAGAATTTGTGTTATGCTAATACAACTAGAATTTTATCTAAGAGAATTTTCCTATATGTGTCGTTGCATTCATCAAAATAAAGTTTAAATTAACAATTACATAATAAATTGCTACTAACCATAGAACAACCAACTAAAGACTCCTACTGCTTGGGCAATGTTTGGCCTAGTACAAACCATAACATACATCAAGCTGCCAAAATCACTCACATAAGGAACTCTAGTCATGTTTTATGTCTTAGTACATGAGATTTTACTCTGGCTCATCTAGATCTTACTCTGACTCATATAGATCTTACTCTAGCTCAACTAGATCTTTTTGCTAGATCTATTTCTAATTATCTCAATTCCAAGAATATACCTCGTTGTACCTAGATCTTTCATCTCAAATTGTGCTACAAACTAAGACTTCAAATCTGAAATCATACTTTACCATTTCCAATAAACAACATATCACCCACATACAAGACTATGATGAGAATGTGACCATTTCCATATTTGTAATACACACAATGGTGAGATTTATATCTCAAAAATTCCAATGCCAACACATAGATATCAAACATTTTGTACCATATTCTAGGAGATTGTTTCAAACCATAGAAAGATTTCTTCAACTTACAAATGAGATTGTATTTACCTTTTTAAATGAAATGCTTTCGATATGATATTAAGTTGTATCCATCTACTCAACTTCCAAGTTATAAGATGTTGCAAGTGCTAATAGGAATCAAATAGATGTCATCGGGTCTATAGGAGAGACTATATCACCATATTAAATTCCCTTCACCTAAGAATACCCCTTTACAGCCAACCATGGTTTATGTTTCTCAATGCGACCATCCAAACTGAGTTTCTTGTTGCACACCCATTTACAGCCAATGAGTTTCTTTCTTTCAAGCAAACATACCAAATTCCATGTAGCATTCTTCTTTAATATGTAACCATTTCTTCATTCATGGCTTCCATCTAGGAATTTGCATCATACATACCCATAGCTCTCTAAAAATCCTAGGCTCATCAGTGTTAGAAACCAAAGCAAATATGCAGATGGAATCCAAAAAAGAAGAACTAAACCTTTCTAGTTATTTCCTAATATGTGTTGAACTCTTGCATTGTTGAGGTTGATGTTCTTGTTCTTCTTGAGAAATTTCAAAGCTACTAGAGATCTCATCATCAAGTCACACAAGAGCATATATTTCATCTTTCATTAGAGTAGGTGGTACTTAAAGTACCTCATTTTTTTATTTCTCTTTGTCCTTTGGTTGCAATTCAACAATGGAAGGTTTCAACTCTAAAAGAATTGCACTTCTACTATAGAGCACCTTCTCTACAACTAGATCCCAAAGCCTTTAACCTTTCATACCAACACCATAGTCGATGAAAATACAAATAACTACATTATTCTTCAATTTTGATCTATTTTCACATAGCAAATGAGCATATTCCTCACAAACAAAGACTCTGAGATATCCCATCGAGGACTTCTTACCAGGCCACATCTCGATAGGGGTTATGTGCAACGAGATGGTGAACAAAAATGTGGTCACTCAACTTTAAAGAATCCAAAAAATGTAGGTAATGTGTTCAGATTATTTAGAAATTCAACTCAAATGTATTTTGACTAAAAAATATGAGCATGCATGAGGTTTTAAAATTAAAACCCCAATCACTTTAAACTTATATAAAACCATGATCGGGTTAATAAAATCAAAAGAACATGATTACATTTTTATGATTATAATTTATTTTTTAAATGACCTACTAGGTTATTTTAGCCCATGGCAATCATGGGAGCGACCAAAATGTCACATCTCGATTTTTAGTGGCCTAGTTTTTAGAGATATTTTAGAGTTTTATTGACTTTTGTTGACTATCTTTGATCTAGTCAAAGACTTTGATTGATGTTAGACATTTTATTATTGTGTTTATAGATGGTTAGACAATTATCATGTTTTATGAATATTACATGTTATAGTTGTAACTTTGATTATGTTTGAAGATTATGGATCACAATTATATGTATTATGAATGGTTGATCATAGAATGAAATGAATTAATGATTTTGTTTAATTATTGATTATGGTTTATAGATTTTGGTACTAACCCTTACTGATGGAAACTCGAGTCTTGAGTGTTGGAAGTTTTGGAAAGGTATTGAAGACAAGAATGAGGCCCAAGTAGAAGAAGTTAGCACTCTCGAAGCAACAAGAATGATAGAATCTGGCACTCACACACTCACTTAGATAGATGATTATGTTCATTTTAATGAATTTCTTGTCTAATTTCAAATTTTGCATTTTTTAATATGTGCGTGTGTGCACATTAGAATATTTGAATATAGATGTTTGCTATTTTCATATGCGAGATTGGGATAGCGGGGGGTAAGTATGCAATTATTTGAACAATTGCCATTTCTAACTTCTTTGTGAAATAACAAAAATATTGAGTGTTTTATTAGTCTATAAAGTATTCTTTTTAGAAATTGATATAGTTTCAACTATAATTTGTTAAATTGATTAAAGATAAGAATAGATAATAAAAATAATAAGAAAAATTAATAATTCATTCTTATTAATTTATTTATCAAATAGAGTACACTTGTTTATAATACTCTTTCCTTTATTATTATTTTAAATTATTTATTAAAAAAAAAAATCAAATTAATATATTGTATCAAAAAAATAGAAATGGAGAGTCAAATTGCCCATACTTATTAAAAATTCCTTATACCCATTTATCACAACCATGCTTATTTTTTTAAAAAATCTACCCCATACTCATTTAAAATATCCCCATACCCATTAATTATAGCCCATACTTATCTAACAAACAAATCTCCATATGCATTAAAAAATGGGAAGGGAAGAAATGAATATGGTTGGTAGGGATTTGAATTATAAAGGGAGGATTTTAGAACAAAAAATGGTAAGGGAAGAAATGAATATGGTTGGTAGGGATTTGAATTATAAAGGGAGGATTTTAGAACAAAAATCAGGAGGCAAAAAGAGAGAAAAATGGGAGATAGAAGAACGAGTTAGAGGAAAATTGTACTAAAAGAAAAATTTATCAAAAAATAACAAGAGAAGGAACACTGATAATCTAGGGGTCTAGGTACAAAGCATTGGACACGAACCAAATAAGAGGAATTTAAATTTATTGACTTTTAACACAAGTAATAAAAAAAATCAATTCTACAAATTTTTCCATGTGTATACTCAAAAAAAAGTTAAATCCTTTTTGTCAAGCCATTTTAACAATAAACAATAGCAAAGATTTTTAAAAATGAAAAAAATAGGAGAAGTAAATTAATGTCCACATAATAGACTTTTGTAACCCAATACCATTTTTTAATTTTTTTATTATCCTTACTACTTCTGAACGAAACTTGTAAGGAATAAATATTTATTTTATGCATTTGTAATACATAATATCAATGCATCTTCATAATGGTCGATTTGCAAAGTTCAAGGATAGTTGCATATAAATAAATATTTAAATTCCTTTTGGAAGTCAAAGAAAATTCATGAAGAAATGACTATTAAGAGGCCACGTATTAGTTCCCTCAATCTACACTTTTAATTATTACTTCAAATTCTTACCGAAGGATAAAATTATATTTGTTTGAATGAATATAAAAATATTATCTTTCCTTAAAAATATTGTTGGCAAGTATTTACTATTTGGGAATTTTATTGGCATTTAATTTTAATTTAATAAGCCTTAAAATTTGTGCCTTCATTCATCCATCAATTACTCTTGTAAAACTCATAGTCATAGAAGTTTTGACTTGTATCAATGTAATTGTTTACAAAAGGGAGTAAGCATGTATAGGAAAAGATAATCTAGTTTTATTCTTTTCTTTGGTTAACTATTCAAAAATTACTAGAGATGTCTTTCCTCTTCTAAAAGTAAATATGATTTAGAGTTTGTAATAAAAATTAAGGGGACCTACCCAAGTCTCCTTCTATTCTTACTGGACTTTCTAAAAAGTGGGCCACTTAGATTCTTATAAATATCTCAAGGAAAACACAAACAAATAAAAAGGATGTCTTACAAGTTGTATTTTAAGACTTTAGTCTTTCAATGAATTTTATAAGAGGTAAGAACATAATAATCAGATATTAAATAGGGTTTTACTTTGAAGGTGAAATGGATTATCAATTTATAATATGTTTTATGATTTCTTTTCTTATTAAACATAAAAAGTATTTTATCTAAATATATTTAATAATTAAAATAAATAAATAAAATGTGTTTTGTAGTCTTTTCGTGTAATATTAGATGTGTTATGTCTTTTGTTTATGTGTGTTTATATTTATGGACTAGTGTTGAATATAGAATAATAAGGAAGGATGGGTCTTTTATTTTTCTAACCTATCTGCCAAGAAACTACCTAAATTATGCTTTGGCCAAAGTGATTATTTGTATTCATTTGATACTAGTGAATATTTATGGTTATTACTTCATACCATATCATTGTGTAGATGCTACATTATTGTTTATAAATGTTAGATAGGACATAGTGCTACACCAGATTCCACCTAACCTGCCAATTCTGGTTTGCTAGGTTCTTTGTGTAGGGTCAGGAGTTCAACCTTTCATGTTGAACATCGGGGGAGATAACACCTCTGAGGAGCTAACCACTCTATGGCTGGGCGGAGAAAGTGCTTGGACCTCATTCTCGTCCTTGAGCATAATAGATGGAGATTAGTTTGATGGCTAAAGAAGGCAAGATTATGTATAGTATCACTTTATGTTTCATATGATGTATCGACCCTTTAGTGGTCCATTTGTATCATTATCATGTGGTGTATTGATGAGTGGGTCAATATTAAAGTAATTATGGTGTCTTATCTCATGAGTGAGAGAAAGTTTTGTAACATTTATTCCTTTATAATATTACTCTTTATCGACTATGAATGTTTTGTATTATCTGTATGCTATTGAGTTAGGTAGATTTAAGTACCTTACACAAAAACTTTCTAGAAAAAATAAACAAAAATCAATCATTTTCTACCTTTTATCAACCAAATCAACATGGCATGATGTCAAAGAGATATGTCTTAATTTTTCAATATATTTTAATTATTTTCAATTAAAATTTGATTGTTTTATTATTATTTTTCATTTATTTTAAATCGATATCAAATGCTCCAAAACCTAGGCCTAAACAAAATGAATCTCCTAAAAACCCTAAAGAAGACCCTTAGGATAATCCTCAGATGGGAAACCCTTTGAATCCTCCAAGAAGCCCCCCACCAAACTCACAAGATGAGTTAGTAAGTTGTTTAGCTCAAAATAAAACCCTTTCAAAAGTCTTTAAGCCCTTACAAATTTTGCAAGGACAATAACATTTTCCATCACCTTTTCTTTTTAGGTTAGACCACAATCTAGCAATAAACTCCTTATTTTGTTCTTCGCTAATATTATCTGACATGGTCTTTCTTCATAGGCAAAAAAAATGGGCTATGGAAACTTTGGTCTATAACCTTCACAAACCACGCAAAATGATATCGCAAGTATAAAAGTTTTCTTAGAACTAGCTATATATAGAAGTTGAAATGTTAGTTAGGAAATGATGTTTCAATATAATATACCAAATTGAAATACTTGAACATAGAAAAATTACAAAATAAGCCAAAACCATTGAACATTCAACATAGTAACACAGTAAGTATCTTACATCCCAACTAGCAACCACCTTGGAAAATGATTAATTTGATTCTATTTGATGTGATAAAGTCATTCATATGTGTTTTCAGTCCATTTAGATCAAAATGTAAGGCTATGTAGGCCAAGGTGACAAAAATGTCCTAGTTATCCTATTAAGGACCTGAATGGTCCAAGATGGTCAAAAGGTGGTCAAACTGTGTATGGATGAGAATTATGCATTCAAAGGACTTATCAGATCATGGTCAAAATTCTTTTCAAGTACAATGGTAGGATACCATCTTTCCATGTTGAAGCCTCTTTATCCAAATGGGATCAATGTCCTTTCTCTCTTCATTGAAACTAGTGGTGCAGAGGTCGCTTTGCATTGATTTGATATAACACACAATTATGTGGTATATCCAAATGATGCAAAGCACCTATGCATCCCTGATTCAATTGAAGAGAAAGGAAATTGATCTGATTTAGATAAAGAGGCTTCAAAATAGAAAAATGGTATACTACCATTTCTGCCCAAAAAGAATTGCCAAGGTATCGTATAAGCTCTCTCCTATGAACTATTGGTGTAGAGAACCTAATTACATAAGTGTACCAGGAGGTCAAAGATAATAAATTGATCAATTTAATTGTATTTGATGTAACAAGGTCATTTATATGATGTTTTGAGTCATTTTAATATGACATGTAAGGCTATACAAATCCATTTGTACAAAAATTGTCCTATTTGTAGAGGGATGGTGGATCTAGGTGAAGGAGAAGACCACTAATAGGTCCTAAGATAAGGAGTGTGGGTTTGGGTCCATATGTGATCCTTTTGTTGAGAGTTATTAGGTGTTGTTACAAAACAAACAAGGAACAATCATGTTCCCTATAGAGTTGGATTGGGTCCACCATAACCCCTCTACATCAGATTGGTATCAGGGCAACAAAAGGTCTGGGATATGTTGATTGGGAGTCCTAGATAGTTGACATGGGGTTAAAAATTTTAAAGAAGGAAATGCTTGAGGGATTCAAAGCATTAAGAGAGTTGGTATATGGGAAGAAGAAGAGATATGAGGAAGAAGAGAGAATAAATCAAAGGGAGAAAGAGAGGAAAGAGGAGATTAAGAGCTTGAGAAGAGAAATTGAAGCATATGGAGCATGGCTAGATAGGAATGCAGAACTTTGGGAAGCAAAGAAGAAGGAAAGGTTAAAGAGAGAAGAAGAGAGAGATGTAAGATTGTAGAGGATTAAAACTAGTTGGTGGTTGGGTGTTAGTAAGAAGAAGGTGAGATGGCCTGTTAAAAGGCTTGTGACAAGGAGGAAAGCAGTTTGAAAGGTTGTTGAAGCAGTAAGAGAGAAAGAGGCACAAGATGAAGCCTTGAAGGTATATGGTGAGTTGAGATACCAAAGAGAATGGCATGAGGAAGAGGATGAGAAAATGTAGGAGTCTGATGTGGTCTCATATGAAGAGACTAAAATGGATTTTGTGGACCATGAGAAGGCTCCTAAGTTGTGGTATGAAATAGTTGGTAAGATAGAACAATGCCTTAGTGTGATGGGAGAATTTGGCTTGTAGGTTTGGGCAGCAATCCTTATGATGATAAACATGATGGGATGATACTAAGAAGCAACAAGATACAAGGTGGAGTTACATTACCAAGGAAGGGAAAACCTAAGGTGAAGATGAGGGATACAAAGAAGAAGGAACAAGCATGGAGTAGTAGGGTTAAGAATGAATACCTATTCAAGCCTAAGGTGATAATGAGGCATAAAATTTTCTCTAACATGTTTTTGTTACAGGTATTTCCAAGAGGACTTGGACAATTTTCAAACTTGGGGAGTATGGTACAGGAGCACCTAGGGCTCAGAAGGATACCAGGGGTTCACTTGGATGACCTTGAGATAATGAAGACAATAAGGACCTAAAAGGCATCAAATCAATGTAACTTGGGCCATTAGTACCTATACAATGTAAAAGGAGTCATGGATGGTCTATGTATAAAAATTTTACATGATGAAGCAAATAAACCTATAAGGGTCACTATGTAATGGGATCTGGGGTTTATAGTTTTGATAGGTTTGAGAGGGAATAAAATATGTAATATGACTGGTATGGTCATAAAATAATTTAATAAGGGTATTTTGATGGAAGGGTGCCTAAGTTGGTCATAAGTCCTTAAGGGCTAATAGGTAAGTTAATAGGTTGTTAGGGTAAAGTATAAGTGTTTAAGGGTGATAAAGTATAAAAGCTATTAAATGAGGATGAGTTGGTGTGTAGTTGTCAAGTTGACAACTTAGTTGTCAACTTGGAAAAAATCATCATACTCTCTAATTGCTGAAAAAGTCATCAAAAACCTATCAGCATATATATTAAGACATATAACTATGACAGTTAGATATATGTAGTTATGAGTCGGTTTAGATAGGTGGTTGGGTGATATTGATCAGTCCTTTGGATTGTAATAAGTTTATTTAAGGGTGCATATCTCGAGACATGGGCAATAACTGATGTAAGAGGAGTTTGAAAATAAAAAAAGCACAAGTCTTGTTCTGCAATTTATGTTTTATAGTTGCTGACAAATTTATATAGAGGGTTTTATCTTTGATCCTTGTTTCCTTTGAAGAATCATGGTGTTAACATTTTGAATCATTGAATCATTTATGTTGTGAACTTGGAAGTAGTTGATTTGATAGAGAAGCAAAGTAGTTATATGCATTTGAATATTTACTGGTAACCCCTTGATTAGGTTATCCCTTCCTTGGACTATTGATGTTGGACTTTAGTTTGCAAGGAATTAGACCATGGTAAATTTGGGAAACCAAAGCATAGACCTATGTGAAAATCAGTTCAAGCCAAGGTTGCTTCTAATGAGAGGCAAAAACCTCGTTGTATCCTATTTTATTTGTGAAAGTAATGTGCATGAGTGTATTTAATGTATATGTTAAATTGTTAATGTTATTTATTCTTGAGTATGCCCAAGTGGATATGTCACATGGCTTGTGATGTGTTATTCTTGTTGTGTCACTTGACACTTGTGGCCATGACATGTCCACTTGGGGATTGGATGCCCATCAACCTAGGATAGTACCATGAGGATACCCATGATAAATCTCTTGGATAGGGAGCTTGAGGTAGTGTCATATTAATGAATTTCGAATTTCAGCTTTACATGAGTTTTTGGGGGGCTTAAAAGGTGCCTAGGGGTGTGTTTAGGCCATTTTTAGTAAACCCACTTGATATACTTATGGGTAAGGGGCATTTTTAACCATAGGACAACCCATAGTTGACCAAAAGACCCCTCCAAAAGTTGGATTTTCAAAATGGCCGAAAATCAACTTTTGAAGCAAGGTCTTGGTTAGAGCTCCATCCATTAGGATGCAAGTCCTTTGCCCACCTTTTTGGCCAACCTTTTTAGAAGCCCATATTTGGAAACCATGTAAGAAACTTAGGGAAGACCACCCAATGGGAATACAATCTTATACCTAGGAGTATGTGTGGATGCCTTTTTAGAGGGGACTCTTCTTTTGGAAGAGTTTCAACACCCACTCTCTAACTTAGAGACATTGCTAATTTGGAGAAAGGAGACTTAGGAAAAGAGGAGGCTCTCCATCAAATAACTCCCATAATCTTGGATCTAGGTTGGTGGCATTCCTCATTTACTTGTTGACGTTTCCATGTTGAAAGATTTCTCATGAATATTTTCATTCTTGTATGCTAGAAACTGGTGATTGTGCTTCTTTGTGTGCTTATGATTTGAGAATCTTGTTATTGTATGTTAGTAGTTGTATATGTGCAATCTTCAGCTTGTTTTAGTGCATGTTTTCTTTTTGTTTTAAATGTGAAGTTTTGAGCTCTTGAAAATTTCTTGTTTGTGTTGTTGTTAAGAGAGTTCTCAAGGCCACACTCACCCTTGGGAGGGAAGAGTAGCCTTGGGGGTGAAGGGATTAATGAGACAGCCATGGGTGTAGAGTCTCTCCTTGGATGGAGAAAGAAGAAACATGGATGTATGGGCTCCATGTAGCCATTTTTTTTGTATTTTGGAGGTCATAAGAGATTTGTATGGCATGTAGCCTTGGGGGTCATAAGGAGTTTTTTGTTGGGTTTGTGATGTTGTGGAAGATGTGTGATGAGAAAGTAAAGTGTAGGATTGTCTCTTATTATCAAATGTGTTTTCTCCCCTTGAGATTTAGTTCCACCTTCACCCCAAATTTTGAGTCATTTTGAGACTCATTGTTCAAAGCTTTGGATGGGAGTTTTAATGTTCTTATTATGTTATTGTTGATATTGGTTTTCTTGAATGTAACCCTTGTCTATGTGATGGTTCCCCAAGCTCGGGGGTGGCTTCATAGAAGCCTAGGTTGGGAGATGAGCACTCCATGGCCTATATTTTTGTATTTGTAGGTTTTGAAGCCAAGATGCTTGTGGAAAAAGCTTTGGGAGAGTTTTCCTATTTTGTGTATTTGTGAGAGCAAAAAAAAAAGGTGTTGTGTTGTTAAACTTTTGGAATGAGAAACATTCCATGTTTCATTGTATTTGGAAATTTGAGATATATGTATCAAGAAGTATGTGAAAATGTCTTTTGTATATTTGTAGCATTGTATGCAATACCTCATGAGTCTTGAAAGGAAGGACTTGATTCTCTTTGTAATAGTTTCATCTTATGTAATGTTGTGTATTTACTCAATGATAAAACTATATGTATTCATGTTGAAAACTATAAAGGAGAAGAGTTATTGTACTATAATTATAGTTCCATTGTAAAGATTTCATTTGAATAAAAATTTTAGTGATAAGAAATGAATGATTCAAACACTCTCTCTCTCTCTCACTCTTTCATTGCAAGATCTTGGCATTTTAATTGTAGTTATCTTTTGTTGGAAGCAATGAACTATAGGGGAAATAGTGTTCCTTTTTGTTGTAAACAATGCCTAAGTATGACAGAAATTCATACCCATACAAACAATCACATTCACGAACTACTGTTATGCGGCACTCTAGTGGCCAATAGAGTTAAAGATTTTAACCCATCAATTAAAGCACTTGCGACATAGAGTAAGAATATTAAATTGGTATAAGACTAAGACTTGACAGTTAACCTTAAACATAAACTTATAACCTTTTTTTTATAATAAAAAAAAAATTGGTGTGTTTTTGCGTGTAGATTTATGAGCATGACACTTGGTATTAGAGCCTAGGTTTCAACATTGGAACCTAAACCCATTACGTTTCTTAGCTAACCTTGGCCCTTTTGAATTGTTAGGATGCCTCCCCTTACGTGTCAAGTTTGAAGACATATTAGAGGACGAGGAACTTGGCGAGCCCCCTCGATTCACATGCAAGATGAACAAAGGGCTAAGATATCGGTAGTAAATTAGACACCACCACCACTAAACCCTAATCAATAGGTCTTACTAGCCTTATAGAACCTCATCGGGGTTATACAGGATAGGTTGCCTCCAGTTATTCCTCAATCAGAGCACTAGTTGTCCAGAGGACATAGATCAGAGGCCAAAGAGAGGACTAGGAGCCCTCCACGTGACCATCAGGAGGTATAGGGAGCTCATGAGGTGGAATCAGTTCACATGCCAAAACCACCACCTGGATTTATTCAGAGGGCACCCCATGATGCGGGGGACCATATTAGAGATCTCCTATGGTTATAGCCATCTTTGTATTATGGTTCTATAGAGGGCATAGATGTCGAGGCATGGCTTTTGAGCTTAGACAAGTGCTTTGGGTTGCATCAGTATGATAGCAACATTAAGGCCCATTTTGCAGTACACCTTTTGAGAGGAGGTGCTTCCACATGGTGGAAACAAGAAGAATTTAAGAGTAATAATACTATAACACTATGACTTGGGAGACCTTCCTAGAGAGGTTCAGAGATAGGTACCTATCAGAGCACTATAGGCAGTGGCGTATAGATGAGTTCCACAAGCTCCAGCAGAGGGGACTCATAGTACTACAGTATGAGACCCATTTTCTTGAGTTGTTACCTTATGTAGACTATATGAAGGATGAAAAGTTGTGAGTCGGCCATTTTGTCAAGGGACTCAATGATTGGATATCAGGACAGGTTTGCATGACCTCTCCAAGGACCCTTCATGAGGTAGTAGAGATGGCTTTGGTTGTAGAAGAGATTCGGGGTAAGTCTAAAGATGCTCGTGATAGGTCTCAAAACTATAACTCCACATCTCAATCACAGGGGCACCAAAAGAGTCACTAGAAGAGTAACAATAGGCATTCTTTGAGGTCTTTTAATAAGAACCCATAGCAGCAGACCCAAAAAAATTAGAAACAGAAACCACCATAGGGCCAGCAGGGCTCTAAGCCCAAACAATGGCAGGCACAGGGACCATTAAGGAAGGATCAGTGACAGCAGTATACAGATGCGCCCCCAGCACGGACTCAGTAGTCCTCTTGGAGTGGTTTCAGTGGTTCTAGTACGACCGGAGGATAGCAGTTCTCAAGGCCATAGGGAGTTCAGACTCACACACATTTTCCTTGCTATGCATGTGGTGCCATGGGGCACTTAGCTCATGATTGTCCTCAGGGTTAGATGATAGGCAGTCAGCGTATGGCAGCATTGGAGCCTACAGTTGGAGACTTTGGAAAGTCTCATAGGGTATTTGCAGCGGTAGATAACCGCTAGGCAGAGCACTAGGCCACAGTGATAGAGGCTGAAGGTATGATCAGTGGTATTAGTGTTACCATACTGTTTGATTTTGGTGCTACTGATTCTTTTATATCTCCATTTTTTGTGGAGCGTTGCGAGCTAGTGGCAGCTAGATAGGAAGTTAGCTGGGAAGTGGAGTTAGCATCAGGGTCTAGAGTGTCAGTCAAATCTTTAGTTAAGGATAGCCAAGTGCAGATTGGTGATTTCATCACTACTGTGGATCTTTGTATCACACCTATTGGTTCTTATGACATAGTACTTGGCATGGATTGGCTTTATGCCCACAGAGCTAAGCTATATTGTTGACAGAAGAGGATTGAGTTCCTTAATGATCATGGTACTCCTATTGTGATGTGCGGAATTTAGAGAGGCATTTCCCTTCGTATGATCTCAGCCATGCAGCTTAAGTGGAGCATGCGGAAGGGATGTCAACTTTTTTCTATTACTATCAGTGATAGAGAGGATGAGGAGGAAAGGGAACCATCTCTTGATGATTATCCTATACTTTAGGAGTTTGTAGATCTGTTTCCTACTAAGCTTCCAGGCATGCCTCCTCATAGAACAATAGATTTCCATATAGATCTTGTGCCAGGAGCTGCTCCAATTTCGAGGGCACCTTACAGGATGACCACTAATGAGCTTAATGAGCTCAAGATCCAATTAGAGGAACTTTTGGACAAGGGTCACATTCATCCTATTGTTTCACCTTGGGGTGCATCTATTATCTTCATTAAGAAGAAGGATGGATCCTTGCGGTTATGTATGGATTACCGATAGCTTAATAAGCTTACCATCAAGAATCGGTATCCGCTCCCTAGGATCGATGATTTATTTGATCAGCTTAAGGGTGCTAAAGTGTTTTCTAAGATTGATCTTAAGTTAGGTTATCACTAGTTACAGATTGTTGATAGCGATATCCCTAAGACTACATTATGTATCAGATATGGGCATTATGAGTTCACAGTTGTACCTTTTGGACTCACCAATGCTCCAGCAGTTTTCATGAGCCTTATGAATGGGGTATTCCACACTTTCCTTGATAAGTTTGTAGTTGTGTTCCTTGATGATATCCTAATTTATTCATGGGATGAAGAGGAGCATGAAGATCACTTGAGGCGGGTATTGCAGTGTCTTAGAGACAATCAGTTGTATGGCAGCTTGTCCAAATGTGCTTTTTATAGGACAGAGATTCATTACCTTAGGTATGTCATTTCAGGAGATGGAATCTCAATAGATCCATCTAAGATTAGAGCCATCATGGATTGGTCTACACCTACTTCCCTGACCGAGGTCAGGAGTTTTATGGGATTAGTAGGATACTACAGGCATTTTGTAGAGGGCTTGTCTAGAGTGGCACATCCCATCACTTATCTTCAGCATAAGGGAAAGAAGTTTGAGTGGACCGAGAAGTGCGAGAGGGATTTTTAGGAACTCAAGAAGGCACTTACCAGTGCTCCTATTCTAGCATTGCTTGATCCTTCAGCGGATTTTGTTGTATGCACATATGCTTCCTTAGATGGTTTGGGAGCAGTTCTTATGCAGAACGGATGAGCCATTGCATATGAGTCTAGGAAAATTAAGACTCATGAACTTAATTATCCAACTCATGACCTTGCGTTAGCGGTGGTGGTTCATGCCTTAGTGAGATGGAGGCATTTCCTTTTGGGTCATCTATTTGAGATTCATTCTAATCATCAAAGGTTACAGTATATTTTCACTCAGTTGAACCTGAATACATGTCAGCGTAGGTGGATGGAATTCTTATTTGAGTATGATTTTGATGTCTACTACATCAAGGGTAAAGAGAATGTGGTTGGTGATGCCTTGAGTAGGAGACGCCATGGGGCCTACTCTATGAATGTAGGTACAGAATTGAGAGATCGGATATTACATCACTTGCATGAGGATGTTTGGTATGCAGATGTTAGTTAGATCATTCGGTCTTAGAGTACCCTTGAGGGTAAATATTTAGGATATTCCCTCGATTTCGATGGGATTTTATGCCATAGAGGAAGCATCTATGTCCCATCCTCCAGAGATTTGTGAATTTTCATCATGTTAGAGGCTCATAGGGCCCCTTATGCAGCGCATCCCAGAGTCAAGAAGATGCATGTTGATTTGAGGCAGTTATATCATTGGCCAGGGATGAGATAGAACATAGCTGAGATAGTGGCATGATGTTTTGAGTGTCAGAGGATTAAGGCAAAACATCGTCATCCTGGTGGTTTGCTTCAGCCTCATGAGATACCAGAGTGGAAGTAGGATGTTATTTCTATGGATTTCATCATTGGTCTTCCTATGTCATCTCAACACCATGATACCATCATGGTGACGGTTGACAAACTGACCAAAGTAGCTCACTTCTCACCTATTCGGACCACTTTTATAGCCCCAGTCATAGCACAAGTTTTCTTACGGGATATTGTCAGACTTCATGGCATACCTCATAAGATTATTTATGATCGAGATTCTCTCTTCACATCATCTTTCTGGAGAGGATTATAGACAGCTTTGGGCACTAAGCTCAATTTTAGCACCGTTTATCACCCAGAGACCGATGGTCAGACAGAGAGGGTAAATTAGGTGTTGGAGGATATGCTCCGCAAGTATGTCATGGATCATCAGAATAGGTGGGAGGAGTACCTTCATTTGGTTGAATTTTCCTACAATAATGGGCATCACACTTATCTAGGTATGCCTCCCTATCAGGCATTATATGGCAAACCATGCAGGACACCAATTAGTTGGGACTGCATAGAGGATAGAGTTTCTTTAGGTCCAGAGTTAGTGTGAGAGTTGGAGTAGCAGGTGTCTTTGATTAGACAGTGTCTGAAGGAGGTACATGATAGACATAAGAAGTATGCAGATGCCAAGAGGGAGGATCATAGTTATTAGGTTGGGGATAGAGTCTTTCTGAGATTCCAACCACATAAGAGTCCAATCCGATTTGGAAAGGGCTCTAAACTTGCACCCAGATTTGTTGGTCCTTTTGAGATTCTTGAGTGGATAGGTCTTACCACCTATCATCTTGCTTTTCCATCGAGCCTGTCACGCATCCACAATGTTTTTCATGTGTCAGTGTTGAGGAAGTATATTTTTTATGAGACTCATATCATAGATTGGGATTCCTTGTAGGTGGAATCGGATGGTCAATTGGCTTTGGAGCCCATCCACATTTTGGCACGTCAGATGCTAGCTCTTTGAGGCCGAGAGCTGGACCAGGTTAGGGTCCAATAAGATTGCTATGATGAGGTTGTGGCATCATGGGAGGACGCAGTGCAGATGAGAGCACAATACCCCCATCTTTTTGATGAACTCCAGGAGGAAGTTCATGCCTAGGGGGGAGGATTTGAAGCCTCACCCCGAGCCTATCATAGCCTTTCAGATTCCTACATTTGAGATAGACTTATACATTTGAGATAGACTTATTTGATGTTATATTTTGATGCTTTATGGATTTCTAATACTTTATATTATGGTTTTATCACCTTAGAGGTTAGATGCACATTTTTTTTATGTTATTTTGATGAATACTGTGACATCTATTTGGATCCTACATATGTGATTAATTCAGTTTTATGAATGATTATGATGACATGATGGTATTAAATTGCAATTGAATTATATATGCAATGATTATGTTACAAGCTTAATTTAGTGATGAATTGTATATTTCATGATGATTTGTATGTATGTTATAGATGAATGATTATGCCATGTGAATTATGATATTGCAGATGAATTATCTTGATCATTAATGTTATGAATTTACATTTATATATTTCCTTAGACTACTGATGTTGGACTTTAGTGTGCAGGGAATTAGACCATGGTAAATTTGGGGAACCAAAGCATAGACCTATGTGAAAATCAGTTCAAGCCAAGGTTGCTTCTAATGAGAGGCAAAACCTCGTTGTATTGTATTTTATTTGTGAAATTAATGTGCATGAGTGTATTTAATGTATATGTTAAATTGTTAATGTTATTTATTCTTGAGTATGCCCAAGTGGATATGCCACATGGCGTGTGATGTGTTATTCTTGTTGTGTCACTTGACACTTGTGTGTGTATGTGTGGCCATGACATGTCCACTTGGGGATTGGATGTCCATCAACCTAGGATAGTACCATGAGGATCCCCATGAGAAATCCCTTGGATAGGGAGCTTGAGGTAGTGTCCTATCAATAAATTTCGAATTTGAATTTTACATGAGTTTTTGGGAGACTTAAAAGGTGCCTAGGGGTGTGTTTAGGCCATTTTTAGTAAACCCACTTGATATACCTATGGGTAAGGGGTATTTTTAACTATAGGACAACCCATAGTTGACCAAAAGACCCCTCCAAAAGTTAGATTTTTAAAATGGCCGAAAGTCAAATTTTGAAGTAAGGTCTTGGTTAGAGCTCCATCCATTAGGATGCAAGTCCTTTGCCCACCTTTTTGGCCAACCTTTTTAGAAGCCCATATTTGGAAACCATGTAAGGAACTTAGGGAAGACCACCTAATGGGAATGCAATCTTATCCCTAGGAGTATGTGTGGAGGCCTTTTTAGAGGGGACTCTTCTTTTGGAAGAGTTTCAACACCCACTCTCTAACTTAGAGACATTGCTAATTTGGAGAAAGGAGACTTAGGAAAAGAGAAGGCTCTTCATAAAATAACTTCCATAAGCTTGGATCTAGGTTGGTGGCATTCCTCATTTACTTGTTGATGTTTCATGTTGAAAGAGTCCTCATGAATATTTTCATTCTTGTATGCTAGAAACTAGTGATTGTGATTCTTTATGTGCTTATGATTTGAGAATCTTGTTATTGTGTGTTAGTAGTTGCATATGTGAAATCTTGAGCTTGTTTAAGTGCATGTTTTCTTTGTGTTTTAAATGTGAAGTTTTGAGCTTTTGAAGATTTCTTGTTTATGTTGTTGCTAAGGGAGTTCTCAAGGCCACACTCACCCTTGGGAGGGAAGATTAGCCTTGGGGGTGAAGGGATTAATGAGACAGGCATGGGTGTAGAGTCTCTCCTTGGAATGGAGAAGGAAGAAACATGGATGTATGGGCTCCATGTAGCCATTTTTTTTTGTATTTTGGGGGTCATAATGGATTTGTATGGCATGTAGCCTTGGGGGTCATAAGGAGATTTTTGTTGGGTTTGTGATGTTGTGGGAGATGTGTGATGAGAAAGCCAAGTGTAGGCTTGTCTCTTATTATGAAATGTGCTTTCTCCCCTTGAGATTTAGTTCCACCTTCACCCCAAATTTTGAGTCATTTTGAGACTTATTGTTCAAAGCCTTGGATGGGATTTTTAATGTGCTTATTATGCTATTGTTGATGTTGGTTTGCTTGAATGTAACCCTCGTCTATGTGATGGTTCCCAAAGCTCAGAGGTGGCTTCATAGAAGCCTAGGTTGGGAGGTGAGCACTCCATGGCCTATATTTTTGTATTTGCAGGTTTTGAAGCCAAGATGCTTGTGGAAAAAGCTTTGGGAGAGTTTTCCTATTTTGTGTATTTGTGAGAGCAAAAAAAAAAGGTGTTGTGTTGTTAAAATTTTGGAATGAGAAACATTCCATGTTTCATTGTATTTGGAAATTTGAGATATATGTATCAAGAAGTATGTGAAAATGTCTTTTGTATATTTGTAGCATTGTATGCAATACCTCATGAGTCTTGAAAGGAAGGACTTGATTCTCTTTGTAATAGTTTCATCTTATGTAATGTTGTGTATTTACTCAATGATAAAACTATATGTATTCATGTTGAAAACTATAAAGGAGAAGAGTTATTGTAGTATCATTATAGTTCCATTGTAAAGATTTCATTTGAATAAAAATGTTAGTGATAAGAAATGAATGATTCAAACACTCTCTCTCTCTCACTCTTTCATTGCCAGATCTTGGAATTTTAATTGTAGTTATCTTTTGTTGGAAGCAATGAACTATAGGGGAAATAGTATTCCTTTTTGTTGTAAACAATGACTAAGTATGATGTAAATTTAGACCCATACAAACAATCACATTCAAGATCTATTGTTATGGGGCACTCTAGTGGCCAATAGAGTTAAAGATTTTAACCCATCAATTAAAGCACTTGCGACATAGAGTAAGAATATTAGATTGGTATAAGACTAAGACTTGACAGTTAACCTTAAACATAAACTTATAACCTTTTTTTTTTTTTAAAGTTGATGTGTTTTTGCATGTAGGTTTATGGGCATGACAGTTATCCCAAGAGTATTCAAAATGTGATATATTGCATATTCCACGTTGAATAAGCCTCTCATTTGGGAAGTGGTGAAGAGGATGGTGTATACTAACTATCCCAACAACTTGTAGAGCACCATGCACATGCTTACACATACATTTTATCAATAGAAGGAGACTATGCTCTATCATAAGAAGGGTTTTGACAGAGTGAACTTGCAATAGGGCTATGTCCATGATTTGGTAGTTAAAGGATGGTCTTGAAGGCTATGAGGGGAGTGTGAGGAGAAGGTGTTTTAAGTTTTAAAATTCTGTAAGAGGACAAAGAACCAAAAGGAGGGGATTGAGTCAAGGAGTTTGCAGAGTGGAGAAAACTGTCACAGTTGGACAACAAACTATAATACTTGTTTTTTTTCATTCGAATGTTGATATATATAGTAAATCAAGGATAGGAATGGGTGTGGGAAAAGCCTTAGGATATTTTTAGAGTTTCTACCATAGGAGGGTGAAGGGGGGACCAAATATAAAATGAACATAGGTGATTGGTTTGGTCTGATGTTGATAGGATAAAGTGAGATTTGTCAATATGGGTTATGGGCAATAAGAATCCTGGCATGATTGAATCATGATCAAAGCTGGGGAAGGTGATAAATTATAGAGGGATGGTGAATATAGGTGAAGGATAATAACATCAATTGGTCCTAAGATAAGGAGTGTGGGTTTGGGTCCATATTTGATCCTTTTGTTGAGAGTTATTAGGTGTTGTTACAAAACAAACAGGGAATAATCAAGTTCCCTATAGAGTTGGATTGGCTCTACCATACCCTCTCTGCATCACACCTCTTCCTCACAAATCCACTTACATTTAGGTTCAATTCTCAATAGTTTTTTGATCTTGAAGTATAAAACAACTATGAATTGCTACTACATGTTTTGCTCATTTAGATGTAAGTTCATTCTTCTTGATTGGGTGTTTGAAATCATAGGTAAACTAGCTCCTTGCTACAACAAAGGAACTATAAATATACGAGGAGATAGAACAAGTTGATTAAACTTTAGTGTGTCCTTCCCATGAAATTTTCAATATGGGTTCTTTTTTTTCAATGGTGTATCTATCTATCCTAGCCTCTAGTTTGCTAAATTTATGACCTTGAAGAACAAAATTTTGAAGACACTACTCACAGAGTATGGATGCCTCCTCATTGGTACACATATTATGAAGGGTTTTTATAAACCTTTTAACTACCTCATCAACTTTAATATGAATAATTTGACAACATGTGTGTACAAGTTGGGATTAAGAGCATAGACAACCATATGAAGAGGATTGTGCTCCACCTCTTTCTCACAGTAGGCCTGATATGCACCTTGTAGAATTGCAGTCCAAGATATTTGCTATGAATTGCTTGCTTCATTTGATAAAAAATGCTATCAAACGTCCTACAAATTTCTCCTAGGCTAGGAGAGTCTACATTTGAATACCTGATTACCCTCACAATAAGCGTTATGATAGAACAAATATACCTGTAAGAAACATTCATGATATTGGACCACCAAACATTATCAAGAACCTTTCTCTCACACAAACTTCCATTATCTTTTATTGATCCTACTTCTTCTCTCCACAAACCAGCACAAATTCTAGAGCATCCTACACCTTCAATATCCTCTCTCAAAAAACAAAACAACTAGCAGATTGTTTGTATGAAGAAATGTGAATGGATCGACAAGATCCTTGAAGATAGAATATTTCTTGAATGCCTCTACACATCATTAGGGAACGTATCAACAGTGAATATGCTTCATTTTTTCTTGGGTGGCATTGTTTTTGTTTGTTTAGAATAGAGATATTTTAATTTCTATTTGAATTTATCAAACCTTGGTCTAGGTTAATCAGTGAGTATTAAAATGGAATAACAAAACACAACTCTGTAAGAAATGGAAGACTATTTTTTTCCAAATTGAGGTTCCTATATAGATCTTATTGCAAGGTGATGAGAATGCACTCAATATGTCTTGTTATGACTGGTCTCTGATGTCTTATGGTGGATATGCAGCCAATCCAATCTCCTGGTGAACAATTCCCTTCTTCGTCGCTCCAGAATTTCCTGTGAATATGAAATATAGAATGAAGCTTTTTGTTTTTTTTAATAGTGCCCGTATCATTCAGAATTCTGACATCATACAGACAATAGTTGGCATTCTGACGATATCGGGGAAGTTTTAAAAAAAATGCAAATTCACACCAAAATGCCTCCTTCGTAAAAAATTACCGTCATAAATTCACACCAAATGTATTAGTGTATGTTCCTTTTGGGCACAAATGATCACCACCAACATGAAACCTCAAGTCCACCCCATTGTGGTCATGGAGATAGTCACACAAGAATGCATACAAGGATAAGGTTCACATAAATACCCACATGAGTAAACACTAAACAAGAATACCACACTCCAAACATGAACATAATGCACATGAAATAAAGAGGTGTAAAAACTAATACATATACACACCATAGAGAAATAATAATAAGATAAGGTGCGCAAGAAATAATAATCATCATAAAATAATGAGGATGTATCCTTGCATGACAGAAATAAGAACAAGGAGGCACCAACAAGAGAAACACCAAAAGTACCATATGGCATATGTTACAACATAATAACCAAAATTCTCAAGAAATGATAAATCTAGAGAGTGTTACTTAATCTACTAGGACCTAGGTACTAGAATACTAAGTATAGGTAGTGTCAACATCTTTTCTCATGATGATGCACCACAAAAAATTGGGCATTATCTCATATGAACACGAATGGAAATCATGCAAGTCCAATCGCTAGATTGGAAGGCATGTCACTAAGAAAATTTGTATTTATATGCAGTGGGCATGCCTTCTCAAGTCATCCACAACCTTGTGATATTACTCATGTTGTACTTGACAAATCCACATATCTTAATTAATGTTTTACCCCAATTTTATTATTATGTTAAAAATTTTGATCTATTTTTTTTTGTGCACAAACTATCAACACCAACATGTCTAGGTAGGTGGAATTATGCTAGACATGGTCCTATTTTTCTTCCCATCTTTCTCATATGTCTAGGGTCATACCATAGTGGCATTATCCCTTAAGTGTAGGTTCACAAAATTATCAAACTTTTACGGTTGTTTCTTATAATCCATGGCACATAAAAACATAATGTTTGAACCAACAAGGTCATATGAGGCCCCTCTACAATAACCTATCTCAGATTTTCAAGACTTAAAGTTTTTTTCTTAGCACATCATTTTTTATGTAAAAAACATTAGAGGCATGTAATTAATAGTTTCAAGGCATCCTGATTTTCATTATGCCCATCATGGGAATAAAACATATATATTAACACATCTAAGTAGGTATGTCTATGCTAGGGATGGTCTTGTTTTCCCTCCCAAATTTCCTGGACATCTAGGACCATACCATAGTGGGGTTATCTCTTAAGTTTCATGGGTTGAAAAAATGTCAAACTTTGATGGGATATTTATTAAAATACATGGCACCTACAAATGTACCATTTGAACCATTATAATCACGTGAGGTCCCTTTACAATAACTTCTCTCAAATTTTGAAGGCTCGGAGTCATTTTCTTAGGGAAACATATTTTTTGTTGATGCAAAAATTGTTAGAGGCATGCAATGAAAATTCATACATCACCATTGTGGCCAAGGTCCCTCTTATAGTTAAATGCTTCCCATAATTTCTCTCTTTCCTGTAGTCATAGGTGTCACCAAATTTCTTGAGCTCAACAATCTCACACCCCATGGTCTCGAGTTCCTTGTTGCTACTCTAGTAGTAGGAGAAACTTGTCTTGGTGATGCTCTGCTTCACCCCCCACATGTAGGTTTTGTCTCCAAGTGACCTTTGGGTGGCGTGAGGTCATCTAATAATAGTGGTAGTGATTGGCTAGTGACGCCTATAGTTTTTTTAGCTAGACTCCTCAAAGTGGCTCCCTCGGTTGGCTTTAGCAATTTCACATATGGTGAATGAACATAAGAATAAAGAGGAGGGACAAGCTAATGTTGATGCATGTTGATGATTAGTTTTCCATTCTTAAAATCACCTTAGACCCTGTTGATGTATGGGTAAAACTAGATGACTAGGACCCCCTAATACCTCCCACTAGTATTTCTCCCACTACTTGAGAAACTTTATTGTTATTATTATTATCTTTATTCTTGGGCACTACTTGTGAGGCTCTGAAGAGTGACCTTGTGTCCTATTTTTTTGTGGATATGTGTGTATATCTATAAATTAATATAAATTGGCACACATATTCATTAAAAAAATGATCCATAGAGAACATTTAATAAATCCATTTAGAATACAAGTTGATTCTTGATAAAACCTCATATTGAAACTTACAATAAGCTTTTATACTTATACTTGACTGGAACTATTTTCTAATTTTAACATCGACAAAAGTATTGAGAACACACCAAGCACTTCATCAAAATTATGGCAGCTCATACAAGGACAAAGTAGTTGTAATTTATACTACATTGATCACTAACATTAGAAAATTAGATTGTATAGTAGCCTTTTTTATCTTGTATTCAATTATGTAGAACTTTTTATGTATCTACATTAGTCTTAGCGATTCCTATACCAATGTGTTGAACAAAAACAACTAGTCAAATAGAATATTCTGGTAGACTATTCCTAAACATTGTTCCAATGTATAAAGGTGATTACTACATATTCCATGTAGTTTAATATGTATTTGTCACCAAATTTACAACAAAAAGATCATGAGAAGAATTGAGCACATTACTTTTCATATGGAATCAAGAAATTTTTTACCATATTGTTGACACAACTTAATGATAAGAATAAGAAAATCAGATCCCTCTCTTGAAAGAGAAACAAGAATTACTACCAAGGTTCAATATGATATTGTGTAGGGTAGATTAGTGAAGATTGATGTGTAACTACATGAGGTGGGCCTTTGTTGGTTTAGTTAGCTAATGGATGGAAATGTACTTCACTTTTTTAAAATATATATATAGTGTTGGAAAAATGGTCAGTGCTCCCCTCGGGATTCGCAACATGGTTTAACAGCCTCCTCTATCTTCTATAAGTCTAGTGGTTGTATCGGGCATTAACAGGTCGATCTTTTGGTGCAACGGCAACCACTACTTGTAACAGGTGGTATCAGAGCTTGGTTAGAGGTTTGAATCCCCTCGAGTAACGCTGAGGGGGAGATTGTTGGAAAAATGGTCAGCGCTCCCCTCGGGATTCGTGACATGGTTTAACAGCCTCATGTGTCTTCTATAAGTCTAGTGGTTGTATCGGGCATTAACAAGTTGATCTTTTGGCGCAATGACAACCACTACTTGTAACATATAGTATTTAGAACTCACAACTTGTAGGAAAAAAATTAATATGTTAAGATTAACACTAACAACTACCACTTATTCAATGTTTTAATAAAAACTTGAAAAGATATAGACTGACAAGAGATCTAGATAAATAACATAAAATTTGATTCTAAGGACATCAACCATGAAAGAAAACCAAACTTGCATAAGGAAAATTTGATGCAGTCAAGGATGGTGGATCCAATTAAGGACAGTCCAACCTTGCAGCCAATCAAGAACACAGTGGAATAACACAAAAAGATATGCTCAATATCAAATTTCCATTAACATGCCTAGTTGTAAGGCCTTCCGAGTTAGGGCCAATTAAAAACAATAGTAATTCTGCAAGATCAACAAAGATCCAATCCAACATCAGCTAGTCCAGTTCTGAGACAAATCAGCAACTGGTGGAAACCCTAAGGCAGATCTGAACTTGTGCTCACAAGCCACCAAGCAATCTCCTTGTCTCCAAGCATGCAAACCACTAGCTTTGCTATTACAACTATCAGAAATCAATTTGATCTGCTAGATCTTGCAGGATCGAAGTCTACGCTATCTTTTCCACAACTTTGCTTTCATCTGTTACCCATCGCCCTCCTAAACAACTACCCAAACACTCATTAAATAATAATCTTCATCCACAAGTTGGTTGGATGTCATAATTAACTCCTACAAACAAATATTAAATGCAATACAAGTCAGCTCTCAAATATCCTTACAAGCATTTAATTCTCCATGTCGGCCTCAAGATCTACATAGGAGAATGCAACAAAAGCTACCAACAATAAATGCACCAAGTCGGCCAACCAAACCACCAAGAACTCCAGTCGGTAAACCAAAACTACCGAGTGCCAGAGAAACAAATGAGCACCAGTGAAACAACCAACCAAGTCAAGCAACATTGAGAAACACAGGCATCACCGAGCACCAGTTCCACCGAGCACTAGAAGCTTCACCGAGTTCCCTTCAATAACTGAGACCATCAATTAAAGCTACAACCAAGTAACACCGGCCAAGTAACACACCACCATGCAAATTCACCGAGGACCCAAGAATGCCCCTGCATCAAAATTAGATCAAATTGTTTAAACTTGAAATAAAATAAATTTGGCTTCCATAATTTATAGTGTTCAAGTGCAATCATCGAAGGAAATAACAATAAGATTTCTTAGGATTCATCAAAATTACACAACCATATCCATTCATGCATACATGTAAGACAAATTGATCCTTTAAAGCATTAATAACATAATCAAATCTACTTTTCCACCACCACACTTGAAAAATTCCCATAGCTAACACGGATTAACCAAATGGTGAAGTAAATTCACAAGAAACACATAATGGCTCTTGAATTCAAAATTTGCATTCAAATTCATAAAATTGGTAGATATACACACTAATATTGTAACACCAATTTCTATTGCAAAAAATAACCCTTATTACAAATCAAAACTAGGTTTTTATAGTTTTTACAATTTAGAAATTGCCAAACCCGTAACTAGGGTTTTTGGGCATTATTTTTGGGC
Source organism: Chamaecyparis obtusa (assembly GCA_027943335.1). Classification (NCBI taxonomy): domain Eukaryota; kingdom Viridiplantae; phylum Streptophyta; class Pinopsida; order Cupressales; family Cupressaceae; genus Chamaecyparis; species Chamaecyparis obtusa. The sequence continues at coordinate 572,680 of BSBK01000334.1, forward strand.
AAATAAGATTAAAAATAAATATTATCATGCTAAATTAACTCCTAAACTATTACCACATGAATTAACTTCAAGTTTCATGTATTTACAACTTAAAAGGAGCTCATTTTGAGCTAAAACATGCCCTAGAATTTTGGGTTGAACTAGAGTTTAAGAAGAAACAAAATTTGGATGCCCAGATCCACTTTTTTAGCAAAATAGTTGAGTTTATCATTAAGAAGACTACCTCTCTTAATATTCTCAACCCCAAGGACAACTGAATGTTTCTCTTGTGCTTCCATTTTTTCTAGTAGAGTTACTTCTAGTTGGCAGGATCTATGGGGCCAACCATATGAGTTATATATTCCTTCAAAATTTTAAATTCTGGGCTTCTAAGTTCCTTATTTCTATTTCATCAGTGTGCATCATATTTAACATTGAAGTAACCCCTAATACAACCAATTTCGTCTCTCCTTTATGAGTGGGTACTCTAAGGTTTACTTCTTCCAGCATAAAATCCACAGGGGTGACATCTTCCATAGGCTTGCCTTGGGGAGGACAACCACATTTTCTTTCTAGTGTCCTCTTGTATCCTCAATTACATAAGATATTCTTTGTGCCTTCTTCTGAATGGATTCTCCCTTATGGAATGTCTTTCCTATCTCAGAGAGATCTTGAGTTGTACCTATTTGGGGTGGCTTGGATATATCTTCAGAAGAAGGATCACCCATGTTAATCTTATGAGTGGCTTCTATGCTTGACCTAGTCTTTCTGACTAGTTGAGGGGTAGTGTCCTCTTCTTCTTCCTCCTCTTCTAGTGCTTCCATGACAAGGGTCATGCAGGGGGGTTTGGTTCATCCCTATAATACCTTTCAGTATACTCCTTGGAAATGTTAGAGTACTCATTAGAGATAGGCATGTGAAAGACCTCCTCAATATTATCAAGCCTTATATCCAAGACCACATCACCCTGTTTGTTGAGAACTATCGCTTCCTCAGGTTTGTAGTGCTAAAAAATTGACATAATGAGATTTGGAGATTGGACGAACATCAAAAAACCTATAGCATGGACAAGATTGAACTAAACTATGAAGGAGACATCAAGTATTTGGTTGTTAGGATTGGCTATCCTTTGAAGGAACTCATTTAGGTCCATGTGACCAATGTGTGTGTCTATAATATCACTATAGAGATTTCCCAACCTAGAGGGCCTTTAAATAGTCCATGAGCTTGTATTTAATTGGGCTTTCTATAGACATACTTTGTTCTACACTTTAAAAAAGGATACTTGTCAATATCATTTTATTAAAATCAAACTAACCTAGCCTATGTAGAGAAGACCAAAATATGAAACTACTAGAAAATGAAACTTAAAACAAAACCCCAAAGCCCACTACAACAAGAGGAAAACCCTCAAACCTGAGGTTATCAGAAGTTTCAAGGTTTCAAGGTTTTGGGGGTTCAGGAACCCCCAAAACACCAATACAAACCTTTGCACCAGACCCTTTTTGGATAACACATAGTCGAGGAATAGGGATTTATCCTCGATCTCCCTTTTGGAGATCAAGGGTAAAGGAACCCTCAACGTCTCGGTATTGGTATTTGAAGACTATTGGCCCCCCCTTTGTCAAGGATCAAGGATCAAGGATCCTTGATCCTTAATTTCCCTTTTAGGGATTAGGGTTCAAAGAACCCCCAACGCCCTGAAAAGGTACTTCATGAATTACAGACTTAAGGGATCAGGGGTCTCGAGATCCCTGATCATCTTTCATGGGTTAGGGGTCACAAGATCCCCTACACCCTAATATTCGAAGGGCTAGGGTTTACAAATTACATATTTAGGGCTCTTTGTAACACAATTTCATACTCACATGTTGAGGATTTTGAGAAGAAAAAATACACAAAGAAAAAACCAACTCAAACAAACGTAAACAAACAAACCAAAACCCTAAAAGAAGACACTAAAATAGGAAAAAAGGAAATGAGAAGAAAATGACAAAATGCAAACCAATCTGAGTTGGGTAGTGAATTTGAATGAAAGCCAACTTGGTAAGACAATGGAACAATGACACTTAAATAGCACGTATATTTAGAATTCAATAATTGCACATTTTGCAATTGAAATTACAAAGAGAAAGGACCCTATAGAAACTTGAAGGAAAGTGAGCAAAATGAGAGTGAAACCTCCTTTTATATTGCTTGAGGAAACATCATCCATTGGCCCTTGGGGCTATCGGTTTGTTAGGGGTCAGGGTTTTGGGCATCGAGAATGTCAGGGTTCAAGTGATGACCTCTGATCCCTGATAGCCCCAAACTTGACCTTGAGAAGAGTTTAACGATTCAATGATTCGAGCTGTCGAGGATCCTGGGAATGGAGACTACCCCCGAATGTCTTACACCACACAAAATTCCAACTTAGGGGAAGGGGAATAGAAGACAAGAAAAAAGAAAGAACAATGACAACGACAAGGGGAAAACACAAAGACCTCATCAACCAGACATCAAACTATGGGGACCACGAGATCCACAATTTGACTCACTCAATGTGGCTGACTGACTAGGACTTTGCTAAAAAAAGGGGGGGTCCCCATTAGGCCAAATGGCCCAAATGGGATTTGAGATGTGGAGACATGACAATAATCAAACATTTAGTACTATTTCATATATAGATAAAAACTAAAACTAAATAAACTAACATATAAATTATTTTTCTTTCATTAGGTTTAGGATGCACTAATAGATATAGGTAAGTACTCACAACCATTTGACTTAACTCCATATGTAACTAATGTAGCCTTGTTGTTCATTGATTTGGGACATTGATTCAAATGTAATTGATTATAATAGAAGTAGAAAAAATTGTACAATCACTTACATCATTTGAATTACATGTTAAAGGCTTTCAACAACAAAAACTTAACCTACGTCGCAAAAAAATATGCTTGGAGAGAATATCATCCATGTACTTAGACAAGTACAATATAAAGAATACATCAAAGACAAGTCTAGAATCATGTACCTCTTGAGGGACTTTCACATAAAATTAATTTTCATAATAGAACAAGATGATGTAATAGTAGAAGTTGATACTCCAAACATGACATCCATAGAGAGTGTATGCTAGAGATAAAACATTTTTTCATACTTTGCAATTTTTTTCGTAAGAAACAAATTTTTTTTTAAAAAACTTTTGATATAATTATTACTTATAATTTATTTTCATCATATTTCAAGAATTATTTACTTCCAACACAGCTATTAGTATACTAATTGAAACAAATTCTCAAGTATGAAGATAAATGCAAGAAAATATTGTAAGCATCTTCCATTGTTTTTTATTTGTTCTTGTATAATGTTTGAATATGAATAGTTCAACCAAAGTGACAATTGCTACACATTTTAACTATGCAATTCTTCTACTATGCTCTTATCAAAGTATACAATTCATATTGTTTCTTTTCTATCGAAAGATGATGTTTAACTATTTTATTCACTATATGCTTATTACAAGAGAAAATTTCATACAAGTTATTGGATTAGTAGCTATTGTGAGATCAAGAAAATATAAGAATTCATTTTATTATATGTCAAAAGAATATTTCCCACATTTGTTTTAATTTCATTATAAAATGTCTATCATTATAACATTATACAAAACTCTTAAAACTATTGCATTATCGATCCCTAATTTTTTATACAAATAAAATAAACAATGCTATATTTTTTCCTACAACCAAAAGACCCACAATCAAACATTGAACCCATATATTCTACTTTCTCAATTTCTAAATATTAAAACTTTTACAATAACCTACTAACCCTATTTTTTATGCATAGATAATAAACTTAAAATTGAATGTTTCATTATTCATCTTGATGATATTTAATTACAATATCAATATTCCACATGTACGATGACCTTTAAAATATCATACCATTACATCTCACCAAATGTCTCTTGTCATTATACCATGACATCTCACCTAAAATCTCTTGTCAAACCAAAGATACACTATGTGGCGCTTGTTTTACTATAGAGTATATTCAACCGTTAAAAATCAAATAAAATAAATGACCCTTCCAAAATATAAAAATAAATGCTCATAAAGAAAATATATTAAATTTATGTAAGGAATTGACCTTTGATTGCTACTCCTGCGCCATATTCAGCATATTCCTCATCTTGACACTCGTGTAGTGTTACTTTAGTGACCGTCAATATCAACGTGACTAAACAATGTCGTGCACCGGACAAAAACTAACCTTGGAAATGACGGTGGGCGTCAATCAAAAATATAAGCGTCACTTGTTAATAGGTTTCGACTTTCTGCAGCCAGTCAGACCGGCTGGTTGTTGTACTACTCTGATCCGAATATACTGCCATCTGCCTGTCTTCCTGACTATTCTAGATATGCATTATTGCTTTGCAGAAATTTCAAAATGTAATGATCCTAAGTTATGAGTCAAGTCTCTGGTCATGAATTTTATATTAAATGATAATAATCTGATTTTGTTATAATTGTTTGATTAATCTTATTTATTTTGTTCTTTTTAGTATTTGAGGGTTGATGAAAATCTTGGAAGGGTGGTTGTTATGTGGCTCTTTTTTAGTATATTAACTAGTAATCGCACTTATGTGTGCAATGGGTATGTCGAAGAAGTGTGAAAATTGTGGTCCATTTTTTTTGCATACATTAATGAAGTACATGATGTCAAATGGTAGGATGTTAAAGAGAAGATGATGTTGTTTGGTCAACAAAAGTCTCAATTGAAAAGTGATAACTTCGAATTATAATTATACACACACGAACTTCACCTCTATCCTCTCCCTATTTCTCCCTCTCCCTCTCCCTCTCCCTCTCCCTCTCCCTCTCCCTATTTCTCTTTCCATATCTCTCGCTCTGTGTATCTCTCTTTCTCTCTCACACACACAAATCTCTCTCTCTCTCTCTCTCTCTCTCTCTCTCTCTCTCTCTATATATATATATATATATATATATATATATGAGCACTCCATCTTTCTATATTTCTCTATTTCTCCTCTCTCCATTTTTCTCCCTCCCCAACCCCCTCTCTCTTTCTATATCCTCTCCCCAACCTCCCCCGTCTATCTCTCCCCAACCCCCCTCTCTCTCTCATAATTATTCTATTATAATATATACATAATAAATTATGTCTAAAACTCTAATCTTTTTATTTATTTTAATAATTATTACAGTATTATATATATATATATATATATATATATATATATATATATATATATCATAAAAATTTAAATAACATTATATAAAATAATAACTATATGAAATTTAATTTATAATTATATTTTATATTTTATTTTAATTAGTTTTTCGATTATGGTAAAAACGGGTTTTGAAGGGGCCCTAAAACCCTTTACATCAACGTGAGAGATAGGAAGAAGAAGCACAAAGCAAAAAGAGACAGCTGGAGGGGCAAAAGATAACCATTACAGAGAAACCTCTAGCAGAACAGATCGAAAAGACAAAACCAACAAAACAAGTTCGAGACAAAAAACCACCATGAACAAATCACAACCTACAACAGAGACTAACCCTATTGTTTCATATACTCAACAGTATCATCCTTTCGCTTAACCAGCTTGTGGATAGACTCCCTTAGATTAACAATCTCCTTGGGTTGAAAGCCCATCTTCTTTTTGATGTTGGCACGGGTTCTTCTACCAGGACCTTCAGCAGACGCCACAGCCTCTTCCATATCATCCTCAATCTTAACAAATGATATGTCCTTAAATTGCCTTCTAGCAGGGCTAGCAGAGCCTTCAAGTTATCAATACTAACCTTCATCCCTTCAAGTTATTTTATTTTATTTTATTATATAATCTAAATACTCATTATAGTTTTAATATATGGTTGCTATGTTTATTTCTTTGCTTGCTATGTGGCAAATGCCTTGATTGTGTAATCATTCCAACATACATTTATACTTTTTGTTAACTGTAAATGAGGTACCTAACGTCGACATACTAGATCTTAACATTATCAAATTTCCACAATCCATTTTTAATGCAACTTTATTTGTGGATTCGATTGTGTGTGTGTTTTTTTTACATCAACATTTCGGATCACACTCTGTGATACATCATCGAGATGAGAGAGTGCAAGAATTGAAAAGTAAAAAAATAATATTTCTGAGTGTGTATCCTTGTTTCTTTGTAACCGTTTAATTTGATATTTCATTGGTTGTAGATTTCAATGGGTAAATTCATTTATCTTTGTCAGAAACCCCTGTGCATATTAGGGAATTTTGTAATCTATTTCTTGTATACATTTTTTAATCCAATTCACATATCTCAAAGATATTGTATTTTTATTTAACATTTTTTTGTCATAGAATCTAATATATAATAGTAAATAAAACTAACATTATTTTACAAATGGATTTAGTAATTATATGTAAATATATAGAATGATATAATTTATATTATAGTAAATATTATATGTGTGTGTGTGTGTGTGTGTGTGTGTAATATGATTATATTATATGAAGAAACCTCAAAGATCTAAGAGACAAAAGAAGCACAACATAATGGCAAAAATCTCCTACTCAATCATGCAAATGAAAAGAGTACATATAGGTGAAAGTGCAACCAAGTCCAACCACAAAAGGAGGAAAGAACTGGAGTGGTAGCAAAACCACCCAAGAAACTAGGATGATGTGTCAAGATGAAATCGACACATCGAGCTGGTAGACTCCTAAAATATGATGACTTGTGTAGACAAGTGTCAAATGATCACAAGCAACTAATTAGGCCTAATAAGCCTAAGTGTAATAAAACAAATATACTAAGACCCCCCTTAAGCATAACTTAGGAGGACAAGATAATAAATGAGTCCCGACTACTAACCTAGTGAGGTACCCATGTACAATGAAAGCTCTCATAAAAGGAGAAAGATAGAAAACTTAGTGGGAAAAAAATCTATCCTCCAAAAAAGAGATAAGAAGACAAAAAGCCTATAACCCCTCCCCTGATATAGACTGCACACCAAGAAGAGAATGTGGCCCTTCCTTAAAATCTATTTGAATATGACTGTCATCTACTGAATCATTTGAATTATTAGGATTGGAATCTAGATTTGAAAAACCCACATCAAGTTGAGAGCCTGTATGGTGTGTAGCCCATAAACGCTTGAGAAAATGAGACCTCGACTTTCAATTTCTCTTTGTCCTTAGTAATTTTTTGATTTGAAGAAGATGCTTTGATAGAATCAGTTGCCTCAATATTATTCTTTTTGAGTAGAAAAGTGAGGTGCTCAATATTTTTTTCATGAATTGATGTTCTTCATGACCAATTTTGTTACAAAAGGAGCATTTAACTCTCTCAGTAATTGATTTACTTTGTTGAGATGAGTTATCCTTTTTGAAGCTATCAATTTTGTCTTCTTTCTTCCCTTCATTGTCCTTTTTAGTGTTTTTTCCTCTCCTTTAACATTTTGATGCTTTTCATTACCTACAATTAGAGCTTGTGCCTTAGTGGATTTCAAAGTACCTATTTGAATAAAATTTTCTTGTTCCCTTGTCAGATCAGCAATGAAGTTATCAAGTGAAGGCATAGTCCATGAGGTGCCAAGGACTTTTTTAGTATAATAGAGGGTAGAGACAAGCACTGAAAATTTAGAACCTAGTTTGGAAAGTACAGAAATGATTAATTGATCCTATTTCTTGTCAATTCCATAATGTTTTAACTCCAACTTCAAAGATTTAAATTTAGTGAATAAGTTCTCTAAAGTTGAAAAACTAAAAAGACTAAGACCTAGGAGTTGATTTCCCAACTCATGAATTCTAAGTTCATCAATTGTCCCAAATAGTGTTTTGAGAGCTTCCCAAACTTGGTTGGGTGTTTTCAAGTTCTCAACATGAAATACTAATTCAGGAGATAAATTTAAACATAGAAATCCAAATGGTTGGTCACACTTATTGAAAAACTTGTCTTTGTCCTTAGTTGCATTAGGTTATTTTTCTATTCCCATTGTTACCCTATATAAGCCTTTATTCTTTAGTACAAGAATGAATTTTAACTTCCAATCATGATAGTTGAAAGGTGTTAGAGGTTCTATAGACACATTAGGATCCATGTTGCTAGACTTATATTGTTGCTTGTAGAATGCATAAATGAAGAGCACTTCGTGAGGAAGTGTGAAATAGAAAATACACAAAACCCCCTTGATTATCTTTCGCCCTTATTATTGGCACTTTGTAGGAGTGTTTTGCAACTAAACCCCAAAAAATACTAAAAATGACACTTTATAATGATAGTGTGTGAGTGTGTATGTTGGATTTGTGATGAAAAAATGTGCACTTTTGCAAAAAATCAAAACTCAATTTCGAGTTTGTGAGAAAAAGTTATGAGCAAATGAATTTTCCCTCTTTACAAAAACAATCCTCCTCAAAAATACTTTTTTTGTGCTAAAAGATTTTACTTTACCAAAAAAAAATTGCCAAAATAAAAGGACAAAAATTAAGCCCTTTGGAGTTGGAAAGAACCAGGGGCAACGATGTGGGAAGTTCCATATTTGTACATACAAGTATATTCTTGAAGTTAGAATTATACATGTAATATTTATTATATATTAAATATAAATTATGTTATATTTATATGCATTCTATATAAAAATGTATTAATTATAATAATTTTATATTTGCATCTAATAGTTTTCAGTGTAGAATATAATAGATACAAAATACTGTATATAATTTAAATTATATTACATATACATTTAATGATTTCTAATATTAAATATAACTTGTAAAAATTCTAGAGGACTGCCACAATTTGAGTAGAAACACCTAATGAGAATCTCTATCTAGATTTCTTATCCCCTCTTTATTAACCATCTACATGACCAAGGATAATAGAGTGTATCCTTTCTTAAACTACCCCATCTGCATCTCTATAATTGTGAATTATAATTTCCCGCCCTAATTATGTGCAGTTTGGGATAGCCCAATGTTGGAGAGACTTGAGCCGGCCATAACATTATTTGCAAACCATTATGAAGGAAACTCTTAGGCGTTATCCAGTAGCACCCCTTCTAATACCCCATGAGATTGCAAAGGCATGAATGTTGGAGGGTTTTATATCCCTCGAGGAACGCAATTGATAGTCAATGCGTGGGAAATTCACAAGGACCCGATCCTATGGAGATCCATTACATGTTGGTGTGACTACTTTAGAGCTTTGAGTGGTGTTTTTCGGAGGGAACTATAATTGACATGTCTGAGAGACTTCACAATTCCCAAAGAAGTTACACTGGAGGACATTATCAAACCTCTCCTTCCCCTCCATGTCTATTGATAAATATTTTCTAGGGTTTCTTTAATGTTGAACATGAATTGAGTTTTAAATTTTAGGCACGTTTGAGTCCTATTGTCCCTTATGCAAAATATAGAATATAAAAAACCTCTCTTATAGTGCAATGTTGTGTTGAATGAATGACATGATCTCCTTTATAGGATAAAGTTAATAGATCTATATATCATATCTATTTCAAATCGTACATTCAAACCATTGGGGAGACTTCGGCGGTGGCAAGCAAAAAAAATCTCTACTCTTACGTTTGATGTGGCATGGACAACTCATATACATAAATGAATAAGAGAAAATAGTGTTGTGTCCCTCATGTCACCTTTGAAATGAAAAACTTGGTACATGTTACATGTCTAACAACAACCACAATCATATGGTGTCACATCAATAAATATCACATTCCTCAGGTCTCTCCTAAGCTTGAAAATGCAAATAGGAAAAAACTAACGACGTGTAAAGGGAAAAAAATGAATGCATCAAATCCTTTAAATCCTTCTCTTAGCAATATTGTTGATTTTTGGATTGAATTATCAGCTCCTTCACTTCAAATAGGAAATACCTTCGGCATAAATATAAATGTTTTACTATTGATCTAGCTCAAAAGTCATAGTATGACCAATTGCATAATCTTCATATTGATAATAATAGCTATTATATAGTATGTATTTATGGTTAATTAATGATTACAATATATTATGTGTTTATCTAACTAAATACATAATCATGTACGATAACCACTCATTAATAATCTATAGGCCTTTTATTGTCAACATTCCATGCCAAATCTACATCCACTAGTCCTTATAAAACCACTAGTTTGTTGTAAAACTATATAATTGCTAAATATACCCACAACCAAATTTTCAACATGCTATCAAAGTTCAATCTACTATTTAAGTCCCAACATGCTAGTGAAGTTTAACATATAACTATGTTTTGAAGATATTGTCAAAGTTTAACATACTTGAAGTTTCAACATGTGCCAAAGTTTAGTACAATAGAATTTCCATGCTACAAAAGTGTAAACATGCTACTCAAATTTATCTGCCGCTAAAATTCCAACACATTGTTAAATTTTAGTACTATAGAACTTACATGTTGTTTAAGTGCAAACATGTTTTTGAGGTTCATTTATTAGTGAAGTTTCATCGTGTTATTCAAATTTTCTACTAAAGAACTGTGTGTTACTAAAATGAAAACATGGTGTCAAAGTTCATTTGTGGATAAAGGTCAAACATAATTCAAATTTAGTATCACAAAACTTTGATTCTACTATAGTACAATCATGTTAAATTTTATTTAGTGTTGAAATTCCAACTACTTGTCGAATCTTATTTATTGTCAATATTCAAGCTTCTCGGATTATAATACCAAAGAATATTTATTCTTGGGTTTAATATTTGGTCTAGTGTAGACCATAATGTATAAATGTCTATCAACTACATTTACACTAAGGGTGTGGCTCATGTCCTCTATATTATTTGATGTAACAAGTGTGTACATACAAATTAGAGACCAAAAGGGTGTCTTAAGTGGCCACTTCCTTTTATAATTAAGAAAATTTATCTTGGGTGAAAAAAATTAAGATAATCACACTTAAAATTAGAAGAATAAGAATGGTAGTGCTTTGATTCTACTTTTTAAATTACTATTTTTTTTTAAAATGGAGATTAAGAGGTTCAAATAGGAGGAGCACACAAAGTGCTTCTTTTATTGTTAAACAATATAACATGACATTTAGTGTGCCCCCCCTAAAAAGTTGACTTTTTAAAAGTATTTCAAAAACTGGCTCAATAAAAAATAAGCTAACATCATGTAACATTGTAACATATCCATTATGTATTCTTCCTTAGGACAAACTATAACATCTTGAAAAATAAAAATTTGAGTGTTTTTCGCTCTAATTATTTTTGTCACTAATTGAATTTCATGTTTTTCATGTGTATACTCTAGACATATCTACAAGAGGCCAAGGCCAACATATAGTTTATATGCCACTTGGCACATTTGCAGGTGTTTTTATTTTTCCACTCTTCAAAGTCTTTCAAGAGTGAGTGAAGCTACCACCTGTTGGTGATCACTTTCCTTTTTGTTTCTTGTGTACCTTTTTTCTTGCTCAAAGAAGATGAAGATTTTTCAACATTATTTATTCTAGATTATCTTGTCTTTAGCTTTGAACTCTTATGGTTACAATTTTTAGATATATATTACTAGATCATGTTCTCTACTCTTTCAATAATGTCAATTGTCAAATGATTGGAATTATATCATATTTGTATATTACTTGTTGAGCTTTAGACGATGCTTCTCACAAAGTGATTTGAATATTTTAGTATGTGTTTGTGACATTTTTACTTTGTTATCAATTCAATAATGAAGAGATAGTGGTGTTTTATGCTCAGAATATGACATTTTTTCTTATTTCCATTATCTTGTCTCAAATCTAGAAATATTTGAAGTTTGTTTGGAGTCTTTTCAAAGGTTTTGGTGTATCACCTTCATATTATTATTATTTTTAGAACCTTTTTTCTCTTTTCCTTAAAAACAAGACTATGAAGAGATGGCTTCTCAATCCCAAAGGTTGTTTGGTATCCAACATTATATCCCCCACTTACTAAACTTCCCATAAGGACTGTTACCTTCCATTATTGTAAAAAATTGGATCGACAATTCCTTTTTCTAGCACAGTTGATGGGGCAAAATCTTTTTGAAATATAAATAGGTGCATGAGCCATAGACTGGTTACCATATCTCAAACTGTGTGAAATTCAAAGCTATTTCTCCCCTCATTAGTATTTGTAACTCAATCAAGAGATTCCACATCAAGTGCACCAAGACCTCCACCACTTCCCCCTATAGCTATGACTTTACCTATTTAGTCTCGTAATTTTGTAACCTTGGATGATGAAAGCCCACTCATCTTTTTTGTTGTTGGTGTAAATTGGGATGCAATTCCCACCTCTTTTAGCAAATTATTACCCAAATTCACAAGAGAAGATGAAAAGGATCTTGTAGAATATTTGAAAAATATGGTTCATCACATAACATAGTAGAATATAGCCCTGAATTTGCTTGTAGCCTCTTTCAAAGGGAAGGCACAATACTAGTATGGATCTTTATCGCCAAACACCATAGCTACATGGGACTAGCTAGGAAGACTTTTCTTTGATCGATTCTTTGAAAAGGGTGATTGTTCATCCTTGCTAAAATAATTGGTCATTATCAAAAGAGCTCCTTAGGAGGCTGTCACATAATTCAACACCCAATTTTAGAATACCTAGCGATGAATACCAACTATAGCTCGTCTTCATGCATGTATGGTCTATGTTTTTTACTTTAAGGAATTTCACCCAAATATTTCCATGAAAATATAATTTCTTGGAGGTACTACATTTGTAAATGCCTATGATTTAGTTGTGAGAGTGGAGAATAATTTTATTGATATAAAAAAGCTCCCACCCAGGTAATTAATGCCTATCTTCATGGAGATTTTAACTCAATCTCAAACCAAGACTCTGTTTAGAACCTATGTACCTTCGCAATCGATATATGCATATCCTAATTATCAAAGATCCTTAGTTGCATCATCGTCATTGGTATCATACATGAATGATATGAATAATCTTCTATTGAGTGGCAGAAATTTATGCCTCAGAGACCCAAATTTTTGAATTATCTAAACGAGAAGCCTCCTTATCAAAAACATTAGTACCAAGGATATCATAAGGATAATTCTAATATGAAACCTTCTAACTAGTTATTTTTGGTCCCTGCTCCCTTGAAAACTATCCCAAATAATTAAAGTAAGGAGTTGGTGGCTATGAAGAACAATTTCATGAAGGAGATCAATGCATGGTTTTTCTCTTGCAATGTTGTGCACATTTCTCAACATCTCCCAAGAGGTAATATAAAACAAAGGGTGGTTGAATAAATAAGTCAAGTAACCATGCTAGATGTTGGAGTCTACACTTATACGTATGTTGACATAGATAATTCTCTATTGATTGCCCAGATGTAGGGTATGTCATTAGAGAATGAAATAGAAATTACACCTGATCATGCCCTATTTTCTTGGATGGAATGAGAGGACACTTTGTTTGTAAATAATGCATCTGCATCAAAGATACCCCAAGTACAATATGATTATAATATCCACTCCAAAAGAAGGCTTGCTGGAGAATTATTTTCTCAAGCCCTACAACCTAGGGTCATCACTAATAAATTCTCAATCTCAGAAGATTTTTGGAATACAAACACCATTGAGAGGGGGTGATGAATCGGTGATTACTTGAAACTTGTTCTTTTCAACTTTACAATTTCAACTTTTACAATTATAACATAAAGTTATAAAAAAAATGAACAAGATATGCAATAAGAACAAAGTACACAATATTTATAGTGGAAAACCCCTTAGGGTAAAAAACCACTTTGAATATGATCTTCTCTTGAGAAAATATTTTAGAGCTACAACTCTGGGAAGCACCAACACCTTGTTTAAGAGACACTAATCTCAAGGAGCACCAATCCCTTATATCTGAAGCACCAACTTCAAAAGTTAAGAAGAACCCACTTCTAACATCAAAAAATTGAGTTTCAAATTAGAGGATCATCTATGTTACAATACAAATCATGAAACAAGATTTCAACTCCAAGTTGAACACACTTTGCAACATAGACTTCTCTTCTTGTTTACAACTTAGTTATTTTGCATCAACAAATATATATGTTCAAGACTTCCTTTACATATGATCTTTATCAAAAAAAGAAAATCAAAATATGATATGAAACCCCTTAATTTGATAGTATGATCATGAATTTGAACAATGGAAGATATATCAACATATCTCTAAAAAATGAACTGATTTCCTTAATAACACAAAGTACCAAATGTTTTCTTCTAAGGTAATCAAGTATCCATTTTTAATGTTGTTCAAGACTGATTAGAAACCTATAAATATGTCTTCATAAATCTATAAGCATACTCTACAATTACCAACCATTCTTATATATCATAATTGAAAGGAATCAAACATAGTTTATACCTTTTTGTCCTGTTGACAACCTGCAAGCCCTCTACTTGATTGTGAATTCCACCCAAATTCACTAACTTTCATCCTAGCCACCTGTACCACATTTTAGATGATTATTTCCTCTACTTATAAATGTGGTTGGTCATTATTTTCAATGCTATTATGTGCCCCAAATTGCAAGTCGACAAAAATTCCCAAATTTGTTAAAACTGTCATAAACATTTTTAACTGTCTATGGTCATCAGTATTTTTATCTTCCTACACGTGTTACGGAGAAACTAATTCATACCCTTTTTAGATTAGTCATAGACCTTTCCAAAAAGGTACAATAGTTCGGGTATAACAAATAATTTGACTTGTCAAAATTCAAATCAACCGAAATTGGTTATTGAAACAATATGACTTTTTTGTTATCCAATTTCAACATTAAGTGTTAATCAAAAACACTTTGACAAATGAATTAAATGTGATTTAACCAATGTATGTAGACACTGAATAAGATGTTAACCATACCAAATCACTTTACAAATGACCATTAGAACTGTATTTTGTGTACCAACATCACAACTGAGATAACCATATCATATCAACTTGCAAATGACCATTAGAACTTCATTTTGTGTACCAACAACACACCTGACTGAGAGATCTGACATGTATGCCTTATTAACATCAATGAAAATAACCAGAGACCAAATACCGAAGGTTCAACAAAGTTCCTATGCAACGTTTCAAAAACCGCAAGATTTCAACCCATATAAGCCCAAATGGCTCAAATCCCCACCAATTATGTTTCTAAATGTGGTGGAGTAGTTAAAGAAAGCACATGTGAATATATTTCTATGGGATATATTAGTAATTCTAGAGAAGAAGCTACTATGGAAGGAATCTTTGAAAGGGCAAGACAAACAAGAGATGAAGATGCAATAGAGAAGGTGCAGCTAAAAGGAAAATCACCAGCCATCATACAAATAATCATGCAAGTCCAAAAACTAATAACACTATTCAATTCAACTAAAGATAATAATAAAAGTGTAGGAATAGATAGATCTAAACACATGCCTTTCTTTTTAAATCTAATATTAGGGGATAAGTTGATGCATAGTCTATGAGTGATTCTAGGGCTAGTAATATTGTTATGCCAAATAAAAAAGATGAAGCTCTTAAAATAGAATGTGAGCCTTTGGATAGATGGAGCATGCAGTTATATGGGAAAAGAGTCTAAGCTATAAGGTTGATTAAAGAATTTCGTCTAACCCTATTTTCCTGCCCCAACATAATTGTTCCCCAAGAGATTATTTTAATTTATATTCCTTTATTTTTTGGCATTTGTTGATCAAGAAATTTTATAGCATAGACAGGAAGATACGTCTAAGGATTGGTCACATTTGATCTTGAGATCTAAATACGGGTTAAAGGTTAAAATATTATTTGAACCCATGCACTCATAACATTTAGCAAATTATGTTGTGATGACTTTTGAACCCATGTATATCTCCATATCTAAAGATGAGATGTATTGTGTTGAGATTTTGGAGGAAAAAAAAGTAACTAGAGATAGAAGTGAAGAGGAAGTCCTTCTAAATCAGTTCATAGAAAGTGATCCTTTTAGGAATTACCATGTTACCATCCTAGGCACGTATGTAAATTTTAAGGAAGATCAACCAATCCATAAAGTTACCAAGGATGAAGGTGATGTAAGAAGAATAAAAAAGAGCTAATCATCTAATTTGTGGATGATGCAAGGTGCAAAGCTAGTTTTGGAGCCAAAATTTTCTTAACTTTCCCAACTAGAGAACATTTATAAGAGATTTTCATTTCCAATTTAGCTACAAAAATAATGAAGTAGAGTATGAAGTACTAGTTCAAGGAATATTCCTAATAAAGTGAATGGGAGTAAAATAGTTGAAATTTATTGGAGATTCTAAGATGGTCAAGAAGAAAATGTGCAACACTTTAGCTACCAAAAATCCTTGTATGAGATCTTATTGTCATAGATTATGGGGCTTGTTTGAAAACTGTGACACTTTTAATATTCAAGTCATCCCAAGATAATAACATACTAAAGTAGACCAATTGGCCACAATTGGGTCCCAATTTGAACCATCATCAGACTTGTTCATCAACCAACACTCATTTTGAGTAATTGTGAGACCAGTCATCCCAGACATTGATCAAAACTAGTAGAGCTTTAAAAGTGATGACTAGATTGCTACATGTTCATCCAATGGGTGGGGGAATTTGCTAAGAAACTACAACCTAAGATAGAGGAATCCTAAGAAGATCAAATTATCCAAATATAAGGGAAAAAACTACCCAAAGGGTTGATAAATTTGGAGAATCTTTTTGACTGCAATGATGCAATAAATGACAAGAGAAGTTTTTTTTCTAACAAAGGATACTATGCAAAACTAAATGTCGAGGATGGAAAGAAGTTCAAAGTTTGAAAAGGATTATAAAGAAGATAAAAAGTGGATAGTATCCCTATGTGCGATATATCAAGGAGTCATAGCATGGACCTATGACAATCTAAATGAGTATGACCAAAATATTATTAAAAATACCATTAAGCTTGTGGAAGAAGCTAAATTGTATTACTGAATCTTTCAATGTATTTCATATTTGAGTAAGGCTTTTGAATGCTTCCTTGCAATATTGGTTCAAGTCTTGTTTTGAAGCCATATGAAATTTGTTGGGTATTTTTTTGGGAGTGGATGAAGGATCTTCAAACTAATTTCACACCACATACATACAGATCTTAGTGATAATGGACATGACCAAAAATCTCCCAATATATCTCTATGAACACATATTGAATGGGTGATAAAAATAGTTGGTAGATTATGACTGGCTAACCTTTTGGTGTCATACATGTTTCAACACGTTCCACTCGGTTTCTCATTTTTCAAAATATAATTTTGAGTACTAGGCCTCTTGGTAGATGAAGGTCTCCCCTCACCATTACTCAATGGAGAAATAAGATCCTTGCTTGGGTAGTACTACCCTTGTGGATAGCTTGACTAAATTGTGTGATGTGATCTCTATCATGGAGGGGAAATATAGTGTTAAGGTTGCATGTGTGTAGGATCCACTCAAGACAAATTTGAGGTCTTCTACTACAAGGAAGAAAGTTAATAAGATTACTACTAGTCCTTCGATCAATGAAGGGGTGAGGGATCAAACATGCGGTTGATGTAATTAAGTTTTTAGGGTAATTAGGAAGGTTATAAGATGAAAGAAATATTGGGATGTCAAAATAAGGTTGTACTATTGTATGGAGGAAAATAAAGAAGAAAGAAGTATTGTTCAATATGCAGATTTGAGCCCACTACACCAAGAGCTAAACCATGTAATTTGTAGTTGGTGGGTTTTCTATTTACTTCTATATGATTTTTTTGTTTTCCATTTAGGGAACCTTATATTTTTGGGATGAGGCCCCCCTTGTGGCCTCACCTAGTGGAGGATAGGAGGTAATGGAATCTAAAATAACATATGAAAGTAACAATGCTAAATAAATGCTTTATAAAAAAATTATGTGAAGAAACCCTTTTGGGGAAAAATTCACAATGTATAGAGACCATCCAAATCTATATTGGATAATAAAATATCTTCTAATAATGTAATCTACTTCAATATTCTTTTGATAACATTCTAGAAGCATAATAATACTCAATTTATAAAAAACTCACAAAACCTCCAGCTTATGTATGCAATTTATATAGAATAAAGGAGAGAAAATTGGAAGTAGTTTACCAAAATCAACAACCATCAAAAGTGACATCCAAGTGCCTATTCCAAAGATATTCAACATATAGAAATTATATATAATTGCAAAGTTAATATCAACTAGATCCACATTGTCATTGCAGGAATAAGTGAGAGGTATGTCATTAAAATTATTAGTTTCAAATGTTGGATTTCAAGGTTAAGTTGTTCATATTTGGATGATGTGCCATATGTAGAATCAACTATAGTAGTGTCCACATCAATGTGGCTGTCATGCCCACAAATTTCTTAGGCAAGAACCCAACTACAATAACCTTTTTTTTTTAATTTTCAGCTTACTAAAATGCTAAATAATTAGCTTAAATTAAATCTTACTAAGTTTCCTTCATCATGCAATATTTATCAACAATAGTACACATGGTTACTTTTTTTTTTTTGAAGCATCAACATAAGTAAAGACAGATTTCCTCTAAATACATTACTCATACAACAGGTTACAAATGAAATCAAATGAAATACTTCAATAGAATTTTCACAATGTCTTTTTTTGTTTTTAAGGACAACAAGAATACATTATTGCAATATTTCCTATGATACAAAACTATGAAGCATGCCTTTCCTTCCACACAAAACACATTTATCCAAGGGCTGCAAAATATGAGATACCCTCAACTTAAACTTGCCTCAAAGATACCAACACACCTAAAACCTGCATATATAAAAAAAAAATAGCATAACCATGGGTGCTCTCCACCCTACCATATGGCATCATGAGGCCCTCAGTATGCCCTAGCCAACCCCCGAGCTTGGGGAACCATGCTAAGGTAGAAAAAAAAATACATAAGACATAGGGCACATACATTCAAAACACATATTTCACCACATAGGACTACACAACCACATCTTACTCCCATTATGGCTTATCACATTTGATCACTCATGGATCCATCAGGAGGGTGAGGGACACCTTTTTTTTACAACCCTTCAAACTCAAGAAAGAAACAACACCAAAACTACAAACAGATTTCTCACAACACTACAACCACCTTCACAATAACATTGAACACTTCATGGAGAAAGGAAAACTTGCAGCCCATGAGCATACACAAAAACATACATAAAAAATGAAAATGGATGAAGCACCAACCTCTCCTCCAAGCTTGCACAAAATGTAGTTCCTCCTCCTTCTCTGTAGCCATCCCTCCTCCTTAGTCACCAAACTCTGTCTCTAAAAATAGAGAGTGGGTGAATAGCCCAAATGTTTCCCATACTCTCCTCTAAATTGGAATCTAACACAAACCCCCAAAATTCCTAGGAGAAGAGGCCTATCCTATTGGCTGACCTTCCCAAGACTTTTTGAGAAGATAAAAAGTTACTTACATCTTTCCCCAAAATTCGTCACACTCTTCCCAAGCATTTTTGAAGGATGAAAATTGAGTCTAAAACACTCAATGTGTCCTAGAAATACCCCCAACCCCATAGTACACCCTTGGGGCAAGTCAAAACTAGCCTAAACTACTCCCTAGGGTCAATTTTAACTCTCCAAAAGCCCACTCCAAGAAGACTCACGAAAATGAGTGATGAGACTACCATCAAGGCTCCCTAACCAAGAAAGCACACCTAGGGATACTTATAGGTCACTCAAGATTACACTATCTCAACCCACCCCACATTGACATGCCATGTCACATCACTAGTGTCAAGTGACACCACATAAGGAGTACATCACAACACAACACTTGGCATGCCAACAAGGAAATAACAAATAACATCTCACATGATTTACATGACATAATTTACAAATAAAACACTTTTACATTCAAGGTCATTCCTTCTTAGGGTTGACCTTGATCCCACAGGGGTTCTCACAATAATTCCTTAGCAATGGTTCCCTGCAGTGTCCATGGTTATCCACCTGCACACTTGTAAAAGTATCAGTAGTCCAAGATAGGTTGTGCATATACTCCAATTAAAACATCATATAAATCAATCTCTATAATTAGAGAAAATAGATCAACATATTACGACATCTCATAATAACCTTCACATGTTTAAATCTACATTTTCCATTTATGAAATAGAGAAATCAACATGTATCTAGCAAATTGAACACCTCTCCTATCTTGTTACATGACTCAAATCCACATAACCTATACTCATATATATTCTCTAACCATAATGCAAAGCATAATTCATTAATTCAATCAGTCACATATATCAATATATGATGTAGGATTTCAGTTTCCTATATCATTTCATTTATAACCTAACCATAAGTAGGTAAAACATAACCCAATATAATTTGATATCCACACACTTAAGACTTCCATACCAACATGCAAGAATGTATCCTATTAAAATATCATTATCTCAATTCATCACAAGGAACTCAACTAATATGCTTGATCCTAGTATACACTAATCCAACCTAAATCAAGACAGCCTTGGACTATGTTAAACATTGACCCTAACATCATAAATTCTACTATACCACTATGCAATTCCTACATAATGAAATCTGTTAAACATTCTCTCTCTATTGAGTCATCCTATAATGTAAGCACATATATGCATCTTCACGTTCTATCACCATGATAATTTGCCAAAAGTAATATTACTTCAAAACAATATATCTTAAATTAACATATTCCATGAATTTGTTTAAAAATGAAATCTATTTTAATTAAGCTGACGAACTATAGTCAAGATATCTAAGAATTCTATATGCAACCTAAGGAGAATTTTGCAAGAAGTAAAATTATTACTTACCAGAGTGTTCTTACCAAGATGAGGGAAATGCAGGGGTCCTACATCCTCCCCCCCTAGGTCTCGACTTACTCCTGGAAGTCGCAAGGTTGTGCTAACACCCTCAAGTAGTATTTCTACCTATTTCCATGTCATTAACTTGATCCATGGTACTAACTTCCTGCATGTTAGCATCTAGAAACAACTATGCATTTTCATAAACAATAATATAACCATGTTTTTTTTGTTTTTTTGTTTTTTTTTTAATGCAAAAATTATTTGCAATCATCTTGGAGGCAACTATTTGTAAAAAAAAAAAAATCATTTTCTAGTCCTCTTTCAATTTTCACAAGAAGGGTACATAATAACACAATTTGAACATGTTTTAATGCCTGAGTAGATGGTGTACCTGAACATTATAGTGACACTAAATAAAAATTTTATTATATTTTATTAACATCTCTCATGTTTTTAGAAATTCCTACAAACTCATTCAAAAATTTCCACAAAAACCTCTACCATACAATGATGTATGACATGAATAGCAAGATTAATCACATAGACATTCTTGGAGACACTAGCATTCTCACAATTGTGCCCTTTTCCCAAGGAAAAGTTTAATATTACAAAATTTCTCCTTTCCAACATTCATTAGTACAAATGACATCATAATCACCACACATGGTATTGTAAAAGCAAATATTCATGCCACTTTCTTTAATTTTATATGACATCTCTCTAGACATGAGAAGATACAAATCCACACAATCACACAATAGTCCACATCACCAGGAGTACACATTACAACAAAGGGCTTAGGAGCGGACATAGTCCAGTCCTCCGGGTATACACAATGATCTCATCTAACCCAAAATCTGAAATCCATAATCCAATGATACATATAACAAAACCTCCAAGGAATAGTCACCACTCTAAGGTAGGTAGTGGATATTAGCTGTATAACAGCCTCACATACCCCCATACTCAAGGGTTCCCTACGTCTGCTTCCTCGCATACACTCACCAAGTCTACCTCCTGCATCCTTGGCGAGGAATCACATTACTACACAAGACCAACATTCAAATAACACCAAGGAAAATAGTTTAGCCACTGAAATTGCAAATGAAGGTAAAAGAGTTACCAAAATTCAACAATAAATAACATAAATAGAAATGTTGCAATAGTAAAGCATTATAACATAAATTTCTCAAAAGTTGTGGCTAAATTTTCATAGTAAAATAAACAATTGTTGGTCCGCACAAGTAACAAAAATCATCATGAAAAGGCACAACACATCACTATGTGACCATACATAGTCACCAACGAGGAAGGAGGGAACATCGTCTGGCTGTCACAATAGCCCTTCATGTGGTGACCCAACAGTCTCTAACCGCATGGCATAAACAATAATAATAATGCATATGCTGGTAATATATCATACGGTAGTGTTCCTTGCAGATATGGCATGCATAGGACACACTCCAAATAGTGATACCCCCAGAGTCATCACTATAGCCAGAGGTATACATGGCTAGGGACCTCCCATATGCCTACCACGTCCAATGACTGAGCATCCATGGGCACCCCTCTACAAGCATGCAAGCATCTCCCAATCGCTCTACATCAAGTAGGAATACATAACATACATATATTGTGCCTTCACGTACCTACGTACATGGCATCGTGTCCTCGAGCTCGGCTCGCTACCATCAGCAACACGGCATCATCACCCAACAGTATGTCGAAACATCAGTGGGGTGTGACATCATACCTCATGCAACATGTCGGAACACGTGTAGTATGGAATAATCATAGTAGGGCATACACTTCCCGCCTCATGCTGGACCACAATGAATATATGTGAAGCTATGAATCATCAATAATGTCCAATCTATCCAAAAGAGTCTCACATTGAATATTGGTACAATGCTCAAACTGTGGAGATAAGGGATATACACATATGAACCACGTACTTGGGTCCATAAAAGGGGAAGTAGTGAGTACATTCCTTGGTTATTGGAAGCTTACATTGCTTCGCGCCGCTATAATGCGTACGCAATACCCTAATAACCAAGAAACTTTGTGGCTGCTACCACCCCTACACATACTGAGTCCTTGTGGGGGAACCAGAGGATAGTGTCTCTTACTCCATCCCTCGAATAGTTGAGGCTCATGTCACCTCGTGTTGCCAGACATACACCATACGTGCTACCTGAGAAACTCGAGTAGTGGAAGCTAAGGTCACTTCGTGTTGCCTGACATACACCTTACGTGCTACCCAAGGGACGGGTAATTAACACTACCCTAGCACAAAATACCTCACAAGCTATAACTTAGTAAGGTAACACACATACAAACAAGTATCAACATATAGTGGGTATGGTGCCCCCATACCCATTCATACATATATCTCATGGATGATGTTTGCTCACATTATTCCATGTTACACAAAGAAAGCACGGGTTCCATCACAACACTCATTATAAGCACTGGTACAGGTTCAACCACATTTTACAAGGGATCTTATACACATAGATTAACACATCTTATAAAGTGATTACATCTTTACCTTTTCACAATATCCATAACATTGGTCTTTTTCCAACTATATCTTCATAAAATTTACTATTCCCAATTTTCATAAGCCTTCCAACCTAAATGTCATACTTAATTTTCATTTTCATCTTTTGTGTCAAGGATATAGTAACTCACAAGGTTTACATATCAAATTCATTTTGCTAGACATACAAAATCATAACTTCTGATAGAAAGTCAAGTTCAGTATTCACAAGGAACTCTAACAAGTACATACTCATAACATAGAATCTTCTTGCATCAATTTTCCCAAATCAACTATCATGTTTCAGTTTCAAAAATCAATATTCACAATTAATACACATTCCATAAACACAAGATTCACTTTGCATAACCTTCATGGTCAATTTACATGTTCACTTTTCTAATGATCAATATTTGAGAAATAAGGTCACAATTCAAGTCTCCAATTAGGAAGGATACATGTCTACTCTATTATGCATTCACGAAATTCCATTCTTATTAAGCTAGGTGCAAGAAAATTAACAACTTTTAAATCAAGACACGAAGAAACCCTTTTTAACTTTATTGAATTCATCTATATTACCGCATCTTTACTTTTGCATCCCTAGCAACATCCTTATATTTCATTCATCAAGAAAAGAGATAGAGGAATAATTGATCCCCTTTTTTTTTTTAAACTCCAATTTTCCATTTAACATTAAAGGTTCCATTACTCATCTTACACAACCTTATCAAGAACTATTCATGAACATTCTTTTGAACAAGTGCAATGTTTCATTAGTCAAAATAGGAAGGCTCAAAAATCATTATAATAAGACACTCAACATAACTAAAACCCTATATGTCACCTAACACATCTCGTGGAATCCATTCATTCCACTAGGCATGTAATATAATTACTTAAACATTTCTTTACTCACTATCTTTTACTTGCATTCTTGTGTTTCAGAATATATATAAATTAGATTCCACATAATAAATATTAGTGTATAATTGTTACATTGATCGTGTTGTACTAGGAAATATACATGCAATTGAACTAGTAATAATTATTCATGACATAATTCACCTAGAAAATACATTTGAAACATTCTAATAGATAACATGAAGGCGTAACGATTCCTTGGTCCTAATAGGAATGTCCATTCTTAAACAATCACACAGGCAATTGTCTATCCACTAATTGTTACTTGCATTTCTTATGCCTTAAATCACAAATTTATAGGGCCGCATGATAGAAATTACAAGTCTATTTCCAACACAAATGCATGAGAGGATACACATAATTTGAAGCCAACATTCATTACTGAACATATGATGCACAAGGAAAGCCTATCTCAAATACTAGGTCCTTTAACACTATTTCAATTCAATAATTTAATCCTAAACTTTAAAAGGAATATTTTGCTTTTAACCGAGTCAACCATATCAAGTTGTACTATAATAATTTATCTAATTACTTTATTAGTATATCGAGTTTATTATTATTTGCATATAGATCATATTCGATTACATGCCTCTCCATTATTTACAATGTCTAATTAATATTTATATATTTATTTTTTTAAAACAAAATTGCCATTTAACTATAGTTGAATCTACAAGGTTTGTTAAATCGATAAGTGCCTCCAAATCCTTATAAAATCTCCCACGAGATTAATTAAATAGTATAAAATACTTGATAATGAATTTGTTCTAGTAGAACAACCTAACTATTAATTTTATTCAACTCGTCCCAAACTAAAAAGGGTGACAACCTAAAAGTTCTGATGATTAATTTAATGACTTAATAGTTGTTACACCATTATTACAATGTTAAATCCATTAGTATTACATTGTGTGCCAAAACATTCTACCAAATTCTCATTAAATGTAAATTAAATTCATTTAAATCTACCAATTAAATAATATCCAAAATTGAATTATTAATGTCTAAATATATGTATCAGTTTACATAGTAGCCTCATAGGTCTAATGGTCTCTTAAGTAATTTTTGGTCAAAACGTCTAAGTCATAAGTAAATATATAAAGTTACATAGTTCTTTTCAGAGAAAAATTTAAGAAACCCTTCCCTTTTCGGTTGAGGTATAAAATCCTAGCGTAATGCTTAACATTTTAGGGGGAAATATTAATTATATTGGCTAACGGGGGTTTGGGGGCAGCGCCCCCAAGATGGGGTCAAGGGGCGAAGCCCTTTGCGGGGACGCAAATTTTTTTTTTAAAACCTTTATAAATGAATAGAAAACGCACAAAAAACATCATGTTATCGTAATGGGTAATGATCGATTAGCCATGTACCATGGCCGATTTTTCATATGCATATCCAATGTCACCTTTTTATATTTAATAGTTATTAATGTCGACTAGTTAGATTCATCCTCATTAATGAATCTACCAATTCTTTATTAAATGAATATAATTATGCCCATTTCATAGCCATTATCACATTTGCTATAATGATTCACAAGTTTGATTTAATTAGAATATCATATTCATTTGGAACGAATATTAAAGTCATTCAATTTAATTGTCCCGATAAGCGGCTTCGAGTATTAATTACTATATTAAAGATCCACTTTCCAAAACTATTTACCTCATCTCAAAATTTGCCCTTACTATTTCAATAATAAATTCTCGTACATAATTTATGAGAGGCTTGACTAAATAAAAATAATAATAATAAACTTAAAGTTTGAAATCTAGTTAAATATTCTCTAAAATAAAGTGGCCAAAAGGAGGTTGCTAGAGAGAGTCGAACTCATGACCTCCTAGAAACCACCTAAGCCATATCTCTAACTCACTAACCAACTAATCTATTCTATCTCTTGGGATAAATAAAAACACTAATTTAATTAAATGGGGTAGTGAGTCCAATTTCAAATTTGGGAGTCCAACCTTTCCCCCCAAAACTTTATTAAATTCATTGGATGGATATTTGAGATCCATTTTAAATTATATTGATATAATAATTTGAAACCCTAAAAGTTTCTTACTTCCAAAAGGAAACCTAAACCTAATATTATCATTTTTATTTTTTTATTTTTTTTGCCTCTATCTTTTCTTACTAACCCTACCTGGTTCTCCCTCTCTTCCATGGCTTCCATTTGTGTTCATGCAGGTTGCAGGTCGGCTTTTGTGCATGAAGCCATGTATATATGTGTGTGTGTTGTGTGTGTAGGGCCGAACTGGGCAGAGGCGTCACTGGTTTTGGCTCGCGCGCTGGCGGCAATCCGCGATCTGAGTGGTGCCCCATCTTTTTCCCCTTTTTCCCACTGTGGAGGAAGGGAAGACTGGGCAAATACATCCCCGAAGGGAGTCACAAGGAGGGGGCTTTTTGTAGTCCCTGAAGGGAGTGTTCGCAGCAAAGAGGAAAGGGCAGAGAGTGCAAAGGCGGTTGTGTGGGAGCACCACTGTGGTGCCACCACAGTGGCTCCGCCCATGGCGGCTGCCACTGTGGTGACCCCATAGTGGGGCTTCCACAGCCTGCGCAAGGCAAAATGGGACGGGGCCCTTTTTTTTTGTATTATTAAATCTTTTTTTTTTTATAGTTATATTAAAATTGGTAAAATTTATTTGCTGCATATTTCATACAGTAGATTCATTGAAATGCATAGTCCATTTATATATAGATCTTTGGACCATGTCATTACTCTTTCAAGTTTCAATAAATGTTTGTGAAGTCGAAGCTATACTACACCTTATGATGGATAATATTCTAGTGAGTCACCATACATTGGTTATCTTCAAGCATTTAAGAGCTGGTATTTAAAATTCTGAAGGTTGTTCTATTGATAGTATTTCAGTCCCACATCTACAGAACTTCCCAAGGCTGTATCTTGTAGGCATCAGATTCAACAGCCGCAGTCAACCTTTTAGGAAAAAAAAATGTGGGCCTCTCTGGTTGCTAACAACCTTATTAATGTTCAATGCTTCAGATGCTATCAAGGCTTTCAACATTTTGCCACAAGTTGATTCCTTTGCTAGCATATTGGACAAAGCTAATGCGCAGCAAGGAAAATACATCAAGGGACCTATTGTGTTGTTTTATAAAAGTATAGAAGGAGACAACATGAGAACATTTATTTTCTTCATTACCCATACAAGTCACATCTTTTCTCCTATTTAGAAAGAGCAAGCTTTTGAGATATTTAAAGGCAAGAGCCATCTGGTATTCAATAGAAAAAAAAGATGTATATATACAAAAATGAGATAAGTATGTTTGTATTTTTGTTCTAAACCAACAACTTGCTTCTATTGTAATATATACATTTTCACATGTAAGTTTGGTTTCTTTGCACTAATGTACAAGCTTATTTACATTCTTTGAGAAACAATATTTAATGTGCAAATTGATTTTCACAACAATGGTTGATTTTTTATTTTTTATTTTTTTTGAGTGAGTTTAGCTACATCTGTACATTTATTTTGGACCCATAAGTTGCCCTAGTGTTTAACCCAGGGCTCTGATACCAAGTGTCATGCCCACAAATTTCTTAGGCAAGAACCCAACTACAATAACCTTTTTTTTTTAATTTTCAGCTTACTAAAATGCTAAATAATTAGCTTAAATTAAATCTTACTAAGTTTCCTTCATCATGCAATATTTATCAACAATAGTACACATGGTTACTTATTTTTTTTTGAAGCTTCAACATAAGTAAAGACAGATTTCCTCTAAATACATTACTCATACAATAGGTTACAAATGAAATCAAATGAAATACTTCAATAGAATTTTCACAATGTCTTTTTTTGTTTTTAAGGACAACAAGAATACATTATTGCAATATTTCCTATGATACAAAACTATGAAGCATGCCTTTCCTTCCACACAAAACACATTTATCCAAGGGCTGCAAAATATGAGATACCCTCAACTTAAACTTGCCTCAAAGATACCAACACACCTAAAACCTGCATATATAAAAAAAAAAATAGCATAACCATGGGTGCTCTCCACCCTACCATATGGCATCATGAGGCCCTCAATATGCCCTAGCCAACCCCCGAGCTTGGGGAACCATGCTAAGGTAGAAAAAAAAATACATAAGACATAGGGCACATACATTCAAAACACATATTTCACCACATAGGACTACACAACCACATCTTACTCCCATTATGGCTTATCACATTTGATCACTCATGGATCCATCAGGAGGGTGAGGGACACCTTTTTTTTACAACCCTTCAAACTCAAGAAAGAAACAACACCAAAACTACAAACAGATTTCTCACAACACTACAACCACCTTCACAATAACATTGAACACTTCATGGAGAAAGGAAAACTTGCAGCCCATGAGCATACACAAAAACATACATAAAAAATGAAAATGGATGAAGCACCAACCTCTCCTCCAAGCTTGCACAAAATGTAGTTCCTCCTCCTTCTCTGTAGCCATCCCTCCTCCTTAGTCACCAAACTCTGTCTCTAAAAATAGAGAGTGGGTGAATAGCCCAAATGTTTCCCATACTCTCCTCTAAATTGGAATCTAACACAAACCCCCAAAATTCCTAGGAGAAGAGGCCTATCCTATTGGCTGACCTTCCCAAGACTTTTTGAGAAGATAAAAAGTTACTTACATTTTTCCCCAAAATTCGTCACACTCTTCCCAAGCATTTTTGAAGGATGAAAATTGAGTCTAAAACACTCAATGTGTCCTAGAAATACCCCCAACCCCATAGTACACCCTTGGGGCAAGTCAAAACTAGCCTAACCTACTCCCTAGGGTCAATTTTAACTCTCCAAAAGCCCACTCCAAGAAGACTCACGAAAATGAGTGATGAGACTACCATCAAGGCTCCCTAACCAAGAAAGCACACCTAGGGATACTTATAGGTCACTCAAGATTACACTATCTCAACCCACCCCACATTGACATGCCATGTCACATCACTAGTGTCAAGTGACACCACATAAGGAGTACATCACAACACAACACTTGGCATGCCAACAAGGAAATAACAAATAACATCTCACATGATTTACAGAACATAATTTACAAATAAAACACTTTTACATTCAAGGTCATTCCTTCTTAGGGTTGACCTTGATCCCACAGGGGTTCTCACAATAATTCCTTAGCAATGGTTCCCCGCAGTGTCCATGGTTATCCACCTGCACACTTGTAAAAGTATCAGTAGTCCAAGATAGGTTGTGCATATACTCCAATTAAAACATCATATAAATCAATCTCTATAATTAGAGAAAATAGATCAACATATTACGACATCTCATAATAACCTTCACATGTTTAAATCTACATTTTCCATTTATGAAATAGAGAAATCAACATGTATCTAGCAAATTGAACACCTCTCCTATCTTGTTACATGACTCAAATCCACATAACCTATACTCATATATATTCTCTAACCATAATGCAAAGCATAATTCATTAATTCAATCAGTCACATATATCAATATATGATGTAGGATTTCAGTTTCCTATATCATTTCATTTATAACCTAACCATAAGTAGGTAAAACATAACCCAATATAATTTGATATCCACACACTTAAGACTTCCATACCAACATGCAAGAATGTATCCTATTAAAATATCATTATCTCAATTCATCACAAGGAACTCAACTAATATGCTTGATCCTAGTATACACTAATCCAACCTAAATCAAGACAGCCTTGGACTATGTTAAACATTGACCCTAACATCATAAATTCTACTATACCACTATGCAATTCCTACATAATGAAATCTGTTAAACATTCTCTCTCTATTGAGTCATCCTATCATGAAAGCACATATATGCATCTTCACGTTCTATCACCATGATAATTTGCCAAAAGTAATATTACTTCAAAACAATATATCTTAAATTAACATATTCCATGAATTTGTTTAAAAATGAAATCTATTTTAATCAAGCTGACGAACTATAGTCAAGATATCTAAGAATTCCATATGCAACCTAAGGAGAATTTTGCAAGTAAAATTATTACTTACCAGAGTGTTCTTACCAAGATGAGGGAAATGGAGGGGTCCTACAGTGGCATTGTATTGTATTCCACAATATTATGTATTTATTGGCAAAATGACTTAGTAGCCTATGATATTTGTAACATACAAGTAAAAATCAGTGCCTGGCCATATTTATGTTTTATTTTCTAATTAAGATGTAGATATGATGATCATCCTAGATTTTAATAAGGGTTTTGATATTTGTCTAAGTGGATCATTTAGTGACATGAAATATACTTATTACTTGTGTTGTGCTACATGAGGTTGGTTGTATGGAGAAGGTTCACTATCGTTATCATTTGTTTTTTGGCCTACACATCTGGGATTGTCACCACCATCATAAACTTTAGTTTGAGGGCTCCTATAATTATTGAAGAGATAAATCACTTGTAGCTTGTGTTTAACAATAATGGCTTCTTTAGATGTCAAAATAATATACTTTTGAAGTGGGCTTCCTCTTGGGTGATTAGCATAAAATTCTTCATAAAAATG
This sequence comes from Chamaecyparis obtusa, assembly GCA_027943335.1. Taxonomy (NCBI): domain Eukaryota; kingdom Viridiplantae; phylum Streptophyta; class Pinopsida; order Cupressales; family Cupressaceae; genus Chamaecyparis; species Chamaecyparis obtusa. The sequence continues at coordinate 603,544 of BSBK01000334.1, forward strand.
GTGTAGGAATGATTATTAAGAAACATAACCAATCCAATTTATCAACCAATGAATGAATGAAATGCATAAAATAAAGCATGTTCATTGATATTTTCTTATATCAATTGAATGTGCAATGTAGACCCCATGAAGAATCACTTTAACCATCACGCTACATATGAACATGTAAGGAATAGGGTAGGAAATAAAAATAAAGAGCATGGAATAATTAAACATCTCATTTTTTTAATGCCTAGTAAACTTTTTAACATGACTGATGACAATAGCATGACACGCCCTCTGGCTAAACATGAAACATTTTTAATCTGGAGCTATGAATAGATGAGGCCACAATCCAAGGACCTCATCCCCACACTTCACTTGTTCAAACCTGTGAGTTCGAAAACCTAGTAAAGACATAACCCTTGCAAGCACAATGACCCAACAAGGGTTGAACCTTGGTGGTTGCTTCAATAACAAAGTGTTTAAACTACAACACTACACATCCGAAGTTAAATTAAGTGTCACATTAATGCTTTCTGATCTTTTTATTTTTTATTATAGTGTTATTTAATAGAAACTAAACTATAATATAAACTAGTATATATATCTTAAATACATCTATCTAGAATACACTCAAGGTGTCTACATTAAATTGATGGCATAAGTTAGAAAAATTATTTCAAAATATTGATATGTTATTGTATTCTACTCTTCTATAATGTGTTTTGTTATGCATTCAACGAACTATTTCTTTAGCTAATATGGAAAATATGAGTATTTTTTAATTGGACTTCAAAGGTATGACAAGATAAGCATGCACAGTAAAATGAGAAGGAAGATATTAGTATAAAATAATTATTTTGAATGTTATGGATGTAGCCATAAACACAAAAGTATCAAAAGGATATGACTACAAGTGTCATTTAGTGTCTATATAAGGGAAATGAGAGGGAATAAATGAACTAGGGTGTTTAGGGCTAAAAGGGGTGAATGTGACACAAGGTACATATTTAAGGACAATTAGTAAGCCAAATAGTTACAAAGAGTCATTATTGTGCTTTTTAAACGAAGGTACTAAAAGTGAGAGCTAAACAAGGGAAAAGTGTTCAACATAAGCACTTTTCATCTCTATAAGCACCTAAAAATTTATTTGCCTATGTTTGGAAACCAATTAAATACTAAAGAATGCCTTTTGAGAGCCTATTATAAATAGAGGGATGAATGAATATTCCTCACTACCAATCAATCCCATCAGTTGGATTGAATCTAGTAGCATTACAAATGTCCAGTGCAAGTTGAGTATGGTATCATACTATAATTGCTAACTGAGATAGAGATAAAATAGAAGTGAGAGAGACTGATCATTGTAACATTATGTCTAATGCCGCTTAAGATAATGTTAAGTGATATTAATGATAATTAATACTAATGTAAATTGATTAAAAACGAATGTCTATCTAGTTATTGTATGTCTCCTTGTGCTCTCCTTCATACGGATGATAGATCACAGAGTTTTTTTTATGCAAAAAATTAAAGACAATTGTATCAAGAAGCAATAACTAGAAGTTCATGAATTATGGAAATCTGTTAGCATTAAAGAATGCTTATATTTTATTTTTATGTATATCAATAATAATGTCAAATACACATCTACCAATATACAATTTTAACTTTTTATTTACTCATACCAATTAATATAAATTATACATAAAACATAACAATAAATTTTTCAAAAAAATAAATTAGATCGTGTCTTAAACTCTTTCCAAAAAGAATGGCTAAAAAAAAAGTTCTATTCAGATTTGTAACCATCTAATATACCAGATATACCAAAATATCATACATTAAAATCCATAAAACATAAAGGTGAAACACATTTACAACTTTAAAAAATCTTTATAATTTTCCTCCTCTTCATCAATACTCATTTTAAAAAATAGAAGACACGTCTGAGTAAAATCCAACAAAATGCTATATTATATTTTCTTAAAATCCAAATTTCTTTTAAAAAGTTCTCCCGGATAAAATACTCAATGTTGCAGGAACCCCGTTAAAAATCTCTGGAATAATTACAGCTGACAATAATAGCTTAAAACATGGAACTGGCTGAAACCAAAATAACAGAGAAAACAAAAGAAAATGAATGGGTCGCATTAATATAATATTAATAGTACTCCATAAAAATCTGTACGCTACCACAGGTAGCAGATAGAAAGGGTATCTCAGTATACCAATAAATTTTATTAACCCCGTGTCTCTCTTAGAAGATTCTAGCCCGTGAATCACTAAACAGAAAAAGATGCAGTTAATTATCTTCACAACTGGATGGTCGCCAGTACCAATCCCATCAATGTAAATACAGCAGAAGGCGCAAAAATAGTCCCCGCATTTTCAGAATTTTCAGCAGCAGGAGCTGAAGAGGGAGCTTTGAGGGAAGGAGGAGTTGATGTAGATGATGGACCCATTCCAGTGGGAGCTTCCGCTGAGTCTGACGCTGGCGCTGGCGCTGTTCCACTTGTGACTGGGGCTGTGGAGGGTGGGCTTGAAACAGGGGCTGTGGAGGGTGAGCTTAAAACAGGGGCTGGAGATGAAGCTGCACAAAATACAGAAAATTCACAATGATTAGATTCGCCCACAATTTGAAAAATACATACATGTTTTTTAAATTCTTGTAACAATCTAGTTAGAACAATGTGGTATATATATTTTGATTTTGCTACCGCTATATAGTCTGTTATATGTTTTCGCCAATGTCAGGGATGGGATCCATGGAAAGAATTCGAGCTTCTGTTTTCCTTAGGCAGGTGGTCTGTTGAAAACTAATCGCAGCGAAGGATAATATTTTGATTCTATGGAATTAAAAAAATGCAGACGGAATTAAAAGGAATAATTTACCTGCCAAATTGTACTGTCGCTGCATTTTCTTTAATACCCGCCTAAAGCCCCTTAAATTGGGAAGTCTTAAAATAAATACGGGTCATCTATTTGAACAGAGATCCTACAATTCTTCATCTAAATTCCTTGTTTTCTCTTCAAATCTTAAAAGCTTATTCACAAGTTACTGAGACACTTATATTATGGAAACCTGTTTAAGCTACCTTGTGGTGATGGGATTGGAGCCATGGAGAAAGATAGGGAATTACCTAGTGAAGTCGGTGGTGATGTAGCGGGAGACATAGTCGGTGACGTACCTGGCGATGTAGCCGGAGACATTGCTGGTGATTTTGTTGGAGACATTGCTGGTGATTTTGTTGGAGACATCGCTGTTGGAGAAGACGCTGCAAAATAAAATATAAAAAGCATCATCATCAAACTTATATATTCCAAGCGAGATGAGAGGGTCGAATCCCGCCGCCGACGCTCGTATCTCCGAGAATAATTTAATCACTGAAAATAATTTATATCGGACAGAGGAGAGCCAGAGGACCGGTCGCAGGCCTAGTAGGCATTCTTGGAGACTTGCAGTGACTCTAAATATTTATCTAACAATTACTTCGATAAAAAACACAAATTCAGATTTCTATTGAAGAGAGCCTACCAGGTGTGGCAGTCGGAGCAGTACCAGGCGCAACTGCATTTAACACAGTAAAACCCTCGTTAAAACTCAAAACAAAACCAAAACTATTGAACTTAGAGTAAACAAAGAGATCAATTTAAAATATAATAGAAGCCCCGAGACATAAATACGTAGTAAAATCCTTAACTGGATTAACTAAACAAAGATTAGTATATATTTCTGGATGCTACTAAATGCACCCTGACATAAAATACAAACTACTAAAGCCGCAGATGCTACTAAAAGCAGCCTAACATCCATAGCTCTATACTGAAAACCAAATTTTCGAACAATTTTGGAAACAACAAATGCATTAAACGATCTACTGGTAATCCTATAAAAATCGTCAAAGAAACAGATCAAACAGAGAGAAAACCCCTTGGAAAGCAAAGATCAGGGCAAAACCGACGGTAACGAACAGGTGAAAAAGGAGCACTTAATAATATCAACTCAAGATAGTAATTGGTGGATCCAGTGCTTAAACTTGAAGGTCCGTGAGTGAAAGGCAAATAGAATGAATTTTCTTATGGATAAACTATAAATTCTCACCATATTTAATGATTTATCTTCAGGATGAAATAGAAAGAAAAGGAAAATGAGATGAAAGGGAAAAATTTACATAATCAAACTTTTTTTTTTAAATTCTGAATCTAGTGTTTAAACTTGAAGGTTTTTGAGTGAAAGGCAAATAGAATGAATTTTCTTTTCCATTAAATGTAAATTCTAATCATATTTAACGATTTATCTTCAGGACGAGATAACAAGAAAAGGAAAATGAAATGAAATGTCGACGAAAGCGAAAAATTTACATAATCTAGCTTTTAAACAAATTCTCCGTAGGAAAATTCTTTAAATGAAGGCAAGGACAGTCGGCTCTCAAAAATACGAGTTATTAAGCAAGTTATTTACAGCTCAAATTCGTTAACCTGCTAAAAAAAAAGCACTCAGATTCCACGCTGCGTTCAGACAAGAATAATTTACCTGCGTTACATTGACCGACAGACGGGGTCTTGACATTGCAAGCCGCAGGAAGAGTCAAAGCCTGCGTTATATTGATTTGCAACCCCAGAGAATTACTAGGATCCAGCAGCAGGCACAGACAAGACACCTTGGTGGAAACAACAGTCGAAAGCGCGGTACAGCAGTCCTTATCCGGCTTAGTCTGATTAGTCGGCGTGGTGACAAACTTCAAACAAGGCGCAAGCGTTGTGATGTAGCTCAGACAATCCGAGGTAGGAGAGGGCGCCGGAGTCTGTGCAACCACGCTCCCGACCAACGCCATTGCGGCAAAGCAAATCACAGCAATTCTCTCCATTTCTCGCACAATTCACAACTGAAAACGCAGGTCACAGGTCGCAGGTTGCAGGGTCGAGTCGCTTCAACCCTCGCTAAGGTGGTGAGGTACGGCAGAGTAGTTAAAAAGCAGTGGAGTGGGTTTATAAAGAAACCAGAGGTTTTGCGGGGAGCACTAAGAACAGAAAAAGAGCTGCTTTCGGCCTAGCGTGTGAAGCAGTTTCGAAAAGAGAGTCAAATGGAGAGATAATTCAAGAGTGGACCCCTGCCGCAATAAAACCGCATACGATTTTCCATTTATGCACGCGGGCGGTTTCGATACGTCGGCGGATGAATGCGGCTTCGCAGAACACAACAAAAATTCTTCACTTAATCATAACTCCTTTTTATTTCTCGGGAACAAGACTTTAAAAAGGGTTTTATTAAAGGCGTTTTGGCCGCTTCTTTATAGAATTGCCTAGGACAATGGACAATGCTGCCACGTCACTGGACCCATAATACGGAGGATTCGACTTTGTTTTTGTAATCTATTCCTGCCACGAGGACTTGTGTTCTCACGGGTGTATACCAGCAAGTCTTATTTGGGGTTGAATCTATTATTATTATTTAATATTTTTATTTTATTCTATGCAACTTGTTTGATACGGTCTTTTGGGTCTTTTTAAATGAATTTAAATATAATATTTAATTTTACTCACTTCTATTTTTAATGATTGTTCATTGACTATGATTTGGAAGAAGTGATTTAAATTAAAGTTAAACAACTTATTTAATGGTGGAATATTCTTATAGTTCTTTTCACTTTGTAGGGGTATCTTTAATGTAGCGTTCTAAATTTAATTTATTATTATTATACTAGCAATGGCATCTTGGTGTGCAATGGGTACACTGTATTTTGAAATATTTTTATCTAAAATCACATTACATTGCAACAATTTTAGTTTTTGGATACAATTTATTTCTGGAAATATATTAAGCATTGTATAAAGAAGAAGTATCCATTTAGTAAATATTATTCATCTTCAAAATTGTAAGTATGCATAGGCAAAAGAGTTTGCGTCATATCGAGCAAGGTAGTACTTTTAATCGATTACATTATGGTCGATGACTACTTCAGGCATGGGGTCATAATCATCGAACTAGTAAAGGTGCTCGAGTGTGCGCCTGAGCACACCCCAGTTGCATGTGACAAGATCAATACTTGGGTAGAATGTACAAGTTGTCTGGGTCCATGTAGGTATTTGGTCTCGTACAATCTTTCTTATACGATCATGTATTTGCATAGACAAAAAAGCTCCCTGCGCTCCCCACCTTTCTACGACTTGTTGGTTCCACATTGTGTTTGAGTTTGATGCAAAATGCAAGCAGTAAAGTTGACTATGATAGCAAAGGTTTTGCAAATTTGTTCGAAACATTTTTTGTAACCATGATTGTCCTAAGTCTTGTATGAGATTGGAGTATTTAGTTTCAGATGCTATTGATGTTGCTTGAAACCATATCTCGCTTGGAATATGATGCATCTTTATCGTATTGCATGTCTCACAAGTTTCAATTTCTGAAATATATGGATCCCTATAAAAGTGGGAAAAATTCCTCCGTGATATTAGATGACATGTGATTAGTCCTTTTTCTTGTAGTAAACTTTAAGCAATCAATCCTGCAGATATTTTTTCTTCATGAATCCCATGATTGTCGACATGCTGAAAGAAGTGATCAATTACAATAGTCCTTTGTCGCAACATTTCTACAAAATAGTTGAAGAATTATTAATAAGCATAATAATAATCCAATAATAAAATATATTTATATTTGACATTGTAATTGTAATAAAGAATACTTAGCATTTACTTTTAAAATGAAAATTTATTAATTTGTAGAGGGTGAGATTGGTTCTTGTACATATTTCAAATAACTATAAATCTAAACTAATTTATTTTTATTACTATTTGTAATTTGAAGAAAAGATATAATAATTAAGATATTTATAATACACATCCAATTTTACATTCAAATTGCAATAAAATAATTTTTGAATTTACTTTTAAATGAGAATTCATTAATTTGTAGAGGGTGAGTTTGGTTCTTGTTACAAATTTCAAATATCCACATTATTTCGGAGTATTGCTAAGCATATTTGGAGATTCAATTTATTTAATGAGAGCAAATACTGGTAAACCTACATGAAATGGTTTTTTTAAGCAATAATTTTATTCTATTTGTCACCTTTTTTTTGTAAATGATTGTATGGAAAAGTTAGTTAGTGAACGCACCTTTTATTTTTTGTAGTCAATTTGTTGTTGGTTTATGGAACAATATATGATAATCTCATCAAATGAGACTCTTCTTCTTTCCTGCGAGAGATAAATGGGTTATGTTGCATTCTTGCATACCTTTCAAATGTGAACGCTGGTTGAATGCGAAGGTTTGCAAGGTTACAAACTCTTGAAATTGTTGTGAATATTAGCCCTTGTCGATCAATGCTTCCAATGTCAATGGTTGCCCTTTGAAGTGTAAGGCCTTGTGATTTGTGTATTGTTAAGGCCCATGCCATTTTGAGTGGTATCTGACGGTGGATCCCACGGCTTATTGGGAGCACTGGAATGTATTTTGGGTTGTTATTGTCCCATGATGGCCCCATGTAATTTTTGAATTCAACAACTACAAACAGAGGAAGTTGAGGTGGTTGTTCACCATCATTGTATACAATTGCTTTGACTTGTCCAAGTGCTCCATTGACAAGTCTTGTTTGTACCCATAAATTTGCACAGAGCATGACTTCTTGGTCAATGCATAAGAGGAGCTTAGACTGAAGTTGTTCTTCTTTTGGGTTTGAGCATGGTAATCCTTTAAGTTTCTCTGCATTAGAGAGGGCAACTGGCTTTGCTAAAGATAGCAGCATTTTTTTGTTATAAAGTAAGACCATTTCATTTGTTGAAAAAAGATGTATGGAAGAAATAAAAGGATTTTGTTCTTTTGAGCTGAGTCTTGAACTTGATCGTGACATTAGTAGTTTCCAATCTGCTATTGTAGGTGTTGCATTTCGTAAATTTGAAAGGAGTGAGTGGAACTGAATTTGGATTGGTGTATCTCCGATTTGGTGAAATATTTTTTCCAGTGTAATAATGGTTGTGAAGCTACGCCATAGTGTGCCACCATAGGAGCTTGAAGCATACATCGGAATGTCTTTGACTGGTGGAAGTTGCCCCAAATCACCAAAAAAAATAATAGAGCGTGCTCCAAAAGGAATGTGGCTCTAAGTAGGAAATGCTTGTCGCAACCTCATATCAATTTTTTCTATTAACTTAGAACCAATGAAACTCATTTCATCTATTATGATATACCGAATGAAGTACATGCTCTCTTGGTAGGTTGCAAGTGCTTGTCCTTGTAGGGGCACCATTTCTTTGATTGGTATCCAGAGGGAAGAATGAATTGTAGTGGCCTGTATGTTGAATGCTGCTACGCCTATAGGTGTGAGTAGTAGCAATGACGAATGTCCATGCAATGCTAAGTTGGCCAATGTTGACTTTATGCTTCTAATAAGGTGTGACTTCCCAGTACCTGCTATGCCTTGAACAATAATCTTCAGTGGTTGCTGTTGAGAAGTTGCATTTAGATGTGCTAGAATAATATCACTTGTTTTTTGTTGTTGTGCAGACAACACTATTTGTTTTTGGTGATTAAGAACATGGGGGTCTTGAAATATGGGGCGATTTGATTGTATGAAAGTACTAGCCAATTTTTTTTGTGATGGGTTGAATTCTCTATTTTTCGAATTATTGTTCAAGTCAATTTCACAGCTTCCTAGCATGTCAAGATCATTTAGGTGGATAGGTTCACCAGGATATAATCCTGCTAAGACTTTCCATTCATTAGGGATATTATCTTGCATAATATTTGCACCTGCTTCTGAGTTGTTTACCTCATTTTCGTGTACTATAGCTGGAACTATCCTGCGTACATGCTAAGGTTGGTATTTACTTTTGAAGTTCTCCCATGTTGTAATAATTTCAAGTGTTGAAGATCCAATATCTACTTGAAAGTTGCGAAATGGTTTGTAAAGAACTAATTCACTCCAACAAAAGGCTTCAAAGCTAATGTCCTCTTTTGTAGGGATGGCTATGAAGCATGGAGAGACACTAACAATAGCTTTTGTGGGGCGTTCTTTCCATATAATGGTTTTCTTAGAAATCCTAAATTTCCCTTTTTGAGTGACTTCAATAAATGATGCTGCATCTAAATGGCTAAGGCGTGAGACGTAAGCTTCAATATTGGTTGGGTATGTGGTTGTTGTATTGGGTGCCAATGGTACACGTTGGATATTTTGTTGGTTGACATTTAAAGATACAAATATCCTTCTAGACAAGGAAAGTGGTGGCTTGAGGAGGAGGTGGCAGGTTTCTTGGGCGCCAATGTCACGTTCAACAATATTTTCAAGAAGCATTCTGTGAAAAGTGACTAGGGTGGGTTTCTAAGAGTTGAATCTTGTTGAAATGTGGGAAAACATGGCATTGTATGTTTCAGACTTGCTCTCTGACTTTGCTGCATATTTTGCAATGTATTTGAGGACAACATCAATGGAGAGGACAGGTTGAAAATCTACATTGGCCCTCCAAATGGATAGTACTTGTGGGTTGTGTAGGTTTAGGCGGTCATCATTAGGAGTAGGGGTGTGGGAAGGTTGGCCATTATCAACGATACAAAGTTTAGAATTTTCTTGTTTACTCCAAGAGGCTTTATAACGGCACACAACATTACGGCCTTTCATTCTTAGACATGTTTGGGGAGAACATTTTGTGTGTCATTGCACACGGTTGACCAATTCAGTGTAGTCTATTATAGGGTTAGCCAAACTAATCATACGAGTATCCATCAAACATGGGTCATCAAGAGGATTTCGATGAGTGTTTTGGTTTCTCAATTGGACATTTTTTGGGTTCCAAGCAGATACATATGTATCGATGAAGTCAAGTGCATTTTGTATGGATTGAGTATCATTCCATTGTAATTTACTAATGTTTGGTGCTTTACGTAGCCAAATGAAACCATGGATATGAGCTGAGCCTCTGTGTTGCCATTCATACCTCATGGGATTTATTTATTTTAGGAAAAAAAAAGTTGAAATAAATAATATGAGTGGGAGGAAGTGAGAGATATACCTATACCAATAATCTGTTGCACCAAGAAGCTTGTCTAATACCTCCTCCCGAAATGTTGTAAATCGATGATGCATGTAGAGTGCTGCAAGGTGTGGATTTTGAATTATGTTTTGTATCCTCCATCTGGTTGCTACAATGGGGTTTGTTGGTGATGTAGATGGCATGGTGTTGTGCAAATATGGCCATTTTGTATCTGCTACACTTAGGGTAAAGAACAAAGTTGGACATCCAATTTGAATGACCATGTCAATAAGCTCTCCTCTGCGTTGACTCCAGAATGGTTGTGTCCCACGAATTGATGATCCAAATCGCATTAGTTGCTTAGCAATTTTATCATCGGGCAAGTCCTTTAATCGTTGGTGCAAGTTGTACACACAAAAGTAGTGCACTTCTATGAATCCTTACAATCAAGAACACTCAAGAATGAGGTCTCAAAAATTGATCTATAGCTCTCTATGTATGGAGTTGCAAGATTGTAAAATTGCTCTCAACTAGAGCTATAAACTCATGACCTTGCTAGTCAACCACACAATGAGAGATTCAAATGAAGACAAGGGCAAGAATGCCAATATCCCCAAAGAATCAAATGAAATGCAATGCAATGCAACCTATATGAGTATGCAAATTATTCTATGAAAATGAAAGTACAAATTATGCTATGAAAGGAAAGTACAAAGATTACAACCTTCCTAATTAGGCTATGTGAGACTAATCTATTGCATAAAGGAAATCTATACTAAGAATGCCATGATTATGCAACTATGAAAGCAAACTAAATGAAATGCAACAACAATGTATTCAAAGCTTGGATGCAAGGATGTCTTCAAAGAGCTCCAAATAACCTAGAAAACTTGCAGCATAACATTAGCATAAAAATATGAAATGGATATATGCAAATGAGGAAGAGAGCTTTCTTTTTATAGGAAATGAGAAAGAATGGACCATGGAGATTAAGAGGCAAAAGATCTAATCAAGGGTGGAGCATCAAAGAGGAGCAATCCATGTGCACAAATATCCTTCAATGAGAAAATAAGAGTTGACTTTTGTGTCCATATGAGACAAAAAGTGTTTTTCTTCTTTTTATAAAATATGAATAATATTTTATTTGTGCAACTTAGGATAAGAGGAAAAGTGGGGGCTTTTTAGTTATTAAAAGGGGAGGAAATTCCTTTTAAATAAATAAAGACTTAGGATAAAATGGTTAGCCCAAGGCAAATAATCAAAAATGATAAAATAGGATTTGATCAAGGAAAGTGATATAATTGATAAAAATGTTGATTTTTAAAAATATTGATTCAAGGATTTGATAAATTGCAAGAATGGGGCCCAAAGTCTAGGCGACCATTTTAGGGTGCATACATTTGCCCCTCTTTGACTAATGTGTGATCATTCTGAGAACACATGCAGTCAAAGAAGAATTGAAATGTGAGATCGATTTCGGATCACAAAACAACTCAGATGTGTGTTCATTTTGGGAACACATCAGGACAAAAATAAGCAAAAGCTGAAAGACAAGACCAACACCGTCGCTGCTAGGTGCAAATCAAGCCTTAGACAAAACTATCATCATCGCTGCTAAGCAATAATCAAGTCTCAAAAATAAGAGATAAAAATTGAAAGACAAAATCACCACCATCGTTGCTAGGTGATAATCAAGTCTAAAAATAAGAATCTCAAGCTAAGCTGAATGATAAAGCTGAATCAAAAATTAAAGCTGATAGGTACTGCCCCCTCGGAATTGAAATCAAAATCAGGTAGAGGAGAACAGGAAATTGATAAACTTGATCAAAGAACTAGAAATCATAGTCAAAAAATAGGGCAATAGGATAACCATCAAGCAGTAAAGACATGCCTCAGGTTGACTAGGTTTGACTGGGAAAGATATAAGATAAAAATTAAGTCAAACATTAGAGAAATGAAGTGAGTGATAATGAATGATAGACTAGGAGTTTTGAAAGAGATGGGGGTGAAGAAATGAAGATGCCCCAACAAAGATCGAAGGATCAGGCCTCAAATGGTCAGCCAACTACGTAGAAGAAGGAGAAATTTTGAAATGCGATTTTGACTATCAAGATTAACTTAGATTTCAATTTCAAGTCCAAAAATGGATCTAGGACGTCGAAATTAGCCAGGGGTGCAATTTTCATGCAATTCTGAGGTACTTTGAAAATTAGGTCAAAAAGGTCAAAATGCTATATAAGGCACAAAAAGTGTCATTTTCAAAAATCATTTGTCATTTAGCTATTTGAGAATTTCAAGAGCTTAGAGAGAGAAAATGGCCCAGCAAGCAATGATTCCAGTCCACAAGCATTAGTTTGAGCGCAGTCGGTTGCACAACCGGCCTCCACACTATACTGCCCCGGTGAGTTTTCAGAAAAACTTCACTTTTTTGAGTCATTAATGAGCATTTAACACGTTTTTAATTGTTTTTCAAATTTCAAATTTTTAGTTTAGGTGAAAATTCGTGCGACACTTCTAAAGTGTCGCACCCTTTGAAGATGAATGTCGTGCAACACTTCGTGGGTCAAAATAGTGTCGCACGAGCATTGAATCCAGTGTCGCACGACACGGGACAAAATGTCGCGCGACACTATGCGAAGTTTCGCCCAAATAGAAATTGTCACATTGCTATAAGAAAAAGTGTCGCACGACACTTAATCAAAAAACAGTGTCACCTAGTATAAAATTTTGACATGTTTTAATATTTTTGAGCAAAATGACATGGGTCTAGACAATGTTTGATTTTAAAATGCGTTGTACTGATATTATACATCCTTCATGATATGTACTGACATTTGGTATGGTTGAAATGACTTGTAGGAGAACTTCCCTGTGCTCCGGATCAGAGCACCCCAGGTGAGTGGATTGCAGTTTGTCTGAGATCTGGATGATCCGAGCAAGGCCGATTTGAGAGCGATGGGCTTTTGGTATTTACTGCAGATGCCCCATATCTAAGATGATCATGGGCTATTGACTGCTCTTGCCGAGAGATGGCATAGTGAGCACAACACCTTTCATCTACCTACTGGACAGACATCCATCACATTGGAGGACGTCTATCAGATCCTACGGGTTCCGTGTCATGGAGAGCTTGTAAGTATAATCATGTTTATAAATAATTGAAGTTATAAAGTTTCCCTTATGATAGAAACTAACATGATTGTTTAATGACATAGGTATACTATGATCAGGATCCAACAAAGGGGAGATAGGTTATCCAGGGTATGTTCCAGGATGTCACCATCCTAGACCGACACGTCAGCTGGGATTGGTTGATGGCCGACTTTGGTTGAGATTTTCTAGTGTCATGTATTGTTGCATCCATCATATCACAGGCCCTAATGACTGACTGCAGTCAGAAGGGATTCCCTCTCGGATGGGGTAGACTATTGGTGGACTTGGTAGGCAGACCTCGTCGTATGGCATGGGGTCCGGCCATACTAGCAAAGATGTACTATGAGCTACATGAGATCGTCTACCGAGACAGTGGGACTTGGGCGTGCGGGGCTATACTCTCTCAAATATGGGTGTGGGAGCACATTGTTGTAGTGCGTCCACGAGTGCAGCCTAGGGAGCGTAGATATCCCTACATGTATAGATATACCGGTTTCATCTCTCAGGCACATAACGGGGATGTTGCTTACTATCGCAGGGTGTTGGATGAGCTCACCTCATTCACCTGGAGACCTTACAGGACATCTGAGTAGTGGGGTGATAGGTGGGAGCTGGATTACATGCTTTATAGTCAGCCATTAGTAGGTCATCATGCAAACATTATGGAGAGATTCATTATTACTCAGGTCTGGAGATAGTTTGGATGCCAGCAGAGGGTGTCCACGAAGACCACTAGACATGCTCGATTTCATGATAAGGAGGGGCATGGTTGCTTATCGATGTTGGATTACCAGCAGGTAGTACAGGAGACAGATGTTATATGTCAAGAGCCATGAGAGTACCTTCCAGACATGGTAGATGCAGGTGCAAATGCAGCTTATAGAGTAGAGAGGTGTAGGGCTCCATTCCCTAGATTCACCGTACCAGATGCACTGCCAGCTGCTCAGGGGATGATGGGGGAGATGACGGGGATGGAGGAGATGGAGGGGATGGAGGGGGAGGGAGAGGGATGGAGAGAGGTGAGGGATCGAGATCAGGTGGTCAAAAATAATCATGGAGATGGAGATCAGTGACACCTGAGGATGAGGTGAGACCAGCTTGCCGACAGGCAGAGGGACAGCAAGAGCAGCCTGCGGGAGGGGAGGACCTGAGAGCTAGGATACGGGCTCTAGAGATAGTGATGTAGTAGCTGAGGATCACTATAGCTATCAGGGAGCAGTAGCTCACAAATCAAAGAGTTGAGATAGAGCACCGAGAGAGGCAGCTACAGGTTGCCCTTACAGAGAGGCAAAGAGAGGCAACATGAGCCGTGTATTATCATGGTCTCTATATACAGGCAGTGCCGGAGGGTCAGAGAGCTCCTTCCTACTTAGTAGTAGTGGGAAAATTAGATGTAGTACCATATGTGGCACCACCTCCTCCACCACCAGGTCCTCGGGATGGTGGTAGCGAGTCCGAGGTCTAGGGCTTAGGTTTAGATGTTTCGGACATATCCTGAGACTTTTGATCTAGATTTTGGGATCTCACTTTGTACTGTGTATCATTACTTATATATATGATATTACTAGATGTTTGATGTATCATGTGTGTACGTCTCACTTGTGATGGATGTATCAGTTTATATATTGTCTTGTCATTTTGCTCAAAATGTATATTTATATGCTCATGTATATTCTCTCTCATAGATGTATGTTTAATTCTCATGTGTATGATATAGACTCATGTTTCTGAAAATGACATTTTTGAGATAGATATGATGATAAGATTAACCCCTTATGATGACAAGAACAGGTCGTGATGAAAGATAAGGAGTGAAAGACATGATCGAGAAAAGGGAAAATGAGCGCAGTTGACCTACAGGTCCACATAAGATGAAAAGGAGAGCTCTCTCCATATGCAAAATGCAAAAAACTAAACTATCATGAACCTAGGAATGCAAGCTACTATGAAAGTGGTTGACTTGCAAGGTCACAATGCTTATAGACATCTAATTATCATCATCGAGCGTTATTGGTAGCATCGTAAGATCATACAATACACACTAGTATGACTATGGGTATATGAATATGATCTATATCAGATGAAATGTGGAAATCCCACCTAGGCACCAAAGACATGTAGGTCAAGCTGACTAGTGCAGTGAGATTACCTAAGTTTACTATAGTGAGATTATGCTGGCATCAGGACACAAGAAGGTCAAAATAGCTATAAGCATGCACTCGCAAAATAGTCAAGGATAATACCTTGTCAATCCCTAGTGTCAAGTAGGACCAACATAAATGCTCATGACAGTTAGGATCAATGAAATATACCCACAAGCAGGTAAAGAAATAAAACATGTTCTCATACCCTCAGTCTTCTAGCTATGTATCATCGAAAACTTCTCAGGGAGAGACCACTCATCAAAGAAATCATCATAGACAGCACACAAAATAAATAAAGTCAACATATCTCAATGAGTCAAGTGTTTAAGTGCGTGTGTGTCGATCATAGAGTCAAACTTTGAGTATCACATTTGCTAATGAGCGATATCACATCATACTTAGACTGGTGGGTAAGACATCTAATAAGTGTTAAGAAACACTTGACGCGAGGGTAGTGTTGAAAAACACTGTTTGGGGTGGTGTTGAAAAACACTTGTTGTGAAATGCCCCAAGAGACAAATGCACCTAAATGACCTATGCTAACAGTTATGCCCCCTAGACAAAGACAAAGACCAATTCCAAACCAAGGCAACAAGGTCAAGTCATGATGGAGAATGGCCAAGTGTCGAGGACGCATGCAAATAGACAAGGGTGCAAAGGCATCAAGTAGTGCCTATTTCCAGGTTTTCACCACTTGGAGATTTATTTTTTTTTTCCTTTTTTTTGTATTTTTGCTACCAAGGCGCCTGTTTCCAGGTTTTCACCAAGGCACTTTTTCTATTTTTTTGAATTTTTTGAATTTTTTGAATTTTTTGATTTTTTTGTATTTTTCAGGACTTTATATCTTTTTAGGATTTTTTTAGCATCATATATGAATTTTTTTGGTATTTTTTCAGGATCAATAAATATGTACAAAGGATGCCCCCAAGCTGAATAGGCATCAGGGATAGAACTTCTTGAGGTGCAAAACATTAATAGGATTGGGGAGCTGTTCCCCCTATTCATCAGATAGCAAGTAAGCACCTGTCCCAAAAGCAGCAGTAATAATGTATGGTCCAAGCCAATTAGGTTCAAATTTGCCCTTTTGTTCTCGATGTTGTTAGTTCTTAGGATTCTCACATAGGACAAGATCTCCTACTTGAAATTCTCTAGGGTGAACCTTCTTGTTGAATGCTTTGGACATACGCTTTTGGTAGACTCTCATGTGATCAAAAGATGCTCTTTGTTTCTCATCAAGAAGTTCCAATTCTTGCAATCTCATGGCACGATAATCTTCATCTGTAATCAAACCTTTGAGAGAGACTCTAAGTGAGGGAATCTCTACTTCTAAAGGTAATACTGCTTCAGCACCATAAGTGAGAGCAAAAGGAGTAGCCCCTGTGGGAGTACGAATACTCATTCTGTAGGCCCATAAGGCTGGATTGATCTGTAAGTGCTAGTCTCGACCATTCTTGTGAACTGTTCTATGGAGAATCTTAAGAATGGTTTTATTAGAGGCCTTTGTTTGTCCATTTCCTTGTGGGAAGTAAATGGAGGACCAATGTTCTTGGACGTGTTTAACCACTTCTCAAATCAATTAACATGCTTCTAAACTATCAACGCTAACTTTTCTTGTCAGATTTCAATTTTAATCCCGAAGGGGGCATGGTATTACACATCATTCAAAGTCTGTAAATCAAATTCTATCGGTCAAATCTATCAATATCTTTCATCAGTGATCAAGACAACAATCACGTCTAGTCGTTGATTCATCAAAAGTCCTCATCGCTCGGGGCAAATCTATCATCACTTCGGGCATATCAGATTCATCAAGATCCATATCAATCTGGTATTCTCCTAATCTTGTAAACTGTATCAGTTTTTGCAACCATCAGATCATAGTGTTCTTTCCTTGGTTCTTCGGCAACTGAAGGGTTTGGATGTGAAACTTGCTAGTTCTTCTAAGACAATCGAGTCTAGAAGGGCTCACTCACTTCTTTGCAATCCTACGGTTTGAAATCAGGCGTTTTGACACTTTTTCGCAATCATAGGTTCATTTTTTGTTATAGTGAACATTATCTTTGGTCATTCAGGACCTATTATCTTCATATCAAATCAATATCAATCAGCTTCTATCTCATATCAATTATCAATTTCAAACATCAGTTTCATATCTTTATCAAACACAGACTATCTTTGAACCACTGCGCTTTGCACAGTAATTCAAAGAGGGGCAAAATGTAATACCCCAAAAATGGGCTATAAGTTCATTAACCTCCTACATCGACAAATCGAACAAAATCGACATCAAAGTCCTAACCTAAGGCACATCTAACATCATCGAATCATAATTGATTATCTTAAATTCTGCATTGGGGAATATTCCTAGTAATATTCCTAATCATCTTAATTATCTTTAATTTAATGATTATTTGGCAATAAATCACATGTATCCTAAGTTTGATTAATTGAATATTTTCATATTTAATTAATTAGATTTAATATTTGCCACTTAATTGTTTAATTAAATTTAATTCTATCTATTATTAATTGTATTATTTAATTTTGACAATAGATCAAAATTCCTATCTTTAATTGATTAAATTCTTATTTAATTAATTAAAACATGTTGTCATTATTTAATAATATAATTTTTAATAAAAGTTTGGTAAAATAGTTAATTAACCCATAAATTAATTGTTTTATTTCAAAAATCAGTTGAGTTGAGGATAAATCACTTTATTTATTTATTTAATTCTTAATTATTATGCATATTCAAAAGAAATAGTTAAACTCCCAATCAGAAAATCAATGCAAGTTATTGACTTTTTGGAACTCAACATCTTTTTGGAGTTCAAAAAGCTGATCTAAACTCTAATTTGGGTTAAAAAGCAATTTTTGCATGTTTTTGCATGATTTTGAGAATTAACTATCTTTCATGATCAGATAACTCAAAAATCAAGATGAGTTAATTTGAGTGATTTATGGCTTTTATCCATGCACCTCCAAAGCCCTGGATTTCTATAAATTAAAGGCTTCAGCTCTTCACAAATCATCTCATATTTTGCACAATCACGCTGGAGAATTGGAATTGAAGAATCAAAGCTCTTGCGAATCGACATCTTTGTCCGATCAATCTTATTTTTGCATTCATATTTCATATCATTGTTAGATTAGCATAGCATATCAGTTTTCATATAGATTAATTTCATATCAATTTTTCATTCATTCTTATTGCATAGAAAAATCCAAAAAAATAGCCTAATTGTATTCAATTTCATATCCATCAATTGCATTCAAATCCTTCATTTAGGTGTCGTCTAGGTCACTGATCTCGATAAACAATCTGAGAACATCAATCTCGCACCTATTAGAAGGCAGTAAATCGCTTGGTTAGATAGCTTTCAATTTTGCATGATTTTGATTTTAGCTAACCTCTAATGTTTTACTGAGTGTTGTGTCTACAGATTAGGTACAATTTTCACCCTGAGAACTCTTTTTCTTTTTCTTTTTACTCTTGTTTTTCTGACTAAGATATTTGATGTCCAACTTGGTCATGCTGACGCTCGGTTCACTGATGGAAGTACTCATAGGCTCAACTACATTGAGATAGCAGGCAAGGGCATAGTCATTTGGGAAGGTATACATACCATGGTTTGGGTTTGTGGAAGTTTGGTCAATAAGATCAGGGCGTTGGATAGTCAAAGCGGGAAAGGTTTGGGATATGGTGTTCACGGATGTGGATATGTCATCATTGGTCCTAACCCAACGCTCAAGTTCAAAGGTGATATTACAGCTCAAAATGTTAAATTCGTGAATAGGCTCAACATCATCATGGGAGTCCTCTTCAGCCATAGGTGGATCAGACATGTTAAGTTCATTGTTTCGCTCTAGACCTACGTCGGGTTGAGATACATATTGGTGAATAACATCTATATATTTCTCCGTTATAAGCTCATCTTCTTCTGGAATGGCACCCCATTCATAGTCATTTGACTCAGCTTCTGATTCAGGATCTCTAGGAAATCTTAAAAAATGTGTGAAATCAGGATGAATACCCCAAGAAGGATTACCCTCAGTCTCTGACTTGAATTCATATTCATGGGAATCAGTGTCAGAATAACTACCCCCTTCTTCTTGATCAGTTTGATTGCCTTCGAGATTAGCTGGTTCTTGTGGTGCAACCATCTCTTGCGCTACAGTAGGTTCTTGTGTTTCTACTACATTAATTCTTTTGATAGGATCATCTGTATCATCAAGAAGATCTTTGATCTCTTTAGGCAATTTTTCATAGGTGATAAGCTCAGAGCTATCTGAATCATCATCAGAGGGTTCTGTTTCTTCTTTCTTAAGAAGGGGTTCTCCTGGTGCAATTTGTTCTATGACATGAGAACAACCACCTCTGAGATGATAGGGTTTCTTTTTAAACCCTATGCCACCAGTATCTTTTTTGTCTCTACCAATATGTGAAATGGGTGTCACAAGACCCTTTCCCCTGATTCCTAGAGGTCCTTGACTGGAATATCCCATCTTGGCTATCAATTTATTTCCTGGACCATATGAATTAGAAGGGATTGTAGATTCACTAGGTTGAACAATTTTGGATTCAGAATCATCTTTGTATAGCCATGCCAGCACAGCTTCATCCTCTTCAAATTCTTGTTTGGATACTTGCTCTGCCACAAAATTTCTTTTGTATGCTTCCATAGGTTCCTTAGGTTCTGATTTAGATTGCTTCAAGGATTGTCCATACGACTTAGGTGAGATTGGGAGAGATGTCAGAGACAAGACTGGCTCCATAGTGTATTCTCCCATCCCATTTTCTTTGATATTGATCTCTTTAGCAATGTCGTCCATCTTAGATGTGGAAGCAACATTTAGCTGCTTGATGGAAGATTCTCTGTTATTGGGAACGAGCTTATCGGCACTTTCCTTCAATGTATTGCAAGTTGTACTTAGATCTGCTGGGATAGTAACCTCCACTCCTTCATAGGGAAATTTCAAGCATTGATGGTACGTAGAAGGAATAGCTTGCATTTCATGTATCCAAGGTCTCCCTAGAAGGATATTGTAAGCTAATGGTAGATCAAGCACCTGACATGTGGTATCTTTGATGACCGGACCCACTCGGATGGGTAAGACAATAGTGCCTTTAGAAGCTCTTTATTGTTCATCATAGGCTTTTATGGTGATCTTCTTTTGAGGATCAATTGCCATCTCTGAGAATCTCAACTATGTGATTAAGTTGTAAGAACAAATGTTGAGGCCTGCGCCCCCATCTATCAACACACGTTTGACTCGACGGTTTTGGATCAAGACTTCTATGTGCAAGGGTTGATTATGTGGGTGACTTAGGGAGTTGTCATCCTCTTCTGAAAAGGAGATATATTGCGGAGATGTTAGATGACCAACCATAGTCTGGAACCTGTCTAGATCTAGATCATCAGGAACATTAGAGCCGAGCAAAGATTTGTCTAGGATATCTCTGTGAGCTGGAGATATTCGAACTAACTCAAACATGGAGATTTTGGCATTGGTATGCTGGAGTTGTTGGACGATGCTGTAAGATGTAGGTCTTGTATCCTTTGGATTGGAAGATTTCAAGGCAACCTTCTGTCTAGAAGCAGATGTGAGATTGAAAGGTATCTTAGGGACATTAGATGAACTTGGTGTTTGTCCTTTCAGATGAGTCTGAGCTTGTGATCTGGTAACCGCATTAGCTGAGGAATGATTTCTATCCCTTCGTACAATTGTGATGACATTGCAGCTCTCAGAGATACATGGTTCAACCATATTGATGACAGCATCATTTCCAGGGTAGGCATAGTTGACTTTTGCCCCCATGTTAGGCTGGGAAGTGGAAACTCCTTTGCCATGTTGTGGAAATGGTTCTGTAAATGCTGTGTGATCATTATTGCAGGTAGGATTATCGATCGTGATATTCCCTTGATCTATCAAGTCTTGAATGGTATGCCTCAAGTGAAAGCATCCATTAGTTTTGTGGCCTTTAGTCTGATGGAAAGCACAGAATTCATTATCTTTCCACCAATATGGTTTTGGATCCGGATCAGGTTTTCGAATTGGTGGTAAAGAGATCATGTTATTAGCTATCAGGGTTCTCAGGGCAGATTCCAAAGATTCTCCCAGGGGAGTAAACTTTCATTTATTATCCCATCGTTTGAATGGCTTCTTTGGAGACGGTTCAGCAGATTTTTTGCTCTGAAGCTTCAATGGCTTTGGTGGCAAGGGTGAGATTGTAGGCCGGTGCCTTTGATGGGGCGCGGATAGTGTCAACAACACCATCAGAGACGATACCTTTGTTTCTATTCCAGCTCTTGTTTTTATCTTTTGAGCTAGATCCAGATTCAGACTTGTCCTTTTGAAGTGTGATTTCTCCTTTCTTGACAAGTACTTTCTCAATCTTGATTGCATTATCCACCATTTTATCAAAAGATACATGATCTTGCATTTGTAATGGATAGTTGAGCTCTGGAACAAGGTTATTGATAAAGATTTCAAGTTTCTCCATTTCGGGAATTGGTCTAGCATATAGAGAAAACTTCTTTCACCACCTCTTGAGAAAAGTTAGGAATGATTCCCCTGGATATTGCTTGAGGTTACAGATATCGATCATGGTAATCGGATGTTGAATATTGTAGGAATATTGTTGATAAAACAATTTAATCAATTCCTCAAAAGTTTTGATCATAGAAGGTAATCTTGAAAACCACTGAATGGATGCTCCTCCCAAGGATCTAGGAAAAAGATGCATTAGATAAGTCGGTTCATGCATGAATTCCATGGATTGCGTACAGAACTCTCTGACATGATCTTGAGGATCAGAGTGTCTGTCATATTTTTCATACTTTGGCATCTCCACTCTTTTTGGGAATGGAGGCATATACAAGTCTTTGTCAAAAGGGAAAGGACAAAGGGCCTCCATGGAGAATTCCTTGGGTTCCTTCTCTTTCTCAATTTTATTCATTTTGACCTGCATAGCGTGTAGCTGGTTCATTATGGCCGTCATCAGAGTTTCTTCCTCATGCGTGATGATATCTTCGACATTGAAGTGAGGAGGAAGTTTAGCTCCTTCCTGGGCTAATTGCAAAAAGTATGCCTCTCTATCCATTTTCAAGAAATGCCTCATCATTCTTTTGAATTCATCATCATTCTGACACCGATGGATTTCAGAGGGTGTAGGGTCTTGGTCGGCATTATGTTGAGAATGGTGTCGCTGGGATCCTCCTCCTAGAGAACCGTGGTTTGTCCCTGCTTGAGACATGGTAGGAGTTTTTGGGCTCCCTGGAATAGATTGAGGAGGAGTTTGCTGATTACCTCTGTGAGTTGATAGAGGAGGTATGTAACCAGTTTTTAATCGAAAGTTACCGAGACCGTCGTCTTCGTAGATACCTGACTTGATGAGTTGTTCAAGAGTTGGACCCGGGGTATTGGTCAAAAGTAAGTGCTGAGATGTTTCTTCTGATTTCTTGTGTGAAGAAGCTTTGGTCTCCACCATTAACTTTGAATGAAACAAAAGAAAAGGATGAAGACAACTGAAGAACAATTTGATTCGAGAAAATCGGATGACACAACCTTGTCAAGATTAGGATAGTTTTGAAGATCTGATGAGATGTGGGTGAAGGAAACTATGCCCTGGATGTATGGGATAGATCGCCCAAAAGATAGCGGACACAAGTTCTCAACACTTAGTCTATTTTTGAAGATTGATTGAAGATTGATAGTTATGACAAGGTTTTGACACAAGATAAAAAGGACTCAAATTGATCAAATAGAAGACTAGATCAGATTCAAAAGATCAAACTCAGAAAATGGTAGAATGCTCAATGGCTACTGCTCTGTTCCTGACACAATGATATTTTTGACAGATTCTGGAACTAGGCTGGAAACATTGGATATCTTGCAATTTGACAATTTTTGACAACTCTCTCAATTTTTTCCAAACGACACTCTGCAAACTCGTACGACACTGGGTAGTCTATGAAATGACAGTTGCTAAACTCATACGATAGTTGGGTAATACTGAAATGACACTTGACAAAACTCGTACGACTTTTGACTTCCTGAAATGATTTTTGACTCCAGAAAGATTTTATGTCAATTTTTACAAAATTTAAGGTCTTCAGTTTTGGATTGTTTGCAAATTGTACTGTCCAGATTTTGAAGGTTATACCAGATTTGATTATTTTTAATAGCCAAGTAGATAAATAAGCACGCAGAACAGCAAGCAAGTGATTCCAAGCACGTCTGAAAATAATGAACAAGGGCAAAAGCAACCTTGCGCATGAACAATCAAGTGACCAAATTGTGCTAATCCCTGAGAGTACTAATTGTGTATGTTCTGAAAAGTTTTGCAATAACACACATATATCTGAGAATGAAAAATTGGCCTCTCTAGGGTTTTTAGTAATGGTTTGACTCTGCAACTTTTATGATTCAAAGGGGTGAACTCCAATCCCGGCGCACCAGGGTTTTGACACAGTCTGAGAACTTAATCTTCAAGAGCTGCTAGGGAGATCTGACAACCCAACAATGAACCATACCCGTGGAGATTTCTTCCACAAGGACATTTATATAGCGGCTGTCACTACCACGGCGAAAATGGCTATGACCGCTTGAGGTTCCGTCAACGCAGTTTTCCCTGTGAAGGGATTTTCCGCTATGGTTAACCCTCTCTAAAGATGACTCACAGATTTATACCACAAGGGGACTTGGCTCCAGATTCAAGGTTTTGACACCTCTTCACTTTTAACCCAAACAAAACAAGCAGATTAATCTGACACGCTAAGACAAAGTTTTGTTCCACCAAGGTCTGTGATATCAACTCCACGTGATCTATCAACCTCTCCGGGGAGAGAATGTATCAATCAATAAGAGAAGACACACTAACCAATTTTGATTCACCAAAGCTCGTGATATCAACCCTACGTGATCTATCAACCTCTCTAGAGAGAGAATGTGTCGATCAATAAGAGAAGATGCACTAACCAAGTTGAATGTGAAACGCACTAAGTATCCTCCCTACCTACAAGGATTCTGTCGTCAAGAAGGATTTCGCTGGGAATCCAATCTTTCAAGAATCACAAATAGTGTTCATAGGGCCTAATTACTATGTGAGCACAGATATATTCCCAAAAGTAAATCTACCAAAAGTACCCAAAAAGTAGAAAGAGGAACACTTAACGCTTAAAGCGAATATGAGATGAGTCCACAAGGTGGAACACTTAACACCTCACACAAGCTGAAAACGAGTCCCCAACTTAGAAAATAAGTGAGTTCCTAAAAGCACAAAAGGGTTGCCAAGTGGAACACTTAACGCTTCTGTCCTGTTGACCCCTCCCCTTTATGGCACTGAGATTGCAACCACAGGGCGGAAATGAGGGGCCGGCGGATTAGCGATTCCAATAACCCAAGATAGCAATCAAGATCAATCACAAGTATTCTAAGACTACTTAATGAATCCTTAAGGGTTCACAACCTAGTATCAATTATGCAAGTGTGTAGAAATAGATCAAAAGCATGAAAAGATGCACACAAGCTTGACACATAAGAGATTTATTTTAAGTCCCAAATCAAAATATTATTAGATGAAGGAGAATACCTGGGATCCTCGCAACACGCTTAGTAAATTTTACTTGATTTTTAGCAATTTTTGTTGAGCTTTTCCATGCAAGCAAGTGACGAACTCTCCAACAAGCAAACAAGCAAACAAGATATGCAAAATATATTCAACTTATGAAAACCATAGGGTTAGCTCTAAAAATCAATTATTATCAGTAATAATAACCAACAATTAACCCAAATGACAACTTATATCATTCATTGAACCATGTAAAAAAATAAGTGCATACCCATCACAAAACTTTATTTTTTTTGCTGCATTTGACCTAGTCAACAAGATCTAATTTTTTTGATATGATTTTGGTCACAAAAATAGAAATTCAGAATAGAGACCCCTACTAAAAAATAGAGAGCTTTCCAAAAATGCAAAAATTTTAGAAAAATCTCTTCATTTGTGCCCTAGAGACCCATTTTATCAAAATAGACCAATTTTTGTAAATTGACTATTTGAGCTATGATATCATGTCCAAATTTAAAACAAAAAGAATGGACCCCCTATAAAATTTAAAGAGCTTTCTGAAAATATAAAAAATTTTGAAAAATATGCTGATTTACATCAGATATTAATTTTTTACAGAATTTTAAGAAAAAATTATTAAAAATTTAAAACATCTCATAAAATTCTAAATTTTTTACTGTAGCTTCCCTGACATGTCACCAACCTGAAAAAAAAAATTTCAGACCAAAATTCCAAACCGTTTGGGAGATAAAATTAAATCTTTGAAACTTTGGGGTTTTAGCTCCCAAAAAAATCAAAACCAGCATGCAAAGGTGGGTTGCCCCACGGTGGGCGCTAGAAATGTGTGTGTGAAAATTGTACCTAATCTGTAGACACAACACTCAGTAAAACATTAGAGGTTAGCTAAAATCAAAATCGTGCAAAATTGAAAGCTATCTAACCAAGCGATTTACTGCCTTCTAATAGGTGCGAGATTGATGTTGTCAGATTGTTTATCGAGATCAGTGACCTAGACGACACCTAAATGAAGGATTTGAATGCAATTGATGGATATGAAATTGAATACAATTAGGCTATTTTTTTGGATTTTTCTATGCAATAAGAATGAATGAAAAACTGATATGAAATTAATCTATATGAAAACTGATATGCTATGCTAATCTAACAATGATATGAAATATGAATGCAAAAATAAGATTGATCTCACAAAGATGTCGATTCGCAAGAGCTTTGATTCTTCAATTCCAATTCTCCAGCTTGATTGTGCAAAATATGAGATGATTTGTGAAGAGCTGAAGCCTTTAATTTATAGAAATCCAGGGCTTTGGAGGTGCATGGATAAAAGCCATAAATCACTCAAATTAACTCATCTTGATTTTTGAGTTATCTGATCATGAAAGATAGTTAATTCTCAAAATCATGCAAAAACATGCAAAAATAGCTTTTTAACCCAAATTAGAGTTTAGATCAGCTTTTTGAACTCCAAAAAGATGTTGAGTTCCAAAAAGTCAATAACTTGCATTGATTTTCTGATTGGGAGTTTAACTATTTCTTTTGAATATGCATAATAATTAAGAATTAAATAAATAAATAAAGTGATTTATCCTCAACTCAACTGATTTTTGAAATAAAACAATTAATTTATGGGTTAATTAACTATTTTACCAAACTTTTATTAAAAATTATATTATTAAATAATGACAACATGTTTTAATTAATTAAATAAGAATTTAATCAATTAAAGATAGGAATTTTGATCTATTGTCAAAATTAAATAATACAATTAATAATAGATAGAATTAAATTTAATTAAATTAAGTGGCAAATATTAAATCTAATTAATTAAATATGAAAATATTCAATTAATCAAACTTAGGATAAATGTGATTTATTGCCAAATAATCATTAAATTAAAAATAATTAAGATGATTAGGAATATTACTAGGAATATTCCCCGATGCAGAATTTAAGATAATCAATTATGATTCGATGATGTTAGATGTGCCTTAGGTTAGGACTTTGATGTCGATTTTGTTCAATTTGTCGATGTAGGAGGTTAATGAACTTATAGCCCATTTTTGGGGTATTACAATTTCCAACAGCTGAATCTGTTAACGCAAGTTTCAAATAAATGGAAGGTTTATTGCTTCTACTCAAGAAGAGAAAATTTCCACCATTAGTATACGGTTCAGCAAAGGTAATTTTTTTTCCCTTAATATCTATCACTATATTAATTCTAAGTTATGGATGCACATTTAATTGTGGTTATTAATTTTAATTTCTTTCGAATTAATAATTTTTTTGACCATGCAAAGAGGCATCGGTAATTATTCATGTAGGAAACGTTAGGTTGATTTAGAGTCCATAAAAAATTGGTGAAAAACTCATAAATAATTACTCCTCCTCGAATTGGAAGAATAATTCATCCATTCTTTTCTACTCACATGTCATATGTGCATCATCCACAATGTCATTAGTGAATTGTAATTAAAAATTGCCTTAAAAACACATATGTACTTATAGGAAATAAAATTTTAACTATTTTTTTTTCACACTTCTTAGCCAACACCATAATGAAAAAGATATAACCACACTCATTTATAACACTTCTTACCCAACATTATAATGAAAGAGACAACGCCATACATTTTGTTTCCCCTCTCCAATAACTTTTATTTTGTGTAAGGAAGAGGAAAAATAATGAGATCTATGAAGAAGGAGATGGAGAGGAATATAGGGGGAGAGATTGATGGGTAAAGAGAGTGAGATATATGCACTATCCTTTAGTTCCCTTACCACCTTAAACTTCTCAAGAAAATACATCTTAGGTTTTTTTAGAGAGAGTGTCAAGAAAGGAAGCTACTTAGAAATTGCATAGGTGTAATTTTTCATTGAGCATGTATGATGTAGCAATAAGTCTAGGTATCCTAAAGTCAACACAACCTTGAATTCCTATAATAATTTATGTGTATTGATAATTGCATTCTAAAATGAATTAACATTAGCTTTGATTTTGTATTTGCACATAGTCTAGTGAGGGTGTGGAGATTTGAACATTGACCTGACACCATTAACAATGCACCAACTTAACAATTACATTGCAGGATGAACTCCATATTATTCATTAATTTTATTATTACCTAAAATATATATTATTCCTATTATTACAAGCAATATTAAAGTAATAAATATATAATTAAAAATAGTACTAAACCAATTAATTAGCTATTATATAATATTAAATAAAATTAATAATATTTATTATTGGTTTAATAATGAAATTATAATGTGGGACTATAGTAGCATTATGTCGGATATGTCTAAAGTGGAATGATGGTATTCTATTTTTGTTGCATTAGATCAGAGAATGGTTTTCTTTTACTTATGAATATATTAAGTTTCCAAATTCACCTAAGTATAAGGGCTTGGGTGTACAAGTATGAGCTTAAAGGTATTAATTCTTCATACCTTGCATTCTCAAATGGCTTTAGATTGGAATCCGTTAGGTGTACTTTTCTAAATGCATCCATTTTCATTTGACAAAACTGTCAAGCTGCAAATTTTTCAAAAGGAGTGAAGGTCCTTATTTTTCACAGCTCTAATCTATTGGGCAAGGTAGTCTTGTGTCTATGGAAATTGCAGGATCGAGATTTTCAGCTCAATCATATAGCATAAAGAGCCAAGGAGACAATCAAGAAAATTGGAGGCTAATTCAGTCAAAGAGTATTGAAGAGCTAATAGTAAGATGATTTTGCAATGTAATTGCATTATATTTTAATATATTGTCATGCCATGTAAAGGAGGAAGTATTTATTCCTCAACATTACCCTGTTCTTGCAAATGGGATGTTAGTAAATTAATATAAATAGGAGATTTCTTAGCAATACCCTGTTAATGAAAAACAAGATGTTTGTAAGATGAAGTAATTATAAGTTGTTTTTTTCTCTTTTTGGGCAAGATCAAAGGTTGTAAAATAGATTTAATATTAATTTAAAAATTTTGGCTACAACTGTTTATTTATCAAAATAAAATAAAATAATGAAATCATAATATAATTATGTATAATAATGGTATTTCTAATCATAAAATAATTTTATACAAATAATTAGATAGAATGTAAATAATATTTATTATTACTTAACAATTTAAATATAATATAATTATATGATTTAATGTAATGTGATGCCCTACAAACAATGATACTACGAAAGGAAATTTATGTAAGGTGTGGTAACCAACATCTACATGATATGTATACGAGAGGACACAAGGTTACCACATAGCAACACAATCACGTCATCTAGTTTAAAGAGACAAGATATTGAAATATATCTCCCATGAAGCCACCTTACAAAAATTTTAAATAACAAAAAAAATATTAACATATATATATATAATGCCCAATCAAGATATTCAATGTATTAAAAGAGTACATTTACCTAGATAAATTGTATAAATTGATATTAAAAAAATATAATTGTATAAATATTATTTATATATTATACTAACTACTATAATAATAATAATATAGTTAGAGTAAATTAATTGTTCATCCAAATTTAATTTGGACTGCTTGCGAAAATGTGAAAAATTAGACTTAAAAGGAAAATAACTTTGCAGAATCATCAGGTCAAGCTAGGACTTATTCATCATGACCTAGCGAAAGCCAAAAATTTAGATTCTGCCTCAGCGAAATTGTCCTCCAAGCCTGCTCAATATTCGGATACCAGATATTCTAGCCCGGAAAAGGAATTCACCAGTTATTGTTTTAATTGTTGGCAATATGGGCACAAACATATAGACTGCAAACTCAAGGATGTCTGTCATCTCCATCCCAATTACGATCACCTCAATGAGTTCATTGCGAAGCAGAAGGCAAAAAGTTTGCAGGATGCTCAGCAAAATGAGCAATCTAAGGGCAAGATCATCGCTTCACATGTTAATTCAATTAATCCCCCGAACAATGGTTACAAAGAGCATATCGCTAAGAAATCTGATAAGTGTTTAGCAATTAAAACTAGGGTTTTGGAACCCGGTTCTGAAAATCATACTTCCAATGGCTATTGGTTCCAAAACAAGATTATGGAGCTAAAGGTTTTCTCTGTCAAATCACTGGACGCACAAATGAATTTTTTTTGCTAAAACCAAGTATGCAAATTTTAAGAAAAATAATTCAGAGATGGTAAGGGCAAAGTCTATTGAGAAAGTCTCACTTCAAGCTAACTCCAAAGTGGGGAAAGACGGAGTGGCACCTTCTCAGAACCTTACCACTCACAGTTTGTACAAACCCTATCCACGGCTATCAGAAAGTAAGCAGTATGATCACCCCAGGACCGTAAAGGCTCTATCATCCAGGACATCTCCGGCCAAATGCCCCTATGAACCTCTATCTACTGCGAGGGGAGGAGGATTGACAGAGACTAAGGCATCTTCCGATGGTGGCAGATCAAGAAAAGAGGAATGGCACATGGTCAAAGGCAGGAAAATGGTAAAATCTTCTCCTATAAATCACAATAGTAGTAATATTGTTCTTAAAAATTCTTTTGAAATACTAAGCAGGGATATTAACCCTAGTAAAAAACTTTCACACTTAGTAAATCATCAGAGTAGTAGGGTTTTGGGAGGGGGAGTAGCTTCCTAGGGGAAATCACATCTGGAAGGTGAACCTGCACAACCCGATATGAGAAATTCCCCCCTCCCCCTATCCAAAACTCTAGGCATGGCACATATAACTTATGAGGATATTAAAGATCTAGCTTTTATTCATAGATCCACAAATGCTTATAGCTTTCCTCATCGAAGGAAGGAAAATATGGGTTCTATGAACAGGAAGTCATATAATATGGTTAAACCCTATAATGAGGGTAATCTGTCTCATGATAAGTGTAATGATAGAATTTACACCCCACCACATAGGTGTGCAGCTAACCATAGCCATTCAACACTTTCAAAATATGGTAATCATGGTCCTAATCATCTTAGGATAACATTGGATGAAAAATACATTGTGCAAAATCAGCATGTTTATGTAGAAACAGGTGTCATATGCAAATGGATGGGTACAGGTGCCCTTTTAGAGGATACAATCAAAGGTTTGGCATCGCTTCTTCCCCCAGAGGTAAGTACTACTATCATGATAGATAACTTTATTTTTGTAGATTGCAAGAGTAGTAAGCTCAAAAATGATATTTTAGAGAAAGGTTATCTAAAATTCAGAGATATTTCCTTTTTTGTATGCTCGTGGTTTCCCTTTTTTAATCCAATAAATGTAGCAGATTTCCAAGTAGAAAAAGCTATTTTATTAAGAAATATGGCATTAGAATTTAATCATCCAGAAATCATTAAAAATATAGGCAATAGAATCATAATTTTTAAAAGGATAGTTAAAACTAAACATAACAAAATAGATGTGATTATCATAATTAATTTAAATTATCATGATAATTACATTCCTCCCCTTCAGTTGTGTTTTAACTCTAATTCCATAATTATAAATCCCCAAATCTTAGATAACTACATAGAAGATTATGAGAAAGGAGGAAATCCTTTCTCACTTACTCTTAGAGATTGCTCAGATTTTCACCATGGCACAGATAATAGAATAAAAGTAAACTTCTTAAATAACAAAGGGGGTTTTGAAATCCTGAATAACGAAGAGGAGTATTCTAAGATTCCTCCTCCCAATTTGTATAAAATCAACACTCCGGTTATAAATGACACTCCTCAGGACTCATCCAACGCTCATACTTCTTTAAGGAGGATAGAAACCATGAAAATATTGAGCCTGAACATGGAAAATATAACTGAGAACGATAAACAAAAAAATTTCGACTATGGTTGTAAAATTAATAATACAGACAAATCAATACCCGATCAACACCCAATTAATTTACCTATGGTTAATCTAACAAACCCCCAAATATTTGAAGCAATGCTTCCAATAAATAATAACCCAGTTAACATTATAAGGCAAGAACCATATGAAAAATTCAATAGGGAGAGTAAATCAGAACAAATAGAACTTGGAACAAATAATAATAAAATTTGTTTTCAAGATGAAGGTAATAGGACTGAACTACCAACTAATTTGATTTTGAAGCCAGAATGTGTTGATGCAGTAGAATTAGTTGAGCAGGTAAATAGAACAGAAGAGGAGGTGAATCAAATTATTAATTACTTAGGAAAATCACTAACGGATGAACTTATGGACATGTTTCGTGATGAAACTTGTGACTTCGATGAACTAAAACTCCAAAAGGAAATACTAATTAAACAAATTTGGGAATGCATCCTAGAAGAAAATAAGGAACAGAATAATAGTCCAAATCAGCATCTCCTTCCCTCTTCCTCGGAAAAGGAAGCTTCACAAATTGCACTTTTGGATAACCCTGACAAAAATTCAGACCAATCAGATAAAAAAATCAGTCAAGAAGCTATAGACAAGCATAATGCAAAAGAGAAAAATATAAATGATAAGGAAAACTTAAATGTGCCTACCTGTGTTAATGGGAAGGAACTAGCTGTTTATATTCCTTTAGAGCTAGAAGCATTAAATCTGGATTTGGCAGGAAATGATGTAAATATAGTGGAAATTTATGGCAAGGAGATCATAGATAGAGATGAACCCCTAGATTGTTCCTTAAATGAGCAAAAAAACTCAAACAACCAGGTTAATTCTATAATAAGGTTTGATGGAGAAACAACTTTGGTTAAAGAAGAAATAGAAGGCCTTTTCGGGATCACTAATGAAAATAGAGAATTAGGCATAGCCATAAACAGAGGTAGTTTAAGTACATCCAATATTAATAAACTCAAAAAGAAAAGAGGTAGGAAGTCAGTTGTTGAGTTGAGAACATTGGATGGTAATGTAGGTAACCAAAAAAAGATAGCGAATATTTTGAACATAGGGAAGGGTAAGTTCCTTCCCAAAGAACAATGAAAGTCACTACTTGGAATGTTAGGGGTCTAAATGCCCCTAACAAACAGTGATTAATCAAAAGATACTTAAGAAACTTTGACTCCGAAATCATTATGTTACAAGAAACTAAGCTTAATAAAGATGAAATTAACAAGTTTAGTAAAAGACTAGGTATATGGAAGTCAGAATATGTCCCATCAGTAGGCCTCTCTAGTGTTTTGGCAGTTCTATGGGATCCTCGTAAAGTAATGGCCCAACTCGCACCCATTAACGATAGATGGATGACATTAACAATTAATAGCCTAAAATCCGATTTAAAATTTCACCTGATCAACATATATGGGCCAATCCCTAATGAGGAAAAAAGAAAAGTTTGGATGGAAATATAAAATCTTCTAATTGAAAAATGAGAACATCCCTTCATCATCGGAGGAGATTTCAATGCTATCTTAAATCTAGAAGAAAAATTTGGAGGTCTCAGTATATTTCGCAATCTCATAAAGACTTTGGCAAATGGGCTGAGGTTAATCATCTAATAAGCATAAATACTATTAATGGAATCTATACTTGGAATAATAGAAGAGCGGGCTTCAGCTACGTAGCTAAAAAATTAGATAGATTCTTTACTAGAACTAATTCTGAAAACTTTAATCAAATAGTCAGTGCGGAGATACTTCCTGAAGTAGGATCGGATCACTTCCCTGTCAGGCTTACCATAACAAAAAATTCTAAACCCTCGAGGAATCCATTTAAATTTGAATTTATGTGGTTCCAAAATTTGGAATTCATAATCCTTCTTGAGGATTGGTGGAAACAAACCTCGGTCAAAGGATCGAAAATGTTCTGCTTAACAACTAAATTAAAAATTATTAAAAACAAAGCGTTAGAATGGAATAAGAATCACTTCAATGACATATTCGAAGAGAAAACCAAGGTAGAACAAGAAATCTCTGACCTTAACAACATAGTAATAGAACAAGGTATGAACAATCTTAGTTTCCATAAGGAAAAAGAGTTGATGGCTAGATACAATGATATCCTTCTCAAAGAAGAAATCTTCTGGAAGCAAAAATCCAGGGAATCTTGGCTTAAGGAGGGTGATAGTAACACTAAATTCTTTCATAATACAACTAATTTTAAAAGGAGCATCAATAGAATAACCAAAATTAAGTCAGCTGAGGGACTTATTACTGAGGATCCTATACAAATCTCAAATGTACTAACAAATTTTTACAACTCCCTGCTCAACACTACAGAAGCTTCTGACCTTCATGCCCAAAATGAAATGCTTAAAGCTATTCCTAAGTTGATTACGAATTCTGACAACAAAATGATGAATAATAAGCTCTCAATAGAAGAGGTCAAAGCAGCAGTGTTTCAACTACATCTGGATAAAGCACCAGGCCCAGATGGTTTCCAAGCCGGCTTCTTCCAAAAATGTTGGCATTTCGTTGGAGAAGAAGTATGGCAAGCTGTGGAAGCTACTAGAAATTTAGGATCTTTATTAAGTGAAATTAATAATTCCTTCTTTACTCTTATCCCGAAGAAAGACGAGTGTTCGGAACCAGGGGATTTCAAACCTATCTCCCTCTGTAATACCATATACAAGATCCTATCAAAATGCTTAGCTAATAGAATCAAATCCATCCTTCCAATGATTATCTCATAAGAGCAGATGGGCTTTGTAGCAAATAGATCGATTCTGGATGGTATTATTATAGCACAAGAAATAGTCCATACCGCTCAGATAACAAAGGAACCTAGTATGTTAATGAAAATTGACATTCAAAAAGCATATAATAAAGTAGATTGGAGATTCCTGTGCAAATGTATGGAAGTGTTTGGTTTTTCTAAACAATGGATTAATCTTATCTTTAACTGCATCTCAACTCCTAGGATTTCTATTCTTGTCAATGGTACCCCAAAAGGCTTTTTAGTATATCCAGGGGCATTCGGCAAGGAGATCCATTACCCCCCTTTCTATATGTCATTATGGCAGAAGCGTTGGGGAGATCAATTACTAAGCTTCATTTAGAAGGGAAAATCCTGGGATTGAAAGCCTCGAAAAATGTACCGAATATAACTCACCAATAGTTTGCGGATGATACAATTTTACCTGGATTAGCTAGTAGACAGGAAGAGAGTGCCTTCAAAAGCATTCTAAGTCTTTA
The DNA here is from genome assembly GCA_027943335.1 of Chamaecyparis obtusa. Taxonomy (NCBI): domain Eukaryota; kingdom Viridiplantae; phylum Streptophyta; class Pinopsida; order Cupressales; family Cupressaceae; genus Chamaecyparis; species Chamaecyparis obtusa. Next base: position 638,458 of record BSBK01000334.1, read on the forward strand.
TGCGAAAGCCTCAGGTCAACATGTCAACCCTTCTAAGTCAGAAATTTACTTTATTAACACTAGCTCAAAAATTGAAAAAGAAATTTGTGGTATGATGGGATATAAAATTGGCAAATTTCCATGTAAATACTTAGGTATTGATCTGGATACAAGTCTCTTATCCTCCAAATTATGGCAACAAGTCATATCCAAAGTTCAAAACAAGAAAAGTTCATGGAAAGGAAAGTGATTAACTAAAGCAGGTAGAACAACTATGATTAAATCTGTCCTTTTAGCCATTCCCACGTATCATTTATTGGTCCTACCCCTCCCAATTTGCGTTAAAAAGGAATTAGACAAAATTCTTCAAGAATTCTATTGGCAAGGTCCTTCTGAGGAAAAAACAATTGCCCTTATCAAATGGGATACTCTATGTAAACAGATTTCTAAAGGGGGCCTAGGCATTAAAAATCTATTATGGAAAAACCAAGCCCTCGGGGCTAAACTTATATGGAGAATGTTCAAAGAATCAAGTAGTAAGTGGGCATCAATTTTATTACATAAGTACATCCTTGATGTGGATCCCATCAACATTTTCAAGTCTCAATCACATGTTAAGGGCTCACGGATATGGAATTTTATTAAGGACTGCAGAGGGATTATCAGCAAATTCCTTTCTTGGGATGTAGGAGTAGGAGATCAAGCTTTATTTTGGGAGGATTCATGGGCAGGCCTTCCCTCCCTTAACAAACTAGGTTTCTCCAAGGAGTTTATGGAAGAATGCAAAAGAGTCATTGGCCCTTACCTTAAGGACTACCTAGGCAAGATGGAAGACAATAAATGGAATGTTACAAATATAATTGAGGATGTTTGGCTAGAGAAGAACAACCTCCTAACAATCTTAAACGATAGAGAAGTAATTCTTAAAGATAGACCGGATACTTTAATATGGACAGGATCTAACAACGGAAAATACTCTGTTAAGGAGGGTTACAATACAATTATTAAGAACCAAAATATGGATAACATCGATATACCTTTGAACCTTTGCTGGAACAAAACCTGCCTCCCTAAAGCTGGATTGTTCTTATGGGCGGCATTACAAAATAGAATTCTTACTGTAGATAGGCTTAATAAATTAGGATTTGAAGGACCATCTAGATGCCCGCTATGTGAAAACCATTCTGAGGATGCCAATCACATTCTCCTTAATTGTCCTTTTTCTCAAAATTGTTGGAATTGGCTTCATCAAAGTTTAGGATGGAAATCTGCTTCTCATTGTGATTTAATCAGCAACCTTAAAGCATGGTTGTCTCTATATAAAAACAATCTCTTCAAGGACATATGGACAATAGCACCTTCTATATTAGTATGGGAATTATGGAAAGATAGAAACAGAAGGATTTTTATGGACCAAAAATTAACTTGGAACTCGATAGCTAACAAGATAGAAGCATCCATCGTAGAAATTATTAACAATAAACTCAGGGACAAACAGAGCTATGAAGATTCCTTTAAGAGTTGGGATAACAGAATCAGGTGCAAATGGCCAAAACTAGCTATCCCTCCCCTCTATGGTAAAGGGGGATCCAAAACTAAAACGGACAGAGCATCCTATAAATGGATACCACCAAAAGCTAGTTGGTATAAACTCAACTTTGACGGAGCATCCCAAGGCAATCCTGGGGTAGCAGGTATAGGAGGGATCATCCGCAATTGGAAATCAGAAGTGGTAGCAAAATTCTCAAGACCCATCAGCCCTACAACCAACAATATGGCCAAATGTGTAGCGGCATTAGAAGGGCTTAAATTATGCAAAAATCTTAACATTTCAAAAGTAATTGTTGAAGGAGACTCCCAAATTATTATCAATGCCATCCACACTAAAAAAACTCGTAATTGGGTTTTCAATTCAAAAATAGAAGAGATTAATTTATTAATGGATAATATTCCCAATTATGAAATCAGACATACTTTCAGAGAAGGAAACACAGAGGCTGATAAGTTAGCGAATCTAGGTGCCAATGGAGTAGTAACATTGGAATAGCATATATAATAGTTTAAGAGGTATTTTAATGATAAGGTTAAGGCAGAGACCTTACCCTGTGTTAACCTCAATAGGCAGATTGGGAAACTGACTCTCCTATGAGGATACAGGATCCTCATATAGAGACATTCTAACCATAGGAACCCTTCTTACTTATAAGAATATAGGAGCTCTTTGGGGAAGATAGCTTACTAAAGAATCATATGGGACCCTTAACTAATAATAAATTAGATTAATCATAGATTATGAGTAGGTTCGCAAACTTAGCCTTTTCATTTTAGACATTGTAGCTCCACATTCCTTTAATCTCTTGTCCTTTTAAAATGTAATATTGAGTCTCTTGGCTAGTTCTAGCAAGAGAATGGAGCAAATTTTTAGCTCTGACCTTTGTAGCGATACAATCAAAAGATCTAGCACAGCGGAGGTTTTATAACTATCATAGGTGAACATCAAACCCAGTATACTCTTAGCTAATATACCTTCTTGCTACTGGATTATAAATAAAGAATCTAACTCATTAATTACTTCTGTCCCAGTAATCAAAACATAAAATCAGTTATTCTAATTCTTGTTCCCTCCTTCCCCGCCAAGTATGTATACTATAATAACCAGAACCATGGTATATTGCCTATTTATTTAACGAAGATACTCACGCCCACCTTTCTCCTCCCCGAGTTGAACAATACTCCCTTGTTAGAGTAATACTCAAGCTATGGGCTCATTTAAATAATAAAGCAAGGTGTCCCTTGATATCGATTCAAAGATTATATCATTAACTATAACATATGTATCTTAGGATTTCAATTACGACTCTAGCATATTCACCTAAGGATTGTATCCTTTCCTTCATCTCTACCATAGTAGATGGGTTAGATATATTTTGATGAACTATCCCTTCTATTTACTGAGTTTTTTATATTTCCTCCACTTAGCACCTTTCAATATCATGATTGCTATAGATTTCCCTCCTGGAAGTGGACTGAGGGATAGCTATCATTATCTAAGTTGGGATGAAGGTGTCTCTACTGGGAATGATAACTTGGTAGTCTCAATACAACCAATCAAGCATTTATGTTATTACAGCCATTATAACTTATATATCTCAGTCCCTTCTTGTCATCATGATAATAGAGTTTAGAAGATCCACGGCTTTAGCAAGGCTTCCTCCATTAAAGCTGAATTTTATCCCCTCATCATTTTTACCTACCAAGGATTAATATACATCCAGGTTTGCATAATGCACTTTATCAGTCTATCCTTGGAGATATCTAGATCCCTGTAATATCTAGACATAATTACAAGTCCCCCTTTTTAGAACACAAATATCATCTTTCTCGAAGGTGCTTATCTCTACTCATTATCATCATGACCTGCATCGATTACCATCAATATCTCTCTAGATTAGTTGTGTTTTGGTTCTATCTTTTTATCCCTTTTTTCTTTTGATTTGTAGTGGGTCTAGGGTTAGACTGCTTTCTCTTTAGCATTACATAGTAAGAACTCCAGCTTTGGTTTGTCTAGCAAGCCTACTTAGCCACTTACTGGTCCAAATATGGATACTAAACTACTTACTTTCTATACTAAAGCAGACAGAGCCATGGCCTTTAGAGGCCCGATTTTCCCTGAGAGATGGAATCAGATGCTGACTCCAATCCCAGATTCAACCAGAAGGGCACTGGTGAAGGCTATAGGGGATCAACACTTTGACAACTCCTTTACCTATAGAACAAATGGAGGGGTCATTGGCCAGTTTATAGCCCTTTCTTCCTTTGCAGGCAAAAAGGAAGAGGACATAATATCAGTAGCTAGGGAAGTGTTCTTAGCAGAACATCTAGGTGGTTTGGAGAAGATGGTCCATTGTATTGACCAAAACCTCACAATCCCTTACCCAGATTGAACTATGTGAACCTGCATTGAGGAATTGGATACTATCCCTCAGCCTGACAGGGTGGCTCTCATGACTTTTAAGGACAAAGATAGTTTTGATGAACACTGGCCGGAGATGGAGAGAAATATTGACTACCTCTACAAAGAAGTACTGGAGGAAAGTATGGATACGAAGTGGAGGTTGAACTATTGGAGGAATGAAGGTTTCGATCTTTCGACTCTCCTAGACAATAAGCTTCCTGAGCATATCCATATCATAGCCCCGGTAATGCCCAAAAGTACCAGGAAAGTGAACAAAGGTAAGGATGAGGAGGAAAACATTATAGTTATGATTAAAGACAACAATGTCTGGAAAGGTACTACCGTTTAGAAGGCCCGCTTGGAGTAATTCACTTTGTTCATAGTATATACATAGCATGTACATAGTAGCTTGGACAGATGAACACTATGTACATAGTATGTTCAAATTCTGTAAAGATCTGGAATATTTTAAAGGGTTATTAGCAACAAAGGCAAGTTGGGATGTATTTCAGTATAATTCGCTGTAATGACCGAAGATAGACTGTAACTAACAATTTTGGTGTCTTTAGTTACTTTAAAGAATAGCATTATGTTAAGGAACAGTATATGCAAATTTGATGTATATACAATATCTACCTACAATTTTGATGTAAATAATATTTTCATGGTTATGAGTACAATATTTTCATTTTTAAATAGCATATGCACTCTGTATTTAGTCTTAAGGTTAATATTGTCAGGATGCCTGCTCTATTTTTTCTTTTTGGATCAAGCCTCTTAATTTCTATGGCTTATCAGAGTATTTAAAGAAATCTCATTTATTAATCCACAAACAGAGCATAGAAACTAAAGTGGCTCCACTCCACTGGAGTTAATCTCCACATTCAGAATTAGGGTGGGTTTCTTTCATACAATAGACAAATAGCAGAGCGCATTAATAAGCCTAATCGATTTATAGAAATTCCCTGCGGAGATAGCCAGTTCTTTTAGCAGTAGATTCCTTTCATGCCTAGTAAGTCTGTAAAGCAGATACTGGACAGTTGTATGTCTTAGAATAGTAATTTAATGTAATTAGTTCAAGAATATACTCCCCAGTCAGTTCTAGAAGCATATGTGTCAAGCAATAAAAGGAATCTTTAATGCAGGATTTATTCATGAAGCCTAATACAGTCTTAGAATACTATAAAATCGAGTCTTATATAAAGGAGCTCATGGTTACTAACGGCATTAAAATTCAGAAAAGTTTTTTGATCAAGTTGATCTGTTAGTCACCAATCTTGAAATCAACATAAATAATATTAACTTCAGACTGGTGATTAACAGGAGAACTCTTGGATCAAGCTAGAAATTGAAAAGAGTATATAGTATGTATATTATTTCATCTGAGTAGTGCAAAGCATTGCATACACTGTGTGGATTTTGGCATCTTATCTTATTCCGCACTATACATAGTAAATGTATATAGCATAGGCACTATGTTTTGATGTATAGATCAGCTTCTGTCATCAGATTTAGATGTAGCATAGGATTTGTATGGAGACCTATAGCAAGAAATGTACAAATAAGAGTAATTAAATCATATTTTAAGGTAAATCTTCTTCCTTTCTGTCTCTCCCTAACATCTCCTTACTCAATGGTTGCATGATTGCATGTGGTTAGAAAGCCGCATGTGATCATGTGACAAGCCTTTACTATCTGTCTTCTTGCCATGCAAGACACCTCGGGCTAACCAAAAATTCAAACTGCTGGCTAAAAACCCGCGCTTGAGATCTGACTGCAATTTTAACCCCAACTTCACCCTGGATTTATTTTCCCTCTTAGTCGCCAAGTCGCTTAACTTTTTCTTAACCTCGATTACATCCAGCAACCACGTGAAATCTCTTAACCGCGCAACCGCGAATCCACTTTACCATCCTCGGGCCCACCAACTAAGATTCTAATCTAACGGTGAGTGCGTGATCTCATGGGGTCAGAAGATCCCATGAGATCATGTGACTGTCGTTGATCCTCACCGCACGGTCATCGTAAACTAAGACTCCATCAGACCCATGAGCCATTAAGATCCTCATCAGACGGTTGTCGCATGATCTCATGGGCTCAGAAGATCCCATGAGAACATGCGACAACCGTCGAATATTCACTGCACTAGCACTTCACTTAAGTAATCCGGACCCACCTGCAAATGTTCATCACCACTACTCGGTGAATGAGAAACTAACACTTCTCCCTAACCTAGCACTTCGGACCCAACTGCTTGTCGCATGATCGCGTGCGGTTAGAAAGTCGCATGTGATCATGCGACCAACCGCATGATGTCACCCTACTGGTCCGCAAACCACCTGTTAGCTTGTCGCATGTTTACATGCAGTCTTGAGACCACATGCGATCATGTGACCAACATAAAAATAGCTTTTCTTGACTTCTAATCGGGCCCACTTGGTCGGAGTTGCGCACATAAAAAGAATGTTGTCATTAGGAAGAACTAGTGTGAAGATGTGAAGAGGTTGAAAACATAGAGGATTTCAGGCCGAAAGTCAAAATCATCCTGAGCTTTCAGGACGAAGGTCGAAAACATCCTGAGCTTTGGACCAAAAGGAAGAAAACACAGAGGGTTTTCGACACTGAACCTTTTTTTGAAACCTTGCAATAGTTTTTCCTGCAACCACTCAAACTTGAATATCTCTAAGGGTTTTGCGAATTAGGTCATGTGATCTGAACTGGGGCTTGACAACATATTGAAGAACATGGGGCTTAGATCGCAAGCCATGAAACTTTGAGGATCTACTTCGCAAAAATGAAAACAAGTTTTAGTAGGGTGGGATAAAAATAGAGACCTGGAAATTTGGCCAAATTTGTAGAATAGGAAATTTTGGGCAACAATACTATCCTAATTCCTTCTCTATCCTAAAGGCCTAAGCAGTCAATCCTCAGAACACGCAAATATAAACATATTTTACAAGGATTTCATTAGGTATAATATGTATACATCTGCAGTCCTCTGCACATATACATATATGCTCAAATATGTGTGAATACACTCTTATATTTCGAAGCAACTTATGAACACGTCAACAAATGCCTCTTATCTATCTGACCCTCTCCCTATGTGGTTTAAACAAACATTTACAGCCTAATAAGGAAATTAGAATATTAGTGCAGTATGGCAATATTGGCTCTACAGAGAGGAAAACATATATTGATGTAAGGTACATATAAGCCTTTGTATATTATGTTTAATGATATATAGAGCAACTATTCAAACAAGGATAAGATGTAACAGTGAATAGGTATGAAGAACTACAGCAAGATATGTACAAAGCATTACATAGAGGAATATAAATCATACAGTATGTTATATCACCTCTTTTAGCATGTTGGATCAATCTCCATACAGGTAAGGTAAGATAAGACTGAAAGTTATACACAAGTAATGCTTTCGGCATAAAAAATCACTATGCATACTATCGGGCACTTTCTCCTTTGTGTAGATAAACTTTAATAGACAAGCATGAATTGACATTCTTTAAGCGTTGTTATCATATCTTGCAATGGTTCCTTTATCTTTTAAATGTATATGTTATGATCACTGCATATGCATATATACATATAAAGGTATATGTTTGATCAAGATATATGCATATATGTATATGCTTTTATATATATGTATATATGTTTTGATCACTGCATATGCATATATAAACATGTATATATATAAAAATATGTATATACATATTTATATATAATCATTTATATACATATAAGTAAATATAGATAATCACTGTATTTACATATATGTATATAAAGAAGATCAAGGTATATACATATATGTAGATAAGCATGTATTTATCTCTTTAGATAAGCTTGTATATATCTTTTTAGCATAAGTCAATTATTACAATGTTGAATGATAGATGATCTCTTTAGTATTCGACAAGTTGTAACTCTTCTGTAAGATCTCCTTGCTGAGATAGATGGCTACCTCTCTCAACAAGTAAGAGAAGCTTGGTTGACCTAGAAAATTTCTATCCAGGATTTTAACCAGTTTGGCTATCAGAATTAGTAGAAGCACCTTAAATGAGCACAGATAAGGGCATATCCTCATAATAGCAGCAACACTTCTATATGTAGATAATAATAAAGAAATAAAAATGGATATGATGATACTTCTGTTCGCTTTAGATAGCATCATTATCTAAACTTTTTCCCATGTCAGCATCATATATGTGTGTGTGTGTGTGTGTGTAGAATGCGTAAAAGATATGCTCAAATAGTATACAACACAGGCCTTACTTGAATTGCTGAATAACATTTGAGCATATATCCTGAGATGGGAGAATCAAATTATATTATTTCAAGAAGTTGATGTTAATCCAACTAAAAGTAGATTCATAATCTTTAAATACTAAGTGAACTTCATAGGATATGTTAAATATAATTGGAGGTTCTCCTTTTTACTTATATGATACATTGGAATGTCAGGTTTAAGTTATGAAAAGTCTAGCTTATTTATGCATTAATTCTTACAATACAACAGATATCTCAGAGAGAAAATAAAGGAAGGTTATAGTATTTTTGTTGTCTTTACATAATCGCTTTTTTAATATTAACCCTTGATTAGTTGGAGTGGTAGAGTTTTGCTATGTTTTTAGGAGGACACATTCAAGAAGCTACCTTTAGCACCAGATCATATATCTCTAGCATGGATGTATACAAATTCACATACTTAATGATGTAATGATAAAATGTATCATTTAAAAGTAGCAATGGAAGAGTTGTATTTGTATTTACTCGATATTATCAAGCAGTGGGTATGCCCACTGAAAGGAGGTAATTTGAACAGATATAAGACTCATCTTGTATAAAAAGTGGGGATGCCCACGAGGAATATGTAATAATAAAATCTTGACTATGGTTGAGTCGTGGGTATGCCCATGTAAAACTGTATAAGTACAGGACCTCGGGTCCCGGGCTAGGTTGGAGGTTTTCTCCACCCCGCTCTTTCCTACCAGTGCCCGTAGCGAGCGGGGTCACATGTACTAAAAAATTTAATATAATAATAAAATTTTACAGGGCTTCGACCTTTTATCGATCAAAAAAATAATTATAATAATAATATAGTTAGAACTATATTAATTTTAATATTATATTAAAGTTGTTTGATAACCCTAATTGATGCACAGATATGTATAGATTATAGTTTACATTTAAAAAAAATTAAAATACACATCAAAACTATTTTGAAACCTTAATGAAGCAGTCATATCATATCATATTTTCATGAAATAAAAAAATTTAGTGTGAAAAGCGGTATTAGTTAGGGATATTGCGTACAATGAAATATGATATGTTATATGCTGAAAAAATATACCGAATGATAAACAAACTCATTGCTCATCCCTTATTTTCTACTCTCCTGCCACGTGTGGTACTTAGGGTTTGATGTTAATGGAAAGGAGTGAAGGGTTTTTGCAGACTTATTATGGACAAGTGCCTCCATAGGTGTATAGTTCCAGCAACCTTTCTGATGTATCTTTCCATATTGTGCCATTAAATAAGGTCTATGAAATAAGGTAAGGAAATTCACCAAAACATGGTGTTACTTTTCCCATCCATGCATCTTCTCTAGTGTTACTTTTCCTGTCCACGCGTCTGGTGCCACTAATAATGCAAAAAATGCTCTTCAATGTATATAATAACTTGGGATTTATTCACAGGGAAGGCTTCTGAAGCTGTTGTAGGACAATAGAGAGGATTTCTTCACAGGGAAGGCTAAATGTTTGATCAGTGGAAATTTCTCTTTAAATATGTGTTGCAGACCAATTTGTTCTCTATGTCCTCATTTTTCTTCTCATTGCATTAGACCCGAAGCTCTACATATGTAAGGGAAACAATATTGATCATTTTTATCATGGAATGTTGTCTTGCATCTTCTAACATTGGTTGTTGATACAGGACAAATGTATTCATTAATCCCCCTATAGCTCCTCTGATCTTTAGAGGATGTGGATTTGGCTCACTCTTCTTTGGTGGTTGGGGATGGTCACCATTTTCATTTTTTGCTCCTGGACCAACTGTTGCCATTGGTGTTGGAGGAGGCTTTTATTTTTTTGAACTTCTACTTGTGCTCTTATTTGTTGGAAATGTAATCAAAAATTTAACTAGGAGAGATGATTATGATGATGATTACTTTGATTGATGAAGAAAAGATGTTGCAGAGTTATCAGGGGTTGTGTTACTTGATAATTTTTATTGATGAGAAAGCTATTTGAATTAGGGCATCAGACTATATGAAGGTGACTATAGCCAACTGTGAGCTGATCATAGGGGAGATTAATGATAGAATAATTGGGAAGAAAGCTCATGACCCACTTGTATTTCAGATCATTCTTAGCTTATTTTTAGTACCTATCTCTATCCTAATTTGAATTTAGGTGCTCAGTCCTTCCGGGAAGCCGAAGGGAACCCTAAATGGACAAGCACAGGGGCCTTGAATTTGCTGTGAAAGACTTTTGAGGTTTGCACAGTTATAAACCAATATTCTTGTTATAAAACAATTATAATACAATTTGCTTATTATGTTTATATCTATTTATTAGGTTTATTTAATTAATATTTTATTTACATTGTAGTTGTGATGGAGTTCTTGGTGGCAGAAGTGCTGGAGCTCGCTGGCAATGCAAATTGCCTGGATTTTTTAACAGTTAAAAAATAGAAAGTAAAACTGTGTGTACAGTTAGAAACTGGAAGATTAAAAGGTTTCTGAAATGAAAGGTGGTTATATTTTCTATTTTATTTGACCAATCTAACTTACCATGAACATTGAAAACACCTTAGGGGATGCTCTGTAACATTAAAATGTTATTACTAAACAAATCAAAGCATGATTGAGATTGTTATCTGGATTACACTGTGTACGAATCTTTGATGCAAATATTCTTACACAGTGTAATTCAAAAAATGATCTCAATCATTAGTATGGACTGTGGAAATAATTAGTTATGATATAATTTAAAAGGGTGTTCACTAAAGGAAATCAAATAACCTTAAGAGAACTGTACATATTCATTATCGAGAACTTTGAGTGCATCTACTACATCTCGTACATAAGGAAAATTGACAAACATTTTGTAATTTCTTCAAATAAAAATGAATGAGGGAAGAAGGCTAGACAAGGAAGAAGTATTGTAGGTTTGTCAACCTCCAGTTGCTGCCTCCTGTTGCTGCTGATGTGTGTTGATAGTTCCCTTCCACTATGCAGGTAAAAGAATTGATTGATGTTTTCTGCTGTGAGTTCCCTTGCGATATTAAGGTATTAAATCCTGATAGAGTTTTTGTAAATTTATAGAACAAGAGGGCGACTGTGTAGAGGGCGGTTGTGTAAAGAGTGTTCCAGAAAAAAGCAATAAATGCAGGGTAAGTGGCAAAGCAAGGTGGCAATGGATTTGATGCCATGTTTAGAAAGCATAAGCATTTACACTGACATGGGCTAATACCAGTGAAAACATTAATGTGATGCGATGGCTACATAGATGATACTTGTATATATGATGACTGTGGAATTTCAATTTTACACACTATGGACGAGTTAAAAAATGTAGATGGGTGAAATAAATTTGTCAGAACTCAGCAGCAGAGAGGTCACTTCTCACATAAAATCGATTGAATAGATGTGAACAAAATTTGTGGATGAGATTCTTGGGTGAATGGGTGGCCAACAAGCTCCCAATGTCCATCATTGGGCTCTCGGCCACTCCCAACCATTGATCCTAAAAATTAGGCTGAGGCTTTCCAAAATGGAAACGCCTACAACGTAATTAAAAAAAAATTTGACTTGGTCTTTTTTCTTATTTTTTTGGTCTCTTTAATATCTTAGAGATGACACCCTCTCCCTTATTCTATTTAGAGGATTATGTGTATGTCTATTTTTTCATTTCTTTATTTTTTCTTATCTTATCTTAATGATGAGTCACAAAGTTTGATCTATAATGTTGATGTTAAAAAAAATTGCGTAGTCAAATCTGAAAAATATGCTACATTATTATTATAACTGGGGAAATTTCATACTTCAGTTTTATTGTCTTGCATTTCGTAAGTTTAAAACATCTTTGATACATATCTCAAAATTATTTTCTCTATTTTAGATCAAATTGTGTTTATTATTTTATTTGCTACAATAAATTGTAAAGGAGTCTGCTATCTTTTTGTCTTCAAATTTGAATTCAATTTTTTCAAAGAAACTCTTTTAGAATATGATTGTTACCCATTGGTTGACACACCAAAATTTTTGAACTACATTTGTAGGACTTATGTTTAAGGATGTCACTCTAGTTCATTCTAATAATCAAAATATAATGGAGAGCATCTAATCGTAAATCAGGACAACATGCACAAAACTTATCTAACATGCCCATTATAGGTTCAACTATTGAGTTCTACAATATGTACATTAGTATTTAACATATGTATTTTATTCTCTCTTTTTTAATCTTTATTGAATCAATGCAAAGCCTTGAGTTGACCACTCTTCCCATTTGTTATGACAAGTCCAAAAAATACTTATTAGCACCAAAGTATTTTCCTTACATAGATAAATACACTATGTAAACTTTTTATATGAGTATTGAAGGTATGTTTTTTTTTAAGATGAAAACATACCATCAAGATATAAGCATGCCAAGTGGACTAGATCACATGTGTAATCATGTCGCAATCTCAACACTTAGTCATCTGTATCTCTATCATTAGATCAACTTTTGGATTCCAATTTTTCTCTCTATCACAAGCTCATAACACTCAAAGTCCACATCATACCAATTTTAAGGTAAACCCTAATTCATCTTATAGCTTATTTCAATTTATATTGTTTTCTTTCTTTTTTGTTTATCATTCTCAATTCCTTTAAATTATCTCTAGTTTGACTTGTATATGGTTGATTAGCCTAGATATATTTGTAGGGTGTAAACAACATTCCATACATTTTGGTGAGCCCAACAATTGTGCGCTACCTATAGGTTTTCCATGTTGGTTAACATAGTTGTTGTTAAAAATAAATAATTCTTATGACTCTATCTTGCCCAAAAAATGAAGACAAATTATTAACAAACTATTAGGTAAGTTATTAATTAATTTTCCTAAATTTTAATAAGGTACAACTCTCTTTTATGATCTTATTTTGAGATTTTTTCAGATTTTAAAGTGGTATATATTTTTTACTTGAAAGTAAGACAAGAAAACTAACATTTATGCATAACCATGACAAAAATGTGATTATGGGATTTGACACAAAAAATATTTTAGAAAACTTATCAATGCATAGGTTTAGAAACTAAAGATTTTAAATAAAATGAATATTACAAAGTATCCTACTACAAAGATTGAAATACAAGTGCATGGAATATAATTTTGGATTCAAATTAGGAAATGAATGTTAAACAAATGGACATCACATTTACATAGAAAAATGATAACCAAATATTTACTATTTAGCACACCGACTTGCAAATAAATATTAAAGCATAACATTCAAGTTCACACACACATAAACCTATGAATCCCCTCAGAAATATGTAAAATTTTATTTGTTCCTTCTCTTGATTGTGTCTGTAATGCCCCGCTAGGGAACCCAAGATAAATTAACCTAAAACATGACACTAAGTTTATCGAATAATTTATTTCTTAAGAGTTTACAAACAATGATGATAATAATGCAGAAACAATACAATCATAAAAATATAAAAAAAGTAAATAAGTACAACCCAATTATAGTTAACAATTCTCAAGGGTCTCATGACGTAGAATTATGTATTACTAATTTAACATTTTAGATTAAGAAAAATTACAAACATCTCGTACACAAATAAATTAACAAGTACGTCCAATACCACAAGTTATACATAATGAATCAACATCCTCTACACAAGTCGTAAGGTATGTGACAATAACCAAATACAAAATGTAGTACAATATCTGCAAGGAATCATCATTGAAGCACTGGTACAAGATATAATTATAAACATCATAAGATAAATACAAACAAGCCTCCAATGAAGAACAAGAAGAGGGTAACAACAACTAGCATCCTCTAGAACCACTACAAGAACGTCAGAATCTCAAATGGTAAAAGAAAACACTACCACCCTACCTCATGGAATCAAAGGTCCACTCCCATAGTGTTGAGGAGATAACAACAAACCCCCAGTAGTACATTTGACCCACATTTATGACCAAGCATTAAAATTATTTTCCTTGGTCGATTAATAGAAGGAAAATTTTAAATTTTTTTTAATCTATTCTCGTGTTGGTCGGAATTCTGACCAACATGGGAATATAACTAAAAAAAATACACTATTTTATTTTATTTCATTTTGGCAGTTATAGTCTGCGAGAAAAGGAGTGGTGAAGGAGGGTAAGAGGGAAGTTGTCGACACCGCCTATATGCATCTAGCCTGTAAGTTCTAGCATCTCCTTCTCTTCCACATTACTATTCTCAAACCCAAGCAAGCATCGAGAGGAATAGGCATTCGAATCCAACCATTTCATTGTAGTCTTGGTAAGAGATTTGATGTTTTTGGCATTTGCTTAATCAAGGGTATACATTTTTTTATTTTGAATTATTTTCATTTGTGTTTTCTTTGTAGTTGAGTTGGTCACAGGTTTGAAACCCTAATCTTTGGAATTGGAATCTTGAATGCATTCATTCTAAATTATTTACCCTCTTCAATGGCGTTAGTTTTCCTTCTATAATGTCGTATATCTGCCACTTCTAATGGTTTTCATGCCACCATTAGAAGTGGTGTGAACACCATTAGAAGTGGCATGAATTTCTAGAGAGAAGGGCTTTCTATACCCACTGACCATGATTGCAAAATGTCCTCATTACTTTGATTGTATGCACATTTTAATATAATCTAAATGCCCAGCATTAGAAATATGTATGTGAATATTAAATACCATGTTATGAAGTATCTCCAAGATCTTTGATTTCCAAATAGATTACGATGCTTATATTTTATACTATCATTCTATCCTTTTCTTCTGACTGTATCATTGCCTCGATGCCTCCTTGTATGCAACTCGAGTAACCATTGTTATCATATTTGTCACTCCCTTTTATGCAGACTTACATCTTTCCCTGAGTATTGTTCTGATGTGTATTTCATTGATGTGTATCCCTTTGTATTGCTTGATTTGGTCCTCATTCTCTTCAAAGACTTTTTCCTCTTTATGCCAACTTGTAACCTACACTTGAATCTGTCGAGCTGATTCTCATAGACGCTTCAAGTCTTCCTTATTTCCTTAACAAATGCATTCATTCCTTTTCCATATCCCTCGTTGTGAAACCAACATCATAAAGTCCATCAATACACTCCTTGCTTGCATTTTCTCACATAGTTAGATTTTTTTACCTTATTTTGATGCCTCCTCGTGCACTAGGGAATATTCCCTTAAATATGCCTTATCACATGCAATGTTTTCACCATAAATTATATTTCAAGGAAGGAAAACCCTAGTATTAGAGGAAACATTACAACAAAAGAGATATTTTTCAAATGACCAACATATTCCAAGAACATTTGGATAATATTATGTGTGTTATTAGCATATACTAGCGGCCCCTTCTTTAACTTTTTTCATCTATTTTTGTTAACTGGAAAAATTACCTCAATCAGGAAAATAGATATCCTTGGACTGATGGTTCAAATCACTTTCTAGTGGTCTTGGTCTAATTGTCATCTTTGGCTTAATATTTTTACTATACTCAATCAAATTCGTATTTTTAGTTTTACCTTATGATCATGTTTTTTCATGACTGTATCCATATTTTTTATTCTTATGATTTTGGAAATGTGACTCATATCTCTTCAAATTTATAAATACACTTTTGCATAGTTTTCATTAGGTAAATTTTATTTAGATTTTTGTTTTTTCACTATCTAATCAATTACTTAGAAATTTTAGTGCTTGGAATGGGTCTTTTTGTTAGAGAGAACTTTATTTGACCCACTTTATCTGTAATAAGGTTTTTTTATGGTTTGAATATTTTATTTTGAGGAGGTATCATGGCTTTTTCTATTCATCCTTCAATTGTTATTTTGGAAACATGACATCCTAAACACATCTTGGGTGGCTATATATTTTCCCATATTTATATGGAAGCATACTAAAGAAATCAATTTAGGATGTAGAAAAAATCATGGTGATATCACAAACCATGTTTTAGGAGTGGTTTTCTCTAGTGTTGACCATGACACTATGTTTTCTATATCGGACCTACATTGGAATAGACTTTGGGAGATGAATAGAGACCCTCATATCTCTCCATTTCCAAAGGATCTTGTACAATATTTGGTTAGATTCCTCGTTTACATTTAGATTTTATCTCTTTTAATTATGACACTTTAGTTTACCTTGATTATATCATAGGTCTTTAATATTCTAATGATTTGGAAAAATAATTTTCTTATGTACCTACTCCTCACTTTGACCACCTTTACCTTTACGGTACTACCTAATGAGCCAGACCACCATGTAACATATGTTTTTATACAATAAAATGTAAATTTTTGGCAATAGCCATGTTCTTGCCCGTGAGGGTACAGTCTCCATTTTGGTAGAATTAAAAACTTCCTTTCATTAATGGCTATGGTTAATATGGTAGTTCTTTCCTATGAATGTTTTATATCATTTTGGTGAAGTCTAAAACAAAGATTCCCTATTTTGGGACTGACTGTTCCAGAATAGTGACCCTGTGCAACAGTCATTTACTTGGATCAATGATCAATAGGTGTGTTCCATCACTACCATGAATGGTAGGATATGTGGGAAAGGGATAATATGATAGTGTAGTCTTATTTGATAGTGTAGTTTTGTAATGATTGTTCATGTACTCAGACCTTGATTGGTCCAAGGGCAAGTGACCCTTCAATCAATAACTTTATCCAATCAGAGATCTTTGCATCTCTTCCATGTTCATCCCTAAAAATAAAAATTCATTTCAATCCATTATTCTTCATGTACAAAACAACATTTACAAAACTAGTGGTATATGACCATTCCTGCATGGTTTTATGACTTCTTTCGTTCTTTGCTTGATAACACCTTCAATTTTCATCCTAAGATCACTCCTGGACCCATCCCACTCCAAAGACCTATCAGTGGTCAATCTTCAATCTCCCTAAACTCCACTAGACTCCGCACCTTGGATCCCCATGCACTTCTTCATACCCAAACCTATCAATCATGTTCCATACTCCATGTCAAGCATTCTTCAACCAATGTGCTTCTACAACCATAAACATCAACCATCCTTCAAATGGTGATCCTACTCCTCCAAGGATCCCAATACATACTCATATCATCCATTTACAAATGTTTGAATTCATTCTTATAGCCATTCTATCCTCTTGGACCAAACTGTCCAATCATATACTGTCTACCAGTACAACAGTGAGGATTTTCCAATCCTTCTTAAAATATTTTCCAAATAACATTACAGACTAATCACACATCTAGATACCCTTTTTAAATCTTCATAACATACTACAAGATTTACCATAGGTATTTTGGACCAAGACCCTCAAATCCACCAATGTCCCTGAATTAGGAGGGCTAATTCAACTCCATTTACAAAGCAATCCCTCTTAGTTCTTCACCCCAGGCCTTGAGAATTTCAAAAAAGTTACCAAATGATCCCAAACCATGGATCCTATAACCAATTTTGGTCCTAAGACCTCTCCATATGAAAAAGCCCTAAATTGCCCCTCTAAAGCCCCTATTGTCTAGGGCTTGGTCAATGTCTGACCTCCCAATGCTATAATCTCAAATTAATGGATGATTCACCATCCTTAGACCATAAATAAGTGGAATCAACCACAAAATCATCCCCTCCAATGGCTAGAACTCCTGCTGCTATAAGCATGCATCATTTCCTTAACCCTCAACACTGTCAAACCTGACCAACTACCCCTTTTCTCCTGCAAAGAGCACTCATTCCTGCATCATTCATGTTATATAGGTATAATACAAATGTGGATCCATCCCCAAGTAACAATATTTACAAAAAGGGGATGGATCTCATGAATCCATAGTTGACACCAAAGCAAAAATAGGGGTTTCTACAAGACAGTCAGCTTAAAAGAATGACACAGTATTAAAAATCACTTAAAATATATCTAATAGGCTTTAAGAACCATAACACTTCTATGCCCAAGCAAATAGATCAATACACCATCAAAATAGACTTCAAAGTTGCAATAAATCATTGTTATTGCTTCAAATCTAGACACAGTCCGTACAAATGAGATTCTAAAACATATTGTCCTCTCTCCCCTACCTCACAAGGCTTACATAGATACCGAAATGACCTCCATAACTGATCCAAAGTGTTAGGATCCTCTAAAAAAAAATTAATCCCTATTTTGGTGGTTTCCCTCTAAAACACACTTGATCGTTAGATTTCAAATATTTAAACTTTAAAACTTGACTAAATGACTCTTTAACTTTAGGACTTCAAATTTTGTCCATGAAGGACCTTGCCGTGACATTAAATCCATTATTATACTTGAAGACATAACCTATTAGCCTTCTAGGCCTACTAGACCACCCTATGCAATCAACCTCTATTACATTCACTCTTGCCTTTATAAGTTCAGGCTTATTACATTGTATTGCATCAAATTACAAAATGGACCATAGGTCCAATTACATTCATATTTTGATCTTTTTAGATCATTCAACCTTTATGAGTCTTTCAAATGACTCTCTTTCAAATCCAGTTATTCCTTTTTATGACTGATTGAATTATTTTTTGACTGGTCTTTTAAAGATCTTCACTCTTGACTTCAAGTTTATTACTGTCATTTTCAATTAAAGTCACAATATTTATCCATTTATATGACTGCATAAAAGACATAGTGCACATTTCCATGAATAAAGATTATTTTTTATGTGATTAAATGACTCCATTGGAAGTACACTCATGCTACACCATTATGTTGCATATTGATGACCTTTCTATCCCTTAAAATTGTTGAATTTTATTTTATATTTGTTCCAATTAAAAGAAAATCATAGTCCACAAAGAATACTCAAAATTCAAAGGTGGGGATATAAAAGATAGCGCAAGTTAACTAAAATTTGTACATGAATCAAATAAAGTTAGAAAAACACCATCTATCATCTAAACGTTTATCATGCTAGATCTCATTAGAACCGTCCATTTTTCATGTGAGATATGTAGTGGGAACACATGACAAAGTATTCTTGAAAGTAGGAAATTCACAAACCCATATAATTCCATATTGCAAGATGAATTTGGAATGACATCACAAATCATTAAATTGTATGCCACACTTAAGAAAGGAAATAATGAGGTGACTAGTTGCGAACAAACTGATGATACAAATATCCTAAACATGAGACTTGACAACATGATAGAGTCAAAGTACTTTAATTCCCATTGTAACCTCGGTCCTTGAGTACTATATCTTCTAGCTCTAGGTAAATTTGTAATGGGTTAATATCATTAGGAAACACCATTTTATCCCTATCACGTGCCCAATGTGCAAGTAGATCGGATAACCTATTTCCCTCTCTATATGTATTTGAGATAATGTAAAGTTATCAAATTTATGAAGGAGCATCCAGGATTTTTGCTAAACATCATGGATTCACCAATTTTGGAAAACTCTTTTCTTGCATGCTTCAATTTTTATCAGAGAATATCCCCTGACATAAAGATGTGTGACACCCATGTTGTGTACAAGGACAAGTCTATGGAAGAGATCTAGGACCTTAGCCATATTTTTGGTACCATGGTTTAGGGGGATGGCTCACTTCAATCTTTGCTGAAAAGACCTGAAAACACATCATAAGGTATGATCCTATGATTTCATCTCAGTATAAAAATGGTGACCATGTATTAAAACAAGTTTTACAGTATATAATATGTATTAGCTTACTGACTCTAAATTTGATTTCTTGGTAACAAATTAAAATGCAAGTCATGTGAAGAAATCTTAAAAAATTTATAATATGATATACAATTCTTCATTATTAGTGATCTATCTAATCACTAAGTTCATCTTTTTCAATATACACACTATATAGTATATAATCATTTACTGTCCTAGATTTTCTTTCTTGGTAACTCAATAAAACACATTTCTCATGCATTGAAAACTGAGATAAATTGATCAACCCTTAAAGTTAAGTTGTTTAATAGGTTGATACCAAATTGAGACAGGAAAGAGAAATGTAAAAAGAAAATTATTTAATGGAATGCTGGAATTGAATCAATCCAGTGATCATTGTTTACTCCATATACTCTATAAGGTGTACCAGGTGCTATCCTTTCTATGTTCAACTTGCAAACCATCTCATTTGATTGTTGGTTATAACAGTCAGTTTTGTGATTGTTTGGGGACAGTTTGGAGTTAGGTATGGTCAATTTTTGGGGAGTTAGGAGTTTATTTGTATTAAGATCTATGTGAGTGGAAGGAGAGAAGTAGGGTGGGATGTGTAAGAGACCAAATTTGTAATGATTCCAATCAATAAATAAAAATCATCGTTGCAATAGTAAATCCCTTCCCATGGGTACAGTCACTACAACAGTGAATTAAATTGCTTATGGAAATGTGTTCTTGAGTGAATAGTGATGTAAGATCATTTCCTTGTGTCAAAACCAAATAGATCAATGATCAAAGTTTTTAGATTATGAGAACACATATATTCAGTGGAGGCTAGAAGGGATATTTGTGAAGATTTGCTAGATCTCTAAAATTCTATAGAATATCTTCTTTACTGAGTTGAGGTGGGACAAAAGTAACATAGGTCTATGAAACATTTACAAATATCCCTTCTTTGGCCTCCACTCATACCTCTTCTCAAAATATGGAAACTTTTCAAAGAAACAGGTGATGAACATGCAGATTTTCCTAAGCACTACTGGGAGCTGACCCAGCAACACATGTACTATTGTGAAAATTATGACAAGTCCATTTGTTGCCAGGTCTAGTTCCCAGTAATGCTTGGTCAAAAATGCATGTTTGTCAAATGTAAATGGAATACTTTGTGCCTGACATACTTAAATGGAATACACCAAGAAGTACCAAATGATGAATGCTCAATTATTGTAATGAACAGGTGATGAACATGTAGATTTTCCTAATGAATACTTAGATTGATGAATACTTTGTACCTGACATACTTAAATGGAATACACCAAGAAGTACCAACTACTGAATGCTCAATTGTTGTAATGGCAAAGCATCAGAACCGTCCATTTCTAGAACTTGATTTTCTATAGTCTTAATGATTTTTCTATAGTCCTAATGATTTTTCTTATTTTTTGTCTTTTGCCCCTTTTTTATTTCCTATGTCTGTGCTTGGTGATAGGATTTTGAACATTGTTGACAAAGCGTGTTTCTTTTTTTATTTTCATGTGGTTCCACATTGTTTGTTGCTCTTGATAAATTAGGCCTTGAATTTGAATTTTTGTTCACTGTTTTATTTAGCTTGATATTTCATTCATTTTTCATATACACAGAGACTACACATGCTGATAAAAAAATGAGCTATTTGATTTAGTTTTATTGTTCATGATTTTAAATGGTCAATATTTCTAATGGTACTCCTTGGTGTATTCCATTTAAAAATAATCATGTTTCTATGGCTATGACAAATGTCCCTCTGTGTTGAAAAAATTAGAGTTGAGAAAATGGTTGCTCAGCGACTGTATCTACCATTAGAGCCACTTCATATGTACAGGTGATGAACATGCAAATTTGCCTAAGCACTACTGGGAGCTTACCCTGCAACACATGTACTATTGTTAAAATCATCACAAGTCCATTTGCTGTGGGGTCAAGTTCCCAGTAATTTTTAGTCAAATCTGCATGTTTTTTAAATCTTAATGATTTTTCTATAGTCATAATGATTTTTCTTATTTCTTGTCTTTTATCCCTTATTGATTTCCTATTTTTGTGCTTGGTGATATGATTTTGTCACCTTCTTTTGATGGTATATTTCATTCACTTTATGTGGAATACTATTTTGTTCACTATTTTATTTCAACTTGATATTTCATTCATTTTTCATATACACAGATACTACACATGCTGATAAAAAAATGAGCTATTTGATTTAGGTTTACTGTTCATCATTGTAAATGGTCAATATTTCTGATGTTACTCCTTGGTGTATTCTATTTTAAAAAAATCATGTTTCTATGGCCATGATAAATGTCCCTTTGTGTTGAAAAAATAAGAGTTGAGAAAATGGTTGTTCAATGACTTTATCTGCCATTAGAGCCACTTCATATGCACAGGTGATGAACATGCAAATTTTCTTAAGCACTACTGGGAGCTTACCCCGCAACACATGTACTATTGTGAAAATCATCACAAGTCCATTTGCTGCGGGGTCAAGTTCCCAGTAATTTTTAGCCAAATCTGCATGTTTTTCAAATCTTAATAATTTTTCTATAGTCATAATGATTTTTCTTATTTCTTATCTTTTGTCCCTTTTTTATTTCCTATGTCTGTGCTTGGTGACAGGATTTTGTCACCTTCTTTTGATGGTATATTTCATTCACTCTATGTGGAATACTATTGTGTTCACTATTTTATTTTATCTTGATATTTCATTCATTTTTCATATACACAGAGACTACGCATGCTAATAAAAAAATGATCTATTTGATTTAGGTTTATTGTTCATGATTGTAAATTGTTAATATTTATGATGGTACTCATTGGGGTATTCCATTTAAAAATAATTAGGTTTCTATGGCTATGATAAATGTCCCTTTGTGTTGAGAAAATTAGAGTTGACAAACTAGTTGTTCAGTGTCTGTATCTACAGGTTACAAACAAATCATCCTTCTTCCACCAATGAGTCATTCCATTCAAGAAAGACCATGTCTGACAATATCAACCCAAAACAAAATAAAGCAACAATTGCTAGATTGTGGTCTAACTTTAAAATAAAAGGTGATGGAAAATGTTATTGTCCTTGCAAAATTTGCAAGGGCTTAAAGAATCGAAGATATCTAATCAAAACAACCGAGGAACATTGTAGGTAGCATGGTCACATTGAAGGGGGGAATGAATTTCATCCATTGGTATGTATTTTAATAATTTATAAAATACAAAAGACATGATTTGATGATGATGTCATGGTCACGGTTAATTTAAGGTCATCATTTTGATATAGGTCAACCACCCTAGATTTCATGTTATGGACCATGACAATCCGGAGAATGTGGATTTCCAAATGAAGAAACATGGAGGTGTGAATATCGAAGTAGAAGGTAATGATCCCATGGAAGAACATCACAATGATCAAGAAGATCATGATGATCGAGATGATCATGATGATCAAGATGATGATGATGATGATGATGATGATGATGATGCAAATGACCTTGATGTACCCATACTTGAGAAGGCATACGAGACTCTATACAAAGGCTCCCAAATAACTCTTCTTGTCATTGTATTTTTGTTGGTGAACTTGAAGGTTATGAATGGTTTATCCAATGTATAATTCACACGTATGTTAAGGTATGTCATCTTTTTTTCTTTTTTTTTAGTCATAATTTCCTTACAGTTAACAAAGGGTTAATCATATACCAATTAATATTCTTTATATTAACAAATTATATTTTTGGTCGTAGGTTGATAGGTGAGTGTTTGTTACCACCATCAAACATTCTACCTCGCTCATACCAAGAATAATATGTCTTTATGAAAGATATTGGAATGGAGTATCAAACAATATATGCATGTCCGAATGATCATATTATATATCATAAACATCATGAATTTGCAACAGAATGCCCTGATTGTTATATTAGTAGATATTGATCAAATCAAATAACAAAAAGGTGCCTCGCAAGGTTCTTCGGTATATTCCCATTATTCCACATCTACAACAATTATTTAGGTGCAATAGCTTGGCACAATTTATGTATTATCATGCACACAATAGAAGTTGAGGTGACATTATGCGAATGCCTGCAAATGGTTCAACATTTAAAGAAATAGAAGAAATTTGGCCACACTTTAAAGAAGAACCTTGTAATATCAAGATTTCATTGGCAATGGATGATGTCAATCCATTTGGAGAGATGAAATCTTTTTACTCAGTGTGACATGTTTTTGTTATCAACAATAACATTCCTCCTTACATGTCCATAAAGAAGGAGCACATAATGTTGGCAATGATTGTTCCAAGTATTTGTTCATTTAATAGTCATCTAAATTAATTTATTATAAATAATCTATCAAAATGGTCATAATAATTATGTAATATTTTTGTTCATTCAACTAGGTAAGTACCAAGTTAAAGATATGAATGTATATATCGAGCCCCTTATTGACGAGTTGATAGTGTTATGGAATGGGGTCACTATGTATGACATCTCTAGACCAATAGGACAAAGATAATTTCAATTTCATGCAATGCTTGTATGGACAATACATGATGCCCCTGACCTAACACATTTTTGTGATATGTTCTTTTCTTAACACCTCTTTTTTGGTATGTTATAGTGCTAACACAAAATTAACATATTTAATTCAATTATACACGATCTTGTAGGTCTTCAGACAAAGGGAAAATTTGCATGTCCAGTTTGTGGTCCAAAGATCAAATCTCATCATTCAAAAAGTTTAGGAAAGCAGGTGTTCGATGAGCATAGACACTTTCTCCACAGAAATCATAAGTAACGAATTACCAAAAAATATCTTTTCAATGGGAAAGAAGAGATTATATCAAAGAGAATGACACCTCGCCTATGGAAATTGGAATACAATAAAATAAATCGTCAAAGTAATGTCATTCCATCTGATGGTTTTTATTTGAATTTTATACTTTGATATTGTGTTTTGTTTACTAATGATGTAATTGATGCTCGTGAAGGTCGTCAAGGCATTAATGACCAACTTTCAAAAGGACTAAAAATTTATCCTACACAATTTAGTAGGTTGTTATACTACAAGCAACTCTCAATCATGCATTTGTTTGATGTTATGCATATTGGAAAGAATGTAACAGAAATATTACGAAAAATATTGGATGGAAGGCGTGACAAAGATAAAATTGTCAAAATTTGTAGTGACACTAAAAAATCCAACTATGCAATGAAAAATATCATTCGATCAAATAACAATGGAGACCATATTGATATAAGTGCCCTTGGTTATTGTCGGAGCAGCAGAGCAATGCTATAAAAGAAGTCATAAAAAAATATGATTTCCCACAAGATTTGCTGCGAACATAAACAATCTCATATCAAAGAAAAGTGAATTTGGGCCAAGGATGAAAACACACGATTGGAATACATTTATTAAGGTAATTCATGTTATTTTATATTCACTATATATTTGTATACTGCATGTAGTTTTCGTTGCATTATTTTATAAAATATTGATAAGATTATTTTACAAATATTGCAGTACGTTCTACCTCTATCTCTCTCACGCCACTTCGACAACAATGTCAAACAAGTTATATATGATCTTGGAAAATACATGAGGTAGTTGTCATCAAAAGAAATCAATAAAGAATATATAAAATATTGGAAGAAAAAAATTCCTCATCTTATGTGTGAAATGCAAAAATATCTACCTTCAACTTTTTTCAATGCACGAGACCACTACCTCATACATCAAGTTGAGAAGATTGAATTGTGTTGACCTATAAAAACTAGGTCAATGTGGATGGTTGAGAGGCACTTGAAATTTTTGAAGGGATTGGTTCAACAGAGAGCACATCCTAGGGGTTCTATGGTGGAGGGATATATGGTATACCAGACCATGGTGTACATTAGTGAATATCTTCCTAAGTTTGCAGCAAAGATCCATGTAGATCGTATTTGGGATCCCAACTCCATTAACAAATTTGAAGGGGGGTTACTTGATGGGGAAAGGTATATTGACGAAAGTGAGAGATAATTATAAGATGTTATTGTAGTTAATTAATTCTTTTAAATCTTCAATATAAATATTTTGTAATTGGTCTTTTTTTTTAATGCAGTTGGTCAAGAGTGGGATGCAATACATTTGTATATTGCAAACAATCTTGATTGGATGACAGTATAGATTGAACAATGTCAACAAAATGGTTGCTCATTAACAAGAGAAGGTATTCATTCATTGGTTAGAGAAGCTCATCGTAATGGAGATTCCAATGTTATGCCAATGGTAATTGATCTAGCATATGGTTTAAGAGGTAGAGAGGTACGTAAAAATTTATTAATGATCATGACCCATATGTTTCATATCAACTCACGATGCAAATAATTTTCACACGCTTGAAAAATTGTAGGTCAAGCACCACAAAGCTATGAACTGTCATGGCCACAAATTTTGCATAAAAAAGTTGGATGACATGAAGAAAACTTGTGATTCTGGGATAACTGCAGTCTTCAAGGTCACTAATATATCATCTAGAAATGACATACATCCTCAACAATCTCAAAATTGATACTATGGCATATTGGATGATATACTTGAGTGTGACTTTAACTCCTTAAAATTAGTTATATTCGTTGTCAAATGGTACAGACTACGACTAAATCAAAATGATCCTAATAGAACTATTATCAACATGATGATAAATTTATAATGATTGATACAAGGTCATTTGAGCCAGTTGGAGATGGGTCCTATGTTCTTCCAAGTCAATGTGAGCAAGTGTTTTACTTAGAGGTTCCACATAAACCGGGTTGGTCATTTGTTGTTAGACATGATCCAAAAGGAAGGTCGATAAAGAATAATGTGATGGAAGAAGAAGATATTGAAGATGACGAAGAAGAAGATGATGAAGAAGAAGAAGATGGTGGTGGTGGTGGTGGTGGTGATGATGATGATGATGATGATCAATGACATGATTGAAATGTACAAGGTGTGTGATTTAATTATTTATATATATTTATATTGATTAGTATATATATTTAATATTGATTTATTGATTTCAATTCTAATAATTACAGCATATGTGATTTATGATTACCAATGTATTGCTTAGGATGCTTAATTAATTATTGGTGATACATGTATATATTTTGTTTGATTGTCACCCTTTCTAGAAATAGGCAATTGACTACACACGTCATCACCCCTTTTTGTTGACGATCTTGCATTCCATTTATAAGGTAAAGGTAATTTGTTCATGTTTACGATCTTGCATATTGTTCATGTTATCTTCTACATAATTTGTAGCATATGTATCATGTAATTTTTAGCTAACTTAAGATAAATGATTCACATATGCATTAGTGAAACTCCCTTAGTTTAGTTACAACATATGTGATTTACAATTACCAATGTATTTCTTATGATGCTCAATTAATTTCTGTTGATACATGTATATATTTTGTTTGATTGTCACCCTTTCTAAAAATAGGCAATTGACTACACACATCATCACCCCTTCTGTTGACGATCTTGCATTCCATATATAAGGTAAAGGTAATTTGTTCATGTTTACAATCTTGCATATTTTTCATGTTATCTTCTATGTAATTTGTAGCATATGTATCATGTAATTTTTAGCTAACTTAAGATAAATGATTAAGATATGCAAGAAATTTAACCCCTTTGACGAGGATCCTGCACAGTGACATGGATCAACAGGTGTATACCAGAAATAGTATCTACATAGAATTAGTATTGACAATAATTGAAATAGAAACTAAATAAACCACCATTAAGCAATTATTTAGCAAATTAATGATCAATTGAGCATCCTATGGCTCTTTATCTAAGGATGTTAATAGAAACTCTCAGCAAGCTACCATTAATGACAGTCTTAGAATGAGAATTGATAAGATAAACAAGATAAAGCTAACAATTAGATCAAAGTAAATGCTAATTAAGCTCTTAAATGTCTTTCTAGCTATAAAATGCAAGAGGTTTGATGCAATTCTAAGATGTGTGGTTATGAATTATGATGATTTTAGGTCTTCCTTTTATTGATTTTCCCAATGGTAGGGGTGTCGTGTAGTTGATCATGATTAAGCCTTGGTTGAGTCTTTGGTTCCACCCTTTGAATACAATGCAAAGTTTGTGTCCTCAAAGCTTGGGACAAGTAGACAAGATGGATGGACAAGATGCTCTTTCACTTTGAGTGATTGAGATTGAATTTGGCTTGATCCATGTGAATGCCTTCTCTCAAATCTCATTGGTTGATTGAATTTCCTCCCTTTGTGGTTGTTGAGAGTAATTGATATTTATTAATTGATTTATTTTAGCCATGTACCCCTTGATTGGGTTGAATTTGATTTAATCCAAGACTATACAATTAATTGATTTAATTATATTTTGATTTGATTACATTTGATTAAAACACTCTCAATTATGATTTATCTCGAATTAAGACTTGATTTTAATTTTGATTGGTTGATTATGCATTGTGATTCAATTGCTACAATAGCATCCTTGATTTGACTTGAGTTATCGTTGAATTATCTTTGTCCATTTTTAGGTGATCACAAATGCCCCTCTTTGAGTTGACATGTCAAGCATGTCAATTCAAAGAATACTCTGATCTTTCTTGATGATAGGTCCTGATTCATTGATGGTTGATCTTTGATGTTCGTTTGATGTCTTTCGATGGTCGATCCTTGATTCCTGATACGAGATTGATGCAGATTTGATGATGTTAGTTCAATTGATGTGATACTCTTGATGCAGTTCTAATGATCATTCTGATATGATGTTTGATTATGATGGCCGCTCTAATGATTGATCCTTGATATAATGATTGATCTCGATGTGATGCCCCATTCAATTGATTACAAAAAAATTCCAAATAAAAGCTTTCACTTTGATTTGATGATCGGTCTCTCGATTCTTGATGATGTTGTTGATGTTTGATATTTCTAATGGTATGCCCCCTCGGGAAATGAACTGAAATGATTGTGGCTGATTTGGTTGAGATTGGGAAATTTTGATTTATTTCCTGATATAAAAATTTGGAAATGCCCCGATCATGAGAGAATTTGATAAGAAAAGATTTGATTGATAAGATGTTGTTGATGTTGTGAATGATTTGATGATGGTTTGGTATTGTTTGATGTCAGTTAAAATCACTTGGTTGATGTTGATGTCAATCTGATAGGATAATAGGCTAATGGGTTAATATTTTTCTCTCAAGATCTAGAGAGACAAAACAATGATTTTCCTTCCTCACGATATAGAGTTATGAGATTTGATGCGCTCAAGATGAGAAAATGTATCATAGGATAACTTGATTGACGTTAGATGATCAATTGGATGATTTGACTGATTGATATTTGATACATGATATGATTAGATGTTTTGATGATATGGAGTTAATTGGATGTTCTTACATTGATGCAAAATTATGGAATGGAGAAGAGAAGGGTCATCCGTTGGTGTAGGTGCAAGTATTGATTTAGGTGATGGATAGAGTTAGGTTGCCCCTAGTTAATCAGAATGATTGATTATTGATGATTTCCTTGATGAAGCATGAATCATTTGATGGATCAAACATTAGATAATGTATCTTGATGATGTTGATGTACCTTTAATGATTAGATTGAGCATGATTTTTTATGATGGATACTTCAGACATTGATGATGTTGATCAGGAATTTGATGATATGGATGGACCTTTGATGATGTAGATCTCAATAAATTTGATGATGTACCATTGATGATATCTTGATCATTTGATGTATCTTGATTTGGTCTTTTGATGATGATAACTCCACCCCCTTTAGCTTTCCTCTTGCAATTTGTTTTCAAGCTAAGAAAGGCAACTACTTTAAATGCATTTAATCTAGGATGTATGCAACTAGTTGTCATTATTCAGAATTTGGAAGCTTATTTTCATCATTGAGCGTTTGGAACATGAAATTGGTACAACCCTCATTGGTTCAACCATGATGATATGAATACCTATTTCCTCAGATTTTAATAATTGCAAGTAAACGGACAAAGAATTGATCCCTTTCATATACAAATGTCCTCGATGATTCTTTAATGATCATGTCATTAGATGGATTCGCATACTGCTATGAATCAACCTAACAAGCACTCAAGTAGCAATCGAGAAAATATCATGTCTTCATCATTTCTCATCTAGTCAAACATCATCGATTTGCTAAAAAGACATGGTTCCAAAAATTTAGTAACACTTTGAACACATTTGCTTTTGTTTGTAGATTCATATTTCAAAAACTTCATCCACTTTGATCCTTAGTTATGTTTAAGCCTTTTTAGATTTTGATCTGATTTGATTAAGCTTTTTAGATTTTGATTTCATTTGTCCAATTTTGTTGTTTAGATCAAGTATTTGGATGTTTGAAATGTAATATTGATCAATAAGTTCAAGTGTAGAAATTTTCTGATTTTGATGCAATAATTTGAGCCAATTGATGTTTGCTTTGCTAAGCTCATTGAATTTGGATTGGTGCCCCTAGTTTGATTTGGAAAAGATCATGCTTTGTTGGGCAATACATTTTTTGAGTGTTTACTTAAGATTTGCAATTTTTAGATTTTCTTTTTTCTTTTTTTTTCTTTTTAAAATATTTTTTATGTTTTTGGATTTTTAGATATTTTTTATGTTTTTTGGATTTTTAGAGATTTTTGGTGTTTTTGGATTTTTAGAAGATCACTAGTTCTCAAACAAGATCACATTGATTTGTCCCCAATGTCTAGCAAGGTATAAGACATGAAAGATGGATTTGCAAACTGATGATTCACCAATGAATAGGCAATGATGGATGAAGCAAGTGAATGATACCCATAGGACCATCTCCTCAAGATTATTCAAGCTAGGGAAAAATAATATCTCAATATAGGCCAATGATGTGGTGTTGGATAGCATATGGAATAATGACCTGATGTCATGACAATGGTCCAAAGGAATGGACATATCAAGAGACTTTCTATAACATTTCTTTTCAATTGGATCAAGATTAAGGGATCAATGTGGATAGGATCACACAATCATGATAAAGGGGTGGTGAAGGCTATGAGTGATGGTTTGGGATTATAGGAAGGCTTCTTAGGAATAATGAAGGCAGCTTTAGGATCAACAAGATCATGATAAGGTAGCGTGAACGTAACAAGTCAATAGGTTGATGGATAGGATAACTCATGTCAAGATACTTAATGCTCACAGATATGTTCAACCTTGTCAAGATCAAAGGTGAAAGATGGAGTACAGATGCAAGTGAGATCAATGGTAGAAAGATGGAGGATATGATGGATGAAACTTTCCCCCAAGTGTAGAGTGCAAGAGATAGGAATTACGCATGACGCCTATTTGCTAGGTTTTCATCATGGTACTTGTCCAAGATGCCACAAGAAGTGGTTTGCACCATAGGATGGATTTCTTTTCTTTTTTCTCTTTTTGGATGAACTCAAGCCTCATTCTCTTTATATACTCCTTGATAGGATATGATATGATGTGCCAAGGCTGCTGAAAGGTATGCTCAAATATGTTGATAGGGTGATGGAAAGGTGATATGGTGGATAAGGTAGAGGGTGGCTAAAGATTTATGCAATGGATTGGATAATGGAAATGGAAGGATAATGAATGAGAGGATAATAATTCTTTCCATGTGTGGGCGTGAAAAAGAGAATGGAAGGATAATGAATAGGAGGATAAGAAGT
The DNA here is from genome assembly GCA_027943335.1 of Chamaecyparis obtusa. Lineage (NCBI taxonomy): Eukaryota > Viridiplantae > Streptophyta > Pinopsida > Cupressales > Cupressaceae > Chamaecyparis > Chamaecyparis obtusa. The sequence continues at coordinate 670,042 of BSBK01000334.1, forward strand.
ATTATCAAGATCAGCATCGATACACACCTTGAAGGGTAGTGGAATAATGGAGGGAAAATGGGTGAAATAGCTTGGGATTTTGAAGTAAGAGGGGATATGGATCTTGGGATACAAGGACTCAAAATGAATGGATGAGATGGAATGTGTTTGGAAGAATATGAAGTGGAAGCCTTTGGAAGCTTGAATGTTAACTTTGATTTCTCTTTCGTGTGTAAGTTCTTCAAAAGTGACTTGGGAATCCACACTTTCATTGATTTGTCTTTCCTTTTGGATGCTTTAGAATGCATTTCTTCAATGAGGGATTAGGAACCCACATTTTCTTTGAATTTTCTTTTTGCTTGATGGACCTTTGCAGTCTCTTGAATATTTCTTTTTTTCTTTCATTCACATGTCGATTAGATTGGACATAGTGATCTTCATACGTAAGTGGATTCTTGGTTTTCTGATTTTTATGTTGCATATCCAAACTACTTCCAAAGGAGTTGGGATTGCTGGATGAATAATGTTGATATGGTTGGTTCAGATGGATGGCCTTATATGGAGGGTTCATATGAATGGGTGTTTGGTTTCTCAAGTATGTATGTCTTTGTTGATCTTGATACATGGTAAGGTAAGGGGATGGTGGGATAGGGATGGTAGGAAATGTTGATGGAGGAATGTAAGGGCCCAATATGGATTTGGAGGATGTATAAGGTTTCAAGTTTGGGATATAGGGACCAAGGATGGATTTGGAGGATGTATTAGGAATATGATTATGCACAAATGGAGGTAAATGGGATGTGGAAGGGATATCAACATCTTTATTTTGAGCTGCATGGCCAAGGCTTTCATCTTTCGGATTTATCTTTACACCAATGGGCTTATATGTAGCTTTGATAGGAGTAGTTGAAGCTTGAGATAGATATGGAGGCTTATGAAAAGTGGATGGTGGGGTACTTTGATCTTGTCAAGGATCTTTTGATAGCCTAGGAATAATACTTTTCTTTTCATTTTCAATAAGTTCATTAGAGATGGAAGGAATACTTTGATCTTGCTTAGGAGATGGGTATGATATAGGAGGTGAAGGAATATGGAGTGTTTGAGATGGAAGTATATCTTCTTGAAATAAATGGAAGGGTATGAAGGGTTCATCATGGGATTCTTGGGATATGGGACTTTGGTCAACTATAGGATAAGGAGGGATATTATCTTGATCTTGATCCTTCATAATACTTGTTTCTTTGCACTTTTGATTAGTCTCTTGACAAGGAGCCACTTCTAAGGACAATGTAGGATTTTGAATGTTCACATGGGATTCTTGAATGGCTAATGAAGGTTCATTTGAAATAGGAATGATAGGCATTTTAGCACATGAAGGCTTGGGGTCTATAACCTTTGAATCATGGAATAAGTTTGTAGCAAGATGTAGGTTATCTTGGATCTCTTTTAGAGGTAGCCCTTGAGGGTATACATAGTCATTATCAAACTGTTTGGGTCTTTGTTTGATGGAGGAATATTGGATAGCTTTGCTTCTATATGAAATGGAGGAATGGTGGAATAGGTGAAAGCTATAAGAGGACCACCACTACTAGACATGTGTTCATAAGTTTGATCTTGCTTGAGAAAAGTATCTTCATTAGATGATTCATTAGGATTTTCAATTTCAATTATGGCATCATCAATAAGATTTTGGATTTTATGTTTCAACTCCATGCAATCTGAAGTTTCATGCTCATTATGTCTATGATATGCACAATAGTTTCTCAAAAAGATAAAACCACATGAATTGATTTGAGGCAATGTGATGAGATCATTTTCAAGGATTTTTTCCAAAGCTAATTCATAAGATTGTCCCAAAGGAGTAAATGATCTATCCCAAGGACATTTGGATGTATTTGTGTTTCTCAAAGAGCTGTCATATGATGAATATTGTTGAGATGGGACTAATTCCTCTTGATTTCCTTGATCAAAGATGAGATTCTCTTGATATTTTGAAATAGGTTCTTCATCAAATATTGGTTTATCATTAGGATATTCTTGATCAAATATAGGGTTTTCATGATATTCTTTTTGATCAAATTTTGAATTATCAAATATATGGTGTTCATGATGTTTTTCTTGATCATAGAGGTAAGGAAACAATGTTCTTAATGAGAATTGGTTGGATAATGTTTCCATTTCTTTTTCCATTTCTTAAATTCTTGTGAATAGAATATTCTCTTGAATCTTTTGTTGTTAATTGATTTTTGGATCGTAATGGATGTTTTCTTTTTGTATTAATCAAAGACCTTTAAGCACAATACAATAATTTTATCAATTATCACAACAAATTCTTCCAAGCAATCTACCTAAGGTCAAATTTGGATTTTAAATGGCTCTAATGAGGCAGGCTTGCTAATTTATCAAGGATTTAGTATGGATTCCGTTCAAAAAATAGACATAATTTTTGTATATTCTTCTTGTTTATCACTGAGCACGTATGTTTCTTGCGTGCTATGCTAAGGATATGACTTATCTTTGTCACTTTTCTGATCCTTTTATATGATTCCTATTTTTTTGTGCCTTTCCTTCATTTTCAACTTACTGGAGTTCAGGTGATTGTGAAAGCTAGAAGTTCTTCAGTTAATTGCTTGACAAAATATTTGAAATAAGGCCTTTATTATTTTTAATACAGAACTAATAGCCTTGATCTTGTACAATGATGTCATCCAGGTTCTAATGACTGGATTCATTGCATGGTTAATGGACAGGGCTGGTAGACATCTTATCCTCATGGTAAATAAATTAAATAGTTATATTAATGCTACCACATTGGAAAATTCTCAAGATTTAACTGACTCCTTGTAAGAAAATTACATATCATTTATTTCACTTTCTCAGATCTCATCTTCAGGAATGAGAACCAGCCTTTTTCTCATAGGCGTTGCATTCTACCTAAAGGTACTCTTTTTAACTACCACATCATTTCTTTTATCATAGATGCAAGACATTTGCAGACATTAATTTGTGCATTTTCTATGGACAAACAAGAAAAAAAAAATCTTATTTTTGGAACTATTTATTTATTTTAATGACCTGAATTATAAAACTTAAGTAATTCCTCACTTTTAAGTTTGATCTCATGCTTCATTCTTGCAGAATCATGTGTTGGGAGCTTCTTATCTTTCCAGTATTTTGGCTTTAATTGGTTTATTGGTAAGCTTGGGGGTCAAGTTACCTCTTAGGTTTTTTTATTTGAAAGTAAATGATCACTTACATTATAGTCAATGCCTAGTGATCAATTTGAATGATTATTTCTCTTTGACACAGGGTTGCATTATCTCCTTCTCTATTTGTATGGGGGCCATCTCATGGATTATTATGTCTGAGGTATGTCTTCTCCAATTTAAACTTTAGAAATATTTTTGGAAAAGACTCAGATTTTGGGCATATTTTGCAATTCAGAAAATTGAGGTTTACCTAGTATAATATTTAGCATTAAGGAAATAATTTGCAAATTTTGAGGAAGTGGATGGGATCTAGTGGCTAAAGTTGTCATGATTACCATCTCCAAAGTAATCATACTTCATGCAAACTCATCAATATAAAAGTATGTTGGTATCCCTGGTAACGTAGAAATTGGGCTTCTATAATGCTCTGAAACTTTGATCTTAGGTGTTGACCTTCTTGGTCCAATTTCTCTACATACTAGAAATCCCATCTATGAAAGATTTCATTCAAATGTTCTAATTTTTGGTTTTATATATGCTCAATTATAAGGCACCCACTCTATTTTACTCTATAACTACAGATACTTCCTATCAATGTTAAGGGCATTGTTGGTAGCATTGGTGTCGAAACTTAAGGTAGTGGCATCGAAAAGGTAGGGGGCTATGAAGTGCCCCACTAGCTTAGTCTTTTGTTCGCTACTTGTCAATCATTTCAACTTTTCCAACTTTTAGCAATTAATTGTTTTACTATTTTGTATTTTATTACTCTGTTGAATTGAATATGCTAAAAATAAAATTCATGAGACCACCAGCTTCCATAAATTTTAGAGCTTAAATGTTTAAGCTTAAACTGCCCTACAAAATTCCTGGGACCATTGATCATGAATTTTTTTTTTCAATTAGATTGTATTTTATTGGTTATTTTTTAGGATAATATGCTTGATTGAGCCAAATTTTATATATATTTAAGATATTATCTTTCAAATTTCAATATCTAGTCCATATTCAAAACTATCTTGGAGGAATATTGTGACTTGATCAACCCATTCTCAAAATAAGGATTTCATATCATCTGGCTCCCCATGCTCTAGCTCCGGATTGGGACCATACAATAGTCACTTTGATTTATTAGGGTTTTTAAACCCATAGCATTTATCTTTCAGTTTTGCATGTAAAATGAACAAGATAGGTATAAAATCAAGCTATCTTTCTATTTTTTACATATCAAAAGTTCAAATAAATCTCATTTTACTATAGATCTTTTCTACTCTATACAAGTGCAAACTTCAAGGAAATAGAGTTGTCCATAAAAGTATGCAGCAATTTATCACTAATATATAATAATAATGTTTTATAATTACATAAATTACAAGAGACATTGGTGAATGCTCAAGAGAAAATAAAATGAAGGGACAAGTTTATGGACCTCTTAATCATCCTCAATATTACTATGGTCAAACAATAGCATTACACTACCAAATACGATGAGTGTTATGTTCTAATGAGAAACTTAGTTATGTATATTCCAATGACACTACTAGAAGTCATGAAAAAGTATTTGTGGTGTACACATCTTATAGTACCATCTAGAATTGATAATGAGGAAGTCAATTGTAGAAGCTAGGAAGAATAGTTGACAAATTAGGATTAACGTCTAAGGTTCACAATTTCTTCATTTATAACTAAAGGTTAAGATCATGTAATAAAACTTGAATTGGACATGATTTACATCATATATTTAGATAATATATTATATTCGAAGAGGAAAATAATATAATACATTTAATATATAAAAATATATAATTGAAGAGAAAGGATGATAAGAAAATATATATGTGAATCTATCACATTGCTACTTAATATACCATTAATTTAATTTATTTACTACTTGTAAAAAAAATACTTTAATATTGAATCAAAATGTTGTATAATTATTTCTATAATGAGAATCAAATAAATGTGCTCATCCCATTTGTTTGGTGAAATATGTAACAAATTATAATCACAAGGATTATAAATATGACAATAAATTATAGGAAATAAAATCTTGATTAGATTATTTTTGTAAGGTAAATGGATGAATATATATCAACTCAAAAAAAAGGAAAGGAGAAGGTGACACAATTCATATATAACGAGAAGCATATGCATAAGAGACAACAAAATGATAATAGTAGAGAAAGTAAAATAACAATGGAAAGAGATAATATTGATAGGGATGATGAAGTATATCAATGGGGTAAATCTTGGATAAAGTATAATAGTGATTGGACTAGGAAAATAAAGGTGTCAAAGTCACCATGTTATCTATCTAATAGAATATATTAAGATAATTTTAGAAAATAATTTGAGTGCAATGTTCAAAATTCATGTTACTGTTAGAGTAATGAAGTGTTTGCTTATTAATTGAATCATATTGATTTAATTATTAAGTCACTTATTACCTCTTTCTACTTAAGCTAAACTTTAGGCATATAATAATTAATTATTTTATTAATTATTATTGTGCAACCTAGGGTTTTACCTTTTTAGGTTTTCTGATCTCCTTTTATAGGATTGATCTCATAACACATGTAACCTTTTCTAACATTTCATTATTGATTGCAACTATTGTTTTTGCACATCAAGGATTTCTCCTCTCTTGTGGATCCATACGTTCGGGTCTCCATAGTTGTTTGTTTCTTCTCTCTCTTTCTGTGATAGGTATTTGCGTACAGGTGTTCTTGGGAGCTGTGGGTTGTTTTTCATCAACTCCAATATGGTATCAGAGATAGGTCAAGGTCATGCTCTCTCCGCATGGGCCTTGTCTTCATTTCCTCTTTAGAGACACCATGTCAATGGACTTGTCATGCCTTTCCTTTCAACATTATGGAGGGTTTTTTTTCTACTATTCGTGTTGATGATTCTTTGCCTCCATAATTGATTAGTTGTATAGACAATTGGCACCTGTATTTTCAACCAGCACTTTATTCTTGCATAGTTGAGTAGTGTCGATAGAGTCACTCATACATATTTATGTGCCATCTGCATCCTTAAATGATAGATGTTTTGCATTTGTTTGCCATCTATTCATTGTTTAGGAGCACATATGCAAATTATTGTCTTTTGTATCTTCGATTGATAGATGTTTTTCCTTTGTTTTCCATCTATTCTTGGTTCGAGTAGTATTGTTGGGGGCACTCATGCAGATTGATTCTCATCTTCATTTTGGTTTCAGAGGAATCTCTTCATTCAGCACTATGGTAGCTATTATTTGACAGATGTCCACAATTTTCTTGTCATATAGGATTTTCAACTGCATCTTTTATTATTTTTGAGGGGGGGTTTTGTTCCCATTGAGTTTTCCCTCTTTCCTCTTTCCTTTCATTATTTTTTATTCTTCTTAGTTGGAATTAAAGGGGGGTGTTGGAGTTGTTAATTCCAACTTTGTACGTTAATTCCGCCACAGTTAAGAGAATATTTTATAGTGCTTTACTTGCATTTTGGATGGTGATTTACCTCTGATCTGAAGATCTGATCCATGATTTTTGGATCACTGCTTCCTTCTTTTAGTCTGATCGGTTTACATCAGACTAACGCAAGGATATGCTTCAGTTAAGTCTCAGTTTACTATCCACACAAGAGATAATTGTGATGATGATTTCCTTAACATCTTCACCATAATATGTTGTTATATATGGTGGTTTTCAGCATTGTAATCTATGCACTTTCAATTTATTCATATGGAATTTTATTTTCATTCTAAGCAGTTCTATTTTTCTTGAGTATTCTGCAAGTTTTTCTTATTTTTCTTAGTTAGATCCATGCAGCCATAGCTGCAAAAATCTACATGGTATTAGAGCTTCAGATCTATTTGCCCCTGTCCTCTTCCTGAGAGAGTCATTCGTGTTCATTAGATCTATATTTTCAGAGAGGGTTTCCTGTCAGATCTGGGGGGACCTATTTTTCTGGTCATCTTGGCTTCAAACGGACCTTACGGTTGCAGTCAAAGCATCCAAGAACCCCAAGATCCATATAAAATTTGTCCAATTTGGACAAAGTTGGAATCTATGAGAAAAAAAATTTGTAATCAGCCCCACCATGGATCCCAAGGCGATCACTATTTTTTGGTGCACTTTTGGCCCAAAAAAACCTCTTAGTTGCATCTGGATGGCCCAAGATAGTCAAAATTCCTATAAAGCTTGTTGATTTTGGACAAGTTGGCTTCTGAGGCAAATTTGTTTTGCCTACCAAATCGTACGGCCTGGCACGCATCCTAAGGCGGGTATGATTCTCAAAAAAAAATTTAAAAAAAATATTTTGGGCAAGGGCAGCCCAAGCGCCACTTAGGCAGCTTGCGGCAGTGTCACCGCCGGATAACCGGACGGTGATTGCGTAGTCACCGCCGCGATGACCGGCGAGCCCGCAGCAGTTTACCACCACTCTGCAACGGTTTGCATCAGATCAGCCCCCCCTTACACTGACCCATGGTCCTATGGGGGACCAACCAACCTGTTCAGCCGCCCAGCCCTTATGCAGAGCCTAGGGTCCTATGGGCCTATTTTTTCAGCCCCTTGATGGATTCAAGCTATGACAGCCATTTGGCCATCAATTTTAAGCTCACCTAGTGCTGATGTTAGCAACTCTTTGCACATTTTTTTGGCTTTTTTTGGAGGTACCTGTCATGTTTTGCGAATATCTCAGGCATCTGGGATCATAATCGAGCGTGTGATATATCGTTGGAAAGCTAGTTTCGAGCCTGATCCATTTTTTCTGGTATGGTTTTGTCATTTTGATGTTATTTTTTTCTATCAAAGTCAGATGTTCTCTGCGATCTTGGCGTTTCAGACCTCCTGCATTCCGAATCCATTTTCGGCAAACGAGATATTACTGGAAAGCTCTTTCTAAGATTTTATCAGATCTGATGGTTTCATGTGTAATTTTGTCCTTTTGTTGATGTCACCCATCTTCAAATCCTTACAGACACCTTCTATGGGCCCTTCAGCACAACTATTGGTTTTTTGCTCATATCTTGAGCATACGGTGTCAAAATTTGGCAAACAAGATATCGTCAGAAAGCTAATTCTGAGATCTTTCCAAATCTGGAGGTTATATTTTCTAGTTTTATTTTTCTAATGATTTTTTCTTTGTTAAATCCAAATCTTTAGTTCTGTACTCCAAGAGCTCTATGTTGTGCATCCGGACTCCATTTTCAGAAAATGATATATCGTTGGAAAGATTGTTCAGAGATTTTTTCAGTGTTGTGAGTCATTTTTCTAGATTCTAGTCCAGGTTCATTTTAGTCAGATTCTTGCTTATTTGCAGTCTGGTGGATATCTTGGTTGTTACAGGTCCTAGGATCTCTTCCCTTTGAGGGATGGCTTGTCTTAGGCTGTTCTTTTGTTTTAGCAGTCTTTGATCTTCTTTGAGCAATGTATAATTCATTTTTGTAGCATTCTTTTATGCACACAGACTGAGATAAAGTGTCATTCTATTGCATGTATGGGATCTTGCACATGTTTGTGCTTTATGTACTCGCACTCCATTATAAAGTGCCAGGGGGGTTTTGATGTTTGCCTTTGTTTTCCATCTTTTTTTTTCATGTGAGAATTCCTCCAATGACATTAGCCTCAGGTATCTTTATTTGTGTTTGTACTCTCTCTGCACATTCGATGTTTCAGATCCTTCTTCATCATGCAGTTCATATTAGATGATCTTTTCAGTGTACTTGTCATTACTCCCTTGTCAGCAGTATGGGGGGGTTTCTACTATTGGTTCTACTACTTCCTTGGTTCGATAGTGTGAGCTATGTATTCATTATTTATCCTATGTACTACGCGGTTGCAGTGGCTGGGTACCTATGCATTCCGGTGAGATGGATCATTTACCATATGAACACTCCTTTCTTTCCTATTTTTGGATGCACTCTTCCAGCTTTGATTGATCGGCTCTGCAGGCTTTTGGTGTTTATGCCATCTGTATCTTTGAGTTTAGGTGTTTGCCTCCTGATTCGAGTAGTGTTATTTGAGGGCACTCGTACAGATTACAATCTTCTCTACCTAGTCATATTTCTGTGGAGGATCTTCAGATCATCAATTTCTTCTTGACAGAGTTTGCAGTTTCGTGCCTCAGTGATGTTGTACATGTTCATCTTTGTTCCTATTTTCTGGAACATTCCTAGTTTTGGAGGCTTCTTCAGTCCTTCAGACTAGTCTTGGTCTCTTTTTGGAGTAGAGTTTTTCCCATGTGGTTTTCTCTATTTCTCCACTTTGTAGAGACTCTCTTTTGTACTTGGGTACCTGATCAGGCCTTTTGTTGTCGGGACCCATTTTCTTTCAGTTGTTGTTTCTAGGTTTTTAGCTTCTCCCAAAGTTCATCTTAAGGGGGGGTGTTAGAGTAATAAATTGTTTTCTTATTAATTGAATCATATTGATTTAATTATTAAGTCACTTATTACCTCTTTCTACTTAAGCTAAACTTTAGGCATATAATAATTAATTATTTTATTAATTATTATTGTGCAACCTAGGGTTTTACCTTTTTAGGTTTTCTGATCTCCTTTTATAAGAATTGATCTCATAACACATGTAACATTTTCTAACATTTTATTATTGATTGCAACTTTTTTTTTTGCACATCAAGGATTTTCCTCTCTCGTGGATCCATACGTTCAATTCTCCATAGTTGTTTGCTTCTTCTCTCTCTTTTTGTGACAGGTGTTTGCGTGCAAGTGTTCTTGGGAGTTGTGGGTTGTTTTTCATCAACTCCAATAGTTACACCATAGGGAAGTAGAATTTTTAAAACCAAGATATTAGTGATAAATGGAGAGAAGTGAAATGTAGGACTCAATTAATAATCATGTGACATGGATGATATCAATATTGGTGTATCAAAACAAAGATCACTAATGGGTATGAGAGTATTTTTAAAATTGAGTAATAATATTAGGTTAGAAGTTAACTAATAAAGAATTTAAAGATTATTTATGATGTAGGAAGAAATTACATAACATAAAGTAGGATTCAAATGATTTAGTAGAGAAATTATATGGATAAGAAAAAATCACTTGAATCCATAATTCTTTTTTTTTTAAACCTAAATTTGTTGTCAATTTTTCGACCAATAAAGATTGTACATTCGACGAGAATGCTATACTCTCAATGAATTTTCCGACCATCTATGGTCAATATTTCAACAACTATTTCCATGCCACTACCTTAAGTTTGATGACAATGCTATACAGTCGATGTATTTTATCGATCGATTTTCCGACCATATGTGGTCGAAAATGCAAAAAATTATGTTAGCTATTTACGATTATTTCGACCAACATTATATGATTTTTTTGACCAACATTGGTCGAAAGTGATGAAAGATATGTCAGACATTCTTTGAGATTGAAGTGATTATTTCGACGTTAGATCATTCGATAGTTCGACAACTATAATGGTCGAATATTCAACAAAAATTTAATGTGTCGAATAATCGACCCATAAAGTTTGACAACAATAGTGGTCATTTGGTTGACCAATTTGCATCAAAAAATTGACTAATCCTCATCGAAAATCAAGCTAAAATTTACTAGTTCCAACTCTGATACCAAACTCAGTCAAAACAACTAAGCAAAGGGTCCTGAAGGATTTCTAACTCAAAAGGTACCACCAAGTAAAGATAAAGAAAAGATAACAAATATCAAGAAGTTAACACGTACCAAATTACCAAACACCAAAATATCGAACAAGTACAAATCACCAAATAATACTGAAATAAACCACTAGGTAATACTGAAATAACAAAGACACAGCACCAAAGGCAAATATAGAAAACTATGGAGGAGACTTAGGCTACATACTATGGGAGTTTCATCACATGGCCATCTACTTGAGTTACCTTGGATTGGTCACACTGGACCCTAGACCCTCAAGCATTGAGCTACCCTGGACTGGCCACTTTGGGCCCCAAACCCTCAATACGACTCACACAGAACTTGAATACCCTCTCATTAAAATGAGGAATTCTAATCATACCTACTCTCTAGGTATCATCCCACTCTCATCATTAGCCTAAACAAGCACTCAAGGCATAGGCGAGGCATAATCTTTAAATTATCTTTTTAATGAACTCTAAAAATTTTAATTACTATGTTATCACTTATTAACAAAACTTACAATAGGTTACCCTAGAATTGACCACTTTGGGTCTCAGTCCCCTATTGTAAGCCACTCCCTTAAGATGCACCTATTTAACCTCCCCTAGGCTCACAAGTCACCAATAATCAAACAAGTCTCATAAAATTATATTGATCAAATTCCAGTCCATAAAAGATATCAGGGACACACACTGGTCCTCAAACCCAAACGTCATAAAACACACTCCCAAGGAGTTTCACATAACCATAAGGTTCTACAAAAAAAGGTTGAATCCAAAAGATCTAATCAATATAACATAATAATGCAAGACATAGGAACACATATGCAACCATAGAAAACAAATCCCAAAATAGTTCTTAGATAAAATGAAAACAAAATCCAAATGTGAAAACAACTTCTCCCCAAACCTCCAGTTCAACAATCTCCCATAGGTCTCACTACCCATAAAATAAAAGAAACATCCACATATACAACAAAATAATAAATTTAAATAACCATGATACTTAATTAACAATCAATAACATAAAATAATATTATTAATTATAAATTAAATAAACTAATTAAATTAAATATTAATTAAACTAATTTAAAATTAAATTAAATAAACTAATTAAAAAGAATAAATTAAATAAGCTAATTAAAAATTAAATTTTTAAAAAATTAATAATTTTTTTTTTTTTTAAAACCATAATATATTGGGGGGAGCGTTGGCACACAACCCCCTTCCCTACTGTGCGGCCCCCAATGGGATTGTCATCGACAAGGATTCTAGCTGTCGTGCGGTCCCCAAAGGGGAGTCGACGGCAAGGACTTCCTCTACCATGTGGCTCCCATGGGGATCCGTCGGCAGGGGTCCCCTCTACCATGTGGTCCTCATGGGAGATCGCCGACAAGGCTTTCCCTTCTCATGCGGCTCCCATGGGGGAAGCCATCAGTAGGGCTCCCAAGCTCGTGGGCGATACGAGGGTGGTGTCTCATCCCCACCAAAAACATATATTCTTTTTTTCCTTTTTTTTAAAGAAAAGTTCACCAAAAATTAATTCTGGGACAAAACAACAAGCTACAAATATTTTTTTAGGTTAATTTCTCTTGGGTTCCCTGGCGGGGCATTACAGTGTCTCACTAACACTCTATAATGTGTTGGGGATCAAAACTTTGGATTCTTCAAATATCCTTTAAATATACATTCAAAGATGTCAAAATTGTAACCACTACCAAAGTCCTCAAACTAATTATTTAAAAGAATCATAATTTAAATTTGAATACATTTAAATATTACAAACTTTTGAAGTTCAAATTAAAATTTGTGGTTGTTCATAAAGTTGCAGTTCTTGTGGAACCACATTAATTTTGTCCACATAGACTTGTTGAGCGGCTATAACATGTGCCTTGTACTTCTTCAGTGCTTTGGTGACAACTATAATTTTTTTGTTGAGCAATATTCATGTTTTTAGTTTTAAGCTAACATTGAGCCTTGTTGTCGTGGATGTTCTCAATTTTTGTAGTGAATTTGGTTGGATGACTCTCATTCCATGCCAAAGCTATATTAATTCTCGTCAACTTCTTCAAATTATCTTTATTGAAGACATGTTCATCTAAAAGTGCATCTATATTTTTTTGAAATTCTTGTTTTAGTTCATCTACCACAGCATCACTTGAGTGATCTGTCTTATTTAGTTGACACTTGGTGTCTAAAAACTCCTTAATAAGGTCAACCCAAACACTATTTCATTCTCTTAGCAATTTTCCCTAATCCTTGATATTTTTCTTTTGGAAAGAATATTTCCATTTGATGTTCTTTCTCTACATGATACGACTAGGATTGTCTATAGCTTGGATGATCTTATCTACTTCTACCTTATCTATGATTTCTTTAAGCTCTTGATCAATTTTCAGCCAAAGGGTCTCTTCTTGTTTGGTATTTTCTATCTCAATGATATCATTCCTCGGAAATAAATTAAATCATCATAACCTTCCTTTGTTGTTCAATAAAAGGAGGTCATTTGGCTTTGATATCTTTTACCCACTCCTAAGTAATTCTACAATAAAAACTATTATTTTATACCTTTTTTATTATATCCTTCCTAACTATTGATCTTGGGTCAAAGGAGGCACTTGACTAATTGATTAGGGTGAGAGATCAACCAATTATTCTAATAAGTTTGTAAGTAGCTCTACAACCTTATTCAGTTCATCTTTATCATACTTATACATTTTGATTCTTTCACTAACTTGGAGGAAGTAACTTAGAAATAGTGTACATCCTCATCTCTACTTGGAGTCCCTTGCTCAACCTTAGTCATATTATAATCAACCACTATATCTTGACCAAAATTTATTTTAGAAGAGGTGTGTGAAATCTCCATGAATAAAATTTGATATCATTGTATTACATTAACCTTGATGTGGTCTTCAATTTATTGGGTGTATGAGACCTTTGTAACAATTTCCCTATGATATTATCATATTGTATACTCACTAGCACACTTTTTAATGAAGGGTACTCCCCTTACTAACCCAAACACACATGACACAATAGGGAAATAAACAAAAAATTGCAAGATTAAAAACATGTTCTTTCTATTATCTCTAATGAAATGACATTACAATATTAAAAAGATAACATGATAGAACCACATGGATATTTTCATTACAATAATCTACAAGATAGAGCCACCAACTACCCTTTTGGAACTAAGCCTGAAACCCACGTTCATCCCTGTATATGTAGCAGGTCAATAACCACCTTAGAATATTCTAGAAAGTGAAACTTTCCCATTTTGGCATCCAGCGGTTCAATTTTGCACCTAAGTGATTTTTCTCTCTTCCTTGTTGTATTGACTTGAGTCTTGATGGCACAGCTTCCAGAAGCCATAACTTTTGAACCATGTACCCAATTTTATATTATAACCACTTTTCAGAAACCTCTTGAAGCGCTCTACAACTAGGACTATGTAGTATCATCCTAGACAAGTTTTGACCCTTTCAAAGCCTCTAAGGCCTTCAAAATTAAGTTCAAAGTTTTTGTACCACCTTATCAAAACAAAAAAATTAATATATTCAAAACCGGACTTGATCTAGCCACAAAACTTTACCAACATGCTTATATATCTTTAAAATGAACCTCAAGAGAAGTAATTTGAACAATCTTTTCTCAAACAAAAAATTACTAAAAATAGTAAATTTGCCAATATTTTTGGGTGATGCAAGATTTCTCTTACACTCTGGATGTTCTTGCATCAAACATCTAGGGCAATTTGAGAAGTGACCCTGCCACATCTTAGGTGTGCGTAGGAAAACCAAGACAATCAACCTCTTCCTTTGATAGCCATTGTGGTGTAATTAAATATTTACTAATTACACTTTACTTAAGTTTACTTAGGATAATGCATTTGCATATTAGTTGTCATTGTGATGCCTAGGAGTTTTCATTTTATTTTAGCACATGGTTAGGAGAATTTCCACTTTAGGTATGATAGTTGTCATCACATACCTCTTTGTGGTGAGATCCACCTTTAGTGCTCTTATCACATTATCATCATCTCATTGTTGCACATGTTTCACATACTTTGATGTACAATGGAGGATGATTCACCTTTGGTGGACATGTGATTTCACCTAGTGTGGTTGATAGCTTATCATCTCATTATCATGTAATCTTATCACATTGCCTATATATTGAGGCATTTTTACATTGTATGTAATCAATCAATCTATCTATCTATTATTCATTATTATTTGATCATTTGATCATATCATATTTGTCTCTCTTGTGCTATCTCTTGAGCTTCTAGATCTTGGCATTTATTCATTTTCTTAGGAAAATTATTACATGGTATCAGAGCCATAGGAGTCTTCATTGCATACTCATTGGAGAGCCATTGATTGCTTCAAATTTTGGAGGTCCATGAACCAAATTTGGGATCAGCATTTTTTGGGAGCATTTTGAGCAAGAACGAACCTCGCCATTGCATCCGAGTGGCAGTTTCCATAAATTTTGACTAAAAATTTTCCTACCTTGGGCCAAAATCAAATTTGAGGCAAATTGTTTTTGCAAATTGGACCTCTAAGGCCTGATCTACAATTGGGTAATATTCTTGGCCAATTTGCATTTCAAATCTGATTTACTTCTATTTTCGTCAGTTATTTTGGATCTATAATATTTTCTATTTTTGGCAAAACATTTGGCCTATCAAGATAGCAAGTCAGATCACAGACCAAGCCGAGCTGAATCACAAACCAAACCGAGCTACAGCTCAAGTCGGCAAGCCAAGCTCAAGCCAACAAGTTGAGCTCAAGGCTTGACCATACAAGTTGGGCTCCTTTTCTTTATCTACCACACAGTTCAGGTTATAAACATTACGGCCCCAGCAACACCGTGCATGTGGGACTAAACCACAGTTAGTTTTAAAATAAAAAATTGGTCGGCATCACCCATCAATCGAGTGCAGACTGTATCAAACCAGACCTAAGCTGAGCTGACTTGCATTCAAACTGACCCAAGGTGGAACAAAGGTCAGTAAACCAAGTCGAGGCAAGTCTCCCAATAGACTAGAGCTACAACACAGACAACACAACACACCCAATCCCACTCGAGCACCTAGCATCGGTCCCCGATCCAGCTCAAATAGTCGATCCAGCTCCGCCGAGCTGTTTACTTCATTAGTGGCCCCCTCGGTATATAAAGAGCAGCAGACCTCATCGTCAGGTGAAAGTGGGACTAAAGTACCACATCCACCACCGGCCCCTCCACTCATCCAACCTGCCCACCTCCACTCGGCCACCTGTGCCACCGTGCCACCCAAACACCTCCACCGCGCATCTTAGGGCCACGTGGACCAGCGTAATTAAATATTCACTAATTCCATGTTACTTAAGTTTACTTAGGATAATGCATTTGCATATTAGTTTTCATTGTGACACCTAGGAGCTTGCATTTCATTTTAGCACATGGTTAGGAGAATTTTCACTTCAGGTGTGATAGTTGTCATCACATACCTCTTTGTGTGTGAGATCCACCTTTAGTGCTCTTATCACATTATCATCCTCTCACTGTTGCACATGTTTCACATACTTTGATGTACAATGGATAATGATCCACCTTTGGTGGACATGTGATTCCACCTAGTGTGGTTGATAGCTTATCATCTCCTTATCATGTAATCTTATCACATTTCCTATATATTGAGGCATTTCTACATTATATGTAATCAATCAATCAATCTATCTATTATTCCTTATTATTTGATCATTTGATCATATCATATTTGTCTCTCTTGTTCTATCTCTTGAGCTTCTAGATCTTGGCATTTATTCATTGCCTTAGGTGAATTCTTATAGCCATGATGAATCTTCAACAAACATTCCTTTCTATATGACCAAGTATTCTTCATATTTCATGTTTCTTGTGCTTTTACCAACACAACTATCCAAAATGTCTTCTATCTCCTCTTTAGTTGAAGTAAGTGCTAGAATATTCCATTGTACTTATGTTATCACATCTTCAATACTTTATGATACTCCATCAAATCTAAAATATTAAACACATGTAAAATATTGAGTTCACTAGGCAACTGTACTTTATAATAATTTCTTTTCAATCATGTTTTTTAAAGATTTTGCATGGTCCAAACTTCTTTATCTTCAACTTGTTATATGTTCCCACTTGAAATATCTCCTTTCTAAAATGAACCATGGCTTCATCTCCAATCTAAAATTCCCTCTATCTCCTTTTCTAATCTGCTTTAGTTTTGTACTGAATATTCATTTTATTAATATTCTTTCTCACCTCTTCATGTAAATTCTTCAAACATTCTGCAATGTCTTTAGCTTTAACACTACTCTTCTCTCCTTTGGCTAACTTCCTTAATTTAAAGCATTTTGAGGACTACTTCCATATACAATCTAGAATGGTGATTTACCAGTGCTCCTATTGACAGAATTATTGTATGCAAATTATATCTGTGGTAAAATCAAATCCCACCCCTTGGGTTTATCTCCTACTAAGCACCTCAATAGATTTACCAAAATCCTATTCACCACTTTTTTCTACCCTTTGGTATGTGGATGGTGCACTAAGTTGAACTTCAAATCTTTCTTTAGCTTTTTCCACAATGTCCTCCAAAAGTACCCAACAAACTTAGTGTCTCGATTTGAAACTTCGATCTTTGGTAGACAATGTAGTCTCCCCACTTCTTTGAGAAAATAATTATGCCACATGAACAACATAATTAGTCTTTCTACAAGGCATGAAATTTTCCATCTTTGAGAACCAATCTACCACCACAAAAATGGAATCATGTCCTCTTTGATTTTGTGCTAAACTAAGAAAAAAGTCAATACTAATGTCCTCTCATGGCCTCTCTAGTACAAGTAATGGCTGATATAACCTTGTATTTTGCTTGGTTCCTTTTTTCATCTGACATATTCTACAACTTTGCATAAATTCCTTAACATCTTCTTGCAATTGTGGCCAATAATAGTGCTCACTAATCAGAGCAATGGTTTTATCTCTACCAAAGTGTCCAGCCAATCCTCCACTATGCTTCTCTTTGATTGGGTCTCCCTCATGGAACTCTCTAGAATTCACAATTGGCTACCTTTAGATAAAATATAATATTAGATTATAAAACCCAACCATCTGGCCCTATCTAGAGTAACAGGTTTTGTACAAACTCTCCAAACCTCACCAAAATAAGGATCCTTAGGATACAAACTCTTGATTTCATGGAACCCAACAACTTTGATCTAGATCTCTGTCAACAAATTTTGCCTCTTGTTCAGGGCATTTGTAACCTTATTATACTTTCCACTCATGTGCATAAAAAAAAAGTCTATCTCTACAAAAACTTAACCCATTTAAAATGCATTTGATTCAACTTTCCTTGGCTATTCAAATATTGTAAAGCTTGACGATCAGTAAATAAAACAAACTCTTTAGGAAAAATAATGTATCCACTTCCTCAATGCCTGAACAATAGCATAAAACTCTCGATAATAAATAGAATATTTTCTTTTGGCATCACACAACTTCTCACTAAAATAAGCAATGGGTTTACCTTGTTGACTCAAAATAGCTCTAATGGCATTTCCAATAGCATCACATTCTACTTCAAATACCTTATTAAAATCTAGAAGTGCTAAAATAGGTTATTCTATAAATTTTATTTTTCAACAAATAAAAACTCTTTTCTACTCATATAATCCAAAAAAACTCTTTTTTATCCCCTCTCATTATTTCAATTAAGGGTCCACAAATACTATTGAATTTTTTTATAAACTTTTTGTAAAAGCTAGCCAAACCATGAAAATATATTACCTTAGTATCACTCCTTAGAGTAGGTCATTCAAGGGAAGCCTTCAGTTTATTTGGGTCCATTTTAAGACCATCTGTTGAGGAAAAAAAATCTCAAGTACACTAAATCCTTCACAAAACTGCACTTCTTCAGGTTAATCAACAATTTTTCTTCCCTTAAATTCTCAAAGAACCTACAAATATGCATTATATGCTCTTCTAAAGTCTTATTGAAGATAAAATTGTTGAACAAGCCAAATAAATGTTGGGGGGGGGGGGGGGGGGTGTGAATCAGTTATACAAAAATAATTTCCTTAACATTAATTAATCCAATGAATACTTAAAGCAATCAAAAACTTAAAACAAATATGAACATGAAAGCACAAAACATCAAACACCATGAACACCACATTTTATGTGGAAACACAATATGGGAAAAACCATGGAGAAACTAATTCTCATGAATAAAGCACTGGTTATGTGACACCAGTTAAGGTGATTTTTATAAGGGCTCATTGTTTATTTGCTTACTGCTAGTTGGGATAACTACCCAGAAGTAATAAGGTTCACTACCAATATAAAAAGTCTCACTACCAATAAGAAATGAAAATGACTATACCACTAAATTCACTATCAACATCAATTAGCAACACAAAAATGATGCAACAGTCTACTACCAGTTGCACCAACTCGTATACAAATCAATACAGAGATCTTTCCTTGTCAAATTTGCATCCACTTTGCATATTAATCACACATAAGCATGTCTCATCGAATAGAATCGTCACTCTCTTATACCATGCCATGCCAACAACTACGTCGGCCTAATACAATTTGAATTAGGTCACACCGAAACATTCTCGCAATGGTAAGGAATGAAACATGGACCGCACAAATCTTCCTCCCTCAAATCAACATGTCTTTCTCACAACAACGTGCTACACATTCACTATGATCTTCAGAACCAAGAGATAGGATCTATACATTAAAATGCAAACACTTAAACTAAAGCACAATGACCACTTTCTAGATAGGACCAGACCCAAAGAAATGAACCACATTATGTTACAAGATTAATGGGACCAGAATGAACATGACGAAAGATAGATCTTCACAACACATCATCTAGAGCACACTATACCGAATCACGAAGGGATCTAATCCACATCTAAGCATAATATATGTTGACATCAATGAAAATCATTAGTAACAATATCAATGATAGTATCAATATCACATTCCAATAATCTCCCCCTTTGTCATTGATGGTAACATTCATCAATAATAAATCATACAACTCACTGTCAAAAGATATCAGCATAAAATATTTTTATTCTTCACCCCCTTTGACAATAATGACAAAGGGCTAAAACTCCCACTTACAAACTCACTCTACTCCCCTTGTGAGGAAGCCTCCAAGCATTGATCCATAAAAGATAATAGGGATGAAATTTCCTGGACTAATACACACACCTACGTGCTTGCGGAACACTGGGAAGGGGCAAAACCTCCAACTTTTGCCTAAGATACTCAAAACTACCATTTCTTAATGCTTTCATTAAAATGTCTACAATCTACTCCTTTGTAGGTACATATTCAATTTTAACCTCATTTCTCAACACCTTCTCTCTCAAGAAATGATATCTGATGGATATGTATTTATTCTAGAATATTTCATTGTATTCTTGGAAATATTTATAGCACAAGTATTATCAGACATAATTGAAACTGGATCATCAAATGTTATCCCAATATCCTTCAAATTTTGTTCCATCGATAGTACCTGAGTGCAACATGAGGATGTTGCAATGTATTTTGATTTAGCAGTAGATAATGTTATACAATCCTACTTCTTACTCGACCATGCAACCAATCAAGAGCCAAGGAAATAAGCTACACCACTAGTACTCTATCAATTATCAACACATTTGGCCCAATAAGCATCAATATAAGTTGCTACAGTGAAATCTAAAACCTTTTGGATACCATAATCCAAAATCTTTTGTACCCTTCAAGTATCTAAAGATTCTCCTCATTGCCATAACATGTGATTCTTTCAGTTCTTGTTGAAATCTAGTTGATAATAAAATGACATACATAATATATAGTCTAGTAGTAGTCAAATATAACAATCCTACAATCATTGACTTTTGCATACTTTCATCATCTTTCATTGAATCATATTCTTTAATAAGCTTACATCTAATAACAAAAGGTTTGCATACTGGTATAGAGTTCTCAAAACAAAAATTTAGTAATAACTCTCTACTATACTTGGACTAAGAAATGAATATTCCTTTACTGTTCTGATTTACCTGCAATCCAAGGAAACAATTCAACTCACCAATCATAAACATCTTGAATTCCTTCAGCATCTCTTCTGCTGCAAATTTCCTACACAAATCATATTTTCCTCCAAAAATTATGTCATCAACATAAATAACAACAATAAAAAAAGATTTGAATAAACTCTGTAGTACAAATTACTATCACTACATCCCTTTTGAAATCCTTCTCCAATCAAATACTTACCTAATCTTCCATACTAGTATCTAGGTGCATGCTTCAATCCATACAACACTTTCTTCAACCTGGAAATAACATCTGAATCCATTTCGAACTTGATTCCTTCTAGTTGTTCAATGCATACTTCTTCCTTTAGTTATTCATTAAAGAACATTGACTTAACATCCATCTGGTAAACTTTGAAATCTTTAAATGTTGCAAATGATAAGAATGTATAGATCATCTCCATTTGGGAAACATGCGCATAAGTTTCATCAAAATCAATACCTTCAATCTAAATGTAACCCTTGCAAACTAATCTTGTCTTGTTTCTCATCACCTTTCCATTTTCATCTAGCTTGTTTCAAAATACCCACTTTGTACTAATCACATTCTTGTCACTCTACAAGTTCTTAAATTTGAATTTTCTCTATCTAATCAAGTTCTTCTTCCATTTCTCTTACCCAATTTTGATCATTACATGCTTATTCTAAAGTATTTGGTTCAATCTCTGAAAGTAGACAAAAAATGCTTGTTCCTGAGCAACTCTACTTTTTTTAAAGATGCCTTTACTTGTATCTCGTATAATCTTATTTTCTAAATGATTTCTTTGTACATACCTTGGGATCTTAATTGTAGATGTCAGAACCTACTTTGTCTCTTCTTGTTCTTTATTCTCTTATTTTTTGTTCTCCTATGTTAGATTCATATTCAATATGTTTTTCAAGAGTTTCTTGAATATCTTCATCAACCTTCACATTCACACTTTCAACTATCATTTTCAATCTTTTGTTGTAACACCAGTGCACTTTTGTCTTTGTAGAATATCACAAAAATATGCCTTCATCGGCTCTGTTGTCAAACTTTCCAAAATTTTCTTCATCTCTCTAAATGTAGCACCTGCTTCCAAAAATCTTGAATTATTTCACTGTAGGGACCCTTCCATACCATAGCTCATATGATTTATTTCCATATTTCTCCTAGTAAAGAACTTTGTTAAGAGTATACATTGTTGTATGTATTACTTCTCTCTGATTAAAGAAAAATCCAAAGCATTTTAGAAGTTTAAGTTATTGAAGAATAGAGTTAAGAATGAATCTGGCTTAAAGATTAAATGTTTGAGATCTGATAGAGGAGGAGAGTTTACTTCAAATGTGTTTAATATCTTTTGTGAAGACAATGAAATTAAGAGACAACTTTCAGCACCTAGGACACTGCAACAAAATGGTATAGCAGAAAGGAGAAATAGATCAGTTAATGAGGCAATGAGAGCTATGATGCTTGAAGGAAATGTATCACATATCTTTTGGAGAGAAGTAGTGAACACCACAGTTTACACAATGAACAAAGTTCAGATTAGACAAGGTATTGGTAAGACATCTTATGAAATTTGGTGTGGACATACACCTACTGTGAAATATTTTAGAATATTTGGAAGTAAATGTTATATCAAAAGAGATGATGATATTAAAAAAGTTTAATGCTAGAAGTGATGAAGGAATTTTTCTTCGTTATTCATTGAAAAGTAAAGCATACAAGTGTTTTAATCAAAGATTGATGACTATTGTTGAGAGTACCAATGTGAAGGTTGATGAAAAGTTTAGAATTCAGAAGACAATTCTTGATTATGATTCTGATGAAGATAAAAGACAAAGGACTAACATTAATCAGAATGATAAATATGAATTATTTTATGAAACTGTTAATGATTTGTAGATTGAATAGATTAGATTGGAACTGAGAATTCAACCTGAATTAGCACCTAGAGAAGAAGTCAGAGTTGAACCAGGAAAACCTAAATATGTTGCAAGCAATCACCCTACAAATCAAATCATTGGAAGCGTAAACAAAGGATTTATGACAAGGAACAAGGTAAATGAAGAACTATGTTTAATATCTCAAGTTGAACCAAAGACTATAGATGAAGCATGTAAAGATGAACATTGGATGAAAGTAATAAAAGAAGAACTTGAGCAGATTGAAAAGAACAAGACTTGAAAATTGGTCCCTAGACCTAAAGACAAGAATGTTAATGGCACAAAATGGGTTTTCAAAAACAAGATGAATGAGCAAGGTGAAATGGTAAGAAACAAAGAAAGATTGGTATGTAAAAGATACTCGTAGCAAGAAGGTATTGATTTTGAAGAAACCTTTGCACCTGTGGCTAGACTTGAGGTAGTTAGAGTGTTTTTAGCATATGCTTGTAGTAAAAACTTCAAGATATATGATATGGATGTAAAATCAGCTTTTCTTAATGGAGAACTTGAGGAGGAAGTCTACATTGAGCAACCTGATGGTTTTTCTTTAACATGAGACAAGGATATGGTTTACAAATTGAAGAAGGCATTGTATGGATTGAAGCAAGTTCCTAGAGCTTGGTATGTAAGGTTAGACAAACACTTGATCAATTTGGGATTCAAGAAAGGTAATGCAAATAGTAATATGTACTTAAGAAAAAATGACAATGGATTACTGATTATTGAAATATTTGTTGATGATATTATCTTTGGATGCAATGATGAAACAAGTAAGAAATTTTTAGATGAAATGAAAGATGAATGTGAAATGAGCATGATTGGTGAGATGAAATACTTTTTGGGATCACAAATTACAATAAACAAGGATGGAATTTTTATGTCATAAACAAAATATCTTAAGCACTTATTGACAAAATTTGGAATGGAGAATTGTAAACCAATTGAAACCCCTATGATAACTAGATGTAAATTGTCAAGAAAGGATGAATCACCGAATGCAACACAAACAAGATACAGATCTATGATTGGAGGACTACAATACTTAACTCACACAAGACCTGATATAGCTAATGCAGTTGGGATTGTAGCTATGTTTCAAGAAGAACCTAAAGACACATTTTGCAGTAGTGAAAAGGATTTTCAAATACTTGAAGGGCACATCAGAATATGGCCTATGGTATGACAGATCACATAATTTTACACTATGTGCGTACACTAATGAAGATTGGGGAGGAAATGTTGATGAAAAAAAGAGTACAAGTGGTGGAGCATTCTTCTTGGAAGGAAGAATGGTCTCCTGGTTGAGCAAGAAATAAAATTGTATATCACAGAGTACAACAAAAGCAAAATATGTTGCAACTTAAAATAATTGTAATCAAATCACTTGGATGAAGTAGATGTTGATGGATATTGGCATTGAATTTACTGAGCCTATTATCATATATTGTGATAATACAAGTACAATTAGCATGTCAAAGAATCCAGTATTACATTCAAAGACCAAACATATTGCAATAAAGTATCATGTTGTGAGAGAGAAGGTTGCATAAAAAAAAATCAGATTAGAGTATATTAGTACAAAGGAGCAGATAGCAGATATATTCACAAAACCTTTGGCTAAGGATACTTTTGAGTATCTAAGAGGTATGCTTGGGGTTATTCCCCAACCCTCTTCAAAGTAATGGATGCAGGAATGCATCAGTCCAACATGATCAAAGCACTAAACCTATTTGGATTGGATGCTTGATGATTCTCCTATGAGGGAGTATCTTTACTTGAGTTGAGTCATTAAGGACTTTTAGGTATGAGTTTTCTACAGTATCTCTTGATACTCAAGCACTTTTGCAGATTGTATTAGAGATGATTGAACTTTGAGAATTGATGTATTGACACCTTTGTCATTGATGTCAATGGGGGAGAGATATACATGAAAAATATTAAGAGCGGAATGAATATGAGAGTAAGCACATGCAGATGAGGAAGAAATATATTGATGGGAGAGATTATTGATCTATAATGACAGGATGGGACTAGATGGTTTTTCATCTATGTTTCCATCAATGTCAAAGGGGGAGATTGTTAGCATGAATGTTAATGAATGTTGTTAGCAGGGAAGATTGGATGTTGATTAGAGATGATTGAGTTATTATATGTTACATTCATGACTGGGTTTTTCATTGATGTCAACATATATGCTTTTTGACAGAGTTAACAGAGTTACAGACACAAATTTGTTTGGTGAGGTTTTACGCTAATGAATTGAGTTTTGTGAAGATTTATTAGAATTCAAGAACATGTTCTGATGATGTGGTTACAAGAACAGAAAAATTTATGCGGATATGTTCGAGTTATGCAAAGTTTATTGAAGATTGTTCATAGTGAGAGTTTCTAGGAACTGGTTACAGTTATTTAAGATTTATTATTTCAATGAGGTTGAAGCTAGTTCAAAGAGGTTGAGATGTTGTTGAAGACATGTTTAAGATGATTGAATAAACATGAAAGAATCTAATTTGCATTCCACGAAGACTTGTGGACGATGTGAAGCATGTTACTTCTTTGAGAGCTGACTACAGATAATAATTTTATGGAAGTGTTTAGATGTATTGAAATGTGTATTGTAAATTCTTATTGATGTCCTATATTATTAATTGTAAATTGAGAAAGCCTTTTAGCTTATTCAATAATCATTAGGACTTTCCATAAAGGAAAGGAATTTTATTTGATAAAAATATATCATGTGGTCATGAGACATTGTCCGAGCTTTGAATGTGAAATCTTTATGATCAGAGCATAAGATGATGTTGGTGGCATGTTGCAGACTTCAAAGGAACTGTACATGCAAAGAGAGTTGTTGTTTTAGCCAGTCCACCCTTGGATGTGTTATCCTGAAGACTATTTAGTGAAGACAATCTTGAAGCAATTGAGATAGTGGGTTCAATTATCTTCGTTGTGGTTCTCATCAACTCCTCACAGGGTTGGGACTTTTAGCAGAGATCCAAAGTCTCCTAACAGGGACTCATATGTACTGATTGCATTGTAACAGACTTCTAACAAGGTCTATCCTTTCACAAGGAACTTTTATATTATTAAATCATCTTGTGGGCATCATTCCCACCAAGGTTTTCCCTCTGATCAAGGGTTTCCCTAGTTAAAAAATATGGTGTTATTGTGTATGTTTATTATCTTGGGGTTATTGTTGTTATTGATTACAAGCTTAAGATTTGATAGAGTTGAATTTAAGGTAATTAATCTCACAACTGATTCATCCCCCCCCCCCCCCCCCCCTCTTAGTTGTGTTGGTGGACTTTACTTTCTAACAAATCCTTGGTGAAAAAATATTCATTGTCCAACTATGTGAACCTAATGGTCCACTCCCCTGAGATAGGAGATGGACTTCAGGCCCACACATGCCAAAAGCTCAAGCAAGCAAGGATAAACTCAAGATACCATAAAACATCAAGAAGAAGAAGCCCAAGAAAGAGAGCATCAAATAACCATATAAGTAAACACAAAAGTAACACAAGGGACTTCCTATACCAGAGGTGAATCTATACACACGAGGGAATCCTAGGACACACATTGAAGGGTGTCATCACATATCTTCCACTCTCTTGGGAAATCCTAACAGTCCTCCTGAACCTGACCCCCAGGTAAAGCTCATGTGGAGTAAACTTCCTCTCATGAGAACAAGGTGTCAACCTGCTAGATCAACTTCCCATGAACAACCAGACACTCCATTCCATCCTCATTTATACATGGACTCAAGGCTATGGGAGAGGCAATTATCTTTTTAGTGTGAATCCCAAACCTAGTTCATTAATTAAGTTATCACCTAATTAAGACTACATAATGGGTTACCCTGGAACAACCACTTTGGGCCCCGACCCCCATTGTGAGCCACCCTTTGAATATGCTCCTAGCAAACCCTCCCAAAACATAGAATCAAAAGGGGCATGAAAATTAAAATCCAACCAAAACATCCAATGGGGTACAAGTTTAAATAGAAATCTCATGAAGACAATGTATCATACGAGAATTCAACTATCCCAAAACATACTTTACAATGAATCAAAGTGCAACCCCAAACTATGGATCCAACTCAAAAAAAAAAAAAAAAAACATCACCTCCATTATAAGAAAATATGCTTGGATAAAAGTACATAATCATGGCAAGAAAATGGGTACTCATCGAGATACTTAAACACCTCAACATACCATTCACATCAAAACTTATATCCAACGAAGTCATGGCTCTCAACAAAAAAAATCAAAATACACAAGCCACCATAATCCTCCAAGGCACATAATCGTATAGTCCTAATAATCAATTCAAATGGTAAAGTTTAAATACCATTAAATCATTAAATCAATAAATCCACCCCACCTTTGGTAGAAAAATGAATTTCCCCAAAACTCAATCATACAAAATAACACTAAGTATAACAAGACTATCTGATTATAAATTGGAGAAATACCATGCCAATCAAGGAAAACTCTAACAATTCTATTTATAATTTTCACCCTAATGAAAGTAACAACAATTTCTAACTAAGAACGAATAAATTTGTAACCAAGTCTACTCATTTATTCATTAGAATATAATAAAAGGTCATAAATGAATTTAATTAACTATACTAAAAAAAATCAACATTAACCAATCAACTAAATTCTAACAACAATATTTTCACTTAACAAAAAAACAAAGAACAAAAGAAAGTAACATTAATAGAATAAGTTATAACTATAAAACCAACTTATAAATTCTTAATAAAATTGATTAAGAATATTCTTATCTAAATTCACATAAAAAGGTTTCTAATACCATATTTTACTAACTTAGAATTTAATTCTTCTTTAAAAATAAAAATACACAAACTTTATAAAAAAATTAAAAAAAAACTAAGATTCCCTTTGTTAAGGAATCGTTTCTTATTTCTAGGAAAGTTTTTCTTTTAATAAGAAAAGAAAGCCAAGTCAAAAATATGCAGAACATCTTAGATTACCATACCTCCCAGCTGAATAAAAATTTCTACTAAATCCATGGAAGAAACGCCCAGACTCCCAAACTTCAAAATGAAGCCTTCCACCAAACAGTAAAATCCCCAACCAGATCAAACTTTCCTCCCTGAAAACAAAAGATCCCTCCCAGTCCAGAAAGAAAAGTACCATAACAGAGGACATTTTTTCCTCCAAAACAGAACCCTCAGGGAATGAATGCCCCCAAAACTCAAGAGAGACATGCCCCGCTGAAAATCAGTTACCCAAAATAAATTATTTTTCCCTCCTTAAACATAATGGCCCTGCACTACATCAGTGCGTTACCCAAAAATAATAAGGAATAATTTGAACTTCTACAAAGCATTTAATAACAAGTACTATTACTTGTCTTTAGTTATTGAATTAGTTGTAATTTAAATTGTATTAAGATATAATTTTAAAAAAATTAAACTAAATAATTCTTTAAATTTATTTAATATATTATTATATTTTAAATAATAAAGAGGTAATATAATTGACTTAATTTTATATATTTAATATTTAATTTAAAAATAAAAAATAATAATATATAATTTGACATTAACTAATACTTTAATAATAAAAATTATAATAAGAAAATTAATATAATTATAATATTTAAATTATAATTAATTTATAAAAAATAAATTAAAATAAACTACAATACAATATAACATACTCTTCTATCCTTTTATTTTTTTTAAATACAATATTATATAGATGTCTATTTTTACTATTTTAAAAAATATTTTTTTAAATATATATGAACTATTTTCAATATTTATATCATAACAAAAAAAAATTCCAAAACCATTTAAAACCTTTTTTTTCCAACACGAAGGTTAATATGGCTTAAAAAATGAAGAAAGAATTGTTTATATTCTACAATCATTCCTAAAAATCCTTGTCTCAAATCTATTACCCAATCATAATGAGGAAAAATATTTTTTAGAATTTAAAAACTTAAATAATATAGTACTTGTCTTTAGTTATAGTTTTAATTGTATTAGCATATAATTTTAAAAAAAATTAAACTAAATAATTATTTAAATCTATTTAATATTATATTAGATTAGGTTAAATATTTAGTTTATATTATGTTAAAGTTCAATTAGAAATATTATTAATTCAAACTTTAATTTATATGTAAAATAATTTTTTGACCTTTTTAGTTTTGTTATAATTGTAATATTAATATTAAATGTCTATCTAAGATATCTATGTTTACTATTTAAAAGAATTAATTTCAATATTTGTATCATAACAATTATGGGCCAAAAAAATGTTTGAAAGACCACAATGGAGAAAGAAACGATCATTCCTAAAAATCCATGTACAACACCTCAAATCTATTAACCAATCATAATGAGGAAAAATATTTTTTAGAATTTAAAAACTTAAATAACATGCATGTAAACTTTAGAATAATAAAATAAATTTGAAAAATAAAAAATAACTTACTTATCATTGGTTCATTTGATTGTTTTTAATAACTAGTTAACTAGTAGAATCCAAAATTCATTACAATAGTACTATGCCTTATCGGCAAGTACTAATAATGATTTCTAAGTAATCTATAATTAAAGAGATATTTATTTTCTTTTCTTTTTTTTAAAGATGCAAATGAATCACATAGGGAATATAATAATTAACACATTAGAGATCGCAGGTTTATAAAAAAAAATTAATTAATTTCCTTAAATAAGATATCATATGGTGGTGTGAAAACACTTTGATTAATACAAAGTAGACATGATAGTCTAGTTATAATACTAATACGCTATATCTTAAAACAAAACTATCAACATTATCACAATAGTAGTCATCATCATCATCATCATCATTATTATTATTATTTTAAGATAATTTGATACTAATGTTTTATTAGTTGTTCCACATCTTTATTAAAGTTTTATAAAGTGCATTGTTAATTAGCTAAATAGGATGAATTTACTTAATTTTTGTAATATTATTATTTTACTATTTACTTTAAATGGTTGATTACAGAGACATTGATTTATGCTTCTTAATAATTCAGATTTCTCACTATGATAGGGAAACAACAACAGTAAGCACAATCGAAGGCACATACAACCAAGATACAAATCAAAGACATGGATAAAGACATGAAGCACAAGACCAAAGAGTGCAACATAAAACAAAGCAAAATACCAGGCCAAAAAGAAGGGAAGTGTGAGTTTGAAATCCATCTCCACCAACAACTTTTTTCCCACCAAGTGTTGACACATTGAATCCTACTAATTCATGGGAGATGATGCCTAGTACCTACAACCGCATCACAAAGATGAGAAATACATGCATATATATAGACATGCAATAACAGACAAGGAGGGGGAGTGTGACATCATGTGGATCTCTTGAAGAAGTAACTAACACTGCCTCCCCACATCCTATAGACATGCCAAACATGATGAACATATAGTAGTAATCAAGATTTGTTAGTATTTGTATTACAACAATAATCATAATTATACACACAAAAGTAGTGCACTTCTATGAATCCTTACAATCAAGAACACTAAAGAATGAGGTCTCAAAAATTGATTCATAGCTCTTTATGTATGGAGTTGCAAGATTGTAAAATTGCTCTCAGCTAGAGCTATAAACTCATGACCTTTCTAGTCAACCACACAATGAGAGATTCAAGTGAAGACAAGGGCAAGAGTGTCAATATCCCCAAGAATCAAATGAAATGCAATGCAAGTAAACTCAGAATGAAGATGCAAGCTAAGCTAAATGATAGCAATGCAATGCTTGAAAGGAAATCTAATCTATGAAAGGAAAGTACAAGCTAGACTATGAAAGGAAAGTACAAGTCTTACAATCCCTCCTAATTAAGCTATGTGAGATTAATCTATTGCATAAAGGAAATCTATACTAAGAATGTCATGATTATGCAACTATGAAAGCAAACTAAAAGAAGTGCAACAACAATGTCTTCAAAGCTTGGATGCAAGGATGTCTTCAAAAAGCTCCAAATGACCTAGAAAATCTGTAGCATAACATTAGTATTCAAAAATTGCATATCAAAATGAGGAAGAGAGCTCTCCTTTTATAGGAAATGAAAAGGAATGGACCATGGAGATTAAGAAGTAAAAAACTTAATCAATGGTGGAGCATCAAAGAGGAGCAATCCATGTGCACAAGTATCCTCCAATGAGAAAATAAGAGTTGACTTTTGTGTCCACATAAGACAAAAAGTATTTTTTCTTTTTTTTTTTTAAATAAGAATAATACTTTATTTGTGCAACTTAGGATAAGAGGAAAAGGTGGGGGCTTTTTATTTAATAAAAGGGGAGGAAATATTCTTTTTAAATAAATAAAGACTTAGGATAAAATGGTTAGCCCAAGGCAAATAATCAAAAATGATGAAATAGGATTTGATCAAAGAAATTGATATAATTGATAAAATGTTAATTTTTGAAAATCTTGATTCAGGATTTGATTAAATGTTGAATGGGGTCCCAAAGTCTAGGCGACCATTTTAGGGTGCATACATTTGCCCCTCTTTGACTAATGTGAGATCGATTTGGGATCACATGTGGTCAAAGAATGAAGTTGCAATGTGAGATCGATTTGGGATCACAAAACAACTCAAATGTGTGTTCATTTTGGGAAAACATCAAGACAAAAATAAGCAAAAGCTAAAAGACAAGACCAACATCGTTGTTGCTAGGTGCAAATCAAGCCTTTGACAAAACTATCACCGTCACTGCTAGGCAATAATCAAGTCTGAAAAATAGGAGATAAAAATTGAAAGACAAAATCACCACCATCGCTGCTAGGTGATAATCAAGTCTCAAAATAAGAATCTCAAGCTGAGCTGAATGATAAAGCTAAATCAAAGATTAAAGCTGATAGGTACTGCCCCCTCGGAAATGAAATGAAAATCAAGTAGAGGAGAATAGGAAATTGATAAACTTGATCAAGTCACTAGAAATCGTAATCGAAGAATAGGGCAGTAGGATAACCATTAGGCAGTGAAGACATGCCCTAGTTTGACTAAGTCAAACTCAGAAAAATGAAGCGAGTGAAAATGAATGAGAGACTAGGAGTTTGAAAGAGATGGGGGTGAAGAAATGAAGCCCCAACAAAGATCGAAGGATCAAGCCTCAAATGGTCAGCCAATTGTGTACAAGAGGGTGAAATGTGATTTTGACTATCAAGATGAACTTGAATTTCAATTCCGAGTCTGAAAATGGATCTAGGACATCAAAATTAACTAGGGGTGCAATTTTTGCGCAATTCTGAGGTGTTTTGAAAATTAGATCAAAAAAGTCAAAATGCTATATAAGGGGGTAAAAAGGTCATGACAGGAAAAGGATGTGATGTGAAAGACAAGGAGTGAAAGACATGATCGAGAAAAGGGGAAATGAGCGCAGTTGACTGACAAGTCCACGTAAGATGAAAAGGAGAGCCCTCTCCATATGCAAGATGCAAAACTAAACTAATATGAACCTAAAAATGCAAGCTACTATGAAAGTGGTTGACTTGCAAGGTCACAACGCTTATAGACATCTAATTATCATCATCGAGCATTATTGGTAGCATCATAAGATCATACAATACACACTAATATGACTATGGGTATATGAATATGATCTATATCAGATGAAATGTGGGAATCCCACCTAGGCACCAAAGAAATGTAGGTCAAGATGACTAGTGCAGTGAGATTACCTAAGTTTTCTATAGCAAGATTATGCTTGCATCAGGACACAAGAAGGTCGAGATGGCTATAAGCATGCACTCGCAAAACAGTCAAGGATAATACCTTATCAATCCCTGGTATCAAGTAAGGCCAGCATAAATGCTCATGACAGTTAGGATCAACGAAATATACCCACAAGCAGATAAAGAAATAAAACATGTTCTCATACCCTCAGTCTTCTAGCTATGCATCATCAAAAACTTCTCAGGGAGAGACCACTCATCAAAGAAATTCTCATAGAGAGCACACAAAGAAAAATAAAGTCAACATATCTCAACAAGTCAAGTGTTTAAGTGCGTGTGTGTTTGGTCATAGAGTCAAACTTTGAGTATCAAATTTGCTAATGAGCGATATCGCATCATACTTAGACTGGTGGGTAAGACATCTGATAACTGTTGAGAAACACTCGACGCTAGGGTAGTGTTCAAAAATATTGTTTGGGGTGGTGTTGAAAAACACCTGTTTTTGAAATGCCCCAAGAGACAAACGCACCTAAAGGACCTATGCCAACAGTTATGCCCCCTAGACAAAGACAAAGACCGATTCCAGACCAAGTCAAATAAGGTCAAGGCATGATGGAGAATGGCTAAGTGTTGAGGATGCATGCTAAAAGACAAGGGTGCAAAGGCCTCAAGTAGCACCTATTTCCAGGTTTTCACCACTTAGAGGAATTTTTGATTTTTTCATTTTTTGTATTTTTGCTACCAAGGCACCTATTTCCAGGTTTTCACTAAGGCACTTTTTCTATTTATTTTTTTGAATTTTTTTGCATTTTTTTTTTTTTTGTATTTTTTCAAGACTTTATATGCTTTTTAGGATTTTGTTAGCATCATATATGAATTTTTTTGGTATTTTTTCAAGATCTATAAATATGTACAAAGGATGCCCCCAGACAGAATAGGCATCATGGATAGAACTTCTTGAGGTGCAAAACATTAATAGGATCAGGGAGTTGTTCCCCCTGTTCATCATATAGCAAGTAAGCACCTGTCCCAAAAGTAGCAGTAATAATGTATGGTCCAAGCCAATTAGGTTCAAATTTTCCCTTTTGTTCTCGATGTTGTTGGTTCTTAGGATTCTCACGCAGGACAAGATCTCCTACTTGAAATTCTCTAGGGTGAACCTTCTTGTTGAATGTTTTGGACATACGCTTTTGGTAGACTCTCATGTGATCAAAAGATGCTCTTCGTTTCTCATCAAGAAGTTCCAATTCTTGCAATCTCATGGCATGATAATCTTCATCTGTAATCAAACCTTTGAGAGAGACTCGAAGTGGGGGAATCTCAACTTCTAAAGGTAATACTGCTTCAGCACCATAAGTGAGGGAAAAAGGAGTAGCCCCTGTGGGAGTACATATACTCATTCTGTAAGCCCATAAAGTTGCATTGATCTGTAAGTGCTAGTCTCTACCATTCTTGTGAACTGTTCTATGGAGAATCTTAAGAATGGTTTTATTAGAGGCCTCTGCTTGTCCATTTCCTTGTGGGAAGTAAATGGAGGACCAATGTTGTTTTATCTTGAATTTCTTGCAGAGGTGTGTAATGTCCTTATTTTTGAACTGACCTCCATTGTCAGTGATTATCTCAGAAGGTATCCCAAACCGACAAATGATATGATTCAATATGAACAAAGAAATTCTCTTGCCTGAGGCAACAGATAGTGGAACGGCTTCTACCCATTTAGTAAAGTAGTCAGTAGCAGTAATTATGAATTTTTGTTCGCCTGATGAATTGGGATGAATCTGCCCAACAAGGTCAAAGGCCCAGCGCTGAAATGGCCAATGAAAAATAGAAGGAATAAGCTCCCTACCTGGAGCATGAATCAGGTTTCCATGTTTCTGACATTTTTCACAAGACTTGGCAAAAGCTATAGCATCTATCTGCATTGTGGGCCAATATTACCCCACCCTAAGAAACCTTCGGGCCATGGCAAGACCATTGGAATGTCCTCCACAAATGCACTCATGGATGTCAACTAACACTCGGTCAGACTCATCCTTTTCCAAGCACCTAAGAAGTGTCCCATCTAAACCCCTCCTATACAGATCACCAAAGATAAGGGTATGGCAAGAGGCATTACGGACAAGATTTCTTTGTTCAGATCAGTTAAATGATTAGGGAATGATGCCATCATGAAGGTATGAATAGATAGCACCATATTGGGAAGACTTGTGAGTGACCAAGGTCCAAATGACATGGCTTTCAGAGGATTCAAAGATGGGATGGTGTAGCTCTTCCACCAGGAATTCAAATCTTGATTCATGTTGTTCCAACTAAAGGAGTGAAGCTAATGTAGCCATAGCATCTGCAGCCTTATTTTCTGCTCTAGGGATCTGTTGAAATGTTACAAATGTGAAATAACATCGCAATGAATCAACCATCTTTTTGTAAGGGATCAGCTTATCATCCTTAGTTTGGTACTCTTCATTTACTTCATTGATAATTAATTGTGAATCCCCAAAGACATGCAGCTCTATAATTCCCCATTATATGGCCATCTTCAATCCATTGGTTAGGGCCTCATATTCAGCAATGTTGTTTGTGCAGGGAAATAATAACTTATAGGACTTAGGAATAGTACACCCATGAGGGGAAACAAACAACACTCTAGCTCCTGATCCATTTTGCATATTTGAACCATCAAAGAACATTTTCCATATTCTTGTAGTCATGTACATTACGTGTTCATCTGGAAACTCAACTTTCATTGGTGCTTTGTCTCGAATTGGAAAATCAGCCAATTGGTCTGCAATGGCCTGTCCTTTTATAGCTTTACGCTCAACATACTCTATGTCAAATTCTAAAAGAATCATCATCCATTTAGCAAGTCTACCCATGAGAGCAGCCTTACCAAGCAAGTATTTTAGAGGATCAATTTTGGCTATGAGGTGTATTGTATGTGCAAGTATGTAGTGACGCAACTTTTGAGAAGCAAACACCACCGCAAGGAAAGACTTCTTGATACTAGTATAATTGACCTCATAGGAAACAAGCATTTGGCTAATGTAGTAGATGGCTCTTTCCTTCCCCATATCATTAAGTTGAGCCAACAATGCCCCCAAGGAAGATTTTGTCGTTGAGATGTACAAAATCAATGGTTTTCCAGGGATAGGAGGCATCAAAATTGGAGGATTAGCCAAGTATTGTTTTATTTGATCTAGGCTCTTTTGGCAATCCTCATTCCAAGCA
The DNA here is from genome assembly GCA_027943335.1 of Chamaecyparis obtusa. Lineage (NCBI taxonomy): Eukaryota > Viridiplantae > Streptophyta > Pinopsida > Cupressales > Cupressaceae > Chamaecyparis > Chamaecyparis obtusa. The sequence goes on from BSBK01000334.1 coordinate 705,851, forward strand.
CATGTGGCTCCCTTATGCAATGTCTTGTTGAATGGTTGTGCTCTATTTGCAAGCTATGAAATAAACCTCTGTATGGATTGGAGTCATCCTTGAAGACTTCTCATCTGACTAATGTTCGTAGGAGGCAGCATATCTAATATGGCTTGAACCTTCTCGGGATCCACCTCTATTCCTTTGGCTCAAATTATGAATCCTAAAAGTTTACCTGAGGTAATCCCAAATGCACACTTTTTTGGATTCAATCTTAACTGAAACTGCTCCATTCGATCTAGAATTATTTCCAAATCTTGTAGGTGTGTACCCCTTTGCTTAGACTTGGCCAAGGTGTCATCCACATAATCCTCCATGTTTTTGTGCATCATATCATGAATTATTGTGGTCATAGCTCTTTGGTATGTGGCTCCTGCATTTTTTAATCCAAATGGCATGACGCTCCAACAATAGGTTCCCCATGCACATGTGAATGCTATCTTTTCTTGATCCTCAAGAGCTATTTTTATTTGGTTATAACCGAAAAAACCATCCATTAAAGAGTATATCTCATAGCCCGCAGTCATATCCACTATCATGTCTATGTTAGGGAGTTGAAATTCATCCTTTGGGTAAGCTTTTTTAAGATCTCTGAAGTCTATGCATACACGAATGGACCCATCATGTTTTGAAACTGGAATAATATTTGAGATCCACTCAGCATAGTCGATATCTCTAATAAATCCTACTCCTAAGAGCTTTTCTAATTCAGCCTTAACAAGGAGAGCTATGTGAGGGTGCATTTTCCTCAACTTTTGTTTTATTGGTTTAATTCCTGGAGCTATAGATAAGTGATGCATAATAAGATTAGTGTCAAGCCCTAGCATGTCTGAATATGTCCAAGCAAAATTAATTTTCTTCTTTTGTAAGAACTTTGTGTACGCCTCTTTTTCTTGCACTGACAGAGACTGAGCTAGATGAATCACCTATGGAGCCTCTTCTGTATTCAAATTTAATGGTTGCGTAGGCTCAATAAGAACTAAGGACCTGTCTTGGAAATAACTCAGTAGGTTATTAAGTACCCCATCCTTAGGTGCCTCAAAGAGGTTTTCACCTTCGGATACGTCCTTTCTTTTTACTTTTTTGGGTTCTGACACCACCACATAGTGGTTTTCGCCATCAGAACCATTTCTCTTTTTTTTCTTTTCTTTTATTTTGTGACTGAGGTACTTAATATCCGGCTCCATCATACTTGTTGTAGGTTCACTGGTGGAAGAGACTACGGGTTCAAGAGCATTCAAGTAGCAGGCTATCTCGTAGTCATTGTGAAAAGTGAGGAGCTGAGGCTCTTGGCAAAGTTGTGACCAATCAATCAAATGATGGTTAACAAGGGGTAGGTCGATGACTAGTTCAACATTATTGATATGAAAGGCATTATCTCTGGTGATTGCATAGTTAGGATCTATCAATTTTCCCTCTAAGATACCTAGATTAGGACTCATCCTACCAAATGAAGCATCGTCCACTAAGGCAATTTGAGGAGTCCAGTCCTCTAGTCCTACACTAGGTTCATCGGTTGTGTCGGGTTCAGTACTATAGGTATGAACAACATCCATGTCTAAATCAACTGTTCCATCTGAAAGTGAGTCCCATTCAAACTCATGTGAGTCTGTCTCTGAATTAGTATTTGGGCCTTGTGATGTAGAAGCCTCAAGGTTGGGAAGGATCTCCCCTTCTCTAGCACTAGCATTGTTACTATCTGTCGCAGCTAGGATAGAAACGCTTTCCATTGTCAGTCTAGCATTCATATAGTCACTATCCATCGTAGCTAGGATAGGAGGACTATCAATTGTCAAATCTTTTGAATCTCCCCAAAGGAGAGCTATTGAGGGTACCCAATCATCATACATGTCTTGTTGGTTTTGGAGATTAGGTTTATAATTTGAGTCAATATCACTATTTGTCATAGCTAGGATAGGAACACTTTTATTCTTTCCATTATCAAACCCTAGGCCAACCGTTGACTTAGTCCTATGACCAAAAAGAGCATGGTTGAGTGGTTCAACCTTGGCATCTAGCCTGTGACTGAGAGGGCCATGACCTGGGTAGCCCATGTCGATAACCAACGTGTATCCTCTCCCATAAGTCTTAGGAGATGGGGAAAATTTTTCATTATGTAGGTACTTTTCTTCTCTGTAAATCCAATCTCTAACAGCCACCTCTTCGTTCTCATCCTGAATAGGTACTGAAGATTCTACAAAAGTATCGAGCAGATTCATGGTTGAAGATGAGGGACGCATCTCTTGTGACAGTTTACCATAGGACCTAGGTGAAATTGGTAACTTTGTAAAGGAGTCAATTTGATATCCTCCCATACCAAGGTCTATGGACTTGAATTTATCCTTATATTGCTCAAGAGCTACCCCAAAATTATCTGCTTCTCTATTTAAGGGAACATGGGCCCCTGCTGAAATGGCATTAACAAATAAGGTACTATCACCTGGTATGCAGACTTCTATGCCATTGTATGGAAACTTGACACATTGGTGGTAGGTAGACGGTACTGCTTGCATGTCATGAATCCATGGTCTACCTAGTAGGATGTTGTATGCTAGAGGACCAGCATCAACAATTTGAAACAAAATGTCCTTTTCAACAGGACCAATTCTGACTGGAAGAACAGCTAACCCCTTAGAACTTCTCTTAGCCTCATCATAGGCTTTGATAGTGATTTTCTTCCTGGTGTCAATGGCATGCTCTGAGTAACCTAGGTTTTTCAAAAGACTTAGAGAACAAATATTGAGCCCAGCACCCCCATCTATCAACACACTCCTAACACGAGTTTTATGGATCATGACCTCAATGTGAAGGGCAAGATTGTGCGGATGGCTCAAGGCTTTATCGTCTTCTTCAGAAAATGTAAGGTAATGTGGGATAGCCAGGTGGTTGACCATGTTCTAGAATTGGTTGACATCTATATTATTAGGGACATTTTCTGCACACAAAGCATCCTCAAGGACACACTTGTGTCTAGGAGACAATTCTAAGAGCTCAAAGATGGAAATCTACGCTGGCATTCGCTATAATTGATCAACAAGGTTGTAACTTATATCAGGACCAACTACAGACTTGGGAGGAACACTTTTTGACACTGGTTGCTTATATTTGCTAGAGTTAGGACCTCTAATGATAATAGGACCTTGGGACTGACCCCTAGTAACAGCATTGAGAGACTGAGATGACCTTTGAGATTGAGGACCTCTAAGCACAACAATGGGTCCTTCATCAAATATTGGAGGTGAGCTTACATCATAGTCATGGGGATCATTACCTCTCATCATGTTGACATCATTGTTCACAACCTCAAGCATATTAATGACATTTTCCATAGTTGTTTGTGGCCTTGCCACTCTTGTTTTGAGAGGTCTTCCCCTTCTCATACTTAGGCAAGGGCTCCTTAAAAGCTTTGTGGTCTGCGTTTGTGGTCAATCCATCAACTTGCAATTTCCCACTCTCAATAAGGTCTTGAACAAGATGTTTGAGTTTAAAACAACCTTCAATGTCATGTCCAATCCCATTGTGGTATACACAGTAAGCTTTCTCATTCCACCAATAAGGTTTAGGATCTGGTATGCAAAATTTTGAAGGATCGTGAGGTTGTACCAAATTATGAGCAATCAAGGTCTTAAAAATATTTGCATAAGAGTCCCCAAGTTTAGTAAATTGTCTCTTTTCTATTTTAGGTCTCCCTTGATACTTGGTTTTATTCTCTTGTTGTTCTGAGGATGTTTGCAGCTTCATGGCTTGGACTGCATTAGAGAGATTAAGAACTCCTTCATTCTTAGGTTGTGATGAGTCAACAACTCCGTCATTGACCACTTGCTTATTCTTATTCAATAAGAGTTCCTTTTGTCCTTATTACCATTATTATTGTTGTTATTAGTTGTTTTGGCCAAAATGCCTTGTTCTTTTAGGACATCTTCTATGCGACACGCAGTCTCTACCATGGTATCAAAAGAGCTGAAAACCATTTTCCTCACTTCATACCTTAGCTCTAGTATTAAATTGCTCACAATTATGTCTATTCTTTCTTCCTTAGGAATTGTTCTAGGATATTTCAAGCATAGTCGTCTCCATCTTTGCAAGAAGGTGACAAAAGGTTCTCCTTGATTTTGTTTGAGTTTGCACAAATCAAGCATTGTGACTGACCTTGATAGATTGTAAGAAAAATGTTGGACAAATCTTTGGACAAGTTCTTTAAATGTCTTCATTGGAGGAGTAAGGTTGGTGAACCACTCCATAGCTTGACCTTTTAGACTCCTTGGGAATAATCTCATTAAATAGGAGTCTTCATGATGAAAAGAAAAGCTCATTATATAAAATTGTCTAACATGGTCATGAGGGTCACCAATGCCATCATATTTGTCATAAGTTGGGAACTCAACCTTCCTAGGAAATTCAATCATAACCACACTTTTGTCAATGGGATTGGGGCATATGGAGTCCAAGTTGAAGGAACTCTTAGGAGCCATCATTTTTTCCATTGTCTTTTGCATATGCTTAATCACCTCATCAATTGAAGGGTTTTGCTTCTTAATCTTTTGGTCCACATCAAAGTTGTATGGGACTTTTGCACCCTTATTGATTAGACTTTCTAAGAACTGATCCTTATTTTGCTCCACTTCTCCACATATTTTTGGAAGGATGGTTCTTGTTGCATTGTCATGAAATCAATAGTGTTAATGTTGGCATTACTTCCTCCATGTTGAGAGCCATGATGAGCTCATTGGGAGGGTTGTCTTGAATGTCTAGGAGATGATTGTCTCCTAGGATGGTTATACCGAGAAGTCCTTCTTCCTCTAGGACTGGGTGATCTTGATGGAGTCCTTGACCTTCTTCTTGGACTTGGTGAGGGAGTAGATGGTGGAGATTTGGTTCCACTGTTGGTACCCCTATTGTTGAATTGATCATAGAGTTGTTGCGCTAGGAGCCTATCTCATTCTTCTTGTGCGACTCTTCTCCTTTTGTCTTGCAAAGCTCGTTACTCATCCTCCAATTGTTTGAACCTTTCTTCCTTAGCAGCTTGTTCATCCAAGAAGGCTTGTTTCTCCCTCTCAATGTAATTCAACCTGTCACTTGTGTATCGTGAGGTGTCTTTAAGTGGAGAAGGTTGTCTTGAATGTCTAGATACATTAGTTGTATTGATATGAGCATCACCAGATTCATTGTTTTGGTCTTCATGTTGTGACTGTGTATCTAAGTGAGCTTTCCTATGATGTTTCTTAGCTCGTTGATGAGCATCTAGATACCTTGTGTTGATAGGAGGTGATCTAGGTGGACTATCAGAAGAAGACCCAGCAGACATCGCGTCACCCCTATGTCGTTGGAACATGTCATTAAGAGTTTGATTCATTGCTTCTCTTTGTTGTCTAGTGAAGGTGTAACTCATATCCATATTTGATGAAAGAGGTGCTAAAGAGGAACTTGATTCATTGGGATTACTCTTTGGGTCAAAACAAACCTTAGACTCACTCTTAGGGGATTGATAAAAAATGGGTTCCTTTCCCTTTTGCTGTTGACGAGTCTTAACTAAGGGTAACTGATTAAAGACAACTGGGGGTCATTTTCCTTGATTTACTTGGTACCTTGTTGTAACTAACATGAAAGAAAAGGATTCTTGAAGATAAGACGATCTCTCAAAGTGTCAATCACCAAACTAGGATAATTAAAGTTCTCTAATGTCCAAAAAAGAGATGGTAAGATAGAAATTGCAAATGGCATTACCAACACTATCAAAGAGGTGCTAAAATCAAAGGATTAATATCCTTGCACATTTGAACCAGGAGGATGGACTTAGCCAAATTGTATAAGTGAAATTGAATTTGAGTGGAAATGATTTGGACAAAGAGAGTACTAGAATTCTCCAAGAATGTTACTAACAATTCTAGAGATATACTTTCTCAACAGGAATAATCTCCTAACTTGACAATCCTTCCCAAGGTGACTTTGTAAATCGAATGACACTACCCCTAGAGGGCTAAAACAAAAATTTAGGGTAAAGAAAAACTTCCAGTGGTAGGATAAGTTACCTTCCTAAAGACCTAGCCAACTAAAAGCAACTACGAAATGACTAAAACCAGGTATATAGCAAAAAATTCTCAGGTGACACTTTCCAGGCTAACCAAGTGATACTTCCGACTGAGGTGATATTTTTCCTTTCACTAGGCGATAGATCTCACAATAACCAGGTGATATACTCCAGGCAGGTCGGGCGATAAACCAGAGGAAACAAACTATCGCATGATATTACTTCTCAAAGCAGGCAATACTATTGCAGAATTATTCAACTCTTGACTAGAATTGTGTAAAATTTGCATTTTTGAGTTTGTTTAATCAAAATTTTCAGTTTGAGGGTTGATTTTTTTATTCCAATCACAATGACAGCAGTAAATTAACAGGTTTGCAAATAGTATGGGATCAAACATGTCTTCAAGCACTTGAAACAAGGGAAAAAGCAACCTTGTCAAGACAAACACTTGTGATATCAAAATAGAAAAACACCTTATGAATCTACCGATTGTTTGAATGTTCAAGAACATTGGCACTGGTATTACACAATCGAAGACACTTCAAGCAATATCTATCCTAGAAATTCAAGGCTCAATACTTAACAACTTGGCCCACACTTGATGCTCCCTTGCCTCACACAAAGTGGTTACCCATAATAAATATTGGCTTTGTCATGAAAGTGCCAAAGACACAACCAAAGGAACACATATGGTGAGTAATCATGGGGTGATCCGGGTTATTCCACTTGGATCAATCATTGCACTAAGAAGCTAAGTGGAAAAATAGGGTGGCCTCTATCTATGGTTCTTAGTAAGGGTTTCTATTCGTAGTACCCCTCTTGCTCCTCATAAAGGACTGGGACCTCACGGCCTCAAGAGTACCTTAAGCATTCTTGCTCAATACTTTCCTTATGGTCACAATCCCACAAGTACTCACATTAAGTGAAGACAAGCACTACGTCTACCAAAGTTTTGTTTCCTTGATAGCCTTGAGTTTATAGTGGGTCGGAATAGCTGGCAATAAGCTTGTCCCCACTTGGGTCGTTCCTCTTGATTGCTCAAGAGCAGGCATGCTAAAGAATTCTAACAATCTAAACAAAAATAGATGAGGTTCAAGGTTTTTGTTTCACCACAAGGATGAAGAGCATACTCCCCTATCTCAAAGCTTCTCCCAAACACACCAAGAAGAGGTTCAATTACCTTCTTTCTTTCAAAATTCAAAGATCGGTCAAGATTTTCTAGTTCACCACAAGGGTGAAGAGCATACTTCTCCTACCACCCAAGAATTCCTACAACAAGATATTAAGTGTCTATGAAATGAATCAACTAGTATATGCTGCACTCAATAAAGAAAGCAATTAAACAAGCACTTGATTTGGTTTTTATGCTTTAGGTAGCCTTGCAAAAACCGTTAGTAGCCCTTGTGCATTTGAAGCTTTGACATGCATTTTTTTTGGCAAAATATTTCAAGCAATGAGAGCACCTACAAGAACAACTTGTTAGCCCAACAAGGTTAGAACAATCCAAAATCCAATTAGCTCCAAGCAATCCACTATCAAAAGTATTTAAAGCACTAGAAGTGGAACACTTAACTCACCAAGTAAGTGTGAAGTGAGTCCAAAAAAGTGAAACATTTAACTCCTCACACAAACTCAAAGCAAGTCAACACCTTAGAAAATTAATGAGATCAAGTAAGCATAAAAGGGAGAACTTTGTGGAACACTTAACGCTCTTTTCAAGTAGACCCCTCCCCTATGTATGAATCTTAACCTTGCATCCAAAGGGTGGTAATGAGGGGTGATTAAAAATAAGCGAGTCCAACACCCAATTTAGCTAACAAGCTCAATCAAAAGTACTCTTCAAGTGAGGGTGAAGTGAGTCCAAAAAAGTGGAAAATTTAACTCCTCACACAAACTCAAGGTAAGTCCACACCTTAGAAAACTAATGAGATCAAGAAAGCATAAAAGGGAGAACTTTGTGGAACACTTAACGCTCTTTTCAAGTAGACCCCTCCCCTATGTATGAATGTTGACCTTGCATCCAAAGGGTGGTAATGAGGGGCGATTAGAAATAAGTGAGTCCAACACCCAATTTAGCTAACAAGCTCAATCAAAAGTACTCTTTAAGTGAGTGTGAAGTGAGTCCAAAAAGGTGGAACATTTAACTCCTCACACAAACTCAAGGTGATCCCACACCTTAGAAAACTAATGAGATCAAGAAAGCATAAAAGGGAGAACTTTGTGGAACACTTAACGCTCTTTTCAAGTAGACCCCTCCCCTATGTATGAATGTTGACCTTTCATCCAAAGAGCGGTAATGAGGGGTGATTAGAAATAAGCGATTCCAACACCCAATTTAGCTAACAAGATCAATCAAAAGTAATCTAAAGTTGCTTATCAATACTACTCACAAATGAAAAAAGGTTGAATCAATGGAATATTTAACTTTTCAAGCAAACATAGAGTGAGTCCACAGAGTGGTGCATTTAACTCCCTATGTAAACAAGGAATGAATCCATGCCCCAAATCACTCAATGAGATGTTTGATATTAGGAACCAAGAAGCATTCACCTACACAAACTTGTAAAAACAAATCTATGTTCTTTCATTCACCATTAAGAGCATAAAAGAGATGTGCCTATGAAAGCAAGTAAACATTCAAGTCAAACACATGAGAGGTTCTTTTTAGATCCAAAATCCAAATGTTATAGAGATGCAAATAAATACCTCAAATCCACCAAGCTAACTAAATCAAGATTCGGCCAAAAAACCTCAAAAAGACTCACTGTCGAGTACAAAAATAGACTACAAACACCAGAATTATTGTGCGACACTTCTCAGTGTACTGGGGTGATAATATTAGTCCAAGCAATACTATTCTCTATACCTAGGCGATATTTCATCCAAGACCAGGCGACAGTTCCCGAAACAAGCGAGTGATACTTCCAACAGGTGAAGTATCGCTCATGTATATAGAGAACTATCGCGCGATATTCCTAAAATTATCGTGTGATACACTAAGATAGAAAACCTAGAGACCGTGAATAATGTCCAAAAATCACCAAAAATATGACAGAAATGCAAAATCTAAAGAACAAAGCTAATCTACTCTGCCCCACGGTGGGCGCCAGAAATGTACACACAAAAGTAGTGCACTTCTATGAATCCTTACAATCAAGAACACTCAAGAATGAGGTCTCAAAAATTGATCCATAGCTCTTTATGTATGAAGTTGCAAGATTGTAAAATTGCTCTCAGCTAGAGCTATAAACTCATGATCTTGCTAGTCAACCACACAATGAGAGATTCAAGTGAAGACAAGGGCAAGAGTGCCAATATCTCCAAGAATCAAATGAAATGCAATGCAAGTAAACTAAGAATGAGAATGCAAGCTAAGCTAAGTGATAACAATGCAATCCTTAAAAGGAAATCTAATCTATGAAAGGAAAGTACAAGCTAGACTATGAAAGGAAAGTACAAGTCTTACAATCCCTCCTAATTAAGCTATGTGATATTAATCTATTGCATAAAGGAAATCTATACTAAGAATGCCATGATTATGCAACTATGAAAGAAAACTAAAAGAAGTACAACAACAATGTCTTCAAAGCTTGGATGCAAGGATGTTTTCAAAGAGCTCTAAATGACCTAGAAAACCTATAGCATAACATTAGTATTCAAAAATTGCATATCAAAATGAGGAAGAGAGCTCTCCTTTTATAAGAAATGAAAAGGAATGGACCATGGAGATTAAGAGGCAAAAGACTTAATCAATGGTGGAGCATCAAAGAGGAGCAATCCATGTGCACAAGTATCCTCCAATGGGAAAATAAGAGTTGACTTTTGTGTCCATATGAGACAAAAAGTACTTTTTCCCTTTTTAAAAATAATAATAATGCTTTATTTGTGCAACATAGGATAAGAGAAAAATGTGGGGGCTTTTTATTTAATAAAAGGGGAGGAAATATTCCTTTTAAATAAATAAAGACTTTAGGATAAAGTGGTTAGCCCAAGGAATAATTGAAAATGATGAAATAGGATTTGATCAAAGAAATTGATATAATTGATAAAATGTTGATTTTTGAAAATCTCAATTCAGGATTTGATAAAATGTTGAATGGGGGCCCAAAGTCTAGGTGACCATTTTAGGGTGCATACAAATGACCTTGTGGTTGTGGGTTTGAGCCCCATGATGGGCGCCAAAAATGTACACACAAAAGTAGTGCATTTCAAGAACACTCAAGAATGAGATCTCAAAAATCGATCCATAGCTCTTTATGTATGGAGTTGCAAGATTGTAAAATTGCTCTCAGCTAGAGCTATAAACTCATAACCTTTCTAGTCAACCACACAATGAGAGATTCAAGTGAAGACAAGGGCAAGAGTGCCAATATCCCCAAGAATCAAATGAAATGCAATGCAAGTAAACTAAGAATGAAGATGCAAGCTAAGCTAAATGATAACAATGCAATGCTTGAAAGGAAATCTAATCTATGAAAGGAAAGTACAAGCTAGACTATGAAAGGAAAGTACAAGTCTTACAATACCTCCTAATTAAGCTATGTGAGATTAATCTATTGCATAAAGGAAATCTATACTAAGAATGCCATGATTATGCAACTATGAAAGAAAACTAAAAGAAGTGCAACAACAATGTCTTCAAAGCTTGGATGCAAGGATGTTTTCAAAGAGCTCCAAATGACCTAGAAAACATGTAGCATAACATTAGTATTCAAAAATTGCATATCAAAATGAGGAAGAGAGCTCTCCTTTTATAAGAAATGAAAAGGAATGGACCATGGAGATTAAGAGGCAAAAGACTTAATCAATGGTGGAGCATCAAAGAGGAGCAATCCATGTGCACAAGTATCCTCCAATGAGAAAATAAGAGTTGACTTTTGTGTCCATATGAGATAAAAAGTACTTTTTCTCTTTTTAAAAAAATAAGAATAATGTTTTATTTGTGCAACTTAGGATAAGAGGAAAATGTGGGGGCTTTTTATTTAATAAAAGGGGAGGAAATATTCCTTTTAAATAAATAAAGACTTAGGATAAAATGGTTAGCCCAAGGAAAATAATTGAAAATGATGAAATAGGATTTGATCAAAGAAATTGATATAATTGATAAAATGTTGATTTTTAAAAATCTTGATTCGGGATTTGATAAAATGTTGAATGGGGGCCCAAAGTCTAGGCGACCATTTTAGGGTGCATACAATAATCACATAATCATAATAATGGGCTATAAACATCATCCTTGATAATGCAAGAATAACATATAAGCATAGTCAAAACATATAAGAAAACATCCATATAAGTGCAGTTATATCATATGAACATCGAATCCATAAATGCATAGGAGCATGTACTATAGTAGCACAACGCAATCATACCCATGATCATAAAATGTCTCAAAAAATAGAAGTAGTTGTCAAATCCAAGAGTAGAAGTATCATCATGAGTAACTGAAAACTTAGACTAGGGTATCTGAAATAACCCATAAAAGTACTATCATAATCTCACATCACAAACCAAAATGAAGCTACAACATCAAAACAATAGTATCCATATGGAGGGGCACTACATTGCCCCCCTAGAAATGAGCTTACTCCTGGAAGCCCTCAAATTGATATGGGTATAATTCTCTCATCTGTGAAGCCTCCACCCATGTTGTTGAGTGCTCATCATTAGGGTCCCATTGGACCCTTGTTTGGTTAATGGCTCAACCCCTGAGGGCATAACCCCACTACTAGAGTATTTGTATGAGCTCTAGTGCATGCTTCCCATCCTTGACCTATAATGGAGTCCAATCAAGTACATGTGTAATGTCAAGATGATATCACCTAAGAACTAATACATGAAAAACATCATGAATATGAGATAGGCTGGGCGGCAAGGAAAGACAATAGGCAATATGATCAATACACTCAAGAACCTCGAAAGGACCTATAAAATGAGGTGGCAACTTAGAACCATTTCTAAATCAGATTGGGCTCTTTCGTGGTTGCACTCTCAAAAACACTCTATTACCAAATGCAAACTATTGATCTACATGGTGAGCATCCACATATATTTTCTATCAGTCTTGTGTTGCAACCAACTGTTCATGAATGCGCTCCATTGGTTTCTCTATATCCTGAAGCTTATCAAGACCCAATACTACATGATCCTCCAATCTATCCCAACTTAGAGGTGTATGAAAAGGACAACCATACAAAGCTTGGAAAGGTGTCATCCCAATCGAGTTGTGTTATCATTATTATAAGAAAACTGCACCAAGTATAAGTAGTCCTCCCAATGTGATTGTTCATCCATGACATACATGTTGGCTCCTAAAAATATTTACACTACAAAATAGATACCAAGTTGATCAATCAATTTCCTCTAGAGAAGCCAACTCCAGTAATCAAAAATCTATGAGGCTTGGACCAACTAAAAAAGGATCTAGTAAACCCTTCTATATTTTAGGATCTGCAAAACCAAGGCGGGTGGACCTTTGATTCCCTTAAACACACACTCTAAAGGCTAACAACTAGCATTAACATAAATAATATGGTCTCATATGAGGCATCAACATAACATGGAGATACTAGGTAGTGGCTAACTACCCATTGAAAGTTGACCTAAATGGAGCATGAGATCTGGGTAAGACAACTACAAAGCATAAAATATATTTTGTGATTTAGTTAAATTTTTTGCAACAAGGGCCACCTGGACAAAAATAACAAAACATATGTAAATCCCACAACTAGCTGAGACCAATGCCTCATCCCATTGGGAATTGGAGTCATAAGAAGTACAACATTATATAACAAAGTTTTATCAATATCCTAAGATCTAAGAACATTGCCTTACAATATTCCTTAATAGTAATCCCAACCTAGCTTTCTTATCAAAATTCTTGCATAAGCCCAGTAAGTCTGCAACTCCTATCAAACATTTTAATTAACTCTTTGAATTAAAGCATGAAAAGAAAGCTACATATCTCACAAGAAGACACTAAAAGGGATAACTCTTTGTTTTATTTCATTTAAAACTTAATTGAGTCATACACTGGAGTGATCTAAACCAATACTATATTTCATTGAAAAAACTAATCTATCTTTGTCATATAACATAGATACAACCAAAAATAACCCAAAAATCAACAAAAGGAATCAACCCAGATTCATACAATACTTTCTCTCTAAAAGATTTACAAAATTGCTCCTACCTAGAAGAACTTGCTACATGAATCCTTAGTGTTTTGAGCTAAGAGAAATGGTCTCCAAAATAATCAAGTTGGAACACCCATGGAAACCCTAAAGGAAACCCAAAGAGGAATCATCTAGGAACCAGAAGGGAACCTGGAGAAAAAAAGAGAGAAGAGAATATATAGATAGAAGAAGAAAATCAGATTTGATCTGATGTTTCCAGTTGTCACTCTTCAATCTACCCTAAAATTTGTTGAAATCCCACCTCTCTCATCTCTCTACAACTGTATTTCATTTGTCTCATCCTATTTTATCTTTGATTTTATAAAAAAGATCCTCTTTTAATTATCTCTCAAAGCACTTTCATTCATTGTATTTTTCTGCATTATAGCTCAGTCAAAACTAGTCAACTTTATCCACTATCCCTTACTGCCATGTGGTAGCTTCTATTTGGCCCTCAAATCCACCTCTACAACATCTCAACACTACCACATCACCACCCTCTTGGTCAGCCTACCATGCATCAACATCTTATGATCCTGCACTGCTTTCCTTTCCTTGTCATCCCGATCGCGGGATCACGAGATCATGCCAACTATCACGCCTGAGCCTGCCATATGACGCAATCCTAAGAATATTTTCATCTCCTTTTTAACCAAGATCATGGGATCACATAAATTTTCCACATATCACTTCTGATCCCACAATCCACCTCGACCACACCCACCACATGTCACCACTTTGTGATCCCACAATCTAACTCAGCAACCTCCACTTTAATCGCAGGATCGCGGGGTAATGCCATGTGTCACCCTAGACCTACCATATAGCTCTAAACCTCATTCCATGTGGCTTGTTTGGGTTGGTCATTTATTCATCATGTCACCACTGAATTAGCATCTACATCACCTCAGGCCCACAAAATTTTCCTTCTTGTCTGCCAAGTCAACCTCCAAGTCAAATCATCCATGTCGACTTACGTGCATGAACCAAAAGCCTTTGCTTTTGGTTACTAACACTTTGTGAACTGACACATAAATACTTTAGATAACGAATCCACATGGAGAATGTGGGATAAATCCCTACTTATCTTTCTCACTAAGCTTTAACGGGTACCAATCCCCTATCTCAAAAATCTCATACTGACACAAGAACATAAACTATTTGCAGTGATTGATATTTCTAAAACCCTTTCAGTGAACCAAAATGTCACCTTTACCTACTCTCACTACCATTTTCCCTGATGGATGATGTCATACTTTAAAAGCTTCCCTTCATAATTTTGGTATTTCTCTTACTTTACTTCTATTTTTATTATTTGCACCCCAAATGTCAAATCTCCACTCTAAAGCAAGGGCCCTAGTCTTTCCTTTAGGATTTTGGGATTTCCCTTACTCCACTTCCAAATCCAATTATTTTCACCCCAAATGTCAATTCTCCACTCTGAAACATGGGCCTCAATCTTCCCTTTAGGATTTCGGGGTTTCACTTACTCTGCTTCTATTTCTGGTCACTCACACCCCTAGCATCAAATATTTGCATTAAAGTTCTTAGCATATCCTTGAAGTTCAAACATGCCATCAACCTGTTAGATTTCTGATAATTTGACCTTATCGCAATTACAACTTCAGAATATGTGGGCCCCATTCTTCTTTTTAGAGTTTTTGGATTTTCCTTACTATGCTTCTATTTTTTATCATTAGCATTGGGCCCCAACCTAATGAAATTCCCCTCTTAGTCAACCTTAAAATTGATCAAAATACACCCTTGGCACATAGCAACTGATAGACATATAATTTGATGAACATAGATTCATCCTATAAAATGACATCTCATGACTGCATTTGGGGATGAGAGATTTTGATCTTTGAACTTTCCAATTTCATTTGTCCTGCAACTAGGTATGTTAATAAATAATAATTTGCACTCCAAAATGATCTGATAAAAGTATAAGATGAACTCCCAGGAGGTAGCAACTTGGCATATTGTCACATCAAGATATCAACATTATAAAACAACAACTGGGATCTCATGACTTCGTGTAGGGTGAAATATATCTATTCCTCAGAATGACTACCTACAAGTGCACTAACTACCAAATGCAAGAAACTAGACAAAATTCATTTGGAATGGCCTTGGAAAAATGGGAAAATGGATTCATGAAACACTGAAAAATACACATGGGGAATATTTGTCATGTTCAGAAAGAAGGGGTACACTTGAAATGCACTCATCAATCACAGATCCTAAAATGTAAGACCTCAAAGTGGGCTACTTGAAATTCCATCAACCTCTAAGGTGAAACCTAAATATGTACCCTCCAAGGGTCCACCTGTATTAATCTTTTCCATCATTTCCTTGTACCATCTATCTACAAGAAGTTCATGAATGATACGAATCTTCAAATAAATGTTGAGAGTAACTGTTGAAATCACATGTCTTCACCTACTCAATGCATCTGCAAAAACATTCTTTTTATCCTAGATGTACTTCACCTTAAATTCATACTCACATAGGAACTCCATCCATCGACAATGCTAAGCATTCAGGTTCAGTTGTGTGAATATGTACTACAAACTATGGTGATCATTGTGAAGGTCAAACCAATGTCCCAAAAGGAAATGTCTCCATCTTTGAAGTGTGTGTACTACTGAAGCAAGTTCCAAATCATGCATCAGATAGTTCAACTCATGGTCCTTCAATTTCCTAGACTCGAATGCAATCACATGAACATCCTGCATGAGCACTATTTTGATACCCTCCAAATATGCATCTGTACACACCATGAAATCACCAGCGAGATAAGATACCACAAGAATAGGAGCACTATTCAACCTCTCCTTAAAAGTATAGAATGTAGCCTCACAATTTCTCTGACCAAATGAACTTCTTCCCTTTACTCTGTAGGGAAATGATTGGATGAGCTATCCTTGAGAAATCATGCATAAATCAATGATAGTACCTTGCCAAACCTATGAAGCTATGAATCTCTGCAACATTATTGGGTTTCGGCCACTCCAATATAGCCTACATAATAGAGGGATCAACAAAGATATCATCACCATAAATCACTTGGCGTAGATACTTAATCTCTATCTTAAAGAATTCACACTTTTCCAGATTGGCATATAGTTGATTATCCTGCAAGCACTACAATACCTGTCTCAGGTGCACCACATGCTCCTCAAGAGTCCTTGATTAAACTAAAATATCATCAAGAAACACAATGAAAAAGAGATCCAATTATGTACGGAAGACCTCATTCATTACACTCATAAAGATAAATGAGACATTTGTCAAACCAAATGGTACTAGTGTGAACTCATAATGTCAATATCTGGTATGAAAAGAAGTCTGGTGAATGTTTGCCTCATGTATTTGTAATTAATGGTACCCTAACTTGAGATCAATCTTTGAAAACACCCTTCATCTAATCAAATAAGTCATCAATTCTAGGTAGAGGATATATATTATTGATGGTAAGATTATTTAACTGTCTCTAATCAATGCACAGTCGAAGTGAACCAGCCTTCTTCTTCACGCAAATGATAGGATCTCCCTAAGGAGAAACACTAGATTGAATGAATCCTTTTTCCAACAACTCCTCCAAGTATAGTTTCAATTTTATCAATTCTTGATTTGTCATCTGATACGACACCTTAGAGATTGGATTCTCTCCAGGTACAATCTCTATACAAAATTCAATCTCCCTCTTTGGTGGCATACCAAGGATCTCTATAGGAAAAAATATCTACATACTCATGCAATAGAGGATTAATATCTAATGTCACATCTCATCTCTGACCCTCATCTAAATCATCAACAATAACAACAAAAAGATGACATCCCTATCACATACTTTTCTTCAACTACATCATTGAGAACATATGCAAAGAGATAGGCCTCTGAATGCCAAAAATCTCCACATCAACTCCAAAATCATCTACATGGTAAATCCTCTTATGTCAACAATCATTTTTTGTTGTATGAGCATCAATCCAATCCATGCCTAAAGTAAACATCATAGTACCATAAGAGAATAACACGCAGATCAAAAGTGGCGACAAAAATTCCAAGTCCCAAAACACAAGAAGGCACAAAGGAATGTACAAACACTTTGGCTCCTCAATCCAACTCAATTTTCCACCTATTATCTTTATTTTCCACTTCCAACCCATAAATCTCTATTAGTGAGGGTGAAATAAATTAATTTGCAGCACTAGAATCAAATAATACAAAAATAAAATAATATAGAATTAGATGAATGAGAGGAAGCCAAAGGAAAAAAAATCTATGGATAAGTCAAACTATGAATTGAAAATATACATTGATCATTTTCTTCCTCATTCATCTAATTTCATCGCGTCTTCAACATCTCCCCCTTCATTAAGTAATAGCCCCTACATCAATATGGTGACCATCACCATGATTCCCCCACCAGCCTGAAGGGTACCAGAAACTAATATCGCATTCTTCCCTCTAGATTCAAGCCTTACAATAGAAATCCTTCTTCACTTTATGTCTTAGCTTCCATTAATTGTATCTCTATTTGGGGTATCTTTGTGGATCTCACTTGTCGAGTCGACATCATTATGGAGGAGGCCCTCTCCATCAATGGACTAAATAGGGGTAAGTATGATGAGTGTTCCACCAGCATAAGTATGCATGATAGGTTATATATTCACCCTTTGGAATCTACCACTTTGATAGTCTAGGTGGGATCCAAAGTGATGTTTTCAATGTTTGTGGTAATCCTTGAGTCAAACCTCTTTAATGTCAAATAGGTATCCCTTGGTTGACTTCTATGGGGACTTTCCCCTTGGCCATCCACAAATTCTTGAATTTTCCTCATGAATGGACTATCCACACTATTTAGGATACTAGATATTGTATCTTGGTGTCCCATGGGGCCTTCACTCTTTATCATTTCTTTCCCACTCTGATAGGGACCCTACATCCTCACCAAGATGTCACCTTTCTTGTATATCACACATGTAAGGCTGGATAAATGAGTTTAATATTTGTAGCACCTTCTCCTACCTAAAATTATCATGGTGCTCAATGTGCTTCACCTTTTGTCCTTTCTCCATCATGAGCTCAAGGAAAAAGCATGCCCCATGGGAAGCCCCCTTTCCCACCTCGAGCCATGCAATCTTTGGTTGTGCCTTTAGTTCCAACATCCACATACAATGTAGATAAAGGAAAGGCACCCATGTTGCTGAATCCTAAGGTGCATCTACCTACTCCCATTCCCATCATCCTAGACATACATTTCCCTTTCATCTATGGCCAGGGTAATAATTCTTATAAGATTGCACAATCTCCTTTGGCACCATCTCCTTAGCTTTGGAGGGCACTGTTTGTTCCTCCAACTTCCCATAGGGAAAAAAATATGAAGGTCATTTGTGATTGATCCGCTAATGCCTTCATCAACTCCACCTCCTACTCCATCAGTTGGGCCCTACTCTATGCCAATGATGGCATGAATGGACTCTCCTATATAGTAGGATGATGTTTCACCTTTGCAAGCCTCTCAACCTAGCATAAACCTACATCAAAACCATCTTGTGCATGATCATAACCATTGTCGATGATAGATGGCCCTCACTCGTGAGGTCAATGTGAGGACGGAGGGTGCATCTTATGAGCCTGAGTTTGATGCTTCTCTCACTTTCTCTTCTAGCTCTTCCCCTACTCCTATCATGGATTCATTAGTTTCTTGCCCTGCTACCACCTTTGTCATAGTTTGACCTGCACTATGAGTGGCCATCGAGCCCCACACTGAATGGGTTCAAGTTTTCATCTCTTCTTCACAAGAGCCTCCTCTAATCACCACATTTCCAAATATCCTTTCATTATCTAAGTTGGTAAACATGTTGCACACCCAAGTGGTGTTTAGTGCAATAATTCCTACCCAGCCTGCACCAGCCCCATCTCAAGACTATCATGGCAGCTTTATCGATGTCCTAAAGGTTGCTACAGTTGAGTGGAGGTATTCTCCTCCATCCTTTAAGAATAAATTCAAGAAGGGTCCTATCATGAAGTTTTGGCATTGCAAGTATGATCTAGTAAATCCTCTTTTGGTGTCAGTTCTCACAATGTAGCAAGCTCCATCTTCTCTTGAGTTCATCTCTTCCCTTTTCATTAAGGTTGGAAGGGAGACTTCTACATCTTGTTGATAATATGGAGGTGAAAAACTAAGATGGGGGTTGAATTAATTATTCCCAAAACCTCAAACTTCAAACCCAAAAACCCTTAAACTTGTGTAACCTTATATCTAATCTGATTAAATGAAATATAAAACATGCATACATATACAAATCAGAATCACATCCACACAACTTAACACAATATTTTTATCATGGAAACCATGTTAGGGGAAAACCCATGATTGGTTTGATTACCCACAATAAGTAAATAACTTGTTAGAAGTATAAACATATTACAATATATTGGGAATGCACATGCATTCAAGCTCACTTCTCAAATAAAAATCCTTGGGCTACAACCCTACAAAAGGCTCACTACCATACAAACTTATCACTACGGTGATATTAGATTTTTTGAATTGTTAAAGTGACATATTTTAGATATATGAGACATTGATAGGGGGGTGAATCAGTGTAAACATGTAATGAACCAATTCAATTACTAATATGATTATGCTTTTAAACAACTTCCAAACAACCAAACTTACAAGTGTAACTAAGAAATAGTAATAGAACAATTCAAGCATCCACAAAGCATAACATAACACTACTATTTTTATTATGGAAACCATTGTAAGAGGGAGAAAACCATAGTGGGGATGAAACACATGAATATATTCACTAAAATTAAAAGAGTTTCCATGTTAGGAGCTTACAATACCCTGTTAAGGGTTCACTCGATTAGAAGTGACTAGTACCTTGTTAGAAGTACCAAAAGATCTGTTAGGATCTACCTCACAAGAAGATTTAGAAATCCATTTAAGAAGTCATCCTATTAAAGGATTTATACAAAATACATGTTAAATTCCACCCTGTTAAGGGATTTAACTTGCTAACCTATTAGAGTTATCCTTGAGAAATGAAATGAAATAACTGATATGGGAATGACACTTCTTATTTGATAGATCCATAATAATCTCTAATTTCTAGCGCACTATACTAGCTCTGTCTCTGATCTCAACACCCAAACTCACAAACACAACCCTAAATCATGTTATTTAGTCAACCTTTATACTAATGTTCTTGAGTCAGCTAAGACTTGAAAATGTTTTACAAGTTGGTCTAAAATTTGACCAAGATTATGGAAAACCATGCCAAACATACCCAACATGTTGGCCCAAAATATATTAATAAAAAAATATGGACATTTCATCCCAAAGATCAACTACCTTGATCATCTAATCATCAACAACCAATCAGTAACACAATCGGTTCACACTTATCATAACACCAAAATACTAATTCACCCAAATCATTGAGTTAACAATTGCGCTTGTAGAATTATAGTTATTCAACCTTGGTAAACCACCAAGATCAATCACACCTTCCAAAATGTCATACATCTCAATCACCATGCAACATAATCTTTGTTATTGCCTTCTTGTTCACTAGTCAAAATACTTAGAATATTCTTCCTTTACCTATCCATCCAGTCGATCGGTATTTGCAACCTATTCTTCAAATCTAATAGAATTGATAGAGTTGATTTAGTTTCCATCAATTAAAATCTCATAAACATCACTTTTCATCTTAACCCGAAATTCCATCATAATGTCAACAATCTCCCCCTTTGGCATTAATGGAAAGACATAGTGAAAATAACCAAACTACTCCTCTTAGATCATTTTCACTGCATTGGTCACTCCCCCTTTGACAAAAATGGAAAAGGTACAAAAACAAATGTCAAAATGAAATCATCTCACGGATCATAACCTTTCAAACATATCTTTGAAATTGACTTTGGCTGACTCCAAAGAACTCTCCCATGACTTCTTCAAGTGTTGCATAGCATAAATCTTCTCATGTAGAATAGAAGCTAACTCCTCCATAGCTTCAAGAGTGCTCATATTAGGTAACCCAAGAGTCACCACAGATTCTTTGACATTTTGTTACATAACATCTATCGTAGATTGAAAATAGGTTTTTAACTCCAACAATGTAGTCATCATTTTGTCTTGTTCTATTTCAAGAGTCTTCAACTTATGATTAATTGTTTTCACTTGTGATCCATAAGTGTTTGTTGATTATGTAATAAGATCAAAACTAGCAATTAGTGACTTAAGCTCATGTTAAGATTCATTGCTTTTCAGCTCTAAATCTATAGTAAAACAAAGAAAAATTAGAAACTTTGGCAAGTAAAGTACCAACTTCCTTCAATTTTCCCTTCACCTTGTTTAATTGATCAATAAGTAGCCCTTTATTTTTTGCAGTAGACTCCAAGCTAACATAAGTACTTGTTCATGTTTCTTCTCATCTCTAAGCTTGTCCCTCTTAACTTTCAACTTTGGTATTTCTAACATTCTCATCAATTCATTGGGACTCATTTTAGTAATATTCAATAGGTCCTTGTATGAACTTAACATCCTCAGTACTAAGATCATCTTCAAAATCTTCCTCTAGAATATCAATTGCCTTTCTCTTGATCTTGTAACTCAAACTTCCACCTAGGTCCAATTTTCTCATTACTAAATGTGTTGCAACATCCACTTCATGTGTCTTATCTTTCTTTGCATATTCACTAGTTGTAACCTCTACAAAAACTTCATACTTATTTTGTTTAACTGTAGTAGTTCCAAAAGATACCTCAACCTCTTTTGTCTAATCCTCATGTGCACACTCTTCTCTTTGTACATCTTCAACTTCAATAATAGGAACTTGTTGTGGAGTATCATAAGGTATATCATTGATGATTATTTCAATCAATTGATTAGTAGTAACAAACTCATATATTGTTACCTCTTTAATGATAGGCTATTATTCTTGTTTCTCCTTATCAGTATCATTCACCGGTTCATCTTCTTTCTCCAATTCCTTTTTCATGATATCAAGAGTCTCATTATAAATTGCCTAAGATTCACCAATGAGTATTCTGCATACTCTACTCCTTGTTCTAAATTTTGGCCTTAGGGATGCAATTGTACTCTACATAATTTTAACTAGTAATTTAGGTTCCATTTCAACCAAAACTTGTTCCAACATATCCCTATCTTCTTTTAGAGCATACCTCCATCTAGCATCATGAATAATGTATTAGGTATCATTTTATGTAACTCATTCGGACCTTTGAAAAATTTGTGCATGTTGTATATAATAGCTTCTTCAATATTTAGTTTATCCTCATCATTAAATTTATCATACCATCCACTTACCTTTGTGATACTTCCATATTCTCTAACTTCTTCAGCTATTCTATCTGCATTGTTAGAACTTCTAGTCACTAGTTTGACTAATTTTTCTATTATCATGCCTACAACCTTTGATTTATTACTGTTGGCCCTCAATTCATCTTTCTCTTTGTCAGATTTAGTTTTAGCTTATTCATCTATTGTATCTTTCTTATTACTTGTTTTTTGTCTCTTTGTAATCATAAGTTACACCCTTCTTTCTCTTGTAAGTTCTATGCTCAATCTTAGGTATCTTCTCATTTTCCTTGTTCTTTTCCTAAACCATTGATGCTTTAGGATGAGTTGATATTTTCCTCTTTAACTATGCTCTTGTAACAAGGGAAGGAGTTTCCTTTATCACTATGGAACTTCTAGTTTCTCTTCCTATAGCCTTACTGGTTGTAGAAGATACAACCTCTACCTCAATTTATTTTGTAGCAACACTATAAGTCTTAGCTTCTTCATTCACAAACCTTTTCCTTATCTTCTCCATCATTTCTTTGGCATACCCACTCTTCTTGTCTAGGTCATCAACTCTTTTCCTCGCTCTTCTCTCTATCACTGTATGCACCCTAAAATGGTCACCTATACTTTGGGCCCCCATTCAGCAATTTATCAAATCCTGAATCAATATTTTCAAAAATCAGCATCTTTCAATTATATCAATTTCCTTGATCAAATCCTTTTCATCATTTTTGATTATTTGCCTTGGGCTAACCATTTTATCCTAAGTCTTTATTTATTTAAAAGGAATATTTTCTCCCCTTTTAATAAATAAAAAGCCCCCACTTTTCCTCTTATCCTAAGTTGCACAAATAAAGCATTATTCTTATTTTATAAAAGGGAAAAAGCACTTTTTATCTCATATGGACACAAAAGTCAACTCTTATTTTCTCATTAGAGGATATTTGTGCACATGGATTGCTCCTCTTTGATGCTCCACCGTTGATTAAAACTTTTGCCTCTTAATCTCCATGGTCCATTTCTCCTCATTTCCTATAAAAGAAGAGCTCTCTTCCTCATTCTAGGTCATTCTCTTTTATGCTAATTTTATGTTGCAAGTTTTCTAGGTTATTTGGAGCTCTTTGAAGGCATCTTGCATCCAAGCTTTGAAGACATTGTTGTTGCATCTCATTTAGTTTTCTTTCATAGTTGCATAATCATGGCATTCTTAGTATAGATTTCCTTTATGCAATAGATTAATCTCACATAGCTTAATTAGGAGGGATTGTAAGGCTTGTACTTTCCTTTTCATAGTCTAGCTTTTACTTTCCTTTCATAGATTAGATTTCCTTTCAAGCATTGCATTGTTATCATTTAGCTTAGCTTGCATCTTCATTCTTAGCTTACATTGCATTTCATCTTTATTTGATTCTTGGAGATATTGGCATTCTTGCCCTTGTCTTCCCTTGAATCTCTCATTGTGTGGTTGACTAGCAAGGTCATTAGCTTCATAGCTCTAGCTGAGAGAAATTTTACAATCTTGCAACTCCATATATAGAGAGCTATGGATTGATTTGTGAGGGCTCATTCTTGAGTTTTCTTGCATGTAAGGATTCATAGAAGTGCATTACTTTTGTGTGTACATTTCTGGTGCCCACCGTGGGGCAAAGTAGATTAGCTTTGTCCTTTAGATTTTGCATTTCTGTCATATTTTTGGTGATTTTTGGACATTATTCGTGGTCTCTGGATTTTCTATCTCAGTGTATCGCATGATAATTTCAAGAATATTGTGGGATAGTTCTCTGTATACATGAGTGATACTTCACCTGTCGGAAGTATCACCCGCCTGTTTCAGGAACTATCGCTTGGTCTCGGATGAAGTATCACCTGGGTATAGAGTAGAGTATCACTCGAACTAATAATATCACCCTAGCACACTGAGAAGTGTCACACGATAATTCTAGTGTCTGCAATCTATTTCTGTACCCGGTAGTGAGCCTTTTTGAGGTTTGTTGGCCGAATCTTGATTTAGTTAGCTTGCTGTTTCTATTTCCTGCACTTAGACAGAATTAATTTGCATAGTTGTACTCAGTTTCTTGCACTTTCATTTGGATTTTGGATCTAAAAATAACTTCTCATGTGTTTGGCTTCAATGTTTACTTGCTTTCATAGGCACATCTCTTTTATGCTCTTAATGGTGAATGAAATAACATAGACTTGTTTTTATAAGTTTGTGTAAGTGAATGCTTCTTGGTTTCCAATATCAGACATCTCATTGAGTGATTGGGGGCATGGATTCATTCCTTGTTTACATAGGGAGTTAAATGAACCACTTTGTGGACTCACTCTATGTTTGCTTGGAAAGTTAAATATTCCATTGATTCAACCCTTTTTTCATTTGTGAGTAGTATTGATAAGCAACTTTAGAGTACTTTTGATTTAGCTTGTTAGCTAAATTGGGTGTTGGACTCGCTTATTTCTAATCGCCCCTCATTACCACCCTTTGGATGCAAGGTTAGCATTCATACATAGGGGAGGGGTCTACTTGAAAAGAGCGTTAAGTGTTCCACAAAGTTTCCCCCTTTTTTATGCTTTCTTGATCTGATTAGTTTTGTAAGGTGTGGACTCGCCTTGAGTTTGTGTGAGGAGTTAAATGTTCCACTTTTTGGACTCACTTCACACTTACTTGACGAGTTAAGTGTTCCACCTCTAGTGCTTTAGATACTTTTGATAGTGGATTGCTTGGAGCTAATTAGATGTTGGATTGTTCTAACCTTGTTGGGTTAACAAGTTGTGCTTGTAGGTGCTCTCATTGCTTGAAATATTTTGCCAAAAAGATGCATGTCAAAACTTCAAATGCACAAGGGCTACTAATGGTTTTTGTAGGGCTGCCCAAAGCATAAAAAATCAAATCAAGTGCTTGTTTAATTACTTTCTTTATTGAGTGTAGCATATACTAGTTGTTTCATTTCATAGGCACTTAATATCTTGTTGTAGAAATTCTTGGGTGGTAGGAGAAGTATGTTCTTCACCCTTGTGGTGAACTAGAAAATCTTGACCCATCTTTGGATTTTGAAAGCAAGAGGGTAATTGAATATTTGCTTGGTGTGTTTGGGAGAAAGCTTTGAGATAAGGGGAGTATGCTCTTCACCCTTGTGGTGAGACAAAATCTTTGAATCTCATAAGTTGATCCATTTTTGTTTAGATTGTTAGAATCCTTTAGCGGGCCTGCTCTTGAGCAATCAAGAGGAATGACCCAAGTGGGGACAAGCCTTTTGTCGGCTATTCTGACCCACTATAAACTCAAGGCTATCAAGGACACAAAACCTTGGTAGACGTAGTGCTTGTCTTTGCTTGATGTGAGTACTTGTGGGATTGTGACCATGAGGAAAGTATTGAGCAAGAATGCTTAAGGTACTCTTGAAGCCGTGAGGTCCCAGTCCTTTATGAGGAGCAAGAGGGGTACTATGAATGGAAGCCCTTACTAAGAACCATAGATAGAAGCCACCCTATTTTGTCGCTTAACTTTTTGGTGCAAGGATTGATCCAAGTGGAATAACTCGGATCACCCCAAGATTACTCACCATATGTGTTCCTTTGGTTGTGTCTTTGGCACTTCCATGACAAAGCCAATATCTATTGTGGGCAACCACTTTGTGTGAGGTGAGGGAGCATCAAGTGTGGGCCAAGCTGTTAAGTATTGAGCCTTGACTTTCTAGGATAGATATTGCTTGAAGTGTCTTTGATTGTGTAATACCAGTGCCAACATTCTTGAACATTCAAACAATCGGTAGACTCGTAGGGTGTTTTTATATTTTGATATCAAAAGTGTTTGTCTTGGCAAGGTTTCTTTTGCCCTTGTTTCAAGTGCTTGAAGACACGTTTGATCCTATACTATTTGCAAACCTGTCAAATTTTTGCTATCATTGTGATTGGAATCAAAAAATCAACCCTCAAACTGAAAACTTTGATCAAACAGACCTGAAAATGCAAATTTTACATAGTTCTAGTCAAGAGTTGAACAATTCTGCAACAGTGTCACATGCCTTGCTGAGAAATATTGCACAATAGTTCACCCCTACTGGACTATCACCTGACCCGCCTGGTGTTTATCGCCCGGCTATTGTGAGATCTATCACCTGGTGAAAGTCAAAATATCACCTCAATGAGAAGTATCACCTGGTTAGCCTGGAAAGTGTCGCCTGAGAATTTTTTGTTCTATAATCGGTTTTAGTCATTTTGTAATTGCTTTTAGTTGGCTGGGTCTTTAGGAAGGTAACTTAGCTTACCACTGGAAGCATGTCTTTACCCTAGGTTTCTGTTTTAGCCCTCTAGGGGTAGTGTCATTCGATTTACAAAGTCACTTTGGGAAGGATTGTCAAGTTAGAAGATTATTCCTATTGAAAAAGTATATCTCTAGAGTTGTTAGTAACATTCTTGGAGAATTCTAGTACTCTTTTTGTCCAAATCATTTCCACTCAAATTCAATTTCAATTATATAATTTGGCTGAGTCCATCCTCCTGGTTCAAACGTGCAAGGATATTGATCCTTTGATTTTTAGCACCTCTTTGACAGTGTTGGTAACACCATTTGCAATTTCTATCTTTCCATCTCTTTTGGGACATTAGAGAACTTTAATTATCTTAGTTTGGTATTGACACTTCGACAGGTCACTTTATCTTCAAGAATCCTTTTCTTTCATGTCAGTTACGACAAGGTACCAAGTGAGTCAATGAAAATGACCCTCGATTGTCTTTAATCAATTACCCTTAGTTAAGACTCGTTAACAGCAAAAAGAAAAATAACCCATTTTCGATCAATCCCCTAAAAGTGAGTCTGAGGTTTGTTTTGACCCAAAGAGTAATCCCAACGAATTGAGTACCTCTTTAGCACCTAGTTCCTCAAATATGGATATGAGTTACACCTTCACTAGACAATGAAGAGAAGCAATGAATCAAACTCTTAATGACATGTTCCAATGACATAGGGGTGATGCGATGTCTGTTGGGTCTTCTTCTGATAGTCCACCTGGATCACCTCCTATCAACACAAGGTACCTAGATGCTCATCAACGAGCTGAGAAACATCATAGGCAAGCTCACTCAGATACATGGTCACAACATGAAGACCAAAACAACAAGTTTGGTGATGCTCATATCAATGTAGCTAATGTATCCATACATTCAAGACAACCTTCTCCACTTAGAGACACCTCATGATACACAAGTGACAGGTTGCAGTGCATTGAGAGAGAAAAGCAAGCCTTCTTGGATGAACAAGCTTCTAAGGAAGAAAGGTTCAAACAATTGGAGGATGAGGAATGAGCTTTGTGAGACATAAGGAGAAGAGCCACACAAGAAGAACAAGATAGGCTCCTAGCGCAACAAATCTATGATCAATTCAATAATAGGGGTACCAACAGTGGAGCCAACTCTCCACCATCTACTCCCTCACCAAGCCCAAGAGCTAGAAGAAGGTTAAGGACCCCATCAAGATCACCTAGTCCTAGAGGAAGAAGGACTTCTCGGTATAACCATCGTAGGAGACAATCACCTCCTAGATATTCAAGACAACCCTCCAAACGAGCTCATCATGGCTCTCAACATGGAGGAAGTAATGCCAACTTTGACACTATTGACTTTATGACAATGCAACAAGAACCATCCTTCCAACAATATGTGGAGAAGTATGTGGAGCAAAATAAGGATCAGTTCTTAGAAATTCTAATCAATAAGGGTGCAAAAGTCCCATACAACTTTGATGTGGACCAAAAGATTAAGAAGCAAAACCCTTCAACTGATGAGGTGATTAAGTAGATGCAAAAGACTATGGAAAAAATGATGGCTCCTAAGAGTTCCTTCAACTTGGATTCCATATGTCCCAATCCCATTGATAAAAGTGTGGTTATGGTAGATTGTCCTAGAAAGGTTGAAATCCCCACGTATGATAAATATGATGGTAGTGGTGACCCCCATGACCATGTACGACAGTTCTATATCATGAGCTTTGAATTTCATCATGAGGACTCCTACCTTATGAGATTATTCCCAAGGAGCCTTAAAGGCCAAGCTATGGAGTGGTTTACTAACATTACCCCTCCTGTCAAAACTTTTAAAGAACTTGTCCAAAGGTTTTTGCAGCACTTTGCATATAATCTATCAAGGTCGGTCACCATGCTTGATTTGTGTAAA
The DNA here is from genome assembly GCA_027943335.1 of Chamaecyparis obtusa. Classification (NCBI taxonomy): domain Eukaryota; kingdom Viridiplantae; phylum Streptophyta; class Pinopsida; order Cupressales; family Cupressaceae; genus Chamaecyparis; species Chamaecyparis obtusa. The sequence goes on from BSBK01000334.1 coordinate 734,589, forward strand.
TTAAAACAGAATCAAGGGAAACCCTTTGTGACATTTTTACAAAGGTGGAGATGCTTATGCTCCAAATATTATAGGACCATCCCTAAGGAAGAAAGGATTGATATCATCATGAGCAATCTAGTGCCAGAACTAAGATATGAAGTTAGAAAAATGGTCTTTAATTCTTTTGACACTATGGTAGAAACTGCATGTCGCATCGAGGATGTTCTAAAAGAGCAAGGTATTTTGGCCAAACAAAGTAACAACAACAATGGCCAAAACAATAACAACAATAATAAGGATAAAAAGAACTCATATTGGAACAAAAATAAGCACGTAGTCAATGATGGAGTTGTTGACTCTCCACAACCTAAAGAATGAGTTCTTAATTTATCTAACATAGTTCAAGCTATGAAGCTGCAGACATCCTTAGATCAACAAGAGCACAAGCCCAAGTATCAAAATAAACCTAAGTCAGGAAAGAGGCAATTCACTAAGCTTGGAGACTCTTATGCAGACATTTTTAAGACCTTGATTGCCCATAATTTGGCACAACCTCAGGATCCTACACAGTTTCGCATACCAGATCCTAAACCTTATTGGTAGAATGAGAAAGCTTACTGTGTATACCACAATGGGAATGGACATGACATTGAAGGTTGTTTTAAACTCAAACATCTTGTTCAAGACCTTATTGAGAGTGGGAAATTACAAGTTGATGGGTTGACCACAAACACAGACCACAAGGCCTTTAAGGAGCCCTTGCCTAAGTATGAGAAGGGGGAGACATCTCAAAACAAGAATGGCAAGGTCACAATCAATTATACCTATACAGCTATGAAAAATGTCATTAATATGCTTGAGGTTGTGAACAATGATGTTAACATGATGAGAGGGAATGATCCCTATGACTATGATGTAAGCTCACCTCCAATATTTGATGAAAGACCTGTTGTTGTGCTTAGAGGTCCTCAATCTTGAAGGTCATCTTAGCCTCTCAATGTTGTTACTAGGGGTTAGTCCCAAGGTCCTATTATCATTAGAGGTCCTAACTCTAGCAAATCCAAGCAACTAGTGTCCAAAAATGTTCCTTCCAAGTTTGCAGTTGGTCCTGATATGAGTTACAATCTTGTTGATCAGTTACAGCAAACGCCAGTGCAGATTTCTATTTTTGAGCTCTTAGAATTATCTCCTAGACACAAGCATGTCCTTGAGGACACTTTGCGTGTAGCAAATGTCCCTAATAATATAGATGTCAACCAATTCCAGAACATGGTCAACCACCTAGCTAGCCCACATTACCTTACATTTTTCGAAGAAGATGATAAAGCCTTGAGCCATCCACACAATCTTGCCCTTCACATTGAGGTCATGATCCATAAAACCCATGTTAGGCATGTGTTGATAGATGGGGGTGCTAGGCTCAATATTTTTTCTTTAAGTCTTTTGAAAAACTTGGGTTACTTAGAGCATGCCATTGATACCAGGAAGAAAATTACTATCAAAGCCTATGATGAGGCTAAGAGAAGTTCTAAGGGGTTAGTTGTTCTTCCAGTCGGAATTGGCCTTGTTGAAAAGGATATTTTGTTTCAAATCATTGATGTTGGTCCTCTAGCATACAACATCCTACTAGGTAGACCATGGATTCATGACATACAAGTAGTACCGTCTACCTATCACCAATGTGTCAAGTTTCCATACAATGGCGTAGAAGTCTGCATACCAGGTGATAGTACCTTATCTGTTAATGCCATTTCAGCAGGGGCCCATGTTCCCTTAAATAGAGAAGTAGACAATTTTGGGGCAACTCTTGAGCAATGTAAAGATAAATTCAAGTCCATAGACCTTGGTATGGGAGGATATCAAATTGACTCCTTTACAAAATTGCCAATTTCACCTAGGTCCTATGGTAAACCGTCACAAGAGATGCACCCCTCATCTTCAGCCATGACTCTGTTTGATACTTTTGTAGAGTCTTCAGTACCTATTTAGCATGAGAAAGAAGAGGTGGCTATCAGAGATTGGATATACAAAGAAGAAAAGTACCTACATAATGAAAACTTTTCTCCATCTCCTAAGACTTATGGGAGAGGATACACGTTGGTCACCAGCATGGGCTATCCAGGTCATGGCCCTCTCAGTCACAGGTTAGATGCCAAAGCTGAACCACTCAACCATGCTCTTTTTGGTCATAGGACTAAGTCAACGATTAGCCTAGGGTTTGATAATGGAAAGAACAAAAGTGTCCCTCTCCTAGCAGCGACAGATAGTGACAAGAACTCAGACTACACACCTAATCTTTCTAATTAGCAAGACATGTATGATGATTGGGTACCTTCGATAGCTCTCCTTTGGGGAGATTCAAAAGATTTGACAATTGACAGTCCTCCTATCCTAGCTGTGACGGATAGTGACTATATGAATGCTAGATTGACAATGGAAAGCATTTCTATCCTAGCTGCGACGGATGGTAACAACGCTAGTGCTAGGGAAGGGGAGATCCTTCCCAACCTTGAGGCTTCTACATCACGAGGCCCAAATACTGATTCAAAGACAGACTCACATGAGTTCAAATGGGACTCACTTTTAGATGCAACAGTTGATTTAGACATGGATGCTGTCCACACCTATAGTACTCAACCCGATGAGACCAACGAACCTAGTATAGGACTAGAGGATTGGACTCCTTGAATTGCCTTAGTGGATGATGCTTCATTTGGTAGGATGAGCCCTAATTCAGGTATCTTAGAAGGAGACTTGATAGATCCTAACTATGTGATCACCAGGGATACTACCTTTCGTATCAATAATGTTGAACCAGTCATTGACCTACCCCTTGTAAACCATCATTTGATTGATTGGTCACAACTTTGTCAAGAGCCTCAGCTCCTCACTTTTCACAATGACTACGAGATAGCCTGCTACTTGAATGCTCTTGAACCCATAGTCTCTTCCACCAGTGAACCTACAACAAGTATGACAAAGCTAGATATCAAGTACCTCAATCACAAAATAAAAGAAAAGAAAAAAAAGAGAAATTGTTCTGATGGCGAAAACCACTATGTGGCGGTATCAAAACCCTAAAAAGTAAAAAGAAAGGACGTATCTGAAGGTGAAAACCTCCTTGAGGCACCTAAGGATGGGGTACTTAATAACCTGTTGAGTTATTTCCAAGACAGGTCTTCAATTCTTATTGAGAATACACAACCAGTAAATTTGAATACAGAAGAGGCTCCATAGGTGATTCATCTAGCTCAGTCTCTGTCAGTGCAAGAAAAAGAGGCATACACAAAATACTTACAAAAGAAGAAAATCAATTTTTCTTGGACATATTCAGACATGCCAGGGCTTGACACTAATCTTATTATGCATCACTTATCTATAGCTCCAAGAATTAAACCAGTAAAATAGAAGTTGAGGAAAATGCACCCTCATATAGCTCTCTTTGTTAAGGCTGAATTAGAAAAGCTCTTAGGAGCAGGATTTATTAGAGCTATCAACTATGCCAAGTGGATCTCAAATATTGTTCCAATTTCAAAGCATGATGGGTCCATTCGTGTATGCACAGACTTCAGAGATCTTAACAAAGCTTTCCCAAAGGATGACTTTCCACTCCCTAACATAGACATGATAGTGGATATGACTGCGGGCTATGAGATATACTCTTTAATGGATGGTTTTTTTGGTTATAACCAAATAAAGATAGCTCCTGAGGATCAAGAAAAGACAGGCTTCACATGTGCATGGGGAACCTATTATTGGAACGTCATGCCATTTGGATTAAAAAATGTAGGAGCCACATACCAAAGGGCTATGACCACAATATTTCATGACCTACAAGATTTGGAAATAATTCTAGATCGAATGGAGCAGTTTCAGTTAAGATTGAATCCGAAAAAGTGTGCATTTGGGGTTACCTCAGGTAAACTTCTAGGATTCATAATTTCAGCCAAAGGAATAGAAGTGGATCCTGAAAAATTTCAAGCCATATTAGATATGCCGCCTCCTAAGAACATTAGTAAGATGAGAAGTCTTCAAGGATGACTCCAATCCATATGGAGGTTTATTTCACAGCTTGCAGATAGAGCACAACCATTCAACAAGACATTGCATAAGGGCGCCACATGTGCTTGGAATGAGGATTGCCAAAAGAGCCTAGATCAAATAAAATAATACTTGGCTAATCCTCCAATTTTGATGCCTCCTATCCTAGGAAAACCATTGATTTTGTACATCTCAGTGACAGAATTCTCCTTGGGAGCATTGTTGGCTCAACTTGATGATACTGGAAAAGAACGAGCTATCTATTACATCAGCCGAATGCTTGTTTCTTATGAGGTCAATTATACTAGTATTGAGAAATCTTTCCTTGCGGTGGTGTTTGCTTCCCAAAAGTTGCGTCACTACATGCTTGCACATACAATACACCTTATAGCCAAAATTGATCCTCTAAAATACTTGCTTGGTAAGGCCACCCTCATAGGTAGACTTGCTAAATGGATGATGATTCTTTCAAATTTTGACATAGAGTATGTTGAGCGTAAGGCTATAAAAGGACAAGCCATTGCAGACCAATTGGCTGATTTTCCAATCCGAGACAAAGCACCAATGAAAGTTGAGTTTCCAAATGAGCACGTAATGTACATGACTATAAGAACATGGAAGATGTTCTTTGATGGTTCAAATATGCAAAATGGATCAAGAGCTGGAGTGTTGTTTTTTTCCCCTCATGGGTGTACTATTCCCAAGTCCTATAAATTATTGTTCCCATGCACAAACAACATTGCTAAGTATGAAGCCTTAACCAATGGATTGAAAATGGCCATAGAATGGGGAATTACAGAGCTGCATGTCTTCAAGGATTCACAATTAATTATCAACCAAGTGAATGGAGAGTACCAAACTAAGGATGATAAGCTAATGCCTTATAAAAAGATGGTTGATTCATTGCAACACTATTTCACATTTGTAACATTTCAACATATCCCTAGAACATAAAATAAGGTTGCAGATGCTATGGATACATTAGCTTCACTCCTTTAGTTGGAACAACACGAATCAAGATTTGAATTCCTGGTGGAAGAGCTACACCATCCCATCTTTGACTCCTCTGAAAGCCATGTCATTTGTACCTTGGTCACTCACGAGTCTTCCCGTTATGGTGTTATCTATTCATACCTTCGTGATCGCATCATTTTCAAATCATTTAACTGATCTGAATGAAGGAACCTTGTCCGTAATGCCTCTCGCCATACCCTTATCTCTAGTGATCTATATAGGAGCGGTTTAGATGGGACACTTCTTAGGTGCTTGGAAAAGGATGAGTCTGACTGAGCGTTAGTTGACATCCATGAGGGCATTTGTGGAGGACATTCCAATGGTCTTGCCATGGCCTGAAGGTTGCTTAGGGAAAGGTACTATTGGCCCACAATGTAGATGGATGCTATAGCTTTTGCCAAATCTTGTGAAAAGTGTCAGAAACATGGAAACCTGATTCATGCTCCAGGTAGGGAGCTTATTCCTTCTATTTCTCATTGGCCATTTCAGCGCTAGGCCTTTGACCTTGTTGGGAAAATTTATCCCAACTCATCAGGTTGACATAAATTCATAATTACTACTACTGACTACTTTACCAAATGGGTCGAAGCCGTTCCACTCTCTGTTGCCTCAGGCAAGACAATTTCTTTGTTCATATTGAATCACATCATTTGTTAGTTTGGGATACCTTCTGAGATAATCACTGACAATGGAGGTCAGTTCAAAAATAAGGACCTTACACACCTTTGCAAGAAATTTAAGATAAAACAGCATTGGTCCTCCATTTACTTCCCATAAGGAAATGGACAAGCAAAGGCCTCTAATAAAACCATTCTTAAGATTCTCCATAGAATAGTTCACAAGAATGGTCGAGATTGGCACTTACAGATCAATCTAGCCTTATTGGCTTATAGAATGAGTATACATACTCCCACAGGGGCTACTCCTTTTGCCCTCACTTATGGTGCTGAAGCAGTATTACCTTTAGAAGTAGAGATTCCCTCACTTAGAGTCTCTCTCAAAGGTTTGATTATAGATGAAGATTATCATGCCATGAGATTACAAGAATTGGAACTTCTTGATGAGAAATGAAGAGCATCTTTTGATCACATGAGAGTCTACCAAAAGCGTATGTCCAAAACATTCAATAAAAAGGTTCGCCCTAGAGAATTTCAAGTAGGAGATCTTGCCCTGCGTGAGAATCCTAAGAACCAACAACATCAAGAACAAAAGGGCAAATTTGAACCTAATTGGCTTGGACCATACATTATTACTGCTACTTTAGGGATAGGTGCTTACTTGCTATATGATGAACAGGGGGAACAGCTCCCTGATCCTATTAATGTTTTGCACCTCAAGAAGTTCTATCCATGATGCCTATTCAGTTTGGGGGCATCCTTTGTACATATTTATTGATCCTAAAAAAATACCAAAAAAATTCATATATGATGCTGAAAAAATTCTAAAAGGCATATAAAGTCCTAAAAAAATACAAAAAAATTCAAAAAATGCAAAAAATTCAAAAAAATAGAAAAAGTGCCTTGGTGAAAACCTGGAAACAGGCACCTTGGTAGCAAAAATACAAAAAAAATGAAAAATAAAAAAAATCTCCAAGTGGTGAAAACCTGGAAACAGGCACTACGTGAGACCTTTGCACCCTTGTCTCTTAGCATGCATCTTCAACACTTAGCCATTCTCCATCATGACTTGACCTTATTTGACTTGGTCTGGAATTGGTCTTTATTTTTGTCTAAGGGGCATACCTGTTCGCATAGGTCCTTTAGATGAGTTTGTCTCTTGGGGCATTTCACAAACAAGTGTTTTTCAACACCACCCCAAACTATGTTTTTCAACACTACCCTAGCGTCAAGTGTTTCTCAACACTTATCAGATGTCTTACCCACAGTCTAAGTATGATGCAATATCGCTCATTAGCAAATTTGATACTCAAAGTTTGACTCTATGACCAAACACACATGCACTTAAACAATCAACTCAATTGAGATATGTTGACTTTATTTTTCTTTGTGTGTTGTCTATGAGAATTTCTTTGCTGAGTGGTCTCTCCTTGAGAAGTTTTCGATGATGCATAGCTAGAAGACTAAGGGTATGAGAACATGTTTTATTTCTTTATCTACTTGTGGGTATATTTCATTGATCCTAACTGTCATGAGCATTTATGTTGGTCCTACTTGACACTAGGGATTAACAAGGTATTATCCTTGACTGTTTTGCAAGTGCATGCTTATAGCCATCTTGACCTTCTTATGTCCTGATGCAAGCATAATCTCGGTATAGTAAACTTAGGTAATCTCACTGCACTAGTCATCTTGACCTACATGTCTTTGGTGCCTAGGTGAGATTCCCACATTTCTATTTGATATAGATCATATTCATATACCCATAGTCATACTAGTGAGTATTGTATGATCTTACGATGCTACCAATAACACTCGATGATGATAATTAGATGTCTATAAGCATTGTGACCTTGCAAGTCAACCACTTTTCATAGTAGCTTGCATTTTTAGGTTCATATTAGTTTCATCTTGCATATGGAGAGAGCTCTCCTTTTCATCTTTCGTGGACCTGTCGGTCAACTACGCTCATCTTCCCCTTTCTCGATCATGTCTTTCACTCTTTGTCTTTCATCTCAAACCTGTTCCTGTCATCACAAGGGGTTAATCATATCATCATATCTATATCTCAAAAATGTCATTTTTAGAAACATGAGTCTATATCATACACATGAGAATTAAACATACATCTATGAGAGAGAATATACATGAGCATATAAACATACATTTTGAGCAAAATGACAAGACAATATGTCAACTGATACATCCATCACAACTGAGACATAAACACAAGATATATCGAACATCTAGTAATCTCATATATAAATCAATTTCATCATACAACATACAATATGAGATTCCAAAATCTGGATCACAAGTCTCAGGATATGTCCAAAACATCTAAACCTAAGCCCTCAACCTAGGTCTGACTCTCCCCATCACGTGGTGGTGGTGGAGGTGGTGTTGCTGCCCTATCTGGCACCATATCTGATCTACCTACCCTTTGAGAGTAAGATGGTGCTCTCTATCCCTTGAGTATAGCCTGTAGGTAGAGTCCATGGTAATAAGTAGCTCGTGTTGTCTCTCTCCGAATCTCTGCTGCATCAGCCTGTGCCACCTACTCCCAGTGTGCTATCTCTACCCTAAGATCAGTGATCTGTTGATCTCTCTCTACCCTCAGGTCAGCTAGCTACTGGTCTCTCACTACTATGGTGATGTGTAGCTATTGCATCTCTATCTCTAGGGCTTGGATCCTAGCTCTTAGGTCATCCCCTCCTGCAGGCTAATCCTATTGTACCTCTGCCTATCGACGAGCTAGCCTCGCCTTGTCCTCAGGGGTCACTGATCTCTATCCTCGTGGCCATTTTTGGCCACCCGATCCTAATCCCTCCCCCCTCTCCATCCCTCTTCCTCTCCCTCTATCTCCTCTGTCTCCCCCATCATCCCCATCCCCACCCTAAGTTGCTACCAAAGCATCAGGTCTTGTGAAACGAGGGAATGGTGCCCTCTGCTGCTCAGCCTTGTATGCTACATCAGATCCTGCATCATCCATATCGAGAAGGTACTCCCAAGGCTCCCTCCTTATGCCATATGTCTCTTCCATGGCTTGTTGATAGTCTAACATAGGTAGCCACCCATGTCCCTCCTCATCCATGGCCCTCGCATAGGTGGTGGTCTCTGTGGAGACCCACTGCTAATGCCCAAACTATTGCCATACCCACGTGATGCAAAACCTCTCGACAATCTCAGAGTGTCAGCCTACTAATGGTTGGCTACATAGCATATAGCTCAACTCATCCTCTACATCCCACCATGCCTCAACATCCCTGTATGGCCTCCATGTGAAGGAGGTCATCTCATCTAGAACCCATCGATAGTGTGTCACATCCCCAGTATGGGCATGTGATATGAACCCTCTGTACCTGTATATGTACGGGTATCTCCGCTCTCTTGGCTGAACCCTGGGACGTATCATAGTGATGTGATCCCAAGTCCACACATGTGCCAGGATGGCACCGCACGCCCATGTCCGACCGTCCCTGTAGCCGATCTCGTGCAACTCATGATACATTTCTGCAAGTATGGCAGGTCCCCATGCCATGTGCCAAGGTCTACCTACCAAGTCCACCAGTAATCTGCCCCATCCAAGAGGGAATCCTTTCTGATTACGATCAGTCATCAGGGCCTGTGAGATGATGGACGCAATAATTCATGGCACTGGGAAGTCTCTACCAAAATCATCAATCAGTCACTCCCAGCTAACATGTCTGTCAATGATAGTGACATCCTGAAACATGCCCTAGATAGCATGTCGGCCCTCAGTGGCATCCTGATCATAGTACACCTGTGCCAACAACAATCATGTTAGTTTTTTTTTCATATGGGAACATTATATTTAAATGATTATATCTTAAAGCATGATTTTACTCACCGGCTCTCTATGGCATGGTACTCGGAGAATCCGATAGACGTCCTCTAGTGTGATGGATACCTCTCCTGTGGGTAGGTGGAAGGTGTTGTGCTCACTGTGCCATCTCTTGGCAAGAGCAGTCAATAACCCATGATCAGCCCGGATATTTGGGAACCGCACCAAATATCCAAATCCCATCGCTCTCAAGTCATCCTTGCCCGGATCATCAAGATCTCAGACGCACTTCAGTCCCACCACCTTCGGCGCTCTGATGAGTAGCATTGAAAAGTGCTCCTGCAAACCATTAAACCAAGCTAGATGTCAGTAAATATCATGATGAATGTCTAAAAAATTAGTACAAGACATATACAACGTAAATTTGTCTAGACCCATGTCATTTTTTTGCTCAAAAATACTTAAAATATCAAATTTTGCACTTGGGCGATACTGCTTTTTTGGAACAAGTATCGTGTGATACTTGTTTCTATAGCAGCACAATATACCTTTGGTCATGCGATACTTTGTCCGGTATCATGCGATAGTTTTCCAGTCATCATGTGATACTGGTGTCTATACGCATGTGATACTTTAGGGACCCGCGAAGTATCGCGTGATGTTTCTCCCCAAAGGGCGTGATACTTCTAAAGTATCATGCGATAGTTCACCCTAATCTCAAAATTTAAACTTTTAAAAATTTAAAAATGTGCTAAAAACATATTAAATGCAATAAATGACTCAAAATAGGCACGTTTTCTGAAAACATACCGGGGCAGGATAGTGTGGAGGCCGGTTGTGCAACCGGGCTTGCTCGAATCGATGCCTGTGGATAGGAACTCCTACTTGTTGGGCCATTTTCTCTCTCTAAGCTCTCACAATTCTCAAATCAATAAAAGTCAAAGGATTTTGAAAATGACACTTTTTGCCCCTTATATAGCATTTTGACTTTTTGACCTAATTTTCAAAATACCTCAAAATTGTGCAAAAATTTCACCCCTAGCTAATTTCAACGTCCTGGATCCATTTTCAGACTTAAAATCAAAATCTGAGTTAATCTTGATAGTCAAAATCGCATTTCAAAATTTCACCCTCATCTGCGTAGTTGGCTGACCATTTGAGGCCTGATCCTTCGATCTTTGTTGGGGCACCTTCATTTCTTCACCCTCATCTCTTTCAAACTTCTAGTCTATCATTCATTTTCACTTGCTTCATTTTTCTAAGTTTGACTTGGTCAAACTAGGGCATGTTTTCACTGCTTGATGGTTATCCTGTTACCCTATTCTTCGATTATGATTTCTAGTGACTTGATCAAGTTTATCAATTTCTTGTTCTCCTCTACCTGATTTCAATTTCAATTCTGAGGGGGCAATACCTATCATCTTGAATAATCTTTGATTCAGCTTTATCATTCAGCTCAGCTTGAGATTCTTATTTTGAGACTTGATTATCACCTAGTAGCGACAGTGGTGATTTTGTCTTTTAATTTTTATCTCCTATTTTTTAGACTTGATTATTTCCTAGCAGCGATGGTGATAGTTTTGTCTAAGGCTTGATTTACACCTAGTAGTGATGGTGTTGGTCTTGTCTTTCAACTTTTGCTTATCTTTGTCCTGATGTGTTCCCAAAATGAACACACATCTGAGTTGTTTTGTGATCCTAGATCGATCTCACATTTCAATTCTTCTTTGACTGCATGTGTTCCCAGAATGATCACACATTAGTCAAAGAGGGGCAAATGTATGCACCCTAAAATGGTCGCCTAGACTTTGGGCCCCCATTCAACAATTTATCAAATCCTGAATCAATATTTTCAAAAATCAGCATCTTTCAATTATATCAATTTCCTTGATCAAATCCTTTTCATCATTTTTGATTATTTGCCTTGGGCTAACCATTTTATCCTAAGTCTTTATTTATTTAAAAGGAATATTTTCTCCCCTTTTGATAAATAAAAAGCCCCCACTTTTCCTCTTATCCTAAGTTGCACAAATAAAGCATTATTCTTATTTTATAAAAGGAAAAAAGCACTTTTTATCTCATATGGACACAAAAGTCAACTCGTATTTTCTCATTGGAGGATATTTTTGCACATGGATTGCTCCTCTTTGATGCTCTGTCGTTGATTAAAACTTTTTCCTCTTAATCTCCATGGTCCATTTCTCCTCATTTCCTATAAAAGAAGAGCTCTCTTCCTCATTCTAGGTCATTCTCTTTTCTGCTAATTTTATGCTGTAGGTTTTCTAGGTTATTTGGAGCTCTTTGAAGGCATCTTGCATCCAAGCTTTGAAGACATTATTGTTGCATCTCATTTAGTTTTCTTTCATAGTTGCATAATCATGGCATTCTTAGTATAGATTTCCTTTATGCAATAGATTAATCTCACATAGCTTAATTAGGAGGGATTGTAAGGCTTGTACTTTCCTTTTCATAGTCTAGCTTTTACTTTCCTTTCATAGATTAGATTTCCTTTCAAGCATTGCATTGTTATCATTTAGCTTAGCTTGCATCTTCATTCTTAGCTTACATTGCATTTCATTTTCATTTGATTCTTGGAGATATTGGCATTCTTGCCCTTGTCTTCCCTTGAATCTCTCATTGTGTGGTTGACTAGCAAGGTCATTAGCTTCATAGCTCTAGCTGAGAGCAATTTTATAATCTTGCAACTCCATACATAGAGAGCTATGGATCGATTTGTGAGGGCTCATTCTTGAGTTTTCTTGCATGTAAGGATTCATAGAAGTGCATTACTTTTGTGTGTACAATCACTAGTTCCATTAGCTATGAATGAATTTTCAAATAAGTTTCTTCATAAGTTCCAAACCTAGGAGAACTGGCATCAATTGGTTTAGATAATAAATCATCAACATGGAGTGATATAATATAACCATCTACCTCATATCCTACCAATATAGCCCAAGAAGTTCTTGGTTGTACCACCTGCATTCTACATGTATCAATATCCATAATAAAACATATTTCTTCCTTGTAATTTTCTACAATATCAGTTGGGATCATTTCCCTATCATGCATTCATTTCTAAAAATCTTTTAAATAACCCCACATAGCACTACAAAAGTTATTTCCTAGCATTCTTATGAATTCCCTAATCTTCACTACTTCTAGTTTATCGATTGACGACTAAACATTACAGATAATAGGAAAATGATTTTGCAAGTAGAAGAATCTGTATACCAGCACTGAACCATAATTGAAAACTTGTTTCTTTTCCTTCTTGATTCTCTCCATGTTGACAAATAACTAACTTCTCATGACCTCACATAGATCATACTATGCATTATCCTTCTCCATTTGATATGCAACATGAATACCACCACCGTGCACACTGTTCAAATGGCTCAATTGATATACTCTGTAACTCATCATCATAGATGAAAACTTGACCTTGATATCTTTAATATCATTGATTTTCATGGCTCTTTGATCTTTTCTTGACTTTGTTAGATGTGAAACCTCATCGACAGGAATTGTTCTCAAAATAGGTAAACTATTGGTCGCATACAACCCAATAACTACATGAATAATCTCCTTAGTTATCTTGTATGACCTATCCAACCTGATAAATTGATCATTCACTCAAGTCAACACATATCTGATCCTTTCAACTTTGATATCGTCAGGTAGGTCAACAATATAGGTAAAAACTTTATCTGCCAAGTTCTTGTGTTCACCCCTCAATCCAAAGTTATTAAATTCTTTGCTATATGCATTGAAGATAGAATTGAAGCCAACATCTTCAATCTTACAATAAATAAATGATCTAATATCCTTGGTCAATAACAGACCATGGGGTATGAAGACAAAGCGTATGTGAGATCATTCTCTATCACGTTCATAGGATGCATCTTAAATACTAGCCTCTATTCCTCAATAATTTCAACCAATACAAGTGTGTCCATAATGTCGACAATTTTCTTCAAGACTCACAAAGTAAAATTTGCAACATAGGGAAATACCTCTTTGATTATCAATTAGGGTTCTTTGATCACCGCTTCAATATTGACACAAGATCACAACTTTCAATCACAATTGCCTTATAATCTCTCGCAAGTACTCAACATGACTCATAGATATAATCACCCTAAAATGGGAGAATAGAACCAAAAGCCCTATTTTCCCCAATTTAAGATCAAATTCCTAATTATGCTAGTTCATTTATCTGATTATTGGCATAAACCATCAAAATCAATGAAATCCCTAATCAAGCATTAAATGATCACTAATTAATCAAGAATCCTATTAATTATCCTTGGCATGCATTAATTAAACCAATCCCACTTAAATACATGGCTGAGGTAATCAATTAAAATCAATTAATAAAAGGTTCAAAAATACATGTCACCTCTCAAGAGACAACAAAGAAAAATGCAGCCAATCAGAGGCTAGGCACATGGATCAAGGGAGAATGAATATCACCCATTCCTCTCAAACTCAATCTCAACCGTAGAATTCGATAATCTTTCTATAAAAGAAATTTTTAAAAGCTTACATCAAGGATAGTTAATTTGCATTCATACTTACATGCTGTCAATTTCAATTCATAGCTTAGTAACAATATCAATTCATAGCTTAAATAATCTCAATTTGGTAATGAAATCATGTAATTCACTAGTTTAGCTTCACTTTATCATGCTTAGTTAGTTTCACTCAAATATCTCATTCTAGTAGTGTAATGTCACTGATTAGGATCCAATTCTAAGAGCATATAGTTGATTTTAATCACACTCTTGCTAGTTAGGGATAAATAAGACGCTTTTGTTGGTTTGTTTGCTTCTAATTTAATTATTGACTAACAATCTAATGTTCTATTGAAGTGTTGTGTTGTAGCTTGCAGGTACAATAAATCACACACACATTTTTGGCACCCATCATGGGGCCAAGCCCCCAATTTCTGACCATTTATAGAATTTTATAACATTGTTTTGTAGGTATAGGATCCCATTCAGGAAATAGGATTGCATTCAAGACAAATAATTGTATTCAGTCAAAACAAGGTCTCATACCAGATTTCTTGAGTCACATCTGGTAAAGGTCGCATGTGGTAAATATTGAATCACATTTATATTCCTTGATTTCATTTAGTTAATATTGAATCACATTTGGTTGAATCTTGCATTTAGTTTCAAGTTCATAAATGCATTCAGTATTTTAACTTGCAAAATTCAATTTGTTGATGATTAATGGGTGATTTTCATTTTTTTGATTGATTTGTCAGCTTAACTATTTTCTACATGACATTTTGACAAAGATACATTGGTCAAAGAGATTACCAAAATACAAACATTCAAACTAATAATGAATTGTGTGTAGGTGGCTTTAGACACAGATATCAAACTTTATGCTTCTTAACCTTTCTTAGGCACTAAATTAGGAATTGGATTTGGATTTGAATTGATTAGAGGATTATGATCCTTTTCCTTTTGGGAAAATAAAAAAATAAAAAGTCAATTTGAGTGGTTATCAAATTTGAATTTCTTGGTAATTGAACTTTCTTATCATGTTTGGGAGAGGTGAAGAGGTAAAGGAATATGCTCTTCTCTCTTTGAGAGAATCAGAAACTCTGACCCTTGAATCCAATCTACTTTATTTCTTTGATCTTTAGAGGGCCTTCTTGTTGAGATAAAAAGCTCATGGGAATGAACCAAGTGAGGATAGATAGAAGCCAACCCTTCCACCTCACTATATCCAAGATGCTTCCTTGAGATGAAAATCTAGGAAGACTTAGTCAGTTTTATCCTTGGAACATTGACTTGATCATTCATTGGACATGCTTTGATTTTTGTAAAGCGGAGCCACTTAAATCTTGCTTGTGAGACTACACATGTTCAATTTATCATAGGGATATAGGACTCAATCTCACTTGCGAGACTATGGGAGATGATTATGAACATATGCCCAAAGTAAATACTCTATGTTAGAAGCCACCTAGATTACTCCCGAAAGGTTGGTAATTCTTGTGCAAGGAAAATAATAATTTCCCTAAAAAATTTACCATATCGAGCCCTCATTGATGTTACTACTTAGCTAATATGGCCTTCAACATCTATTTCATGTTGTTGGATTGTCATATTTTGAGGAGTCTTTGGGTGTTTTCTTAAGCTGGTGAACAATTATTTCCAATCTAAGCCAAGTCAATAGGAATTAGGTGTGTTTGAGAGTCTAAACAATTTTGATTGATGTGTTTGAATGCATAATAAAAGATAAACATCCTCAATTTACAATCACATACATTGTTAGACATTCAGATCCACTTGAATCGGGCAAACAATCCCTAACATTTGACAAATTTAACCATATATTTCTCAAACCAGTTAGCAGAAGATCGCATTTGGTATTTAGAGTCTTTTTTGGAAAATAGGACCGCATTTGGTCATAGTAGGCTTTCAATTGGTTCATCCTAGGTCGCATATGGGAAAAATCTCGCATCTTCTTAAAACATAATCACATTTGGGATAGTGAGCATTTAGACACGTGTCATAATCTAGATTTTTGCAATTTTAGATACCCTTTTCAGCTCTTTGTCAAGTTCAATCATCAAAACCAGTCAACCTAGTTTGTAATGGTCAATTATTGAGTGTACCCTACACACTTATTTGGTCTTTAATCCATCCTTATCAATTCATGTTTTCTAATTACCAATCAAATCCACTTGGTTCTCATCTCAACATCAGGGCACTCTAACCCTCTGACGTTGGAACTTATCAGTTACAATCACCTTCTACTTGGTTCCCAACTCAACATCAGGGCACTCTAACCCTCTAACGCTGGAACTTATTAGTTACAATCACCTTTTCAAACCCACATTTGCAACCTTGGACAAACACACTTGGACAATATCAAACCTTTTTAACATATTGGGACACCTTGACAATTACCCTATCACGTTTTCATGGTTAACACTAGACATAAAGCATATAATCTAAATAAAAGTCATTTTTCAGAAGAAGCTCCAAGACTGCTTACCTTTGGGCAAGGAGTAATCCTTTATTCAGAACAAAAACACCTACTCCAAGCACTACTCACATTGTAACCCTCAATACTACCAATATGTTGCATCTTAACTATGAATGGGATGAGAAAAATAATAACCAAGATGATCAAGATAATCAAGACAATCAAGACAATCAAGATAACCAAGGCAAACAAGGTGATCACATACATCGCTATGACTCTGACAGTGATAGAGAACCAACAGAGGAAGACCATCAAAGATGCCAAAGAAGTAAAAGGTTCCAAAAATTACTTGAAAGAACCTTAGATGAGAATAAAGAAAAATATTTTTTGGACTTAGCATCACTAGGAGTAAAGCTACCTAAGGACTACGATGTAAATAAACTAAAGAAAAGAGAAGTTGATACTCCCATATCCATATTGACTTGACAGTTGCTCGCTATGCAAGCCGAGATTCAAGACTTAAAGAATGAGAAAGATAAACCATCAAAATAATACTCCTTGGAACATATTTGTCCTTCCCATTCGACAAGGATGTATGTATGATTCTATTTCCACAACATGTTACAATTCCTAAGTATAATAAATATACTATAAACTTAGATCTACAGGATCATGTGAGATATTTTTACACCTTAAGTATGGAACTCATGCATGAAAAAACCTATTTAATGAGGTTGTTTCCAAGAAGCTTGGGTGGGAAAGCAATGGATTGGTTTTCTAAGCTACCCACAGAAATCAAAACATTTGAAGAGTTGGTCAAGAAGTTTATCTAGAAATACTCTTATAACATACAACAAATGGTGACTATGCTAGACCTATGTAATACAAATCAAAAAAGTGAAAAATCATTCCTGACATTTTTACAAAGATAGAGAAGAATCTTTGTAAGATATTCAAGACAGATACCTAAAAGTGAAAAGATGGATATCTTCATTAATAATTTGGTGCCTGAAATGAACTATCCCGTAGAACTTTCAGGTCCACAAAGCTTTTATAAAATGATAGATAGTGCAATCAAGATTAAATAAGTATTGATTAGAAAAGGAGAAATCACTATCTATAAAGAAAATAAAGACAAGTACTATTCTAACAACAACAAGAATAAGTATAAATATAGGAACAAGAATAAGCATGTGGTTAATGATGGAGTTGTGGACACACATAACACAAGGTGTTCAATCTTTCCACAAATCTAAAAGCTAGTAAGAGTTCCAATACAATAACAATGACACCAATGACTCCTAAGTCTTTCAACAAACCTAACAATCAAAATGAGCCTTGGTTATTAAAACCTAAACAAATATTTACACCTTTGGGAGATACACTTGAGGTGCTCTAAAATCACTTCTAGACAATAAAATCATTACAATCCCTGAATCGAAACCATGGGAACCAAAAGTGAAACCAAAATGGTGGAATGATAATGACTGTTGTGATTTCCATCGGAATAAAGGATACAACACCATTAATTATATGAAGTTGAGGCATGTCATTCAAGATTTAATCAAAGATGGAAAGGTTAAAGTTGATGGACATCATACAAACAATGATCACAAAGCAATCCAAAATCCATTTCCTAACTATGAGAAAGGTAAATCATCTAAATGCAATAAGATCAATTACACATGCACTAATAGTGATAGTGTGATCCATATGTTGGAACCAGTGGAACAATCTATCAACATGATTACTCTCAAGGTAGTATAAGATAAATTATAATATTCCAATGTTGTGACAAGGATTCAAGCTAAGTTCACACTTAAAGGAGCATCCACATCAAGTCAACCTACTACTACAACAACTTATTTAGAAACAATTGACATCATCTTAAAATTTTAACCTACAAATACAATGTACTTCTGTCCAAATTTCCATTCTTGAACTGCTAAAAATCTCTCTAGTCCACCAAGAGATTATTGATCAAGCCTTTCTTACAATTAATGTACCCAAAGACTTAGATATAGATAGTTTCCAAACTATGGTTTGTCATTTAAATTGCCCGCATTATTTATCTTTATCTAAGGAAGATGACAAATCCTTGAATCATCCACATAATTAGCCATTGCATCTAGAGGTATTGATTCACAAACATCAAGTCAAGCGTGTCTTGATAGATGGAGGCACTATTTTGAATGTATGCACATTTAATCTTGTGAAACAATTGGGATTCTCCAAACATGAAATTGACCCAAGAAGGAAGATAACAATTAAATCCTATGACGGAGAAGAAAGATCCACTAAAGGATTAGTTGTCTTACCTATTAGAGTAGGACCAGTGGAGAAAGATGGCATATGCCAAGTTCTTGATCTACTACTTGCTTACAAAATTCTTCTTGGAAGGCCATGGATCCATACAATGCAAGTAGTACCTTCTACATACCATCAATGCATAAAATTCCTGCATAATGGAGTATAAGTGATGATTCTAGTTGATACAACTTATCCTTGTAATAATCTCAAGCAAGCGGAGAGTAGGGTTACCCATAACAAAGAGATTTCTCAGAAAGATGAAACTTACAAAGAGATGGTCCTAAGAATTTTTTCAAAGAAGATGAATATCCAATATGCATGGATGGGAGAGTATAAAATAGACTCATTGATGTCCATGACAGATTTACCTTTATCTCATAGATCTTAGGGAAGACCTTCATCAACCTTCACACCATCCAAAGGTAATACATTAACAATTCATGAAGGAATGGGGATGGTCAAAGATAAGGTATCTTTAGTGGAAAAAAATGAAGAAAAATTTGTCCTACAATGGCTATACAAAGAAGATGAATATGATGGAAATATTAAAAATATGGAGATATCCCCAAACAAATATGGAAAAGGATATGATATCATGAAACAAATGGGTTATAAAGGAAAAGTAACACTTGTTGAAAATAAAGAAGGAATCATAGAACCAATACATATGGAATTATGTAACCTTAGACGTAAAAATGGTGTGGGTTTCAAAGAAGAAGCATCTCATCATGTGTCTGGAGATGGTCTAGTATTTGATAGAGCATATGATTCAGATGATGAAGAAGAGATAGAAGGACAACCAATCTCATATGAGAGATTATTACTCTTGCAAGGTGATCCACTATCAAAACTAAGAACCATTCTTAACATTCCTAGACCTGAACAAGAGTTAGAAGATGACCAAGAGTTAGAATAGCAAGAAAGGCATCCTAACTAGGGGCAGTTGGTTACTGTTACCCATATTCTTGATATGCCTCATTTTGAAGATCAACATGATACATCCCTATCTCTAAAAACACCTTTACAAGAAGGTGAGAATCAACAAGAAGAAAATGGTTCTAAAGAAGAAGGGATACCAGTGACTATAGCCCATTTCTTGGGTATATCAAATGATAGTCAGATAGATTCACATGAATATGAATGGGACATACTCTCTAACTCTACAATGGAAATAGAGATATATGTGGTGCATAAATGCACTCCTAGAGTTCAATTAGAAGAAGGATAAAATTCTAATGCTAGGTCAATAGGGTTATACTTATATAACACTAACATGAATTCTGATAATTATGATCATGACTTTAATAATCTTAACAATCCTTCAGAAGCTAACTCAATGAAAATCATCTTACAAATCAATAACATTAATAATAATATTATGTTTTCTCTTGAACCCTATGAATCCCTACCCTTATTTAATCCCAAACTCATAGACTGGAATGAATCCAAATTCACAAGCCTATTATCCTTTGATAATGACTATACTTTAGCCTTCTATCTTAATGCTTGTGAACCCTTCACCTCTTGCACTAGTGCAAGGAGCATAAATATGATAGAATGGTATATCAAGTTTCTTAGTGTCAAAATGAAAAATAAAAAGATATATGATGGTAAAACCTTGCAGAAGTGCCAAAGGATAAGACTCTTGATATTCTTCCTGGTCATTTCCAAGAAATATCTTCAATATTAATAGAACCAACACAACCAGTTAATCTTGGAACAATAGAATCTCCACAAATGGTCTGCATTTCTCAATTCTTATCAAAAGAGGAGAAGACACAATTCACTAAGTTCTTCAAGGAAAAGAAGATCAACTTTTCTTGGTCTTATTCTGACATGCCTGGATTACATATTGACTTAACAATGCATCATTTATCTATTGCTCCCAGAGTAAGGCCTTTAAAATAGAAATTGAGAAAAATGAATCCACATGTTGCATTATTAGTGAAAGCAAAACTAGAAAAACTATTGAAAGATGGATTTATAAGAGCTATTGATTATGTGAAATGGATATCCAACATAGTCCCTATTTCCAAAGTAGATAAATCTACAAGAGTTTGCATGGATTTCGGAGACCTAAACAAAGCTTGTCTGAAGGATGATTTTCCACTTCCAAACATAGACATGATTGTAGACCTCACTACAAGATAGACCTCACTACAAGATATGAAATGTATTAATTAGTGGATATATTATCATGCTACAATCAAATCAAGATTGCTCTCAAAAATCAAGAGAAAATGGCATTTACATGTGCATGGAGTACATACTGTTGGAATGTCATGTCGTTCGGTCTCAAGAATGCAAGTGCAACCTACCAAAAAGAAATGACAACAATATTACATGACATGATGCATAGGAACATGGAAGATTATTTTGATGACATGCTAGCAAAATAAAAAATCAAAACAATCATATTGAGGACCTGAGGAGAATCTTTGACAAAATGGAGCAGTTTCAACTTAGGTTAAATCCTAAAAAGTGCACATTTGGAGTATCATCAGGTAATTTGTCAGGGTTCATAGTTTCAAAAAAAAAGTAATTGAGGTTGATCCACCTAAACCAAAAGCAATCCTAGATATGAAACCTCCAAGGAATATCAGTCAAATGAGGACACTTTAGGGAAAATTACAATCTATAAGGAGATTCATATCTCAATTAGTAGATAAAGCTCAACCATTCACTAAAATGATGCATAAAGGAGTCACATTTACATGGGATGAACAAAGTAAGAAGAACTTTGCTCGATTCATATAGTATTTGGTAAATCCTCCAATTTTGATGGCTCTAATTCATGGAAAACTACTCCTATTATACATATCAACAACTTACACATCATTAGGAGTATTATCATCACAAGAAGACGATACTAAGAAAGAAAGGGAAATATACTACATCAATAGAACTCTAGTATCTTATGAGCTAAATTAATCAGTAATTAAAAATGAATTCTTAGTAGTGGTATTTGCATCTCAAAATATTAGGCATTATATGTTATCACACAAGGTGAATATAGCCACAAAATAGATCCACTTAAATAGTTTTTGAATAAAGAAACATTGACGGGAAGACCAGGGAAATGGGTCCTAACATTGAGTGAATTTGATATTGAATATATTGATAGGAAATCCATAAAATGACAAGCGATAGTTGATCAACTTGTTGAGGCACCACTAACAAATGATAGTCCATTACACATAGAATTTCCTAATGAAGCAATCATGCATCTCACAAAACACCCATGGAATATGTATTTTGATGGCTCTTTTACACAAAAAGGGTTAGGAGTTGGATGTCTATTCATTACTCCTCAAGGATAAAAAATAACAAAGGCTTACAAAATAATATTCCCATGCATAAAAAACATAGCAGAGTATGAAGTCCTGGTCAACGAATTGAAGCTAGCAATAGAATGGAAAATCATCGAGTTACATGTCTATGGAGACTCACAACTTATAATCAATCAAGTCAACAATAATTACCAAGCAAAATATGATAAGCTAATACCTTACAAAAGGATGGTGGACGATCTCAAGAAATACTTTGTTTACATCACATTTGAACAAATACCAAGGTCGAAGGATAGAGTTTTTGATGTGATGGCTACTTTATCATCCATGTTACAACTGAAAGAACATCAATTTTGCTATGACTTCCTGGTGGAAGAATTACCCTTTCCATCCTATGATTCCCTTGATTCCCAGATCATATGCGCTATTGAAACACAAGTCCTATCTTGATATGCCCATATTTATTCCTACCTAAAAGATCAAACCTTTCCTAAAAAATATTCGAGAAATGAGAAAAGATGCCTAATAAGAGCAACATCACGTTATTTAATCATTGCAAATGACTTGTATAGATGTGATCTTGATGGCATGCTACTTAGATGTTTATAATACGAAGCGTCAAATCATGCATTAAAGGAAGCACGTGAAGGTGTGTGTGCGTCTCACTTAAACAAATTTTCATTTGCCAATAAACTCTTTAGAGTGGGATAATACTTGCCTACAATGGAAAAAGATGCCATTAATTATGCCAAAACATGCAAGAAATGCCAAGTTCATAGAAACCTGATACATGCTCCAGCTAGAGAGTAAATTCCATTGATCACAAATTGGCAATTTCAATAACGAGCCTTTGATCTAGTAGGACAAATTTACCCAAATTCATCTAATGGACATAAGTATATCATCTCAACCACTGAGTACTTCACAAAATGGGTTGAAGTAGTCCCATTGGATAATGCTACAAGAAAACAAGTCTCAATGTTTATCCTAAACTTTATCATCTATAGGTATGGGGTACCCTCATCAATTATGACTGATGATGGAGGGAAATTCAAAAATAAAGACATGGATGACTTGTGCCTACAATTCAAAAGCATACAAAATTGTTCCTTGATATATTACCCTCAAGGTAACATACAAGCTGAGGCATCAAACAAGATAGTCCTAAAGATCCTACATAGAATAGTCAACAAATCAGGAAGAGACTGACACTTACAAAATAATCTAGCATTATGGGCATACCGCACCAGCATTAGAACACAAATAGGAGCAACTCCTTTTGCACTTGTTTATGGGTCTGAGGTAGTGCTACCAATTGAAGTAGATATTCCATCATTTAGGGTTTCATTGAAAAATATAGTCGCCGATGAGCACTACATAATCTCGTATCTACAAGAACTGAAATTGTTAGATGAGCATAGGCAACATGCATTTGATCATCTCAAATTCTACCAAAAAAGAATGTATAGAGGATAAAATAAGAAAGTGAAGACAAGAACATTTCAGGTAGGAGACCTGGTCTTAAGAGAAAACCCAAAGAATCAACAACATCAAGAACAAAAGGGAAAGTTTGAACCTGATTGGTTGGGTCCCTTTGTTATCATAGCTTCATTTGGATCAGGAACCTATCAACTAGCTACACTTGAGGGAGATGTCCTATTAGATCCAATCAATAATATCCACCTGAAATGGTTGTATGCCTGACATTCTTGAGGCAACACCTATACAACAAATATTGATCCTGAAGAAATACAAAAAAAAGAAAATATTGATCCTAAAGAAAAACAAAAATAGTGAAAAGAAGAAAACTAAAAAATAGTGGAAAAAGTCCTAAAAAAATGACCATCTCGATGAAAACAAGGCAAATAGGCACCTTGATGAATCAAATAAAAAAAGGGAAAAATCAAAAGTACAAAAAAAATGAAAAAGAGAAAAGGTGCCTTGGTGAAAACTTGTAAAATAGGTGCCTTGGTAGGAAAAACATAAAATCTATCCAAGTGGTGAAAACCTGGTAAACAAACACTACTTGTAACCAATGCCCTGTCTATTAATACATCGCTTACACACTTGGTTAAGCCTAAAATATTCAGCTTGTACATATCTTTTTTTTACTTTCATGATGATCATATCTCAAACCAAGCTATCAGAAATATCCTTTAAATCCTAGAGTGGAATCTTTCTATACCAAAGTCCTAGGAAAGTCATATTCTCTAGGGGGCATTGGTCATGGTCATGCTAGCAGTAAGGTCTCTTGGTTGTCATTAGGGCTCTCTACTAGGTTTTTCGATTATCCCTAGTCCGTAATTTGACATAAAACTACACAACCAAAGGTATTTCTTAATATCATCAACCCAAAAACATAAAAAGTATTTCTTAAATACTTAGACTTAAAAGTGTTCCTAAACACTAGTCATGGAAACTGAACCTAATCAATAGTGTTTCTTAACACATCACACCCAGACAATGCAAGACATGAACTATAATTAAAATGAATCAGTGATTGATACTATTTTTTAAGTGACGATGAATTAATCAAAAGTGTTCCTTAACACTACATTATAACACACAAATGCTTTATGACTTATGTTGATCATGTATTTCCATACTATCTTGAATATTTCCATGAACTAGAGAAATAAATCGAGGAAATCATGAATTTTATTAGTTTGGTGTGATTTATTATGAATTTATGATTGTTATGTTCTCTGAGTGACTCAAAGATGTCTAAAAATGACTAGAGAAACAAGGACTGGGGGCATAATGTTTTCTTTGTCTTTGTTTGTGGTAATTAATCCAGTGATCCAACATGATCATAAGACTTGGGTGTCTATGGTAAGAGCCTCCATCATGATTGGAACGTCGCATATCCCTCGACCTATTTCCTATGAAAGCTTTGGTGAGGGTGGATTCATTTCCTTGCTTGTTTAATCTTAATGAAACAAACTTCCTGTAAGGTGCATACAACATAATAACCCATGTATATGAATATAAAGGTCATTATGGGTGACATATCAAAATGTTGCACATGAACAGAACAAGTTTAAAGAAAAAGGAGGTAACTGAAAAAACAAGTTTATATACCTTGGTGCTTCAATTCACTTTCGACATGACATCCAACATGATAGGTATTCATATTTTCATGATTGCTAAATCTATTATTGAAAAATGTACTAACCTATTAGGTCCAAAGTAAAAGGCTCTATGATGATAAGATCCATCTCGAATAATAAGTGATTGTCCTGGAGGTCTTAATTAAGTTGCATCCATTAGTTAATTAATTTGCATTCATTGGTTAATTAATTTGCATTCATTGGTTAATTAAGTTGCATTCATTAGTTAATTAAGTTGCATTCTTTGGTTAATTTAGTTGCATTTCATTTGTTAACATAGTTGCATTCATTTTAAGGTGGCATCAGTATGAAATTATGAATGTGATTAATGAACATTGACATGATTAAAAATCTAAAATCTAAAAAGAAATGATATCAACATTTACAAGTTTGACCATGTGAATCAAATCACCAGAAACCAAATCAAATGACTGAGTATCTTGTAATGATATCCATGCACCTACATAATCATTTAAGTTTCATAAAATGTCTGCATCTATCATCATACATGAATAAAGTGAGATAGTCATACATCGCATCACATTATATCTCATTAAAGCATCTCATATACATGCATAAGTAAAAAACAACATCAACATAAATGCATCCATTAAAAAAAATCTGCATCCATACATGCATAAGAAAAGAACAAAAACATTCATATACACATCCACATAAAACTACATATATATATATATATATACATATATATATATATATATATATATATATATATATGTATATATATATATATATATATATATATGTATATATATATATATATATATATATATATATGTATATATATATATATATATATATATATATATGTATATATATATATATATATGTATATATATATATATATGTATATATATATATATATATATATATATATATATATATATATATATATATATATATATATATATATATATATATGTATATATATATATATATGTATATATATATATATATATATATATATATATATATATATATATATATATATATATACATATATATATATATATATATATATATATATATATATTAGTTTCATAATATAATAAAGTCAAGAAATATATAATCATCATCTATCTAATCACATGACAAAGTATAGAGATCAATATAAAAAATAAACATATGATAGTATATTTAGATCAATAGATGTGCAAAATCAGAGTATCATTAGTATCAGTATCAACATAGATAACAAAGCACATGAATCTTATCAGATATCATGAAAGAGAGTATACATCACAGTCCAAAGAGTATCAGTGTACCAGATCAAAATCAATACATCGGGTGGTACACCAATGGTACACATATCAAAAAAATATCAAGTGTACAAAAATGATATCAAATCTAGATCCCCACCCCATCATCATGAGGAGGGGCAAGCGGTAGAGCATCATCTCTAGCAGGAACTAGTGGTGGAATATCACCCTCAGACTTCTGAGCAATAGCTAAATACAATGGTGTTCTCTAAGATGCTAGAATAGGTACACAATATAAAGCAAAGTAATATACTCCCCTTTGACCCTGATGATATATTATATGGACATATTGATACCTTTTTGTTCTCATAATATCTAACTGGAACTCTTTGTTTGCTCCCAGAGTATCTAGTTGCCTATCTCTGTCTGCTCTCAAAACCTCTAGTTGTTTGTCTCTATTAGCAAGACGAGCCTCCAAAGTAGCAACCTGTGTCCTCAATGGTTCCCTCTCCCACTCACACTTAGAGGGAGGATCCATGACTCTATCCCTAGGAGGATATCAAGGTGGTTGATCTCCTCCACCAGCACCAGCACCTTTGTCCTCTCCAGTAAACCTCTGTTGTTGCTACCTAGGAAAGAGTGGTCCAGGATCCCTGTGTAAAGGAACAACTTGCAATCTTATATGACAAACCTGTTGATCCCCACTACCATCATCACCCCTAGATCATCTCCATCTAACACCTCCATCTCCTCTACCTCTGTCTCCTCCCCCTCCATCTCCTCTGCCTTCATCTCCTCCACCTCTATCTCCACCACCACCTCCTCCATCACCACCACCACCACCACCTACATCTCCACCTCCATCACCACCTCTCCTATCTCCTCCTCTACCTCTAGCTCAACCTCTTCCACCCCTATCAACACATTCTCTACTAGGAC
The DNA here is from genome assembly GCA_027943335.1 of Chamaecyparis obtusa. Classification (NCBI taxonomy): domain Eukaryota; kingdom Viridiplantae; phylum Streptophyta; class Pinopsida; order Cupressales; family Cupressaceae; genus Chamaecyparis; species Chamaecyparis obtusa. The sequence continues at coordinate 761,871 of BSBK01000334.1, forward strand.
CATCATCATCAAGATCATAATTGAAAGCATACTCGATCCTCAAAGTGATATCATCAGGAGCGGTGAATCTAGGAAAAGGATATTGCATAAGATGTCTATGATAGGGATCTATCACACCCCCATTAATGACCTCTGACATATAGTCCCAAGCCACGACTACCATCTAGGATATCTCATGAACTCTAGTCTCATGAGGCAATTGAGCTCCCCATCGAGCCTCCTCATCTCGAACATGTGCATACACAACAAGATCCTATGGCATGCCCTAAATATAGCCAAACTATCTCAATATTCATGTAATAATAAATCTCTCAACAATATATTGAGTACGGCTGATCAGGTATGTGCTTTGGAAAAAATATGGTTTCTGATATGCATTAGTCCTCTACTCCTCACATTCTAGGTAGACGTGCAAGATAACAACTACAACATCATCTAATACTCACCTTCAATACTCTAGCTTCCCCAGGTGGGGCTGCTGAATAAAACTAGACTACATATAAATATAAGGTAACTCTGGATCCCTCTATTTATCTACTATTGATTGTGTTACTAGGATGTTCTCATAGGCCCAAATATATAGAATCAAAATACCAATAGTCATACTATGGGAATGTTGATAGACTATCTCAATATATATGAGCCAAAATGTAATTGCCCCAAGCAAAGTGGCAAGGCGATCGTATCGTATCCTCAATAATCCTAGATTAACCACATATAAACTTATGCTAACCTCTGTCTGACATCAATATACCTCCTATAAGACCTGCAAAGAATACATGAAGATGGTCATAATGAGACACCATATGTTCCCAGGATAGATTTATACAAGAAAGAGTAGGATCCTGAAATAATCCTTGAGCATCTGCAATAGCTATTGTTTCTCTTGAATCATACTCAACACAAGCACCCATCACAAGAATCCTCAAAATCTACCAAACATCCTCCAGCGTGATTGTCATCTCTCAAGTTGGTAGGTGGAAGGTGTTGTACTCTAGATGCCATCTCTTAGAAATCATAGTCAACAACCCCCAATTTACCCCAATGTCAGGTAAATCAACAAGGCTCCACAATGACCAATAATATGCCACTCAGCATCAGTCAACTGATCCTCAAGCTCTAAGACCTAGGTAGGCCTCAGACAATAAAAGGATACGATACTAAAATGTGTCTGCAAATAATAAATTAACACCAAATCAGGGTTGGACAAGAAGAACAAAAGGTAAATTGGACTTATAAACCTACAGAGACAATTGACATGTCAAACAAACAAGCTCAAAAGGGAAAAAGCTAAGTAAAAACCAAAAATGACCTTGCAATCCATATGTGATCCCTAAACAAGATGTGATCCTAAACATATAGGATATGACCCGAAAATGTTAGGAAGCGATCCCTAAACAAGATGTGATTCTATTGAACAGGGTATGACACACTGAGGAAAATACTAAAAATCTAGCAAAATTTGACTATATGCGACCCAGTAGGGTGCCATCCTAAATACACAGAATGTGATCCAAATTTTTTGATAAAACCAGATGCGACACAAGAATTACAAGATACAACCTAGGATGTCGGGTGCGATCCAGAATTCAATTGCTCCTAGCTAGTATAAAATAAAGCAAAAATTCAAAAGGAAATTATGGAAAGGTAGGTTATCGAGTACTTATCAAAGTAGGATAATGTTTGGGTCAATGATGTTGATGGCCAAGCTAAAAACAATGCCTCTCAACTGGGACCACCATCTTCTCTCTCGGAGCTATGAATTTACTATGGATAAAACTAAAAATGAATAGTAAAATTACCTTTTTGAGCCTATTTTAACCCCCCGAGGACCTTAATGACCTAAGGCACTTTCACAGCACAATGCAGTAGGAGCTCTGTATCAGGACCAAAGTCAAAAGATGTGTTGTATATCATTTCAAAGTAGTAAAAATAGAGTTACCAACACAAGTTACCCTGGTAGAAAGTTAGTCAACTATGGTCAAAATTTAGTTGACGAGGGGCAGAATGAGAAAATGTTAATGCATAAAAATGACAGAAACATTCACATATGTTTATTACTCAAATGGCAAGTCAAAAAAAGTCAAATTAGGGGCAAACTTCAGTAAGATGATGGACAAATATACTCAAAATTGCTTAACAAAAGGGATAGAAGCTTAGCAAAAGCTGCACAAAGTTGTTTCTAAATCCACACCACATCAACATATCAAAATATTGGTCAACTATCAATGAAACTTGGTCAAATATCATCTTTTTAATGGTCAAACAGTGTTTTATTAACATGAAATTGATTTTAATCAAATTCTAATGGATTCTAAACACCTTTTGCTTGATACACATCATATTTTTACCAATTGTACACCTTAATCGATGCTTGAAATCAGGATTTCATCAATTTCAATTTTGCTCTTGAGGGGGTCGTAATCATACCTAAAATTAATCATCTCTTATCAAATCCAATCAAGGATTCAAATCAATAAAATTTTCAACAAAAAGGGCATGAAAATTCTCTTCAATCAAGTTGGGACTGTTAGATAATTGACTTCATCAGGAACCATATCATGTTGATTATTTGTGCCTAAATCAAATCATCCTACAACTGATCAGTTTCATCACACCAAATTAAGATTATTATTTTTTTGCATCAAGTACTTTTGATATCTTTATAACATTGGTAATTTCATCACTTCAAATCAAATTGATTATTTGTCATCATCATGATCTCTCAGATATTTAGTCTCATCACACCAAATCAAACTAAATATTATGATTGGCTCTTATCGATCTTCATCCAATCAAGCTCAGAGTCGGGATGATCATTTCTTATCCAATCAAGTTTAGAATTGATGGCTTAAAAACTTTCAATCACATTGAATTTTGTTCAATCAAGCTCAAAATTCTCAAATCCAGAGTGGTTTCACCATTCCGTATCAAACTTCTCTCTAAATCAGCATCATCTATTCTTTGAATCAACACACTACTCACACATCAATTCAAAGAGGGGAAAATGTAATCACGCTAAAATGGGATAATAGAACCAAAGGCCTTATTTTCCCTAATTCAAGACCAAATTCCTAATTATGCTAGTTTGATAATCTGATTATTGGCATAAAACATCAAAATCAATGAAATCCCTAATCAAGCATCAAATCATCACTAATTAATCAAGAATCCTATTATTTATCCTTGGCATGAATTAATTAAATAAATCTCACTTAAATACATGGCTAAGGTAATTAATTAAAATCAATTAATAAAAGGTTCAAAAATACATGTCACCTCTCAAGAGACAACAAAGATAAATGCAGCCAATCAGAGGCTAGGGACATGGATCACTCACATGAATCAAGGGAGAATGAATATTAGCCATTCCTCTCAAATTCAATCTCAACCATAGAATTTGATAATTTTTCTATAAAAGAGAATTTTCAAAGCTCACATCAAGGATAGTTAATTTGCGTTCATACTTACATGCTATCAATTTCAATTCATATCTTAATAACATTGTCAACTCATATCTTAAATAATCTCAACTTGGTAATGAACTCATGGAATTCACTAGTTTAGCTTCATTTATCATGCTTAGTTAATTGCATTCAAATATCTCATTCCAGTAGTGTAATGTCACTGATTAGGGTCTAATCCTGAGAGCAAATAATTGATCATAATCACACTCTTTCTAGTTAGAGAGAAATAGGATGCTTTTGTTGGTTTATTTGCTTCTAATTTGATTATTGACAAACAATCTAATGTTCTATTGAAGTGTTGTGTTGCAACTTGCAGGTACAATAAATCAGACACACAATAGAATACAATGTGTTGAATGACCTTCGCTTTTCTACTTTTATAACTTTACACACAATGAAATGGTCAATTAGTACCATTAACTGATTGCAATAGTTAGAAACATAAGAGGTCACTTATTCCATAAAAATCATTATATGGTTGCATAAAATCATATGTGACAAAAAATTCTTCATCAAATTTATCCAAAACATCAATAGGCATCTAAATATACTGATAAATCTTACAGTGCACACAACTTAGTGGATAGGTTATAGATCTTACTTTATTTTCGCCCTCTAAGCCAATAGTATTGACTTAATTTGATGATGAATTCTCCACATTACCTGATGTTGTGGAGCTCTCTGTTAATTTAGAAGATTTGAGATCACCTTTCTTAGTCCATGTTTCCTTCATCTATTTTCTGATTCCTTTGACATTTGCAATCTTCTTTCCTTTATCATTAACAAGACTATTCATCGGTTGGTCTTCAGTGTTCTTCTTCTTATCTCTGCAAGATCTAGTAAGATGTTCAATCTTGTTGCAATAGTAACACACCATACATGTTTGTCTCCATGGTCCAACATTTCCTCTACCATTTCTCATCCTACAATTAACTTTTATATGTCCATAATTGTGGAAAACAGAATAGGTAATGAACTAATTAAACTACTAATTTGATTATGCTTTTAAACAACTTCCAAATAACCAAACATACAAGTGTAACTATGCAATAGAAATAGAACAATTCAAGCATTCATAAAGGATAACACATAACACCACTATTTTTATCATGGAAAACCTTATAAGAGGGAGAAAAACATGGTGGGGATGACACCCATAAATCTCTTCATTGCAGTTAAAAGAGTTTCCTTGTTAGGAGCTTACAATATCCTTTTAAGGGTCCAACTAATTAGAAGTGACTAGTACCTTGTTAGAAGTAGCAAAAGATCTATTAGGATCTACCTTGCAAGAGGATTTAGAACTCCAGTTAATAAGTCATCTTGTTAAATGATTTATACATAAGACTTGTTAAATTCCACCCTATTAAGGGATTTAACATTCTAACTTATTAAAGTTAGCCTTGAGAAATGAACTCAAATAGTTGATATGGTAATGTCACTTCTTTGCTGAAAAATCCACTGTAATCTCTGATCTTTGGCAAACTGTACTTCCTCTATCTCTGATTGCAACACCCAAACTTGCAAACACAACCCTAAATCATGTGATTTAGTCCCCCTTTATACTGATGTTCTTAAGTTGGCTAGAATTGAAAATGTTTTACAAGTTGGTCCATAATATTGACCAAACTTATAGAAAATTGTGCCAAACATACCTAACATGTCAGCTCACAATATATTAATAAAAACATATTGACATTTTGGCCCAAAAATTAACCACCTTGATCATCAGATCATCATGAACCAATTGGTAACACAACCAGTTCACACTTATCATAACACTGAAATACTAACTCACCAAAATCATTGATTTAATAGTTGTGGTTGTATAATTTTAGTTATCTAACCTTGTTAAACCACTGGGAATTATTTCACCTTCCACAATGTCGTCCATCTCGATTGCCATGAAAAAAAAAATCTTTGTTATTACCTTCCTATTCACTAGTCATAACACTTATCATATTCTACCTTTACCTATCCATCCAGTCAATTGGTATCTGCAACCTATTCATCAAATCTAATAGAATTGATAGATTTTTCATCAATGACAAACTCATAAACATCACTTTGCATCTCAACCCAAAATTCCATCATAATGCTAACAATATCTACCTAATGTCTAATGCATCTCCAATGTAGTACAATGCAGATCATTGTTCAACATCTTGTTGAAACACTTATGATCATCACTCAATTAGGATCTTCTTCTACTAGCAACCTCTAGCATCCACATCCATGATCTGCACCCTCATTTTCCCTAATTCATATCTTTATATCAAGAACTAGGTCACCAAACCCTAATTCATATTCTCATTAAATCATCACACCAAATCTCATGTTCAGATCCATATTTGACCATCAAATCCAATCCATAATCCTTAAAAACCACCTCGAGATCATTAATCTCTTAGATTTCATGGTTTACCACTTGCGTAATATGATTTACCAACATAGTCAACCAAGAACAAGAATAATAATAAGAATATTATTATTGACCAAAAATTAAACCTATCTAGTCCTTATGATCTATGTATATCACCAACTCATCAAGAACATACTTCAAGAACATACTATAGCATCATGATAAACACTCATCTACACAAATCCACCACAACCATTAGATTTACCAACTCTTTTTAACTTATTCCTCAAGAACACTATCACAAAGCTATGAGACAATAAAATTATGCCATGAGGACCTCTGAACTACTAACCCTTTAAGTTGAGGACTAGTCACCAATTCTGACCTTGAATCATACTCAAGTCTTTGAAACTTAGAGTGAACTAATTATTGACCTTAATAAAAAATATCCACATGCGCGACTTGATATATTCAATACCCGAACCTCACCAGACCTCTTAACACCATGTTCCACTGGCTAACCTACAACGGTTCAATTATCATCCAATAAATAGTTCTTCTAATTAATTCCTCTTACTTCTTTGACATGTTGACATCCCTCTGATTCCTTTGATATGTTGAAATCAATGAAAACACATCCAACATACCAATATGTTAAAAATCTCCCCCTTTGACATTAATGGAAAGACATGATGGAAAAAAACATAGTAACGCAATCAGAAACCAACAGTATCTCCTTTGAGATCAACCATTCTCTTTATCTTTTAGAGTCTCTCTAAATCATCTTCCCCTCTAATTTTTTTCCCTTGAAATCAAGCTTCCTTTGGTTCCAATCCTATTACATACTCTTCTCTCTATCAATTTCTCCCCTAGGATGTATGCCATTCTTCTTCTTATTTCTTATCTGTAAGTATATAAATTACTTCTCTCTGCAGTTCTTCTCTTTTCATGCATCTAATATTCTTTGATCTCTGATCTTCTCTACTTCTCTTTTTTGGCCTTTTTTTTCACATATACTTCTCTCCCCCTTTGACATCAATGAAAAATGTGTACCATATGTTCATATACAACTTTATTTATCATATGAATGTCTACTTCCTTTTTATTCTCTACTCTTTATCAAGATCATTTTTCCTTCTTTCATACACCTCTGAGTCATCCAAACTCTAATCAAATATTAAAGGCTTATCTTCTTAATTTCTACAATTCCTTGTATCTCTCTACCACCACTCAACTTCAGATGAAATAAACTTTCCTTACCATGCTTACTACTCCCCCTGAGTAGAATCCACCTTACATCAATCCAACTTGAATGATATTTCCATGAAATCATCTGGATTGATGCATTCCTCTTCATCCTAGTTTTTTTTAAGAAGAGAAAGTCCTTTTTACTTGCCTTTGAATCTTACCAGAGTTGATCCCATGTATAAAGTCTTCTTTTCCTTCTTTCTTCTTGTCCTCTTCTTATGCTTATGCTCCTTGTCCTCCTTGTCTTTTCCTTTTCTCTTCACATTCCTTTGATTATGTTCGTCCAACTTTTCCTCTTTTTGTATGATCCTATCAGCTTCTTCCCTATCCTTGTTCATCTCCTCTAGATCAATCTTAGCATCGTGTATGTCTCTACAGTGTTCAATAACTTGTGTAGATACATTGCATCTAAGACATATGATAATATTCTCCTTGCTATTATCATTCATCGTCATAGTATAGGGACATCTACCTATTTTCCTTGAGATAGTATTATTTATCCTTCTCACACCTTTAAATATATTAGGGACGTGATTATTTATCATAACTCTAAGAAAGTGATTCTTCCTCTTGCAATCTGACACTCCATGTACATACTTACCACAATATAAAAAACTACCACTGAAGTTTTGAGGTTTAGGACTTCTTACCATATTTTTCTTGCTATTATTCATCTTTCTATTTTTGCAATTCTTTTGACTTTTCTTCTTATTGTTTCTCTTTCCTTCTTATTGCCTTTATTTTTTTGGCTTGGCTTGATTTTTATGTCTTTTTTATTTTTCTTCTTCTTTTCCTTATTTTTCTTTTCTTTGGCTTTAGACTAATCTTTACTAGTCTTGGAGAATTCTCATTTCTCTAATCCATTACCATTGTTGTCTATTGACCTTCTCTTAATTGGAAATAATTCAATCTTAGCTGAATTGATCTTGATCTTATCCTTTAAATCATGTACAATTATAAGTTCTTCTTCCATAGCTCTAACCCACTGATAATCTATATAATCTTTATACACTTTTATGACCTCAACTTCAAAGATTACACAAATCTAATCTTCTATAATTCTCTGATACTTTGAGTTGAAATTTCCTTCACCTGGCTTTTGACTCTCATTCTCCTTAAGTTTCTTGATATCATACTCCTTCTAATGTTGAAAATTTAGGTTGTCACAACTTGTAGATCCTTTTTCAGTTACTAGTTTATTTGCATCTACTATCACTTTCTTTTAAATTAACAACCCTTTTGAACTATTCTTGATTTGATTCTCATTTTTCATTCCATTCTAAAAGTTATATCAACACTTTGTTCATATAATTTTCCTTTGCAAGAATCAAACTGAATTCTATTCGATTGAATAAGGAAGTAACTTTCTTCAGAATGATTTGACTTTTCGTACATTGATATTATTGGCTTCACTTGTGACTCTAGCATTGTTCCTTCTTCTTTTCTCGCATCAACTTCATCTTTGATTTTCTTTGAGGCCTTTTGCATTTGATTCAGATAACATTGAGCAGTGCATTCTTACTGCTAACTCCTTAGCTTATTTTGTATGAATTGATCTAAATTTATTCAATTTGAGTAATCTGATACTTTACTCCTTCATTATTCAGATGGAAGATATTTTTTTTTCTCTTTGATCCTTATCCAATCTCACTTCCAGAACCATTTAGAATTTTTCATCCCTCATCATTGAAGTGTGGAGTGTATCCCTTCTAAACTATCTATCCAAAACTAAGAAGATTGTTTGTTAGACTAACAACATGCGCAACATAATTTGTTTTATTCTCTCTATATAGTGAAACAATACATCTTCCCTTGATTTTTCCTCTAGTGTTGTCACCCCGTATGAAAAAATTTCTATCATACTCTTCATATTTCACACACTTTCTTATATCACCAATCATATGATGCGAACATTCACTATCTATCAGCCAATCTTTCATCTTGTCCAATTATGAAACTAGAGCTTTCTCTTCTTTAGTAGCATAACTTATAGAGTACTTGAGATTAACCTTTTGAAAATTTCTACATGTAGAAACATTACTAGAAGAAGTATCACTAGTCTTGGTTTTCTCATTGGCACAACTATTATGAACATCATTCATAATATCTTTAGTATTATTTGTAGCAAAACTATTGATCATATAACTCTTACCTTTAGAGTTATCTTCTCTCTTTTTAGTATCACTCTTATGCTTCTTATACTCCATAGATTTCTTCATGTCATTGGTCAAGTGATGTGAGAAGCCACTATTAATTATCCAATTATTTCCCTTGACACTCTAAGAAATTAGTGTTTTTCCTTCCCCTTGTGTGCCTAATATTATATATTTAATCATACTACTAACAACAACATCAGGCATGACATCTTCAACAACATTTATAACAAGAATTCTAGACATAAGATGTGTAGACTTTGATTCATCTTCGTAGATTGCAATAGACACAAGTTCATCTTCACTCTTAACATTATCAGATTCAACATCAGTTACTCCTTCATCATCAATAACATAATAAAACTTTTTATCATCTTTAGGATTATCATACTGGTGCTTGGGGAATATCTTTTGACATCTAGAGGCATAATGTCCTATCTTATTAAAACAAAAACATTTAAAGGGAGCTTTTCCTTTGTACTTACCAGATCATTTTGATAGTTTCCTTGACACCATTACTTCCAATTATTGAATCTATCTTTCTTCTTCTTCAAGTTCTCTTATCTCATTTTCATGTTTTGATACTCTTCTCATAGATCCTTCACCTTTCACCTTGACTTGATCTATGCATATCTCTACCTGATATTGTAGCCTTGGAGGAATATTTGACCTTGGATAAAGAATCACCAAAATCACTCATTTCAAAAGTAGATAACTTACCAACCAATGTGTCTTGTGTCACAATAGAAACAATTTTGATTTCCTCAATAGAAACAAATTTTCTTTTGTAAGTCGGGGCAGAGATCTCAACAATTTTGAGACAATCTCTCCTTCATCCAATACACCACCACCATATCTAATGCTAAAAACTAATTCATTTATCTTCAACATATGAGTTGATGTTCTCATCCCCAGACATTCTCAAGGATTCATCCTTCCTTTTATGCTTTCCAACTTGGCTTGCTTGATACATGCATTAACTTCATGTAGGTTTTCTATCTTTGTCCAAATTTCATGTGCGGTCTCTAGCTCCATCACATTTGTATATTTTGTATCTAATAGATCACTTAGAATCTCTTCATTTTCTCTGATATTATACTCAAGCTGCTTCTTTTCATCCTGTGTATCAGTAGATAGATCTTCAGGAGGCGTGTAGGAGTTATTTGTGATGGTATAGTAATCTTGTCCAATGCACCTTAAGTGAGTGATCGTCTAAGATTTCTATATGGGGAAGTTTGTGCCTTCAAACCTAGGATTGACCTTCTTGTAAGCTATCATATCATATCTCCCTCAATATCTTAGACTTTCTTTAAGGGACCAATGCTCTGATACCAACTATTGATAATATGGAAGCGAACAACAAAGAGCGAGGGTGAATTAGTCATTCCCAAAACCTCAAACTTAAAACCCCTAAACCCAAAAACCCTTAAAATTGTGTATCCTTAAAAATAAAACATGCATTCATACACAAATCAAAATCGTATCCATACAACTTAACATAATAATTTTATCATGGAAATCCTGTTAGGGGAAAAACCACAGTGGGGCTGATTACCCATAATAAGTAAATACCTTAGATGTATAAACCTATTACATTATATTGGGAATGCACATGCATTCAAGTTCACTTCATAGAGCTCACTTCTCAAATAACAATCCTCATCCTACAACCCTGAGGAAGGTTAATTGCCTTACAAACTGATCACTACAACGATCTGAGATTTTTTGAACTGTGAAAGTGACATCTAACTCATATTTGATACAACTCCAATGTAGAACAATGCATATCCATGTTCAACCTCTTATTGAAACACTTTTTATCATCACTCAATTAGGCTCTTCTTCTTATAGTAACCTCTTGCATCCACATCCATGATCTACACCCTCATTTTGTCCTAATTCATCTCCTTATATCAAGAACTAGGTCTCTAAACACTAATTCACCTTCTCTTCAAATCATCACACTAAATCTCATGTTAAAATACATCTCTCACCATAAAATCCAATCCAAAATCCTTAAAAACCACATCAAGATCATAAATCTCTAAGATTTCATGGTTTACAATTTGCACAATATGATTTAGCAACCTAGTTAGCCAAGAACAAGAATAATAGTAAGAATATTATTATTGACCAAAAATTCCACCAATCTAATCCTTCTAATCCATGTATATTACCAAATCATCAATCACATGCTTCAAGGACATTCTATAGCATCATGATAAATACTCATTTACACAAATCCACCATAACCATTGGATTTTCCAACCCTTTTTCAGTTGTTTCTCAAGAACACTGTTAGAAAGATCCGAGACAATAAAATTATGCCATACAAACCTATAAAGTACTAAAAATTTGATTTGAGGATACCTAAGGATGTCCCAAACACACTCCTAAGTGCGCTCAAATAGATTCCAACTTGATTTTCATACTATACCTTTTTATGTCTTCATGTCAACACTATCTGTCACTTTGTCTACCGGTCACCAATTTTGACCTTGAATCATGCTCAAATCTTCATGATATCATCTAAAACTTGGAGTGAACTAATTATTGACTTTAATAAACAATATCCCACTTGAAAAATTTATATCTTCAGTACCCTAACCTCACCAGACCTCTAAACATCATGTTCCATTGGCTAACCTACAATAGTTCAATTATCATCCAACAAATAGTTCTTCTAATAAATTCCACTGACTTCTCTAACATGTTGACATCCCTCTGATTCCTTTGATATGTTTACATAAACAAAAACACATCCAACATTATAATATTACAATACATCTATGTCTCTACATGTGTCTCATGCAAGTGTTGATACTTTCATATTTGACTCACTAGAGCATATTTTGGCATTGACAACAATCTTCACATGATCCCTCTCACTTTCCATAGTTGATATTTTGGATGATAATATTGAGGCCATGTCATCCTTGTTTCTTTTTACTGGTGGGTACCTATGGATATCATTAAAATCATGACCTCCCTACCCATATGATCAAGATTAGGAGGGTGATGAGTTGCTGATGGATGATCTATGAAAGCAATGCACACTTCTACATCTATAGATTAGATTTTATTTGTTTTTGTTCCCCAGTGCTTCTCTTTTAATATTTTTTTCTCCTAGAGGAGCCTTGTACTCCATTGGCACCTGGAACAAGGGAAATTTTATCATTCACCTTCTTCTATTTATCAACTCTTTCTTCTATATGTCGTACATTTGAATTTTGACATTTGGGGATGATGCAAAGTATTGGGTGCATTAAGGCACCCCTTCCATGTTGACATTTTTTTTCTTTGTCTCCATGTGCTTTTCTTTAAATCCAAGCCATAGTTGGTAGTGACAAGATATTCCTTAAGAGCATGTATCCTTTCTCTTTTTGTTTTTGACACCAATCCATCAGATCCCCTTGTTTTTGCAAATGTTTTTGAATCATGTGTTGACATACCACATGTTGTCTTTTCTTTCCTTGAAATTTCTTATGCTCCTCTCTGAGAAACATAGTCTATTCTAAGGGGGTTGTATTATCTATGTCTTTTCATCCAATTCATCTTTTATATAATGACCATGATGTCTCTTCACCATAGGATTCTATCAAAAAAATTAAAATTTTATCTCAAAATTACCTTACTTTATGGGGGCTAATCCACTATCTCAATATCTCAATCTTATTCTATCATACACCTATCTATCTTAACGTTAGACATATCGAAAATGATCTTAATCTTTCCTATCACACACCTATCTAATATTTTCTACATGTGTCTAAGCTACCCTATCACATGTATATCTAGGATTTTTTATGCGTGTCAGTGTACTATTAAATCCTCCCTATCACATGCCTATCTAGAATTCACCATGCATGTTAGAGCACTATCAAAAATTTCCCTATTATATGGCTATCTAGCATAACACAACTCTCCACCCATATTAACATACCATCAATAGTCTTGTGCCTAACGAGTTATCTTCATCATCTAGCATACTTGTTTGTAGCTTGTGTGCTAGATGTGGCTTGGCAACAATTAAGGTATTCCTAGTTGGTGGAAACCCCACATGACAGAATCCTCACAAATAAGTCACGTAAAGTCTCTCTTACTTTAGCTTCTCATCTCTCTAATATGATATGCTCACTAAAGTGGGGAAAAATGTAGTGGCCTAAATTTTCACCCTTCTGTAAATTGTCATTCTACATTATCCCAACCTTATCCTAAGACTCATTTCTTGCATAATCCTTGTCATCCACTTGCATTTTCCAACTCACCACCCACTCTAAAGTCTTGGCCACATGGCTTGAACAAATCAAGATGTGTGTGCACCATGGAGACATCCCACGACATGCTAGTGTCCATGATTTTGTACATGTGCAAGTTATCATTGGAGCATTATAAAATACCAACATATATTTGTAACACCTGAATCATGTACCCATATGCGCAAGATTTGATTGGCATGCATTATAATCCCCCTTTTTGTATTCATTTAGCCTTCTTGGTTGATCATTTAGGCTTCTTGGTTATTTTCCTTCATTATCTCCTCATAGTCTTGGCATCTACAACTCTTGATCATCCATTTTCAAAGCTTTGAAGTATCTCTTGGCTCCTCTAATCTATTCTCACTATGTTTTTTTTTCATACTAGTGTTGCATTGGCCTCATAATCATCATTGAGCTTCCATCTCTTTGAGGGGAGTCTCTCTACTCCATTCACTTGTGTCTTTGAGAGAATATAATATTGTTTATCTAATTCTAGCTATATTATTTCTTATTTTATTTCCCCATTGTCACCTATCTATCATCATTGTGTCTATTCAATTGTTGTAGAGGTGGAAACACCAAAGCAGGGATCTGACTGAGGTAGGTCTCCAAACAACCACCCCAACACTTTTCATTATTTTTGTGTGTGCATGTTTTGGGGAGGAGAAATCTCAATAAGTTACTCCATCGAGCATTGAATTCATTTTTACACTCTCCCTCTCTTTTATCATTATTTTCATAATGTAATAGTGGTTTCCACTATTCTATTACTTTATCCTTTTCCATTGAGTTTATTTCCATAATTATTGTTAGTTTCATTTGATGTTTGTTACTATTTTTGTACTATGTTAGTATGGGATGTGCACAAGTCACACTAGCGTCCCATACTATTTTTGTACTATGTTAGTATGGGATGTGCACACGTCACACTAGCGTCCCATACCTGCACTATTATCATTGACTCACACTAGTGTCTGAGGTAGTAAGCTTACAGAGTCTGGTGTTTTTTTCTCTATGTTTAGTTCTTTTTTGTATGATAACCTAAACATTTTAGTAGTTTATTTACTTCAATTATCATCATTCATTTAATTTAGTACTTAATCTACACTAAACACTCACATCATAACAACCAAGAAAATATCTTATAACAGTTAAATTCAATCTCCCTAGCTCTACGCACTAGTATACATGAGGTGGTACAAGGGAAGGGTCCATCCCTTGATACTTTAACCAATTTCTAGGTCAGTACACTTTTTCTTCTCCACATAAACTACAAGTTTGGTTGTTCCTCCTTCTCTTCCTATTTCTCACCCGATGCTTCCTTTTGCACCTTGTCTCTATCAAGATCTTGGAAAGGAGTCTGATTCAGTACATAAACTTTGAGCTACTCCTTCCAAGATATCTCTTTGGGAGCTTCTTCAAATTTCATCTACCTATCATGAAGCATTAGAAAAATCCTTCAGAACTATGACTATCTCACCTCCTAGGCAAGACAATATAACTTCCATATTAGAATGCATGAATGCAACCAATAACAAGGCTCAAATTGTGTTTTCTCAAGATTATTTGCCTCCTCAAGAAATTAAAGATCAACATGACTCTCTCATGGTTGATGTCCTTATCAATGGTAATCTTATTCAAAGGAATTTAATTGATAATGGCTCAAGACTCAATGTTTGTGGAATTGACTTGTTCAAAAAGGTAAATGCATATATTTCTTTAATCAAACCTCATTCTATTCCTATTTGTGGCTTTGACAATGTTGCTAAACAAACCTTGGGTATTATCACTTTGGGCCTATTATGGTAGGTCTTGCTATTTTACCCACCCTATTCATGTCATGTTCAGTGCTCTTAATTATAATATTATCTTAGGACAACTATGGATACATTTCATGCACGTTGTTCCTTAAACACTTCATCACAAAGTGAAGTTAATCTATAACAACATCATGTATACCCTTGTTTCTGATGATACGATCCAAAATTTCTTACAAACTAAATCTTATTCTCCCTATATTCATACACCATTTAAATAAAACATATCTTATTCTAAAGATACTTCTTCTCTTACAATTTCCCTTTTAGATGATGATTGGGGTCATTATATTTTATGTCATCTTTTGCAGGTGAATACAAAGTTCATAAAGGGCCTAGTGTGTCATTTATCCAAACTAATTCTCAAAAAAAATCAACTCATAATCTCCAACATAATTTATGATTTTTTCAACAAAGCATTGAGACTCATGATAAACCTATGGAAGAAAAATATTTCAAATCTCCTCCTTTGTCAACATCCCCTCATTTACAATCTAACATTTCCTCTATACCTAGCTTGAATCAATAAATCATTTTGCCTAATGTTCTTAGTGCTAAGTTGATTACTTGACCTTAATGAAAAAGAAACATAGTTAAAATCTTGTGATTCTCCCTTTTTTCATGTATTATCGATGTCATGACCACTCTACTAATGAATGCCAAGATTTGCATTACAAAATTCAGAAACTCATTGATTATGATATCATTCAATTAATGTATCATAATAAGTTAATTTTCAATTTTGATTTCATTAAATAATATTTAAGTTACTATTATGTTGCTCCATCCTATGTGATATTGTTAGCCTATCCTTTGGGGACTCATTTTCATGCATGGTGTGATCATACTTTGTGAATAACATAATATTCCTTCTTAATTTTATTCTTTTTTATACACTTGTGGGGAAAGGGTAGTATATAAATCTCTCTCATCCTTCTCTTAAGGATCCACTTTTCTCTTTATTAAGTTGAATTTTTATTATCTTGTGACATCCAATCTTACATGGAATTGTTTGTTACATTACATATTATCGCTTATGCAAGAGATATGCATCCTTGATGATAACCTTGTCATTGTTCACAATTGGCTATCCATTGTAAACAAATCCCTTACCTTGGGGGCCAAAAGTGTGTCATCCTTCCTTGATAATCCATTTACCTAGCAATGGGGAAGGTGTGAAATCTCCCCTTCTTGTTCCACATCTATTTTTAGCATCCTTAAAAAGAATACCTTTTACACTTATTGCACGGTATCTCGTTGCATCTTTCCCTTCCTTGACCTCATAGGAGTTGTGACCTCTTTGGCTTGGACAAGGTGTTGCTTATGGGATACTTCTTTTGTGTTAAGTGTTCTTTATCATTGTTTATCTTTTCCTTAAGATGTCAAAAGAGTCCTCTTTTTCCATCTTAAGGGGGGTGCATATATGGCCTCCTTATTTCAAATATTTTATTTACTTTAATAAGCATTCTAGGTATAGTACACTAGCATAATACAACTTTCCAAGGCTGGATCACTCTCCTTTATCCATTTTTGGTGAATTTCCTTGGATACAATATTTTCCTTAGCTATCATTAGGATTGGTTTAACTAGCATAACACTACTTGCTAGCCCATTTGAACTCTCCTTTGCACACATTTTTAGGATTGGTTGACTAGCATAACATTATTTTCTAGACTATTTGACCTATCATTTTCATGGGTTGAATAGCATAACATAATTTTCTATACCATAAAGCCTCTTATTTACATATTTTTTTCATGAGTTGACTAGCATGTTCTAGACCATCAACTCCCTCTCTACATTTTCTTTGATTGGTGGAACTAGCATAACACAATTTTCTATAACATCCCCCCCTCCTCTTTCTCTTTCTTATATCTCTCTTATGGATAACCTAGTGCAACATAACTAGCTAGCCTATGTCATCCATGATTGTATTATTCTCTCCTTTATGATCCCATATCATAACACACTTTTCTATTTTATTGAGTCATGAAGTCTTATATTATCTTTGATGTGTTTTTTTTCTCTTTTCAGGTGATCACTTGTGCTTTTGCAATAGCTTTCTGAGCATGATGCTAGCGGTTGAGGCATTTTCTTTAGAAAGTTCTCTTCAACTAGTTGACTTGGAATCTTAGTAAGTTTTAGGATTTTGTTGTTGTTTTATGTATCCTTGCACATGGTTGTACAGGTTTAAAATCCTTGGTTTGGGGACTTATGTCCTTAAACTTAGCAAAATTTTGTCTTGTTGCAATTTGCCCAAGTTCTTTATCTATTTCTCTCTCTTTCTTCTACTTTTCTATGAGCATGAGGTAGACCCATACATATGATAAAGTGAGGGATAAATGTATCTTTTGGACTAACCACCAACGTCCCCCTTCAAGATTTATGTTATGGTTTAACAACCTCATGTGTCTTCTATAAGTCTAGTGGTTGTATTGGGCATTAAGAGGTCAATCTTTTGGTGCAATGGAAGTTGCTAGTTGTAAAAAGTGGTGCCAGAGCTTGGTCATAGGTTTGAATCCCCTTAGAAGATGTTGAGGGGGATTGTCTGACTAACCACCAACATCCCCCTTAAAGATTTGTGACATGGTTTAACAACCTCTTGTGTTTCCTATAAGTCTAGTGGTTGTATCAGGTATTAACATGTCAATCTTTTGGTGCAGTGATAACCGCTAGTTGTAATAGTATCATCCTAAAAAGTAAGCACCCTTAATTAGGTGTTAATTTTAGCCCTTTTATTATCTATGGGTTTCCACATTGATTTCACACTCTCCTAACACTTATTGGACTTCCAACTTAATATTATAAGTTTGATATTAACTAAATTTATTCAAAACTCAAGGTTGTCCCTTATTTCTAAGTGTGCTCCTCTATCTTTCCTCTAATCAAATAATTCATTCCATCACCTAGGCCCTATAGCCCCATTTTCGACCTTCATGACATGTTCTAACCTTAGATTGAGTTGCATCTGGAAATCCTACACCTACCCTATTTCCCCAACACCCAGTCCAAATTTTGGCTCATTTTCCTAGGTATAGAATTTCATTGGCATTCTATACCCTAGGATTTATGCCCAAATTTTCCCCAAGTCCCTATGTCAAGGTATTAGTGGGAGATCTGGTCTCGTTGTTGGCTTGCCTAAGTTTTAACCACTGAAATTATAGAATAGGTATATAAACCCTACATCTCTCCTTTTTTTGGTATCTATTATCAAGTGCAAGCATTCATTATCAAGTTTTCAAGTGTTCACGATTAATCAAGCAAATTGGAGTTCAAGATCTCTTCTACAGTTGAGCATCCAAGTCTTCAATCCTTCAAAGCACTGTTCCATATTCTTCATCAAGAAGTTTTTGGAAAAATAAAACATCCATCATTCAAGGGATCTATTTAATGAATCTCTTTTATATTAAGCTATTGCATTGACATAGATGATCACATCAAAAGAAGCATTGCACCATCAAGGTATAAGGTGATTTACAACTTAAATATGGTTTCTATTTCATCTTTCCTTATAAAAATTGAATTTATTTTCAAGGTTTATTCCTAAAAAGTAGTTTTACTATGGAAAACCTCTTTGTCCAACCTTCTTCCCTATTTTTCTGTGTGCAAGAACAAGTTATGGTGCCACTAGATGGGATTCAAAATGATCAGATGTAGTCAAAGGGACTCTGAAAGATGATAATTCTAAGATTAGATTCCTGAGAGGGGAGGGGTGAATCAATAATTTATGAATTATTCAAAATTTTCAACCACTTAATCTTTACCACAACATTCACAAGGTTATCTTTAATAACAATATATAAAAATCATAACCATAAGCGCATCCACAAATAATGAAACACTTGACACAAATATTTATCTCATGGAAATTCAAATCAGGAAAAAGCCACGGTGGGGATTAGTACCCACTAAATGATGCACTCTTTTGAAGTAGGACCTGTAAGGAGCTTAACCATGTTAGGATTTTACAACAGCATTGATAGGTGCTACTCGGTTAAGTGATTTACCTTTAGGGTTTGTTAAGACCTTTACCCTGTTAAGATTATCCTTGTTAGAGGACTTAAAACACAAACTAATGTGCCACCTTGTTAAAGGATTTATAATAGGGACCTTCTAGGATCCACCCTATTAAGGTATTTTGACTATTGTAACTATTAGGGAATA
Source organism: Chamaecyparis obtusa (assembly GCA_027943335.1). NCBI lineage: Eukaryota > Viridiplantae > Streptophyta > Pinopsida > Cupressales > Cupressaceae > Chamaecyparis > Chamaecyparis obtusa. The sequence goes on from BSBK01000334.1 coordinate 781,338, forward strand.
ATAGAAATAATGATATTTAGAATAGCACTACCTCTACTTGATTAGATCTACTAAAGCACACAATCACTTCTTACCGTACTTATCTCTTCTCTGGCTTTATCACAACTCACACTTCACACCGTACTTGCCCAACAGATGATCAACACTATAAACTGACAACTCAAATCCAACACATAAGTACACATATCTCAATGCATAAAACATTTTTTCTACACTATGTCGACCAATACAATGATTTACATAGGATTTTATGTCAAGGGGTCAAACACATTTTGACTACACATACACTTCCTCAAGAATCTTCTTCACATGCTATCATCAAAAAATGTGATGCCATATCATCACTTTTAATCTATAAGACACGTCACCAGATCATGATTGACTTAATTGAATTCATTGCAACATTTAAACCGATCATCAATCAAAGATTTAACAACTATTGCTTAAGAACATAAACACTTCAACCTATTAACAATTTTGATTCATCTCACCGGACATCTAACCTTCACTCTGATTACTCAAATTAGTTGCGATTACAAATATAGAATCCAAACAATGTGAACCACCATATCTTGTAACCACATTATAAGAAACACTAAAGATTTGACAAACCACTCAAATCACCTATTGCCTGTCACTAACTATTCTAGCAGTTGCATTGTTATCCTTCATCTGATCGTAACTTCCTTACCAGTCAATATCAATAGTAGCAGTCATGCATTTAACATTCTAAGACATCCCTAAGTCTCCCATATGAATCTCTATAGCTGAAACTTACCACAACACCTTGATCATCAACCTTATACTCAACAATATACTAGAAACACTAGGTCAATACTTGACTTCAATGACAACTCAATAATTGATCTCCATGTAATCAAATCTTTATCATTACGACTCATAAATCATTGCATCAATTAGCATCAATTATGCCAACAATCTCCCCCTTTGGCATTGATGTAAACACTCTCATCAACACCAACATCACTTTTAACTTACACTTGATTTGATCTTTTCAATTACTTCCCCTTCCACTGAACTTCTCTTATCTGCACTTACCTTCTGCAACTCTGAACAATCTCCTCACATACTCTCTGAACTCTCTTTACTAAATTTCATTCTTACATTCTCTCCCCCTTTGACAACAATGTTAAAGGCGTCAAACACACCTTAAATCTTCTTTGTTTCTCCCAATTCAACAGAACAAATTACTTCATAGACTTATTCCCCTAAGGAGTAGCCCTAGAACATCAATCCAAACATAAATATATTCACTGGAATACACTTAGATTGATGTAACTGCATCTCCTTTTAATTTAAACAAGATAGGGGAATAACCCCTAACTTATCTCTTAGATACTCAAAAGAATCCTTAGGTAATGTCTTTGTGAAAATATCAATAACCTTCTCCTTAGTTGGCACGTACTCCAACTTTACTTCCTTCTCATTTACCTGTTCTCTAAGAAAATGATACTTGATAGCTATATTCTTAGTCTTAGAGTGCATCACCAAGTTTTTAGATATGTTAATAACACTTGTATTGTCACAATACATAACCATTGGTTCAGTTACATTTTCTTGAATTCCTTCCAAAATTTACTTAATCCACATAACCTATGTATAATTAATTGCACCAACAACATATTTAGCTTCATCTATTGATTGTGATATACAATTCTACTTTTTGTTTGTCCAGGATACAAGCCTATCTCCAATAAATAATGTGCCTCCACTTGTGATCTTCCTATCATCAACATTTCCTGTCCAATCAACATCAGTAAATACACTTAATGAAAAATCACCTTTGTATCCATACCAAAGACCATAATCTTTAGTTCCTTAAGATATTTAAATATTCTCTTCACCACAATCAAATGTGATTCCTTAGGATTATAAAAAAATATAGCCACTAATCCAACTGCCTGTGCAATGTCTAGTCTACTGTGGACTATATATTGTATCTTACCAATCATGGATTGGTAAAGAGTCTCATCCACCTCTTTTAAATCATTCTCTTTTGACATTTTGCAACTAGTTACCATAGGGGTACCAACCGGTTTTGAGTCTTCCGACCCAAATGTTTTCAATATCTCTTTCACATATTTGGAGTGAGTGATGTAGATACCTTATTTTAACTGTTGAACCTACAATCCAATAAAGAATTTGATCTCACCAATCATAGACATATCAAATTATTTCCTCATCTCATTTTTAAATGATCTACTTATCTCTTCATTACCACCAGAAATGATATCATCAACAAATATTTTTGCAATTAGTAACCTATCATCTTTCTCAATCTTCAAATAGACATTATTGTTGTTACTTGTCCTTGTGAAAACAATTTGAATAAGATATAAGTGCAATCTTTCATACCATGCTATGGGTGCCTTCTTCAAACCATATAAAGCTTTATGTAATTTGCATACCATGTTTTCACCTTCTTCATTAGCTAATCCTTCTGGTTGTTCAATGTATACCTCTTCTTCTAATACACCATTGAGAAAATTTGACTTAACATCCATTTGATATACCTTGAATCCTTTGTAAGAAGCATATGCAACCAATATCCTTACACCTTATAGCCTGGCCACAAGGGTGAATGTTTCACCCTAGTCTAGGCCTTCGTCATGTGCATATCCTTTGTGCACCAATCTCGCTTTGTGCCTTATCACTTCACCTTTCTCATTCATCTTGTTCCTAAAAAATCCACTTAGTACCGATTACATTCTTGTCCACCAGTCTTGGTACTAATGTCCAGCTTTTATTCTTCTCAATCTTCTCCAATTGTTCTTCCATAGCCTTCAACCAATCATCATATTTCAATGCATCTTTTACAATCTTAGGCTCAAGTTCAGAAAGAAAATATGTACTTCCTCTTTTTTCTTCTTCTTGTTAAAACACTAGCATTTATGTCACCAATAATTTCATATGGGGAAAGATTTAATCTCACATACCTTGGCAACATCGATTCAGCTATAGGATTACCATCAACCACTTGAATCGATTCATGTTCATTAACCTATCTCTCCATCGGTTCTTCTGTAGAATCTTGATCCACTGGTTGTACATATACAAACCCATGATATTCATTTGAATCATTCTTGCTTGATTCATCATTCTATTTAGAAAAGTCATCTACTCTTACATTGACACTTTCCACTATCTTGCTTGTTCTCTTGTTCAAGCACTTATAGGCTTTTCTCTTTGTGGAATATCTCAATAATATTCTCTCATCACTTCTTGGATCAAACTTTCCTGAATTTTCATCTATTTTTTATGTAACATCTACTTCCAAAAACTTTGAAATAACTTACACTGGAGGATCGGCCATGCCACATTTCATAAGGAGTTGTTTGTGTACCTTTCTTCAATTGAACTTTGTTCAATGTGTAAATAGTAGTGCTCACCGTTTCTCTCCAAAATGTTTATGCTAGACCTTTCTAAATCATTAATGTCCTAGCACAATCAATTATAGACCCGTTTCTTCTTTCAACAATACCATTTTGTTGAGGTGTTCTTGGAGCCGACATCTATGTTTTGATTCCTTATTCCTCACAATAAGAGAAAAATTATGCGAATTAAACTCACCTCCTCTATCAGATCTAAGACATTTCAAGATCTTATTGGTTTCCTTCTCCACTCTTTCTTTATAGATCTTAAACATGTGAAAAGCTTTTGATTTATCTTTAAGAAAAAAAAAACCACAACATTTTGGAATAATCATCAACAAGCAACATGAAATATCTATCATCAAAATAACTCCGAGTTCTGATTGGACCACACAGATCAATATGAACCAAATCTAAGATACTTTCAGAAGAGTAATTTTTATTGATACAACTTGAACTAGTTAACTTCCCAAGATGACATTCTTTACACATCACATTATCTAGCTTTTGTAGGTTAGGAAAACCTCTTACTATCTTCATCTTACTAAATTTGACCAGGTTATCAAAATTTACATGACAAAACCTTTTATGCCATAACCAACAATCTTCAACCTTAGCAATCAGACAACTCTTAACAGTAGAATTCAGATGGAACAAGTTAGCTTTAGTCTATTCACTAATAGCAATCAATTCCCTTGATTTCCCAATGATCTTGCATGCACCTTCATTAAACTCCAATCAATATCCTTTATTTTTTAACTGAGAAACACTTAACAAGTTGTATTTCAAACCATCAACCCAGTAAACACCATCACAATTTTTCTTATCATTTAAAGCAATGGACCCTTTACCTTTAACCATATATGGAGAATCATTACCGAATCTCATTGAACCTCCATCACATTCCTCCATTTTGGTAAACTTGCTTCTATCATCGATCATGTGATGAGTGCATCCCGCTCTATCAACTTTTGTTGCCTTCAAAGGGTAAAGTTTATATTCAGGCTCGGGCTCTTGTGTGATCTCAATCAAGATAGGGTATCAACATTTTATGCCATGATCTCTATCCAAGTAATTTTAGCTTACTCTTCAAAGTCCCTATGAGATTCTTCACAGCTCTGCGTCTACTGCTTGACTAGGGCTTGCAATCTATTCAACTTGATTCTTCGCAAATAATTGCAATTTGCAATTCACACAATGGATGACAACTACTCTTTGCTCAGATAATCGTTCACCAAAATGTAAAATGAATAATGAGTAGGTTAACATTTATACTTATTTGCTCGACAAGTTATCCAACAGTAACATAGGTATAAACATTAAATGCAATTTATCGATAGCCTCCTTATACTCCTTTTTTGATAGGTGACTTCATTATGTGTTAACTGATAGATGTACAACTCCAAATGATAAAGCATTGATAACCAAAATTATTCAACATCATATTACGTGCATCTAGTCATGCTAATAGATAATTCAACTCATCAATATAAGGGACCAGTAGATATAAAATGATATTAAGTCCCTAAGCAATACTTACTTGCTTAGTTGGATGATGAATCCTTTGACCAGAGGATGAGGAGGTACATGTTGATGTGTTGGTACCTTAATTGCTTTCTTCCTTCTTTCTCCATATCTTTTTCATATCATTCCTCATTTCTTCAACATTTACAGTCCTTTTGCCTTTGCTACCTTCGTTGCTTGGTGACTGGTTCCTGTGCCAACAATCTCTTGCAAGATGTCCAATCTTGTGAAAATAAAAACATGTCATACCTGTTGACCTCTAGGGTCCATAATTACCTCTTAGATTCCTTAATTGACAATTAATTGCCATATGTCCATGATTCCCACATATAGAGCATAAAACATTTATGTTTCTTTCTCTCCTTAGATTATTCACTGATTGGTTAGTCATTCTTGTTTTGCAATGTTTTGACTTGTGTCCATATTTGTTGCATGTGTAACTAACCATTGAAGATTCCTTCAGATGATCTGCTACTAGATCTTGATCTGCACTCATAAGTTTGGTGACCATATTTATTGCAATTATAACAATGTCCATTAAATGGTATACCTCTAGATACATTGATCGGTTTGCTTCTATGTACATTTGATGTATGACTAGGCTTTCCATAGTTATAACATGTAGGTTTAGTAGGTTTCTTACCTTGCATGTTGATAGGATCTTGTGATGAATTCTCTGCTCTAGATTTGGACGATTATCCAACTTCAAGTTTGTTGTCACCGATATGTCCTAGACCAGTAGTATCCTTATGTCTTCTTTGGTTTTTCAATTGTTCATTAATTTTCTGCATGCTTAGCTCAAACCTTGTGAGTCTTTCATTAACTTCCTTTTCAAATTTAGATCATTCCTCAATTGTTCAACCTCTTTTTTCATTTTTTCATTTTCAACAAGTATCTGTATGTTTTCTTCACTTGTGTCATTCAAATATTCATTCAGTGTGTGATTTTCCTACTGTAGCAGTTGCAAGATTGCATCTTTGTCTTTGATAGTTTGTTCAACATTTCTCTTCTCAGATTCAAGAATTCCTTTTGCACTTTCAATTGCTCTCATTCTATCAAGTATTTTTTCCATCCTTAGGGCTTGACTCTCTTGTTCTCTTTTCATGTTTATCAAATCTTCATTCAAGGTATTGTTCTTTTCCATCAGATTTGCAAAACTGCATCGACTTCTTCTGAATTGACACTTCCTTCTGGTTGTTCCTCAATGCCGTGAAGATTTATCTTCAACTGCTTTGACAGTTCCTTTCTTTTTACGAAAGAGACCTTCAACTTGTCTTTCAGATCGTATCTGTTCAATTGTTGCTTCCAAGGCATCCTCTAGTGGTCTCTCTTTCCTATACCTGTCCATCTTCCTAGATCTGCTCTCAAGTTGTTAAACTTCCCTCTAGAGAACACTAGCTTTGATACCAATTGTTGGAAATAATAGGTATTGAGGGGGGGGGGGGGGAGGGGTGAATCAATACTATACCAATTCACTGGTTTTAACTAATAACCTCTTACTTGCAACAAAATATACTTTCATAACTATAAAGCATGAAACTGAAATGTAAAGTATAAATGTAATGAAAACATAAACAGTCTATACATAACACCTTAATTTTGGTATCGTAGAAACCCTTGGTTAGAGGGAAAAACTGCGGTGGGGATGACACCCATAACTCTTCACTGTAGTAGAAAAGTGTTGCCCAATTATGAGCTACAAATGTCACTTTCTGGGCGATTCACCTTGTTAGGAGTGACTGATACATTGTTAGATGTATCTAAAAGTCCTATTATAGACTACCCTGCTAAGGGATTTTATCCCACTATTACAATGTTTACCCGGTTAAGGGATTTGCAATAAAGTCCTATTAAAGACTACCTTGTTAGAGGATTTTAGAAACTTGTTGAAAGTTGTTAGGAATACAACAAGAAACTTGACCTGTAATTTGCTCTCTTCAATGCTTGATCATATCATTTCAGCTTTGTTTCTGTTCATTTAAACCTTCTGCAACTTCTCCGAAGTCAGCTCTGCGACCGCACCTTCATCCTGCATCAATCACTTCAACTTCTAAATCATATCTCTCTTACTCTCTCATTTATTCCTTCATTTCTAACTCTCTCTACTTACTACTCAATGTGCATCGCCAGATGTAAAATGTTTTTGGGTACTTGATCCCACAAGTGCGAAATCCTAATCATAGAAAACCAAGATCTTTCATCGTGTTGGTTAGGTAGACATTAATGCTTGTCATTCCCTAGGTGCGTTAATACTTTATTCTTATTCGCCAATTATACCTTGAAATCAGTATAAGGTCCAGTTGATCATTCCCTATAAACCACTTTAATTGACTCTCCAATCTATGTATTACGTTTGCCTTTTTGTCTAGGTTAAATGAATCTACTTCCATTATGATCGATTTCATCGATTGCTCAAAACTATTTATCTTTCACTTGTTTCTTGTCTGACTCCTAGGTAGTTCACTGCTTCACCTGTTTACTTATTTGTCGATAGATCTTTACCTATTTCCTTTACCTGTTATTCCTTTACCGACAATGTAGTTCATCGATGGGTGCATTGGTTTACTTGTTGTGTATCTGTTTACTGATGGGTAAAACCTTCTTACCTATGTAATGGTTTGCTAGCAATGACAACCATACTTTCCAAAATCATCATTAATGACCTCATTATGATTCTTCAATCAACATTAATGATATCATAATATGGATCTTCCATGTTTCTTTTCAAATGCACAATTCTTATGTTATAACTACAAACAAAACAATCCTCTTACAATTTCTTTTCAATTGTATGCCTATTTAACTCTTAGATATACTTATTAGTTTAAAAATGATGCATATCTTAACATTTAAAATGCATCTTTAAAGAGACAACCATTCTATAATAATAATTAAAAAAACTAATCCATTACCAAATTTATATGTTTAGATGTTAATTAAGTAAAATAGACTCCATTATCATGCATCATGTGTTTGAAGGGACACATTAACATGAAAGCATTTTGAATATAATAGACACTTTTACACTTACTCTTGGTCCCATGAACTGCCTCGTCTTACAAAAGTACTCAAATCTTCCATTTCATCTCCCATTTCATCTCTTTTGCGTAGGCAGAACGATAAGCCTAATTTGCCACGTAATCATCACCATCACCGAAAAAACTTTGAACTTCATTAAGATTTTTTCTGAAGCATGGTATTCTCAAAGTAGTAAAGTAGTAAGCTCCATGTTAAGACGGTGCTTTAACGACACAATACTGAAGAAAAGGCGAGGCATGGAACAAAAGCCACATTTATTTTATTAATTTACAACAGGACATTTCAGAATCGATTTTTTCAGATAATTTTTTTTAAAATTTTGTTTTCACGCTTATAAGCATGGAACTGGATAAAACCTTGAATATTTTAATCAAATCTATTTACAATGGCGCATGCTGTAGGAAAATTGCCGGATTGCCGTATAATGTTGTCCTGCTTAAATGGGTTTAGAGCTTCATTTATTTGCGCCAGGAGCTTCAAAATTTCGTGCCCATTAAAGCCCGTATGTCACTGGCAAAGGAAGCAATGCTGCCATTTTATTTCACCTCGGATTAGAAGATCGACATTGACGGCTTCTTCTTCTACTCAATCTGATTTTGGGATAATTTCTACTACAGGTGAGTAAATTCTTTTAATTTAGGTTTTGTTTTCAGAATAGTAATGTACCAGGTCAACAGGCACTTTCTTTTTTCAATCGTAACCTTAGCATCCGTTCTGCACTGGAAAGCGTGTAAGTTTTAAAAGGGTCAGGTGATTTACCCAAATTAGGACAGGTGAATTACCCAAATTAGGATATTTATTTATTTTGTGTAGTCTTTTTTTTGCCGTTAGGACATGTAACTAATCGGCCATCGGAAGGTTTGAATTTCTTATCGTTATGGTGAAACCGGTGGTCTTCAAAAGTTCAATTTAATTTGGTTTATCTGGTCTTTGGAGTCAATTCGTTGTATTTAGTTATTCTCTAATTTAATCAGTCTCTCTTATGGCTTTTAGACACGAAGGAAATTAAAAACAATGATTTTTTTTCCCGTCCTTGTGAAATGGGTTGAATTTGATATAACACTGTTCAGAGATGGAATTTTTCTGTCGATTGCATGCAGTTGAACTTTTTGTCGTAATTTTAATTTTCTGTTACGGCAACTGTATCTTATATGCGCAGCTTTTGACAGAGCTTTCGGATGGCAGCATTTTATTCCAGTTTGGACTACTTCCTGAATCCGAACAGCTTTCTCAGATGCCCCAACAGACAGAAATTTGTGAGATCGATGGGAAACCTATGAAGAATTCAAGGGTGGAGACGTCTGTGTCGAGCGAGGTTTATAAATTGGAAGGAAATAAAGAAATACGGGATAAAGATTTTGTTATGGAAAATAATATGTCGATAGAGAGAGGGCAGTGCCTTGATGGATCTAGTTCAAAGAGAATGAAGATGGCTGACGACTCAATTAGGGATATATCCGCAGAGTTAGATGGATTCAGTTCTGAAAGAATGAAGATGCCCGAGGACCTAGGTAGGGATGTAGCTGTAGGGTTAGATAATTCAGGGTTTGATTTAGGGGAAGATTCTAGGGTTGAAGCTGGTAAATGCGAGGAATTTTCTGAATCTAATGTAAAGTTAAAGGACTGTGCTAGTGCTTTTGGCATGGAAGAACAAAACACGGAAAAGATCAGGCCTACTGGTGATGTAATTGGAACCGGAGCAGTGACAAAATATTTACACGGTGAAGATTGTGATTCTTCATCAGACGTGCTATTGAAGCCCAAAGGAAATGACATGTTTTGTAGTAAAGCAGAAACAGCATTATTAGCTCATATCGTGCCTGAAACTGCTGAAACAAATGGGGAACAGCTGGTTGGGTCTGGTGTAGATGCTTTAAGAAACATGGATGGTGCAGCGACTGAGTCTTCTGAGAAACATGGACAGCAGGTCATTGGTAACGGTAGGGACAGTGAAGGAGCTTCTGAACAGGTTGTTCTAACTCTTTTCTTTTTCTTCGTTTTTGTCTAGTAGTTTTCTGGGTACTTTATTGTGTATAAATTGATCAGCCAACAAAAGTTTTAATTTGTTTCCACCTCAATCTTGTCAGATGAAACAGTTGCTAATGATAAGCTTCTGCATTGAATCTGTTGGTTTTTGAAATTGTAATGAACAGTGACATCTCCATCATGTTTTAAGCCCTATTAAGCCTGCTTTAGCTGCCGTAAACCTGACACTTTTACACGGAAACCTAGGACTAGGAGTTCTACCACTGCTGTAAAATCTTAATTACGCCACTCTCAAATGTGAAATATGAAGCTTCTGACAATCCGAGCTGAAAAGAAATTTGAATTTCAAGCTTGTCTTTTTTTCGAACATTGGAAAGTCGAGTATTTTTGAAAGAATTCATTTTGAGCACAAGTTCTTTTTGAAGATTGGAAAGCAGAGTGTTTTTGAAAAAAAAACTATTTTGAACAAATGAACATTTTTAAGATCGGAAAGCATAAAATTTCTGGAAGAATTAAGCTAGGTTAAACATTATTTACAATTCTGAAATTGGAAACAAGATGCGACCTTATTATTACTGCAAAATAGATCATGCAGTTCTTGGAAGAGAGAATTTTCCCAGGTAGTTATGGTGCACAGATGCTGATTTAGGTCTAAATGGTCACAGAGAATAGTTTAATCACTTCCCTTGGCCTACTTTGTGGACTTCTGTAAAAACCTTTTCTATTAAAAGCATAAAAACTTTTCTGAGGTATCAGGATTTATAGTTACTTTCTTTTCAAGGCTCAGTGCCTTTGTGCACGTGGGAAATTGTTTTTTTCCCTCAGTAAATCTCTCTGTTTACAAACAGAAAATACAATTGACCAATATAGAGGTTTTTAAACTAATACAAACGTACAACTGAATGAAAGATTCGATTAACTAATTGAAAAAATAAGAAGCCAAAAACTATCAGTGATCAACACCAAAATTCCCAATTCTTCTATAATATTATTTATAAATAACTAATTGTAGTTATATATTTATTATGACCTTTATATGAATCAAATTTTCCTTGTCTCTAAATTTATAGTGTTTGATACAGGAATTCAATAATCTTAGAAATGCCGTGTTGCCTGCATCTTAAATAAAATTTCTTGTCTAAGCCATTATATATTGATTTGTATAGCAGGCATATGGTGGTGTTTTGATGAACTAAGCTAGCTGTTGAACATGTTTTAAGTTGCCGGTTTGAGTTGTAATCTCCCCTTTCTGAAATAGGATTTAATAATAAATAATAGTAAAATTAAAATATAAAAATAACTACGTTACCACATTCACTCAGCACACCACAAATTCAAAAGTCGGTTTACCAGGAATTCGGATGCAGTTCAGATTAGCTAGAAATTCGCCATAAGACTGGGTAATTCACTCCCGATTCGCCGTGCAGGACCCTGGAGGAATTTCAACCAAGTTTAGACAACTCTGCTTTCTCCTGTGCAAGCCCGGACTGAATTTGGACGACTCTGCTTTTATTTATTTAATTGAAAATTTGTAAATGATGACAACCCTCTGCAATATTCAAGAATATTTGTAAATGAATCTGACATGGCCTATATTGAAAATATCTACTTCGATTATGTCTACTTTGGTGGAAAATTATACGATTCACCGGCATAGGGTTCACATTTGATGCCATTTCTAGATTATGACTGCTTTGCAAAACTAAATACTTACATTGGATTTTGTTCACATTCCACACGGTCTTTAATCAAATTAGTTTAAATTTGAATGGTCGAATTTTTGTTGTGATGGAAGGGAATAAATCAACGCGATTCGAATTTTAATTGAATGGTTACAAATTTTCGCCTTGATACTTTGATTGGGTCCCAACTGAATGTGATATGATGTACATGGAAACTATTATATCTTCTTTTTAATGTTGAAAATTAAATATTTATCTTTTGATTTAATGTTTTATTTTATTATACTTTGTAATGACCCTTGTTAGTTTGTAACCTTGGATCTCTCATTTCTACTTATCATGCTTGTAATTCATATAGATCTATTTAGTATTTCAACTTAATTAAATGAAATGATAATTTAAATAGAAGTTATATTTCCTCTTATGACTATATTGATGGTCCCATGTCCAACTTATTACCCTGTCGAATTGGATAGGAAGACTTTAGGATGTGACTGAGGCGCTTAGAGACCATTCCCAATAGCCTCCCTCAAGGTTTACAGGTCCAAGCCCAAACTATTGGGACGATGACCCCCACCCTATTTTGGGACAGAAGCTATTGGCAGGATTTACACAAGCTCTCCTTGAAGACATCCTTATATTCCTTCCTTCCAGTCCGGCAGGTGACAAATTGGAGTAGGGATATATATATATACACTCTACGTTATTAATTGAATGAATTAATCATGTGCATCTTGGATTCAACGTCCAAGAGCAACGTAGCTGATGCAAAGATATTTGTATGTGAACTATAATAGTGATATGGTTGTTGATAATGAATCTCGTATCTTTGTGTGTAATCTCAGGCCACAATACGTCTCAATTTATATAACTCTGATGGGTTGCAAATGTTGATTCCAATCTTATTCTGATCTTTCGATATATTTTTGTATGCATAAGTGATGGTTGCTGTGAATGACCAACCTTGATTATTTTATTTATATCGCCCTTCCTTCTGATGTTCCTGGAGAATGGGATCAGTTCTCATTATATACCTGGCAGAAGCGAATGGTTATGTCTTTTGGAAAACATATCATTTCCTTACTCATATCTTTTGATCAGAACCAATGTCTATATCTTGATATTTACTTATTATCCATGTCTTTTCTCCACTGTCTATAATACCGCGATTACCATTTTCTTCGTACAAGACCGATGATGTATATAAAGTCTTATTCCCTTATATCTCCCTGAATTGACTTAGTTCAATTGTCATCTTATGCCACTGATTTGCCAAGAGTCCATTTGCTCCCGAAGAGCAGATCCAATATTGAATAATAAATAAGAATAATCTCTGATCATCCCCTGGACGAATGATAGAACTGTCATCTTATATCTTATCCTTTGTGATGATAAGACATGTTGGGAGAGACACACCTTATGTTTCTTAACAATTGCATTTATAACTAATCACACCTTTTTGTTATAGTCATCATGTCTTACTATCCCGTGTCCTCATAATAACAATTTGTAGCTTGTAATCGCTCATGTTGTCCTTTGTCTAGATTGCTATTATTATTGGTACCTGAATATACTTACTCTAAATTCCTATCGAATATTAAGAGTTGCAATTATACGTTGTTCTGAACACAACACCCGACAATATATTACTGGTGTAGCCTTCTAATGTATTTATTGTTACTGTCTATTCAGTTGTTCGTATTATGACTAATATCCACTGTTTAGTTCTACTCCTGCGGTGATGTTTCCAAATCTTATCCGATGTTTCTCCTCATGTTCTTCCACCGTGTGATAGTTACGAGCCAATAAACATAGCCGTGAATGGCTTGATAACTATACTTCCAAGGTTCTTTTTTTATAATATGATATAATAATCGCTCAATATAGTTCGCTGCTAATTACTCTAATTATCTAATCATTTATTGTACATATAGTTGAGGGATGCTGTTCGTATACAAGTTGATGTTCTTAACACCGCCAATAATATTAGCAACCAGTAGTAATTCTTATGTCCCCTTATCCCAGGCTTAAATCTGATATATCTATCTTGTATTATAGAGTCCCATGACTCGGTATTAGCGTGTATTTCTGACTTTGGACTATACACCGTTTCCATCATGTATCTCGACTATAGATTTTACTAATATCGGGATATGCTTGCTATGAGTGTTGATATGAGAACAAATGTCTTATGCGATTATCACTTCAAATTGCAACTATCTCATTTTATTATTTATTTATTAATAATCATAATCATTTATTTATTCCATATATATTATTTATATATTTGATTTAATTACTCTATTAACAAGATTGATGTTTGATCAATATTTTCTTTTAATTAATTAATCAATTAATTAACCTATTTATTTATTAAATATTTATTACATATAGAGGATATTACATACTTCGTTGCTTTCTATATTACTTAGGTGGTGAGTTGATATATTTTATGCAATAGTTAATTTAAAAAAAAACATTTTCATAATTATTTCTTTTGATAATTTAGATGCAATTTTTATATTTGGTAATTCATTATTTTGGTATAAAAATTTAACTTGATTATTTTTATAATTGAAAATTTGAACACATACTAAGATCATATTAAAAGTTGTTTTTGTTATCTTTGATCTCAGTTTATAGTCCTTCAAATAGTTTACCAAGGGATTGGATGGAAGAGAATATTACCCTTACAATTCAATACATTATCCAAAGGGCTTTTTAAACATTGCCACCTTATTATAGTTCAAGCATCAAAGTCTTGATCAAAACAAATTGCAAGTTCAAGTTCAATTTCACCTTGTAGAGATCCAAATTTGACTATGTTTTTTTTCATGTTGTCTTCATCAATTTTGATCTATCCTTGTATTGATAAACATTATTGTTTTTGAACCGGAACATTGATGTGGTGGTGTATTTTGGCATTTTGTTATGTCATTTGGACTAAAATGTAATATATGTGGTGGTGTATTTTGCCATGTTGCTTTAATATTACCATCGTAGTGTATGAACTTATTTGCTGCTGCATATATATATTTTAAAAAAATAAAAATAAAATTGTATAGACTAACCCAAAACAAATCCGAACCCAACCCAAAATAATTTTGGACAAATTTTGAACCCGAATCTCAAACCCGCATCCGTACCGGAATCCAAACCGGTAACTTAGAAAAATAAATAAATAAAATAAAATAAAATATAATATAATTACAAGTTAATTAAGATTATTGAAAGGTCAAGAGGCATGTAATGAAGAGTTGCGACTCTCTCAACATAAGATATAAAGGAAGGAGAGTTCATTTGAAAGGGGATATATGAAGGAAATGAAATATCTTTGTTGATGTAACAGCAGACATATAAGCAGATGTCAGTAGCAAGCAGCAATGACAAATTAATGAACACAAATAAAGGTTAAGGCAGCAGTTATATAGTAATCTGCAGCGATTATATTATGAAAGCCACCGAACCATTCATTAAGAACAGCAAGCATAATTATTGTTAAAGCAGTGATCAAGGTCGAAGGTTGTCTTTGTTAGCGAAAGACACGTCATTATAAAAGGTTACCTCTCATCTCAATAGGTGTGTTCATTCATGAAGTCGCCCTTCATGGGAAGATATATTAAGAAGTTGTGAAGTACATTTGAAGGGGGCATGGGGAGTAAGAGTTTATATCAGATCTGCAAATGAGAAGATAAAAGGAAGGTCATCAAAGAAAGGTTGAAGGCATAACTGTAAGAAGAATTTATAGCAGAATTGTAAGAAGAGTATATGCAGATATAAAAAAATATGCTGATGCAAATTGAGAAGGAAAGTATTTGCAGACTTAAATAAAGAAGTGTTGAAGAAAGACGTAGATTGAAGACGTGAATCAAGAAAGATTTGATGGATGAAGGAAGGAATAAAGAAAGGAGCATGTGAATCAAGGGAGTATTAATAAAGGATTGGGAAATAAATAAGGAAGATACTATTTCAAAAAGGCAGAAATTATGAAGGGTTGTACTCTTCCAAAGGGTGCTAATTGTGAAAGGCTGTGACTCTTTCAAAGGGCAGAAATTATGAAGAGATGTGACCTCTCCCTTACATTGGAAGATATAAAAGAAAAAAGGTTTCATTTGAGGAAGAGACTCTAAGGGATATCAATTGGGAAATAAATTTATTACTCTCAAATGGCAGCAAGGAGGGTGGTTACTCAAGTCTTATGAAATGTGGTGACCCTTTCACCAATGAAGTATAAAAGAAATTATCCCAATCATTCAAGGATCACTTATGAATTATCACTCATGAATCCATGAAAGCAATCATCATTTATCAAATCAAACAAACAATCAATCAAGCAAACCACTCTATTAAATCAGCATACATTCAATTCACCAATATACTAAGTTATCGATCTTGGTACAGGTTCGGGTGCACAGGTTTCGCAATTTTTTTTTGCTTGGGTTCCGGTTCGCCGCCGCTCACCCCCCCCCCCCTCCCTCCACACACACACAATTTTTTTTTAAAGAAATATACAGAATTGTAAAACTGCATTATACTTCATGATTTACCTTTTAAATTCGAAAATCTCACTAGAGGGCTTTGCTATTTGTTGATGTTTTGTAGCTTTAGTCGGATAAACACTACGAGTCAATACTAGTGAAGATATGTATATATATATTTAGTATATATGAGATGTATATATATACTTAAATATATATACTTATATATATATATAAATATTATTATTATGTAAATATTAGAGAAATTAATGTAATACTCAAGAGATTTTATATATATATATATATGTATATATATATATGTATATATATATATATATATAATCATAATTGTCATTATATTAATTACATAATAATGAATAGACATGTCCCATGAAGGGACATATCTCTTCTTGGCTCATTCTCAATATAAATGCAAGAGATTGTTGCATTTGGAAAACACATACAATCAGATAGTGCTATTACATTTGCAACGATCCTAAAAACCTTAACATGGTATTAGAGCCAAGTTGCAAATGTAAGAGAGTAGTTTGTTGATGGTGAATGTGTGACTTTCTCAGAAAATATAGTCTCAGTATGAGGAACATATCTCACAAATACACCGTTGGATTTTGCTGAATTTTGGATATGTTGGTGATAAACAAATTTAGAAGAATCTCATTGGAGTGATTGGGAAGAAAGTGTCGGGTTCAAAAGTTATGACCAACTGTGTACGGGTCTATGCGAAATTTGTAAAAGAGCGAGGTTCCTTCTTTAAAAGCCTAACCGCTTGAAGGGAGATCTGATCAGATTTAAGGTTGTCATAGTGTATAGAACCTTTTGGATATTCAAGACAGGTCATGTGAAGAATTTTGGTAATGTTCAAGAATGGCGACATCATTCTGTGAATTTGCATGATATTTTCTATATGGGCTCACCTTACAGAATGAAATACTTGAAATTTATAAAAGATAAGTATTCCATGTTTTATTAATGCTCATAATTTTTTTTAAAGTTTGTTATTAATGTTATACTATTGGTTAGTAAAATCTTGTATGCTTCTATCATTGGTATTTTTGGTTGAGATAGTTTAGTGAGCTATTTGTAATCTCTCTCTGACATACCTTCAAGATGGAAGCATAAGAAAATTGCATTCAAGGGAGAAAGATCTTAATGCTTGCAAATGAATTGATGATTGAGACCAGATGTAGAGGGAGTTTGACATTTCAAATGAAGACAAGAGGTTGATACAAGAACTTGAGCTTCAGAGGGAGCAGATAGAGGATATGGTTAAATCAACTTTTGATAATCTTGGTCGTATTGATTCAGAGGGAGTAGTCCATACTGAGATGGATTCTCCAGTGATCAAGAATTTATAACAGTCAGAGGACTAAGAATTATGAATGCCTTTTGGGCCCTGTGTAAATCACGAGGAAGTGACAACTTCCAAATGATTATCACTTGTATTTTTTAAAGTTATTGGAAGGTGACAATCTTACAATAACTTGATCTTCTATCATGATAGACATCTTATGATGGCTGAAACAGATCATGATAGATGATATCTTGCATGGTGGATTGAGTTCCTTAAACAGGGCATGATCTTCTATGATGATAGACATTTTATGATGGCTGAAATAGATCATTATAGATGATATCTTACATGGCGGATTGAGTTCCTTAAATAGGCCATGATCTTCTATTGTGATAGACATCTTATGATGGCTGAAACAGATGATGATAGATGATATGAATGTTCCTATGGTAAGTATTATTGAGGGTACATGTGCACATTACCTAAAGGACATTTTTGAGTTATGGTGAATATCATGAGACTTGATATTCTTGGTCAGACCATATCTTTGATATCATATTGAGGTGATATCTAAAACATTTTTGAGTTATGGTGAATATCATGAGACTTGATATTCTTGGTCAGACCATATCTCTGATATCAAAAATATTTTTTGAGTTATGGTGAATATCATGAGACTTGATATTCTTGGTCAGACCATATCTTTGATATCATATTGAGGTGATATCTAAAATATTTGTTGAGTACCTGGTGGACATCATGTGACTTGATGTCGGTAGGCCAGTACTCAGAGTACATGGTGAATATCACGTGACTTGATATTCTATGGCTATTACTCTTAATATCATGAGATGATATTCTTATGAATCTATGAGTTATGGTGAATATCGTGCGACTTGATATTCCTAGTCAGACCATATCTCTAATATCACAGTAAATGATATCTTCTGATCCTAATCATGTGTTTAATCTTCCTTGGCTAAGAGGGAGTGTTGATGTTTTGTAGCTTCAGTTGAATAAATACCACGAGTCAATACTAGTGAAGATATGTATATATATATAAATATTATTATTATGTAAATATTAGAGAAATTAATGTAAATATTAGAGAAATTAATGTAATACTCGAGATTATATATATATGTATATATATGTAATCATAATTGTCATTATATTAATTACATAATAATGAATAGACATGTCACATGAAGGGACATATCTCTTCTTGGCTCATTCTCAATATAAATGCAAGAGATTGTTGCATTTGGAAAACACATACAATCAGATAGTGCTATTACATTTGCAACGATCCTAAAAATCTTAACACTATTAGTAGTTCAATGCATACATTTGGGATAAAAAAATAGTATACATATTGATATATTATAGAATTATAAACTTATATATACATCGTAGATTCATACATGTAACATGTTCAATGTTCATTCATCAGTGGTTCAAAATTTTAAGCATATATAATAATAAGAAGTTAGAAGTGTGATACTCATAAATGCATAATTGCCAATAAAATTATAAATAAAATACCTCATATATCATATTCATAGTTTTCAAAAGTCTCAAAATGTCATTACACAATGAAAATTCAAATTACAAGCCATATTTCATATTTAATATCCAAATGCATCTTCATCATGATCATAGGAATTAGGTTAGCATTTGGTTCAACTTCATTTGAACCACAAGTCCTGACACTCGCTATGGCTTTGTCATGTGCAAGAGCTGCCTCTTGTTCATCTACAGAGACTTGGGCAAGCTGTATAACCATGGCATCTAAATCAGCACACTCAGGGGCTAGATCCCAATTCCTTGCCACACCCTCACGGTAGTTCGGTCTCTTATATGGACAATAGGAAAATGTTGGAGTGTATGTAGACCAAATCCTTTGCTTTTTTGCACCCAAATGATTGCGCTTGACCGAGTGGATGAAGGAGTATGTACTACAATTCTGCTCAGCTGAAGAACTTGCAACCTGTTGAGTTTGCATACAACATTTAGTATTTAATATCAATATGATAACATCATGATCAAATGAAAAATGAAAAATTATAAAAAAACAATAGATGCTTGGGAGGGAACTTTTATTGCAAGAGGCTGCAATAAAATGGAGTCTTGACCATGTACATACCACCATTCATTAGCATCCATCCTATGTTGAGCACGACAAGCGGTTGTGTCATGATATTTGGGAGATGCAAATTGGCCAAACTTGGTCAAGACAATATTTCGAGTTTCATAATCATCATATATCTTTGTAAATGCAGCCTTGTAGCTAGCAACAACCTTTGCATCTTCATATGGTGTTGCCCTCCTTGGTTGTGAAACCATCTCTTGGCTATAAAACCTTGGAGACAAAGCTTATGCCAAGAGATGTAAGGGGGTGGTCATCTTGTTCCAATAGTCAACAATATTTTTTTCCACAACTTAGAAAAATGTAACTGTATGTTCCTTGGCCACTATTATTGTTGTTATGTTTTCCATCATGGTGTCCATGCCATCGTAAATCTCACCCAAACATGTGTGATCAATATAAACATACCTAATCATGCTCATAATGGGCTTGGTGAATTTCAAAACATATTCCACACTATCCCACAATTCATCATCAAAGATCAATTCTCTTACTTTTTGGGCTCTTTCTGTGTTTGATTGCCTCCATACACTCCACAAAGTGTTGATGACCATAGCACTCAAGGCCTCTCGCACCTTCACAAGTTGTCTTAAGATGATTGTGTGAGATCCAAATTGTGTTTCAGTAACCTAACCTGGCATAAAACATACGTGTCATATATCATGGTCAACTATAAAATTTTTGAAAATTAAAATTTAAAACTAAAAACTAAAAACTAAAAACAAACTTAAATTATCTTTAACAACTCTAATGAAGAGAAGATCTTGAATATGGCTTGTGTCATGTCATGATTAGTCACAAATATTTGTATCTCCTTGGCCTTCGTGTAATTTTTTTTGACCCATTCAATTTGAGTGCCAATCTTTTGCATGATTAATTTGAGTGAGTAGATTGTACACGGTGTCCAAAAAATGTGATTATATGTGGCCTCCACTATAGCCCCAACCGGCCTACAATTTTTAGCATTTATGAGTTGGACAACATTTGTAGCCCCCACCGTCTTAGTTGATTCCATTAAGATACTGGCAATGAAACTTGCATCTTTCACTTGCCCCTCACAATCTACTACCTTCAAGAACATTGCACCTTTAGGGGACACTGCTATAACATTGATCAATGACTATTCATGCAATCTTTCCATCCATTAGAAATGATGTTACACTTGTTTCTGTCCATGTTTTCTTGATCACTCTCAATTGTATCTTTACCGAGGCTTTCTCCTTCGCCAATAAGGTGGTTCACACCTTTTCATCCCCATGACTAACATAATCAGGAGGTGTATTCAAAGGGTAGTCATGATCTCCTACCAATAAGGTTATCTAACAATGTTGAATGGAAGCCCATTGGCATAAATGCAACGAGCAACACTTTGATCAGCAACCTCTCTAATTTCATTTTTGAAGGCCGCATCCAATGGCCTCTTCTCCGTGTAACAATTTCTGGTTTAGGAGGTGGTGGCATTGGCAAGAAAGGATGTTGGGTGGATTTTACCAAGCTACTAGGAGGTCGCTTGGTAGGGGGTTGAGTAGTCTTTTCTCTGTTGCTTCTCCTATCAGCTTCCTCTTGTTCTCTAGCATATTGCAGGATTACATGCTTTGGTAGCCTGTTCCCATTAGTCCCCTTACAAGGTTTCATTCCTTTTTGAATGTTGGGAATGAAGTGAGCTTTCACTTGAAAGTATGAGCTCGAATACTCTACATTGCAATGGTTACATTGCCAAATAAAACTCCCACCACTAGGCAGTGCCCTAATCATTGTTGTATAATGCCAAAGTGATGAAGTTGCATCAATTTTAAAAGGGTTCACCCTCGACAACTAAACTAGAGCTTCCACTTCCAGTTTCAGCCATTGTGTCCGACTCTGAATAATGAACTTAAAATGAAAAAGAAAACTCAAGACATTGCAAAAAATTGAAAAAAGTCAGCATCATAAACCCTTAATATGCATACAAAGTATTCAAAACTTCTTTAAAAAAAACCTGAATTGTTTTTAAAAATTTGAAAAATTCATTAAAAACTTCAACAAAATGAAGATTCACTCATTTGACCACTAAATCTACCTTCCCAACAATTCCTAAGCCTTCGATGCATGTCTGTAGCGTTCACTGTTAAATGAAAATGCTATAGCTGTAGAGCAATTAAAAATGGTGAAAAATGCTTGAGAGAAGAGTGAAATAACATCAAATGACCAAATATACACTTTGGAGGTTGAAATTAGGGTTTTGCATCACTTTTTAGGTTTTAAAAAATTAAAAAATAGCATGTGGGGCGTGTTTTTGGATGCCCACAGCCTTGGGTTCCTGTGGGTTCTGCTTGGGTCCCTCCCCAATGGCCATGTTCCCTATGGGTCCTGCAGAGGGAACTCGACTGCTGGGGAGTGACCCGGGCATAACCCACGCAGGACTGGAACCAGAATCAAACTGAGATCAGGTTTTGACCCAAAATAGAGGGACCCAATATCTTAGCCAATATATCAAACCAGCACAAATTATATCATCACTAATCAATCATCTAATCAACAATATCTTAATCATTACTCATCTAATCATCAACCCACTCATTATTACACCAATACAGCAAATCATACAATCAAAAGAATTCGTTCAGTCAATCAATCATTCAACAACAATTGAATGAAGCAACTGGACAAGAACAATCATTCCAAGAGACATTCTATAGATCGAAACACAATCAACAAGCAAGTACATTTACATCAAGGAAAGTCAATCTAGGAAGATCAAAGCATTCAATACAAAAACAACTAAATCTAAGATCGACTCAAAGAAGTCTAACTGAAAATACACCAAAGGAGTTAATCTTCAGATTAGGCATAATACAGTGTTCTGATATTATTGCAGATCTGCCTTTCTCAGCACTCTCATTCTCACAATCAATTGTGGTATATATCTGTGTGTGTGTGTGTGTGTTGCTTATGCATAAATAGATAGTGCTTAAGTGTATTGCAATGTCCCCAATTTGGACTCTCACCTATTTACACATAAACAACAATTCCAATGTAGAAGGCCAAAATTAACTTTGTTAGCCATCAATAATTTGAGAGAATAATGTGCATATACATTAGCTACAGCATAAGGAGTTCTTAAGATATGTAGTATGACTAGTCCATAACCAATCACAAAATCATTTGGGCAGGAACTTCAAGAGGGCGCTAGTAAAATGCCCAACCTAAGCCTGAGAGCACAACACATTCACATTATGACAAACTTGCCCACATCCCACAAGTGGCAGGATTGTCCAACTATCACCAGTTCCATCCCTTAGGGAAATCAACTTGCCTCTTGGCCCACAAGAGGCAGCAACATCCAACTATGAGCAATTCCATTCCTTGGGGTGGTGTACGTAGTTTAACGCCCGAGAACACGTAACATTCACATTATGGCAACTTGCCCTTATCCCACAAGTGGCAAGAATGTCCAACTATGACCAATTCCCCCCTTGGGGCAACCAAATCGCCTCTTGTCTCACAAGAGGCAGAAATGCCTAACTATGACAAATTCCATCCTCTTGGGGTGGTGTACTTAGTTCAGTGGAGCTGGTAAACAACATCTCCCTATCTTACTCCAACCCTCCATCATGTCAACCTCTCCTCTTTATGATTGAGGATCCCTTTTGGTTCACTTCAACAATTTATCAATGTGGGGATAGTCAGGGAGCTGCAATAGGGTGCCCTTGACTGTCAACCCTAGGTCAAAGGTCAGGACCTTATCCTCCTTGGCTTCATATGGCCCTTAACCGATGGTTCTTAACCACCATCATGAGCCGGCCTTGTGGTCCTTAATTAATGGTCCTCAACCATCTTTACAATGTGCCATACCTAGTGAGGAATATTTCACTGTTCCCTTTCCTTGCACTCCCTTCCTTCCCTCAACATGATCGATAAATGTGTGGATATTCAGATTCATACATATATACACATACATATATGTGCATGCATACATACATATATATTTTACTTCTTCATACCACAGTAATTAAGGGATTATAAATAAGTCGTTCTGCTGCATTCATGATTGCTCCTGCTGTAGGTTTGATTGTCTCTTGTGTATGACTGCTTCTGCTGTAGGTTTGATTGTCTCTGCTGTATATGTATTTCCCTTTGCTGGTGTTTGATGGTTTTCTCGAAATTAGTCCCTCCTGACATTTCTTCAAGTTTGCCTTGAATCTGCTGTAAATCTAACCTTTTAGATTGCTCTGAATTTAGCTTTTAGGTCTGCTACAATTCACTTTCTAGATCTGCTCATACCCTTTTTAGCTTTATATGTCTGTTCCTAAATAGAAAGATATTGCATTGAATGGATGGCCAAATGAGTCTCAACATACCTCTCTTTATACCTTCCAAGAGACAATTCTTCACCAAACAATTCAACTTATCAAATCAGGTCGGCTAGCACATCTAATATTTAATCTGCATTTAAATACGTCACCACTTTTCATTGTTACCTTTGGGAATAATATATTATTCCTAAAGTTGATCTTCCTTGGATGTCCTCCTCAATTGTGACCTTTGAAAGATTCCCACTTATGCAATAGAAAAAAATCGTAATAGATTTGACAATAACTTCAAAATTATTTAACATAAACTGTGTACAAATTTGATTTAAATTTCAGAATGTATTTGAACTCTAATATCACCAGATTTTTACATGAGATAGAACCAGAAACAGAACAATGTTTCAACCTTTCAGTTTAGCAATTGATCTTACAACATCTGGAATGGAATACCATACTAGTCCTTCAGAAGATACACCTGACAGTCTCCATATTGCAGCCGCAAATCAGGCTGCTTGACTGTTTACAATCTCCTGGATACAGACCCCTTGATCCCATATGACACTCTATATGGCTTGCGTTGGAAGGCGCAAGCTTGAAGTCTTCTACAGCTCACAATACCTCTGCGATCAATGATCCCAATGCGCTTAGCCTCCTAATATGACTTTTTGATAGGCTGATATTGATTTTTGCCATTCTCATCTGAATCTTTATATCTGTCGATTGCTTGAGGTTACCGCTTCAGCTTTGTCAGAGACAAAGGTGAAGGTGAGCTGCCAGATCAGATTGCTTATCGTCCGTAGCCTCTAACTGATCTCAACGAAATCTTCCTTTGAACTGTGTGTTTCCAGCTCCCTTGTGCCTTGCTAGGTTTCCAGAGTTGTCTTTTCAGCAGATCAGACGTGCTATGCAGTTCCCAATTCAACCAAGCATCACAAAAATAAACTAAGTGCTTCTATCTAGAGGGAATTTGTGCCATTTTAGGGAAATACCAACCCAAGGTCGTCCTGATCCATTTTTATTTAAAACTATTTAATCAATCTAAACTAAAACTCACAAGTCAGCCAAGAACCGATTTAGGGAATTGAAACAATTTCATTTGTTTAAAATTCCCAATTTATTAAAATTGATGAAGCAAACAAAAGGGGAGACGGGTGTTGTGAAACATCGCTGAGGCCCAAAGGCCCTTACTCAAACTGTGATCATCACAGTCCTTCCATCCGCTTGATCTCAAACAGTTTTAGATTGGGATGCTCGAAAATGCCTCCCCTCCCAAGTGGCATCTTCAACTAGTAGTCCCTTCCATTTTACCAAGTATTTTGGAATCACTTTGTTCCTTAGCCTCTGTTCAGGTTCCAATATAAATTTGCAACTCCATTGAAGGCACAATCTGCTGTCCAACTACCTTCTTAAGGCATGAGACATGGAATGTATTATGAATTCTGCTCTTGGGTGGTAATTCCGACTCATAAGCCACCTATCCCACCTCCCTTACCACCCGATAAGGACCATAGAAGTGTGGTTTCAACTTTTCTACTCCACTTCCCTTAATGGATGACTGTCTATAGGTTTGTAGCCTCAAAAACACCATGTCATTCACTTCAAACGTCTTTTCAGTTTGGTGCTGTTCAGCATATACTTTTTATTGGTTATGAGCATGCTGCAAGTTCTCCTTGAGAGCTACCATAATATCCTTGCTCTGCTGGACCACATCTTTAGTGCTAGGAACTCTACTATTGGTAAAAATCAAATCCAAAAAAGAAGTAGCATCATAGCCATAGAGTGCCTTGAAGGAAGACATATCAATTGACATGTGATGAGTGGTGTTGTAGCAATACTCACTCAAATGTAACCACTTAGTCCATGCTGTTTGCTGACCGGTAACATAGTTTCTCAAGTAACCCTTGATCCATTTGTTTACTATTTCGGTTTGCTCGTCTGTTTGTGGATGGTAGTTGGTGCTAGGTTTCAATTCTGTCCATCAAATAGAATAGCTCTTGCCAAAACGTGCTAAGGAACCTGCTGTCCCTGTCATTGACAATTGCTTTTGGTAACCCATGAAGTCTGAAAATCTCTTTAAAGGACATGTATACCACTTTAGGGACTCTAGACTCTGATGATATTGCATGAAAATGTGCATACTTTGTGAGTCTAACCACCATTACATGTAGACAATCTTTACCTTGGGCCCTTGGTGATTTGGTGATGAAATCCATAGATTTGCTCTCCCATTTCTGATTTGGAATGGGCAAAGGCTGTAATAACCCCGCTGGAAGCACATTCTTCTCCTAGTTTTGTTGACATTCCTTACATTCTCTTACATGCTGCATTACATCCTCTTTCAATCCTTCCCAAGAAAAACATTCCCTCACTTGTTTATATGTTTTGTAGAAACTTGGGTGACCTGCAAGTGGGGTATCATGGCAAGCCTTTAAAATCCTTTCCTTCATTTTAGATTCAGGTGTGATGCACACTTGTCCTTTGTAAAGAATCAACTCATCAGCTGTTTTGAACATGTCATTTTGCACCTTGCCTTCCAAAATATCATTAGCAAATGGATTTTTGACATACTCGGTTGTAATTAATGGCCTCTAATCAGTAGATATATCCAAGATAGAATGCAAATGATGTTTTCTAGACAAAGCATCAACCACCACATTATTACTCCCCTTTACATAATGTCAAAGTCATAGGCCTGAATTTTACTTACCCACTTTTGCTGCCTATCATTCAAATCTCTCTGATTAAGGAAGTATTTTAAACTGTTATAATCAGTTTTAACCAAAACTTGTTGCAAACAAAATGTTGCCTAAATTTGGTCGAAGCATGCATTATGGCCAACATCTCTTTGTCATAATTTGAGAGCTTACGCTCAACCTCTTTGAGCTTCCTACTTTCAGATGCTATGGGATGTTTATTTAGCATCAAAACAACCCCTATTCCTTCACTGGAGGCATCGCATTTGGAAACAAAAGGAAGTGAGAAATCTGAAATTGCCAAGACGGGGCACAAACTCATTACCTCTTTGAGCTTATCAAGGCTTGTTGAGTTGATGGAGTCCATGCAAATGCTCACTTCTTTGTGAGATTTGTTAAGGGGGTAACAAGCTGTGAAAATCTCCTTACAAACCTTCTATAAGAGCTGCGTAACCCAAAAACTCCTCTGAACTGCATTAGATTGCTTGGCCTAGGCCAATCTTCTATGGAGTTCGTTATCTCCTCATCTACCCCTACTCTCTGTTCATGGATTTTGAATCCCAAATACAAGATTTCTTGCAACCCAAACTCACACTTAGATGCTTTGGCATAAAAGACTGTATTTTCAAGATGCTCAATACCTCATCCAAGTGTTTAACTTTGGCATAAAAGACTGTATTTTCAAGATGCTCAATACCTCATCCAAGTGTTTAACTTTTAAACGATCTTCCCAAGTTTTGCTATAAAGTAAATTGTCATCAAAGACGACCAACACAAACTTCCTCAATTGTAGAATAGATATCTGATTCATACATGATTGGAAAGTTGCTGAAGCATTTGTTATACCAAAGGGCATCAATGAAAAATCATAGTGCCCATAATGACGTCAAAATGCTGCTAGGATCTACTGTTTTAATCCTGCCTCACAAATAAATCTAATTACAATGTTAAAGGGCACCAACCATAAATTGTTACCAAACCCCTATCTTAAGAGCAACGACTCTTCCTGATCTTAGCACCCACTCAGCATCCTTGAGGAACCAACCTTAAGGAGGTTACAAATAAAACAATCTGCTACTGATTTCAAATCAGAAATATTACACTTTACAACAATAGTAATCTGTAAATAAACTTGTAGAAACAGACTACCTTCAGATATTCAGTTCAGTTTTATACTTCTTAACATTTGAGATCTGGAAATAAATTTGTACAATCTGAAAATCAGCAACCTTCTGATAAACTGCACAGTTAGCAATCTGCAAACTTTTTCAAAGTGTGTACAGTCAGCAAACTTCAGATGTCTTGTTCTTACAAACTTAAAACACACTCTTCAAAATAATTATGATATACCACTTTTCACATGATCATATTCGTACTTCAAATAGATACAATTAGTACACACAACACTGTTCCATTCTTCCATTACAGGTTTCATTTCATGCTCTCAGCACTTTCATTACAGATATCACTGCTTTTGTATATCTTAGTTCTCACTGTATTATTCCAACACCTCTCTGCTGAAATCTTCTCTCAACACACCCACATTGAACTTGCAATATATTTTAATTACACTTCACAGCAGCGATCTCCTCACATTTCACACTACAATCCTTCCATAGAATACAATTTTTAAATAGAATTGCCTCCTTTCTTCATTGGCATACTTCTAACTACCACCGGTTAGGGAGTTTCAACCAACATATTGGTTACAACCGTCCGTGTTTATTATAACTTCAATATTATCTAACACATGGTTATATTTTCTAGAACCAATAGCTTTAGAAGATATTAAGCATGCCGATGCAATGAAAATGGTAAAAACTAAAATGAACAGATTTCAGGTTATAATCAGTGCCAACGATAGAGATCAACACACATTTAGATAACTGTTACTGCTCAGATTGAATCGACAGCTCCAATAACAACATATTCTTCAAAACTGAAAAACTTTGGTTCCTGCATTCTGTTTATAATATCTGCTTTGCTCCATATGAACCTTCCCGATAACTGGAACTGATTATCTCTGCCATCTTCAGGAGTCGGAAGTTAGTCCTGTGGCAATACATCAATGATGCTGCTCATAAATATTAAACACGGACTCATATGCTCCACTTCAAATTGTCTCATGAGCCAGTGATCTCCAACGTATGACCAAGCCAACAGTGATTGGTCATATATTCACTCCTGTCATATGCCCACTTATTCCAACAGGATTTCTGATAAATATGTTCAAGTCTGGAGTGTATTCATATGAAAAAGACTTCAATCTGACTTCTGCTACATTATGCAACTCAAAATGTTTTCGACAGAGACAAACAATCGGATGCAGAGGTTTGAAGATGAAGACCAAAATTTTATATTCGGCTACTGTCTGAAATATATCACCATTGAATATAAAAAGCATGGAATGAATTGCAGCACAGTTATAAGTTATAAAAAGCATGGAATGAATTGCAGTGCAGTTATACTTTGATTTTAATCTTTGAGACAAATAATGTGATTTGAAAGAATCCATTTATTAATACTTAATTCAAACTGCACCGAAACTTTCTAACATTGGTATATATTACTAAACTTGACATCAATGACAAAACATTCTAACATCCTCACCTCTATGTCTTGTCGTTTGCATGCTTCTAATCATCTCCTCATGCCAAACATCTTCTTCTGGCTTCCTTATTGTGCAAACCAAATTTACAGAGTTTATCATGCCACTTTCACCTTTTCTGCCGTATTGCAGTCTCTATGCACTCCTGCTACATTTGCTATTGTTGCAATTTAAGCTCAGATCTGACGGGGACCTGACTTTGGTTAGTCATGTAGGGTGACTGATCCTGCATCATCCAAATATGCTAATCTCTTTTGACATACAAATTTATTAATCTCTAATTATTTTCTGATGGTGAGGCAAATTTGTGAAGTATTATGTACATTTAAAGAATTTGTTATCAACATGAAATATGCTAAGTTGCCAATTCTGGTATGGGTGCAGGTAGGATATACAGAACTGGGTACGTGGTATTACAATTTTTTTTCCTCCGGTAGAAGTATGGGTACGGGTACGGATGTATATATTAACAACAACAACAATAATATATTAATATTATATAATGTATTAGTATATTATATAATATACAATTTCTTTAAAATTAATTAATAAATAAATAACCTATATCAATAAGCATAATTAAATATATATAAACACTCAACACTCGACAATACTACAAAAACAGTTATTATATATCATTGGGATGGATATGGGGGATTGCTTGTAGACACTCGATGCATGGGAATACTACACTAAACGATCCAATCAATTGAAGGAGTCATACTGAGATACACAGGAAAAAGTTGTTATAAAAAGCACCAGTTTATTAGAGCCAGCAGGGCCGAATCGGTGGTTAACCAAGGGCTGTGCTGGGACCAGGACCGGACCTGGACTCAACTGGAACTTGGACTCCTGATGCCGTGCCCAGCAAGATAGGAAATATGTGAATTTGTATGGATTAGGTTTGCAATGGTGTAACTTTTTTGGCAATTTGTCATGGTTTGCTAGGAAAGAGATTTAACATCAATAAGAAGTGTCCTTTTCCAAAATGTTTTAAATGTTTGTAACTATGTGTTATTCAAAATAGAATTTGAAATAAGTTCTAAAATAAATACAACTATTGAGGGGTTGCCTTGACTGGGCTGACTTTCCTTTCATGTGAGCTGGTGTGGTCGTCAGATGTAGCACTTTGGGAGCTAAAAGCAATTGTAACGAATCTAATGATCTTTCATGGATTTATAAGTGGTTTGAGATCTATTTCATCCCTAATTTATTGTGTTCTGGCTTGGTATGTGGCACTGATTACTTCAAAACATTAAGTAATGACCATTTAATGTGTGTGTAGTGGAGCTGCATGTAGAAATCTTTCTCACCATCTAAACTTAACCTCTCAAATTGTGAGTAAAGATTATTATTTAGCAAAGGGGTAAGTCCAAGATTATGGGCTACCTTTACTTAAAGGCTAATAGCATCAATGCGTTTGCCTAGGACATGTAACTTATCTGAAACTAAAATTGTGTAATCTGTATAGCATAGCAGGCTAATAATCTTTTATGTAAGAATGGATGTAAGCAGTTTTAATACTTAATAACTAAGTTGCAGGGTGCACGCCGGGTTTGGGAGCGAACCAGGACAGGTGTGCACACACTAGTGCGCACCAAACACTGTGGGTTGTGGGTGCACTGTGGGTGCGCACCCAGAGCGCATCCACAGTGCTTGGTGCGCACCTTGTGCGTTTAATGTCCCCAGCTAGGACTTTACTTGATTTACCGTAATATTCTTAACTAGGGCTGGGATTGTACATCTAAATCAAATTAATTTAAAAAAACAATGAATAATTCATAATATATTTGACAGTTAACATATTCAGACACACTTTCTTCTCTCCAAACTCAACCCTAAGGAGGATAGAGAGTACTGGTCATAGGGCTCTCGGATACGAATCTACAACTGGATTCCTTCAAGGTTTCCAGAACACATATTCATACCCATCTTGGAACTATGATCTCAGGTTTTTCAGAAATACACGCCTTAGGCCCTCTTGGGATTCACCCACCTTGCGAGGAGTTAGTCCGGCCTTCCCTATAACCTATCTGTCATCAAAAGGGGCTATAGAAAGAGACTAAAGGATAGGTAGTGAATATACCAAGTTTGAATAGACTATATATATATTTGTGTGTGTGTGTGTGTGTATGTATATATATTTGTGTGTGTGTGTATAGATTCTTTCATCAGAAATAAATGATAATTCTCTGATCTTTTTGATCATCTCAATCCATGATTCCATTTCCTTGTTGATCCTTTGATGAATGCTAGATATCCATTCTAATCCCCTTTGATGCTCCCAGTTGAATGATGGGACTGCCTTATATATCATCTATTGTGAATGAAGGGTTGTAATCATAGATCATGTACTCGGACTCAGAGAGTACTCGGCAAACCCAATTTTTTTGACTCAGCAAAAACTTTGTGAAAACCCGGCAAAAACTTGGCAACTTAAAAAGTACTATTATTTCTTATAAAACACCTGCTTTTTTTTGCAAAATTCAATTACAAAATGTACCAAATGAGTCTAAAAACCATGAGGAAGTGTTCATTGTCAGACCTCCAGCACTGCCCTAATTCATCTCCAGATCTCAAACCTAGCTGGACAGCGCCACAGGGACATTTCTATCACTTCTGTAGCACATCTACAGGTCTTCACAGCAATTTCAACCTACATTCTTGCATGCTTCTAATACATTGGCACCTATTCATCACAATAGCACTATAGAGTGAATCAACATCAGTGTATTTGCTGGAAACTGCACTCAGGAGTTGCACACATCAGATCAAACGTCTAAATAACTCCACCAATGTGTGATCCAACATGTCAGGCCTCCTATAGCCAGCAAGCAATTCCTTCTGGGACCTGCTGCTGTTCCTTCATACTTGGGACAGTTCTGAGTATTGTTTGGAAAACATGTAGGTCTGTAACCAGCAACTGGACAGCTAAATAAGTTGTGGACATTCTCACAGTTGTACAGAATGTTTGTAGCACATGTTGGAGAGTTATTTGATTGTAATTCTTAAGCTAATTAACTCAGTTCATCATACAACATTGTATATCTCTGACATTGAATAAAATATTATTTGGTGAGGCTACAACTTCTGTCATGTTGATTTGACATCTGACATAAACTTTGAGGGATTTCTAGTGTTTTTTTCCTTAATTACAGTTTGCGTCAGCATTACAAATAGTTTCAGTTGGTTTAAGTTCACAAAACACAAAGGAATCCCATAAAAAATACACAAATCTACTTTAGATATATCACAATTTCAGAATTTCTCACATAGTGCCCACTGCAAATATTTGATTGTTCAATACACATTGATTACAAAATGACATCATCATACGAAGCTGGATAGTGGAAATGAGTACAATAGCTTACTACTAACTAATAACTAGTATGAGTTTATTATTATTGTATTTGAAAATCACCATCATAAATTTCATATTTAGGCAACTTAGACATCAAAAGTTTTCACATCTTCGTCTTCCCCGCCCTAGAGAAATAATGGGAGATAGAGGGTATTGTCGTCATGCTCGAATCTGGCTACGTGCTTGGTGTAGTAGATTGTGCCTGTGGCTCCACCATGCTAGTAGGTGGAAGTGTCTCCTCCTCCACCGTATCAATCTCATCTAATCCAATCTCCCCTGCTTCTGCTGCAGGCAAATCCTCCATAGCTTGCCTCTCCATATCTGCAATCTCATCCTCTGTAAATAAGGATGGCTCATTATCCTGCAGTCCAATCACTGCAGGGATCAATGTCATCCAAATTAATGAGTTCATCTGGCTGGTCCTGCACCTTTCTTGAGCGAAGCCAAAGGTTATTCTGCACAAAAACAAGATCATTGAGGCATTTTTGGTGTCAACTTATTACGCTTCTCTGTGTGAATGGCATCAAACAAACTCCAGTTCCACTCACAGCCAGAAGCGACAAAATTTTGAGGGCTAGCCTTTGCAAATTTGGGATGTTTCCACCAAAATCTTCCCACCGAGAAGCTGCAAATAAGTTATTCAATCTTTTGTGTAAATAAACAATATTCTATTAGTAATTGCAATTCATAACTTGCAAGATATAGGGATTCATTTTTCCTTACTTGGTGTTTGGATCTCTCTTCCTTGTACACACATTTTGGAAGAAAACAATTGCCCCCTAGCTGCCTTATAGTTCTGTAACTCTAAAAGGATGAGGTCTCTTGTTGTACTTATAGGTGTCATCCTCTCAATACATGTGAATAGACCTTCCATAACCTCCCCATTATCATCTGTGAAGCTACCAGACTTAGAGAAGTAGAACTTGGGGTTGAGAAAGTACCCCTCTGCATGAATGGGTTAGTGGAGTTGATTGTTCCACCTTCGATCAATGATGTCCCAAATAGGAGCAAATCTATTTGCATCCCCCCTATAATAGTGTTGGATGGCCTCTTTGGCCCTATCCATTACTTCATAAAGATATCCCATAACATTTTTCTCGCCATCCACCAAGCGCAAGACCCTCACCAATGCCTCAGTCATCTAAAAAATATAAAGTAGAAACAAATTTAAATAACTTGCAATGAAACAAAATAGTTCTAAAGTTTAAAACTAAAATTGAAGGATTCAATTTGAAAATTTAATTATTAAGTTGAAGTTAGCTTGACAATCTCCGATGCTCTACTTGCAAGTTCGCCATAAAAAAATATCTTTACAATCTTTTCTCCATTAGCCTTCTTTGAGTAAGTTGAATCTACCCATGGCTGACTCAAACATTTGCTTCAAGGGAGTCAATAAACTAGTAATGCTTTGCAATGTTCGGAAATTTGTTGCAAACTTTGTAGCTCCTGATTGCACAAGTTCTTAGCCCTTGGTGTGCTCTCTCATCAATTGAAGAACCCAGGGGTGATTATATTTATATTTTGTTATATCTCTTGAAGCAACCTCCCAGCTGCCACATATGTGGCTGCATTGTCAGTAACAACTTGGACAACATTTTCTATCCCCACCTCTAAAACAATCTCCTCCAACATTAAGCTCAAATTTTTTGCATTCTTTATTATGTTAGAGGCATCAATTGACAATTGACTTAAGAAAAACCATCACTCCATTTGAAACCACTATAAAATTTATAAGAGTGCAGTTTTTTCCATTTGTCCAGCCATCTGAAAGAATTGAGCATCCATATTTTTGCCATTGATTCTTTTCAACTTGAACAATTTCTTTTGCATCTAGAATAGCATCTTGGAGCAACCTCCCTCTTAAATCTCTTGTACTAGGGGCCTTAAAACCTTTGCCTGCAACCGTCAATGCTGTCACCAAACTCTCCCAATATGGACTTCTTGCCACGTTGAAGGGAATGTTGTTATAATACCAAAAGTTTGCACAAGCCTTCTCCGCTTCCTTGTGTACCTCCTTATTCCGCCGAGTGGCTTCCAATGAATGCTGTGATCTTGGTTCATTTCTAGGCACAAAATTGAATTTGATTGAAGAGGCAAAGGATGATTGGCCATGTACACGTGGGCCACGACTAGAGACAACAATGTGTTGCACCTCCATCTTAGTTATTGTTGAACGTGACAAATTAGGAGCAATGGCTTCTTGTATGGCTGCTTGTTGCCTTGCTCTCTCCAATCTCTTTTCATCTAGTGCTGCAAGGAGGGCTATCATCTCTCATTTGACCTCTTGAGGACATAATTTACATGGCTTAGCATCACAATAAGGAATGCCTGCAAGATGGTATTTAAGGTGATTGATGCCTCCACTATGCTTCCACTATGCTTCTTTATGCACCAGGTACAAATAACAGTCCCTGCTACTGGGCCCATTATGCCATGTTTCCTTGTGGTGTCACGACTTCCAGGGGGTTTCCTTCCAACAGATTGAGTTGCACTGGCTGTGTTCGAAGTAGATGCGGAGCCAATCAACCTACAACATTGATAACAACAAAATTAATTATAAATATATATATATATAGATAGATAGATAGATAGATAGCCCTAAAACTATTTCACTCTTTTATTATATTTACGAACAATTTATTAATATGAATGCCAAGTTTATAAAACTTTTCATAATTAATATTAAAAAATAAATTAAAACTCTATTTAAATCTTATATATATATATGAAAAATATAATAAAATATCTTTTAATCAATATAAAAGATATATTATTATATTGATATATACATTGTTATAATTTACAATTCTAAAGGTTATATATATATATATATATAACAATAGACAATAATAAAGAATGAAATTTTAATATTTCAACATTTATACATTTAAAATTCAAAAAATATTGAAGTTATTTACATTTAAACAATATTACAATTTAAAATAAAAAAATGTTTTATGTTAAAATAAAAACTACTTAGAAAATAAATAAATGATCTATTATTCCATTAAGGATGTGTTAGGCAAACACATGTAGAATTAAAAAAAAAGGTAAAATAAATAAATTCTAATTTTTATTTGATTAGCAAGAAATATTTCAACATTTATACTATAGATATTATAGATACTATAGATTAAAATATATAAAATTATATAAAAGCATTATTTACATTTAACAATATTAAATTTAAAACAACTTAAAAAATAATAACAATGAAATCTAAATATTTTGTGGAAAAATCAGTCTTTTTGCCAATCTGGAAATTTTTTTTCGTCTTCCTTACGTTTTTGTAGGGAGCTTAACCTATTAAACATTAAAGTTTAACCTATTAAATTTTAAACTTTAAACTATATTACATTCTAAACTATTAATAGCTCAAATAGCTGCTAATATAAAAAATAATAACAACGAAATCTAACTATTTTAAAATACACACATGTAAAATTTAGACTTCAAATAATATTACATTTTGATCTTTAAATTATATTAAATTCTAAACTATATCAATTTTCATTTAATTGATTAGCGTGACAGTGAGATCTAAGTAATAAAAAAATTTGTACATTTAAAATATAAACTAAAAATCTATAGTCAATTTTTATTTAATCCATTCATCCTTGAACGGAAAACAAAATGAAAAAACGGAGAAGAAATATCATTGACGAGAATAAAATTAATTACGAAATCTGCTCCAACTAATTTATGCGGAAACACAAGCTATTGTCAAATTGCTCACCCAATTCCTTGTTATCGGAGAACTTTATCAAATCTGCGTTGCGTGTGTTTATGCTCTGCGGGTAGGGTTTTTAAAGCCTTCGAATATGATATAATAGAAACAATGGAAAGAGGAAAAATCTCTGCATTTTCCCGGTTTTTTCCCGCGAAAATGTTAGCCGCGTTTTCGGCGAGTTGAAGGCGATTTTTCAGGCGAGTTAATGGCCGAAAATGACGCGCGAGTTAACTGGCGAGTTGCTCGCGCGGCAAAAAATACCGCGAGTACTCAGACACTCCCCGAGACCCGTGGCTATATAGGGCCAAAATGCACCTTTTTAATTTGTTAAATAAATAATAATTCAAAAAGCAATTGTACTGTAATTTTTAATCTAATTAATAAATGCAAATAAATTATCTAATCAGGTGCATTTTGGCTCCTGCATAGACATTGCGGATGTCGGTGTATTACTAACGATGTTGTTTGAGCTATTGTTGACTTTGGCTTATGATTGCTGAGTCATCAACAAGTCGTTTTCTATTACCCATCGCTGTGTATATTATGTCTCACTGGTTATCGTTCCCTGATTTGGGACGTAGACTTTAACATCATCAATGCTGTTCGTTATGTACATATCGTCAACGCTGTTTTCTGGGTTTGCACATGCTGCTTGGTTATATGCACATCTTCCATTCGGTGGTCAACTTCATGTTTGCACTCAAGATGATATATATCGTTATGTTGGAATATTACTCCGTTAACTTGATTACAAACTCCACGTAACTCTGGTCTGTGCTTGGCTTTCTTGATATCTTACTGTTAGATATTGGTCTCAAGTAATCCCTGATAACATATCTGACTTTCTCCATGTATGATCTTTTATTACACTATTGCAATTTTGTTTCTAAGAGACTTCACAACATTGATCCAAAAAGGATGAGAATATTCCAATTAGGGCTTTGTACAAGGGACATGACAGTCCTTCCCTCCCAAAAATTGCTTGGCCTCATGCAATGATTAATGATCATAGAGACCTATTTGTAATCCACCTTCTGCTGTGCTACTTTGATATTATCATATATGTCTCCTCCCTTATTTTGAATGTGAATTATGATTTGCTAGTAGAAACTTGGCAAAGCCTAATTTAAGACAAGTTTTCTCATATCTTTCAAAGAAAAGGATTTAGGCTGTCTCTTAATGGCGCCAATTGGATTTGCGAAAACCAACATTTACATGATAGCATACCTTAACTTTATATCTTTTGGGTCTTCCTTCATTTTACTTCATTCATAACTTGATGATATGAAGAAGATATATGTTCCGTGTGTTCTTTTGTGGGATAATTATGTTCAAGTCATTAAGAGATCTTATGACAATTGGTGAGATAGCTTTCTCAAATTTGCATAGAGGCTGAATCATTTAGGGACATAACAGATATTAGATCTAATTTTATGTTGATATCCTGGATGTGACTGAATTTAGATATTAACTATAAGAGGGGTACACATTGTATTAAGAACCCCATGATATGAGCTATAACACCCTCCCTCTAGAAAGCAAGAATACAACTCTTGAAATATTTATAATTATTCATAAAAAACTCATGGAATAAACTTGTTTGGAGATACATCAGACATGAAGTGTATACATCAGGAAGGCACATACACTCATGAAGTAATCATGCTGGAAACATTGCATAGATATGCAAAGATACAAAACATATTCACAAGTACTTGTAGAAGCTTGCACATAAGTTATGCAGGGCATAAATTTACACAAGCTATGAAGCATACGCGAAGCATAGATATGAGATAAGAGTACTTATGGAGCAACATTTGAAGCAAACGTTTAAGGCATTAAGTGTACTCATGAATACACGCAAGGCATATGGATCACACATGTGAACACCTTGTAAAGCATGATCAAACACATGAATTTACGCAATGCATGAACTCTAAATATACACAATGCAAGGATGATGCACTCAAGGCATGAATCGCACGTTGGAATACCCTTAAAAGCATGAATCATACATGAATATCAATATATTTTATAATCTTTGATTCTTTCATCAGAAATAAATGATAATTCTCTGATCTTTTTGATCATCTCAATCCATGATTCCATTTCCTTATTGATCCTTTGATGAATGCAAGATATCCATTCTAATGCCCTTCGATTCTCCCAGTTGAATGTTGGGACTGCCTTATATATCATCTATTGTGAATGAAGGGTTGTAATAACTGAGACATGTCTCACATCTTTTGGGCGTTTCCTGCCTTATCATGACTTTTAATAATCTAATTCTAATCGCTGTCCAGCATAAACAATTAATCGAATGTTTGAGTAATCATAAATTAGTCGATTCCTTCCTTAAACTATATCTTTGACCATGTCTTCGATAACTTCTGATAGCTTGATTATTACTGCTGGATCCAACTCTGATAAATCGATTGGATAACAGAGGACGCTGAGTTGTCACCATCTGAAATGATTTTGATATGGTGCTCAGATGATATTCCCTTTGGTCAGGATCGTTACTCACAACTTGGACGGATATGTATATCAATGTATGGTTATCAATTGATGATGTCGGTCTGTATTATTAACGATATTGTTTGACCGATTGTAGACTTTGGCTTATGACTGTTGGGTCATTGACAACTCGTTTTCTTTACCCATCTTTGTGTATATTATGTCTCATTGGTTATTGTTCCCTGATTTGGGACGTAGACATTAACATTGTCAATGCTGTTCCTTATGTACATATCGTCAATGTTGTTCTATGGGTTTGTAGACACTGCTTGGTTTTATACATATCTTCTTCCATTCGGTGGTCAACTTCATACAATAGATATCGTTAAATTGGAATATTAATCCATTAACTTGATTACGAACTCCGCATAACTTTGGTCTGTGCCTAGCTTTCTTGATATCTTATTGTTAGATATTGGTTTCATGTAATCCTTGATAACATATCTGACTTTCTCCCTGTATGATCTTTCATTACACTCTTGTAATTTTGTCTTTGAGAGACTTCACAACATTGATGTGAAAAGAATGAGATATTCCAACTAGGGTTTTGAATAAGGGACATGACAGTGTGCACCTAGGTGCACCTCGAGTGCACCTGCGTGGGGCCCTCCAAAAAGCGCCCAAAAACTCATTAAAATAATATATTTTTTAGCTTTTTTTTGCCTAACCCCTAAAGTAGCCCTTTATGAAGCCATTCAACCTAAAACCATATCATTTTGTTTGCTCGTTTGTTTTCAACTAATTTTGTCTCTATTTTAGCATTTTGAAGGGCAGGTGGGTTTTTTCGAAGGGGATTGTTCATGAGTATAAGGTAGCTTCCACAAAGGAGGTTTAAGTATCTAAGTAAGCATTTAATCCTATTCTTTAGTCTTTTAACGATTTACTTAAGCTTCTTGTGCGACTTAAGTGAGCTGAGAACCGCGTTCAAAGTGCACTTGTCAATGTACGGATCTACAGGCATGATGCGACTTGTTTTGCCCGTTCTGATTGCCGTGTCGTGGTGGATAGGTCGAGTGGATGTGAGAGTTTTCTACCAATGCTCTTTCAATATTGTTAGAAACTTGGCATCATGGATTTGAATCAATGCTATGGAAATTGACCAAGGGAATGTTATATATGTTTGATAATGGCATTTGATATGTTGTGCTGATTGAAATGGAAAGTCGTCTTCAATCTTCTCTAATTCAAGAAGTTGACTAGATTAAACAAGACAAAAATATTTCATTGAATATACCTAGTTTGTAGAAATGTAATTTTCAGATTGGTACACGATGTCATGAAGAATTGAATAAAATAAACATTATTAAATACAATGACAACATATGAAGACGTTGAAGAACTTTTGTAGCGATGAAATATAGATTTGATGTCACAGTTGATATTACAGAACAATATTGTATTCAAAAGGAGAATTAAATTGATCGTGGCAGGTTCAACATATGTTGATTAATCTCAAGTGATTAATACCCATGTTTGCATCAAATTGATATATGTCCAATGTAACACTGGTGTTGGGGTACGTTGGGACCCTGGGACGCCGAGACGAGTTTCCGGGACGGGGTGACAAAGGGCCTCAATTTTGAGACAGTGGGGGGATGGTGGGGGGACGATGGTGGGGGATGGGGGGGTGTTGTATACTGTACATATAGAACTTGAAATGCTAGTTATGAAATGATGTTCCAGTGTAACATACCAAATTGAAATGCTTGAACATAGAAAAATTGGAACACGAACTAGAACCATTGAACATTCAACATAGTAATATAGTAGATACTCAATAGTAACATCCAAAAATCAAAATTCAAATAGAAATTCAAGTACTCATCTCGACGGCGGTATGGTTGCGGAATGGCAAAGGTGGGGGTACTTGGGTACTCCAAGTACCTGGTGCGGGGACGTCTCGGGGACGGGTACTTCGAGGTTTGGGGGGGGTGCGAGTCCCCGGGTTTCACTGTATATGTCTTGTTTGGTTTTGTTCGGTGCTGAAGTTGTTATATCTCTCGGTAATTTTTAATGGCTATGATGTCCAATGGTAATGGTCTGGCAATTGCCAGTTTGGGAGTTGGAAGAAGTTGCAAACTTCTTTGCAACTTCTTAACTATTTGATAGAAGAGACTTCTATTAAATAGGCCCAATGTGTTTGAAGAGTGATGCTTGTTTGTGAGTTGGAATTAATTGTGAGAAGGCTGAGAAGTGTGATAACAAAGATTTATCATGCACAAGCATAGGATATTTTGATTAGATAGTGTAAACTTGTATGAAAAGAGCTTGAATAATATGATGTTATTGACCAAGTAGTGCAAGGTCTGATGCAAAGCTCTGAGTGCAATACAGTGCTGCAATATAAAGTTGTACTTTAAGATTTGCAAAAATCAACGTTGTGAGTGCTCTAGTGCAGAGAGAGAGAGAGAGAGAGAATTCAGATGATACTCGAGGATTTCTTGGTCAAAGCCGGAGTGGTCAAGGAAGACTCTTTGCTCTCTAATCTTTAGGAGGACTAGCCCAATTTCAATTGAAGGCTTTGTTGCTCAAGGGGTTCAAGTATTGCTTGGAGGGCATTATCCTATGAATATTGAGCATGAATTTTATGTAATAACATAGAGAATAGTGAATCATATATGCTTCTTACATTAGTTGAGACATAGGTTGAGTCTATTACTAACCTCTCTAAAATGCTTCTAGGACGGATCAAGAAGCATAAGAATGATGGGAGATTGCATTCATAGGGAGTTAAATTCTGAGAAATCATGGCATGTGCTAAGAGCTTCAGATTTTATCCTTTGCAGAGGATCAACAAGCTCGTGAAGCAGTGTGGCTTTGAAAGCTCCTTGTTGGTCATTGGAGTAAATTGTAACTTATTGTACTAATCATGTAGTTGTGATGAGGAGATCTAAACTCTCAACAACAG
This sequence comes from Chamaecyparis obtusa, assembly GCA_027943335.1. Classification (NCBI taxonomy): domain Eukaryota; kingdom Viridiplantae; phylum Streptophyta; class Pinopsida; order Cupressales; family Cupressaceae; genus Chamaecyparis; species Chamaecyparis obtusa. The sequence goes on from BSBK01000334.1 coordinate 823,009, forward strand.
TAGCAGAGCAGGCTGATTCGCTTGTCATTGGATTGCATTCTTGGGGCAAAATATCTTCCATGATTGTGACCATGTGAGAAGGGTATGCTTTTGTGATAGAGGGAGCAGCTAGAGGATTTGCTTCAGTTGACTTCTGAGGATCTTGGTCATATTGGTTTAGAGGGAGTAGACCATGTCGAGATGGTTTCTCTAGTTATCAGGAAATTGTAGCAGTCTGAGGACCATGATTTATGGGAAGGAGTTCCATGTGTGTAGGCTGGAAAGCCTTTATGCTGACACCTAAGTATTGATATTCTTGATAGATGGATACTTGGTGATCTTGGGATTCATCAAGAGTGATGTAGACTGCAACTTTGTATTTCATGACAGGTCAAATCATGTAGAGATCAAATGTAACTATATTAGAGATATGGTGCAAATGAATGCTATTCAATTGAGGTACATTAGCATTGATGATCAGACGACCAATATTCTCACCAAGCCCCTTGCCGGAGTAAAGGTTGTGCATTTTTGAGACAAGCTTGGATTTGTGGAGAATGAAGCCCTTGCTGAGAGGGAGTCCCAACATCATTGATTTGTAGAGATGTGCTTTAATGAATTATTCTCTGCGAGGGAGAAGTTTGAGGTACAATCCCTTGTTAATGATTTCTTCTCTATGAGGGAGAAGTTTGAGGTGTTAGCCCTTGTAATGCATTTTTCTCTGAGACAGAGAAATTTGAGGTGAAAACCCTTGTAATGCATTTTTCTTTGAGACGGAGAAATTTGAGCTGTTAGCCCTTGTAATGCATTTTTCTCTAGGAGGGAGAAATTTGAGGTTTTAGACCTTGTAATGCATTTTTCTTTGAGACGGAGAAATTTGAGGTGTTAGCCCTTGTAATGCATTTTTCTTTGAGACAGAGAAATTTGAGGTGAAAGCCCTTGTTGCTCTTTCCACTCATGGGAGTAGCCATAGTGGATGTCACGTGAGAGAATCCATGACTTTGCACTTGTGTTTATTCACCCTTTGGGAGTAGCCATGGTGAACGTCATGATGAGATGGCGACATCACGTTGAGTGATGAGCACTTGTGTTCATTTGCATTTCCATTCATGGGAGTAGCCATGATGGACCCACCCTCTGGGAGTAGCCATGGTGGATATCACTACCTAACTTAGATATCGAGAAGGATTCCTCCCTAGCTAAGAGGAAGTGTTAATGTTATTGTAGCTATGGTCGGATTCCTTCAAGCCGACATAGATAACATAAAGGTTGTGATAATATAATTATTGTGATATAATAATTATATTGATAATATAGTTATTATATTATTGTGAGAATATTATTATATTATAATTATAGTATAATTATTATATTGATAATATAATATAATTATATTGGTAATATAGTTATATTATATTATTATTATAACATAATTGGGGCCAACTTGGAAGTGTGGTGTCCCTTGGTGAAGGGGCACTACCAATATGTATAAAGGAAGAGTGCAACTTCCTCTTGGGATCCAACATACACACAATACATTGCAAATTGAATATATTGTAGATCAAACATATACAATCGGAAATTACACACAATCAGAAGACCAAAGAAAACAACCCCTTGCCGTCCCCATCCCGAAAACTTGGGGTAACACTGCTTGGGTATGAAAAGGCGCATAACACTTTATTGCAAAGAGAGAAGAATTCTGTAGAGGTCTCACTGAAACCAATTAGAGATTCTTGGGTTGGATTAGGAGTTTCTATTGCATCCGATGGATGGAAAGATTGCAAAAATTGTACATTGATAAATGTTATTGTGGTGTCCCCAAAGGGGCAAGTCAAAGATGTAGAGTTTATTTTCATAATCCTCACTGAGTCCATAGAGATGGTGGGTCATGAGAATGTGGTCCAAGTCATTATGGACAATGCAAAAAATTGTAGGGCTGTAGGTGCTTTGGTTGAGGCAAGATATGAGCACATTTTCTAGACACCATGCATTGTACACTATCAATTTGGTGATGCAAGCAATTGGCACTCAAATAGAATGGGTGAAAGACATATACCAAGAGGGTGAGGAGATCGAGATGTTTGTGACAAACCACTAAATGCCACAAGCAATTTTCAGAACTTTCTTGAGATTGGAATTGTTAAAGGTAAATTTAATTAATTTATTTAATTTTATTTATGTCACGTTCAATATATATATATATATATATATAAATTTAAAATACTCTTATAATGTGTTAGTTACATATTTTTAATGTGTTATTAACTTATTATTAACATGATCCCAGGTTGCTGAGATCCGATTTGCATCTGATACAATTGTTATGAGATGTCTTTTGAAGGTGCGAGAGGCGTTGGGTCATATGGTTATTAGCAACCAATGGTGTGTATGGAAACAATCAAATTTAGAGACGGCCCAAAAGGTCAAGTCATTGATCTTGGATGACAACTGGTGGGCTCGTGTGGAATGTGTATTGTATTTCACCAAGCCTATCATGACTATGCTTTGATTTACTGATACAGGTGCACCATGTTTGGGGGATGTCTATGATGGCATGGACACAATGATAGAGAAAGTAAAAGTGGTAATACAAAAAAAAGAGAATGACCTCAAAGAAACCTTTTTCAAAAGGGTGGAATCAATCATTCTTCATTGTTGGAACGAGATGACCACACCATTGCACTTCCTTGCATATGCACCCTCTTCAAGGTATTATAGCAACTATGTACTTTCTATGCTAGGGAGATTACCACAATATGGAGATTTTGAAGTTGCTACTTAAGCGGGCATTTAATAGACTCTTCTAAGATCTAGAAGTGGAGCAAAATGTTAGGAGAGAATTTGGCTTGTTTGTCCTAGGAAGAAGTCATACTCCTTGTGTTGTTAATGACCAATCCAAAATGGATGCTACTACATGGTGGTACTTCTATGGTCAAGATTATATGTACCTCCAACCTCTTGCAATCAAGATCCTCTCACAAGCAAGTTTTTTTTGTTTTCTTTACCATTTGTATTATAGAATTCAGTAATTAACATTCTTTAATTTATTTTATTTTTATTTTTTAATTTTGTTAGTTTTCTCTCCAATTTCAACAGGTTGCAAGTTCCTGTTTCGCTGAATGGAATTGGAGTACATACTCCTTTATCCACTTAGCGAAGCATAAGCGGTAGGTTGCAGAAAGAGCTGAAGACTTGGTTTATATTCATTCTAATTTGCGTCTTCTATCTCGTAAGGATCCCCAATACAAGGATGGGGCAGTGAAGTTCTGGGATGTAGCCCTTGAGAGTACCAACTTGGATGCAACCATTGAAGATCTTGCTAGAGTCACTATGGGTGATGATGATGAGGACATACCTACACATGGTGCATCTAATGCGAGTGACACTGCTTTGGGTTCAAATGATTTTGAACTTACAGCAGCTGAAAATGCAATAGATGAAGATTTTTTTGATAATCCTTTTGATGATTGATGAACTACATTGAAGATAGAAGACAATTACTATTTTTGATTGTCAATTTTGTAATTGTAATGATTTTCATTTGAATTGTGAACCTAGACATATTGATATATGACATATTGAAATTCTGAAATATCAATGATGAAGTATCATAATATCAAATGATTTAGTTTTATAATTCTATATAATTCTATATATATATATATACATACACACACATACCCAGACACAGACACAGACACACGTACCCGAACCTATGCAGCCAAACCCCAAATTTATTTTTGCCTGTACCCACATACCAGGTTCTCGTACCCTTGCCCGTGCTACCCAAAACCAGCAACTTAGCTTAATAAGATTGAAAATGGTAACATATGAGAAATCATTTATCTAATTACAGAGGAAAAATGTGCAGAATGTTAAGCATCATTGCTGATTTTCTTTTTGATTTGATTTTATTATCTGGTCTTGTGTTTAGGCAGTTTTTATTGAAAGCCGGGATGGCTGTTTCATGTTCTTCTTTCAGCATATGGAAAACACTAAATAGATTATTACATGCTCTTATTATCTGTTCATAGGAAAGTAATATATATTTTCTAAAAGAAGGTTGAAAAAGATAGCTAAAGCAAGGTGCTTTGGTGAATTTTTGTTAATATTATATCACCAATTTTATCTAGTTATATATGTGGTAATATTTAAGAAAGGGAACTCATTCAAACACTTCAATTCCTGAACTACTGCTCCTTTCTATTCATGTTAATTTGACAGAAAGCAGGAAATGGCTGTCTATTAGAGAGATGTTCTCAATTTCCAATCAACAACAATGTAGAAAGTGAAACATCGGCAGCTGAGGGTTTTGAAATCACACATGATGCTATAGAATTGACAGAGAAGTAAGTATTCATTTGCTTATTTTCATTTAATAAATAATAATTTTATAAAGTGAGATATGAGTGTTCTGACAAAGACAAGAAGAAAGAGAATTTGAAATGTTCCTTTACTGATACTTTTTATCTTTGGCCCAGCTCATTCATAATTAGTACTAATAATTATTTCTATCGCTAAAAATAAACTTCTCCTTTGTGGCTTGGTCCATTCAAATCAATAACTAGATTAATTCTGCAGGATAGGAAGCATTTGAGGGAGTTGAAGTTAATTATTTTTGTTGAAGTGCCTTTCTGTAGCCTGTATTTTCATGACTTAAATAGTCCTATTGAATTATCCTGTGTTTTATAAAGGGAATTGGATGAAATAACAAAACAAATAGGTGATGGTAAATTACACACAGCTCTCATATTTGTAGACATTGTGATGCAATTTGGTTAAGTCCAGTTGATTCTTTCTTAAAAGAGAGTCAAATCTGTCAGTGGATGATTTAGAATTACATTCTAATGGTGAAGAGCCCATTTTAGCACCTATAACACTAGATTTTCCTTTTGTGATTCTTCTGCTTATGCAGTTCCATCACTGCTTCCCCAGCACTTGTTATCTGTTTGCATGCATTTTTTCTTGCCTTTTACCTTGTCACTAATCATGTCCTGAATTTTTTTTGCTACATTGTGTCCCTACAAATTCTCAATTGTGCTATTTGTTTAAAAATAATCTGCCAAGACTTTCTTTGTATATCTGCGGTCCTGGTCATCTTTTAAGCCTTTCACACTAAATTTGCTGAGCTGTTTCCTAGTGATATTGAATTATTCATAGTTACTAGGAGATGGGAACTGGTACTTGTTCGGGAGTGGTGATGGGCTCTAGGATTCCATTTTCAAAAAGTTGGACATAGATACTTTGAGACGAAAAAATTCATAGAATATATATATTATAATTTACATTTAGGAAAAAAACATACAATGGATATGCCAGTTTAACTTTAAATAATTTAAAATCTTAAAATGTTAAAAAAAACATTTTAAAGCATTGAAATAGATGTCAATGAAAGCAAATATTAAGTTTTTTAATACTTGATGATTATCATCATGATATATATAATTAAAATCTGAACCACAATTATCTAGAGATGGCATACAAAGACTGGAAGATGAATGCCACTATTTTAAAACCATGGTATAGGGGTACTCAGTGAAGACCATATTTTCAATCAATTGTTAAAAAATAAAAGTATATACACATCTTAAACAAATTTCTGAGTTAAAACAGAATTCTGGACCTGGGTACGAAACTTGTGATGATTTGCCAATCGTGAAGGAAGTAAGAAATGTTTGAATATGACCAGTGGCAACCTGGTCTGATTGCTATCCTTCAGGGGTTTCCTTGCACACAAGGGCTATGTATGGAAATAGGATGATCAACAGCACCCAACCTTCTCCCACTTGGGATCACACACTGCTAATGCCTGATCTACTATTTGAGGTGTGATAACCCTCAAATGACGAGTATTTTCTGTTAATGATCTCAGATGCCACGATGATGAAATCTATGCCCGAATTTCCTTGTGCAGGGTTGTTCAAGCTTTAAATCTGGGTCTTGGCGCTGTAGGTATGCTTTAGATCTGAATTTGGTGTCATAGGTGTGGTTCACAGAGCTGCCGCTCAGGAGTTTTCCCCTATCTGTGCCTGTTTGCTTGTAATAAGGGTTAATGGTGTTTTTTAATTCTGAGTTAAAACAAAATTCTGGACCTGGGTATATGAAACTTATGTTGATTTCTCGATTGTATAAATTTTGTTTCTGGACTCAATTGTGTATGTTTCTGGATTTCTCGATTGTGAAGGAAATCACAAATGTTTGAATATGACCTGTGGCGACCTGGTCTGATTGCTGCTCTTCAGGGGTTTCCTTTCTCATGAGCGCTATGAATGGCAATAGGATGATCAACAGCACCCAACCTTCTGCCACTTGGGATCACACACTGCTAATGCCTGATCTGCTATTTGAGGTGTGATAACCCTCAAATGACCAGTATTTTGCTGTTGATGATCTCTGGTGCCATGAAGATGAAATCTATGCCTGACTTTCTTTGTGCAGGATTGGTCAAGCTTTAGATCTGGGTCTTGGCACTGTAGGTTTGCTTCAGATCTGAATTTGGTGCTGTGGGTGTGGTTCACAGAGCTGCTGCTCAGGAGGTTTCCCCTATCTGTGCCTGTCTGCTTGTAATAAGGATTAATGGTGTTTTTTAATGGCTCCAGGCCTGTAGATGTCTAGAAGTAGATGGATCTGCAATCACACCTTGTGTGGACTGTAAAAGTGACACCACCTCTGCAGATTGATAACATTCCCCTAGCAGTCTAGTCCTCTGAGAATTGTTTTCGCAAACTTGTATGCTAGACTTGAGAAGGGATATAGATCTCAAATCAGCACAGTTACTGCAGGTTTGGATTGCTGTAATATCCCCAAGTAGGGATAATAGAAAAACAACAATATTTCCAATAACCTTTCACACAAGACAAACAAAACAATTATATTAATAACCTTCTAATAAACTTTTTATTTAAGTTTTGAGAATTCAAGTTTATGTAAGCCCTTTTCTAGTCCATAATCCATTATATTTATATGCATATATTTTAAGAGAGGGAATAATTAAAAATTGGCAAATAAAAGATTCGATTTTGTTTCATGGGTCTAGAGAAAATTTCCCATAGGTAGGAAACTTCAGAAAGTATTCATATTTTATATAACATAATTATTTTATAGGAAAAAAATATAATTACAAAAACATCTAGTTTCATATTGTGGATTAAAAATATCTAAAATATCACCATAACCTTCAATTGTGCATTGAAAGTATTCCAAAACCCACATGTATTGATCAAGGCCTCCAATGAAAAGATCAAGCCTATTTGACAAGTTAGGAATGTAAGTGTAATGCCCCACCAAGGATGTTATGTCCCCAACTTTAATAAAGTATTTTTAATTAATTAATGGTCCTAGAATTTAAATAATATTATAAATGGACCTTTAATGAATTAATAAAAGGGGCCCATTTTTATTAATTGTTGTTTGTAGGTGTTTGTCGTGTCGGCGTTCTTTGTAAACTCTCGGGAGTTTCTCTAAAGCGGCATTTATGATCGGCATGTAGGAAGTTGTTAGTATGCGATTTGAAATATTTTATTTGTATTGTGAATTCCAATTGGAGTTCCGTTGTCTGCCATTTTGGAGGTGAAAGATCCTCACTATTTGGCTTGTTGCAGTTTTAGTGGTTCACAACCACCCTAGTCTGCCATTGGAAATATCATTCAGATATCTCACTGTGTGCTCCAAATTTGTGAAGTCTTCTGTAGAAGACAAATTTGTATTCCTGAGTGGTATCTGTTTGTGAAATCTGAAGTGCTATCACTATTTGAATTTGAATTATTTTGGTGTCGCTGGCGTTTGGCGACCATCTATCTAGCATTTGTTCTTGTGCTATCATTATTAATATAATTCATCTTGCATCTTTCGACTTGCGAATTATTGTTCTGTGTCACTGCTTTAAACTGTGTTTGTATCAAGGGAATTGCCGTTTGAAGATGCAAGGAAGGCACACCGATTGTACGAGCTCTAGACTGTACAATGAATCACTCATCACTCGGCGACTAGACTCACCGTACGCGCCACCCATTTCCACCGTACGAACTTCCTAATCACCGCACGGGCTTCACACTCATCGTACGGGCTGCTTGCCTCACTGTACAGACTGTTATTTTTATCGTACGGATTACCTTCCTCCTGTGGTGTCCATCCACCGTACTCACCATACGAACTATTCTGCTACACGTGGAGTTTGACTGGTTTGACTGTACGACTTGAATTGGTATCACCATACGACCACAACATTTCTACAAAGTCATCTTTGCAGACCCGTTTTGCTGTATGGGATTGAGACATTACATGGTATCAGAGTTGGTGATCTTGCTAGCTTGTTGGGATGATTGAGAGATTTTGGGATTTGGATCACAGTATGGTGCCCAACAGTGATTGACAATGGTGGTTGAAGGCACTACAAAAGATAGGAAGGGAACTCAGTAATGGTATTGACCTTCCTCTAGATATATTAGAAGTATGTTTGTGTAAGGTGGATCCTTCACCTTCAAGATTCATACAGAAGATCCTTGCTCTCATTAAGGCCGCCTTAAGACAAACCAGCTTGTTGAGACACCATGACAAGGAAATCAAGTTGGCAACATGTTTAAGTGAGATCTTGAGAATCTTGGCTCCTCGAGCACTGTATGATGATGAGACCTTGATAGAGATATTGCACTTGATTATTGACAGCTTTCAGAGCCTGGATGACATCGGTAGTGATCCACTTGCGAGGAGATTTACTGTACTGGAGATTTGCGCAAATATCAAAGTAAGTAATCTCCTCTTGGATCTAGGATTGCAAGATTTGATCCACAATACGTTTCATCATTTCTTGGTCATGATAAAGGAGCACCATGATAATAAGATTATCTCTGCCATGGAGAATATTATGATTTCATGTATTGAAGAGATGGATATAATACCCCAACCTATCATATCTATGCTATTGGTTGTTCGTAATCTAGAATGTATCCTTTCAATTGCGGCATGTAGATTGGTCAATAACTTATTTAAGCATAAGCATTGGGAAGAAAAATTAAAGTCGCATTTGCACAAGTATGAGGAAGTTGGTGACAACAATAAGAGTGATGCACTACATGAAGAAGATGAAGAGCCACATGCGGATATGCAAGAATATGGGGTTAGCCCTGCAAGTGGAGAAAATCCAAGCCTACATGAGAAAAGCAAGGTTGAAGAAGATGCTTGCATGGAGCTTGTCTGAAAGACAACATTGATCAATCAACTGCCTGGAGAAATAGACACTACTAGTGATCCCTTTTATGGGCATGACCGCATGAAGATCTTGGATCAGAGTTCTGATGTGTTTTATGATTGGCTTCCATGGGATGCTAATGACTCCGGGCATGGAAATGTTTATATCAGAGTGGAGTATTGGAAGCTTGATGGAGAGTTACTCTTCATTGGTACAGTAGTAGTGCCGATTGATACGGGTACGGTGACAGTGTCGACTAGCATAGTACCAGTGCCAATGGTGGTAGTGTCTACTAATACAGGAACGGTGACAGTGCCGACTGACATGGTGGCAGTGGGGACTAGTACGGGTATGGTGGCAATGCCAACTGGTACGGTGGCAGTGTTAACTGACACGGTGGTAATGCTGATTGGCATTGTGGGAGTGTTGATTGGTACAGTGGCAGTGCTAATTAATACACTGACAGTGCTAAAGTGTGATGTGTTCGGTGAAAGCATTGGAGCTGTGTTGATGCAAGACCATCACCCATTTGTGTTTGATAGTCGGTGGCTCTCTCGAGTCATGCATGCGCTGGCCAAGTTTAGGTAGTACCTTGTTGGAGCAAAACTTGTTGTGTAGATGGACCTCAATTGTCTGAGATATTTCCTTGAGTAGAAGGACTTGAATGAGCGACAATAGAAATGGATCTTGGTAGATTGGAAGGCACATCTGCTGGTTGAGTACTCCAAATTTTTTTTTGCGGGCAAAGTGATGGAGGAGATGCTCAACCACTTGACATAAACAAGGACAAAGGGAGATTCACAGTGGTACAACACAAGGCCTATGGTACATCACACTAAGAGGGCCTACGGTATAACACAGGGCTTATGGTGCATCACAGAGAGGGCCTACAATACATCACAAAGGGCCTACGATACATCACAGAGAGGGCCTACGATACAACACAGGGCCTATAGTACATCATGAGAGGGCCTACGATATGATTCAGGGCATACAAAGAGGGCCTACGGATCCCCTTTGAAATGAGAGGGCCTATGGTACTACATAGGGCATATAGAGAGGGCCTACAAATCCCCTTCGGGCCAAGATCCCCTTTGGACTGAGATTGCCTTTGCGTCGAGACCCCCTTTGGGTCGAGATTGCCTTTAGGTTGAGATTGCCTTCAAGTCAAGATCCCCTTAGGGCTAAGATTGCCTTCAGGTCGAGATCGCCTTCGGGCCGAGATCCCCTTTGGGTTGAGGTCGCCTTTGGGTTGAGATCATCGTCGGATCGAGATCCCCTTCGGGCTGAGATTGTATTTGGGTTGAGATCCCCTTCGGTCCCTTCGGGCCGAGATCCCCTTCGGGCTGAAATCCCCTTTAGGACATTATAGTGGTGCAAGATAGGGTCGACAATGCCGAGATCGCTTTCGGGAAGAGATCCCCTTTGTGCCAAGATCCCCTTCGGGCAAAGATCGCCTTCGGGCCGAAATCCCCTTTGAGACATTACAACGGTGCAACACAGGGCCGACAATGCCGACCTACCTTTTGAGGATGGAGAAACAAGAATTGGATAGGCGCACTTTGGTTGAGTCACTAAAGTAGATCAAGTAGAATTGGGTTGATGGTGGATGGCAGATTGGTGTGTGTGATTGCATGAAGGTTTTGGATCGGAGCACCGATGTGTTATATGATTGGCTTCCATGTGATCTTGGTACCTTCGGACATAGCAATGTTTATATCAGAGTGGTGCAATGGAGGCCTGGTGGCGGTCTACTTGTCTTGAGTGAATCCAATTATGCACATGTGATCTTGAAGTAGCATGGAGCTTTCAGCGGATATAGCTATCAACATTTGTGCTTGGTTTGGGATCCTGGAGTTTGCGGATTGCTTGAGGACAAGCAATCTTTGGGCGATGAGGATTTGTAATGTCCCCAATTTTAATAAAGTATTTTAATTAATTAATGGTCCCAGTTTTTAAATAATATTGTAAATGGACCTTTAATTAATTAATAAAGGTGCCCATTTTTATTAATTGTTGTCCATAGGTGTTTGTTGTGTCGGCGTTCTTTGTAAACCCTCGGGAGTTTCTCCGAAGGTGTATTTATGACTGACATGTAAGAAGTTGTTAGTATGCGATTTGGAATATTTTATTTGTATTGCGAATTCCAGTTGGAGTTTTGTTTTCTGCCATTTTGGAGGTGAAAGATCCTCCCTATTTGGTTTGTTGTAGTTTCAGTGGTTCACAACCACCCTAGTCTGCCGTTGGAAATATCATTCCGATATCTCATTGTGTGTTCCAAATTTGTGAAGTCTTCTGTAAAAGACAAATTTGTATTCCTGAGCGGTATCTGTTTGTGAAATTTGAAGTGCTATCACTATTTGAACTTGAATTATTTTGGTGTCGTTGGCGTTTGGCAACCATCTACCTGGGATCTGTTCTTGTGCTATCATTTTTAATATAATTCATCTTGCATCTTCCGACTTGCGAATTATTGTTTTGTGTCACTACTTTAAACTGTGTTTGTATCAGGGGAATCGTCGTTTGAAGATGGAAGGAAGGCACACCGACTGTACGGGCTCTAGACCATATGACTAAATCACTCATCACTCGATGACCAAACTCATTGTACACGCCACCTATTCTCACTGTACGACCTTCCTAATCACCACATGGGCTTCACACTCACCATACGGGCTGCTTGCCTCACCGTACGAACTGTTATTTTTACCGTACAGATTACCTTCCTCTTGTGGCGTCCATTCATCGTATGCATCGTATGAATTGGTATCACCGTACGACCACAACATTTCTACAAAGTCATTTTTGCATATCCGTTTTGCCGTACAGGATCAAGACATTCCAAAGGAACCCTCTAACAAGAGCTAAACATATACAAAATAGCATGGAATAAATTTTTTGAAACATTTAAGTTAGTCACATGCAAGATGCGAAGTTCTAAAGCTCAAACCTCTAGATTAGGTCAACTTGTTGACTTGCAATACTACAAGTGAAAGACTTAAAACCGCAAAATCCTAACCAAGCAAGGGGAAAGATCACCAAACACACTAGACATGGTTCATAAGGTGATTAGAGTTACACAAGACCCTCCATGAAGTTTTAGAAGTCAACTTGGAAAATTGGACCTTTTTCTAGGTCCTAGGTGTCATAGATGGGCTTCGTTACGCACCAATTCGCAAACAAACGTCATCAACCCTACTTTAATTCTCCAAAACTTCTCAAGACCCCTTAGAGGGTTCCTAACTTCCTAGACACCTTGAGCTCCGATCAACATCTTTGTTGGGGTCAAACTGAGCCTTATAACCATGAAAACTATACCAGACTCAACTAAAAGAGTTGGGTGGCCATTGTGGACACATGCACCCTAGAAGGGCATATGCACGCTAGGAGGACTACGTCGTGCTCTAGTCCAATGGACGCGTTAGTGTTTAGGACTCACGCCAGTGTCCAATTTTAGCGCTAGTGTCTGTTGGTGATAGGTGTCTGTTGTCCTTTGGACATGCAAGCGTCTAAGGCAATGAGGTCATCCACTTCACTGTAGGTCCCCTTGGACACCATAGACACATTGGTGAAGACCATGTATGTTGATGCCACCCAAATTGGGAGAAATCATTAAAAAGGTTTTAGGAGAGTGCAAAAGTGTTTGTGGGTCACTAGGTGACACCTACAAACAAGGGAAAGTTAGTTTGGGCCCTAAACATATCCAGTCCACCCTAAACTTCCCAAGTTCAATTCTAGCTCACTTAGTGACGCAAGGCAGGGGTGGAAGAGGGGCCAAAGGCACACCCTAATCCAAATCTACCTTGCAAAGATCACACACGGAAGCAACAACACACCAAGTGAGAGAGAGAATGCAGATCAGATCCATTATATTTCATCAAATAGATTCATATATGTCGGGTTGTAAGGCCTTCCTAGCTAGGGCCAGATATTACAATTCAATTACAACAGTTCTCCAACATGCGAGGATTCATAAACTATCTTCTACTCCTAATCTGATACCATTCATCTTCTAGCTCCAAGTCGATGTCCTAAAACTACAACCAACAACTACATTATATACAAGAGGCTACTGAACAAGTCGGCCTTAAGATCCACCATTAACTGAAGGAATGACTAGATCTAGGTCCACACGCTTCCCAATGATAGATACCAACATTAAATCCGTGACTATAATTAAGTGCACAAGTCGGCCTCAACAGAAAACTAAAACAAACAACTCGGTAAGCAAGGATAACCGAGCGCTAGGAAAGGATAACCGAGCGCCAGGGAATTAGCCGACCAACTCGGTTAAAGAAGGAATCGAGCAACTATCGAGCCAACTCAGTCAAAGAAGGAACCGAGCAACACAGAAAACTCAAACTTGGTTTTGGTGACACAGGATTGCCAGGGACCCGAGATGCTCTGCATTAGACACCTGGGGTTATTTGAAATGATTCTCCGAATCATGCAGTAGGTATAATTTGAGCTAAATCCAACTTAGATTGTGAAATCCACGAATTGTATTCAATCGGTTTGTTCTTCCACTTTACCAGATATTCCATATACTGTTTTCCTCTTGTGCTTCTACCAACTCTTTTTTCCAATATCTGCTCAACTTCTTCTGTCTGTCTCTTAGGATAATCATTCGGTACTGTCATTTCTTCATCCGATTCATGGTACTCATACAAATCAACAATGTTGAATATAGGTGATATATCCATGTCATCAAGTAACTCAATCTCATAAGCATTTCCATTGTCAAATCTCCTCAATATTTTGCAAGGACCAAACTTCTTCATTTTCAGCTTCCCATATGTTCCAACAGGAAATCTGCCTTTCTTCAAATGAACCATTACTTCATCACCAACTGCAAAAGTCTTATGTCTTCTTGATCTATCAGCTCGGTCTTTGTAGTTTTGATTACTTTTCACCAACTTATGTTTCACTTCTTCATGCAATGTCTTCATGAACTCAACAAACTTTACTCCTTCAACATTTCTCTTTTCTTCACCAGCAATATTCTTAAAATCTGATATCTCTCTCGGTTGTATGCCATTTACAATCTCAAAAAGTGTTTTTCCAGTACTCCTATTCATTGAATTATTATATGCAAACTCTGCTTGTGCCAACACAGAATCCCAATTACTCGGTGTCTCTCCAACTAAACATCTCAAAAGATTATCCAAGCTTCTATTCACAACCTCTGTTTGTCCATCAGTCTGTGGGTGAAATGTAGAACTATACCTCAACTCGGTGCCAAACTTTCTCCAAAGAGTCTTCTAAAAGTATCCAACAAACTTACAGTCTCGGTCAAAGATGATACTCCTCGGTAATCCATGTAATCTGACAATTTTCTTAAAGAAAATATCTGCTATATGTACTGCATCTGATGTCTTTCTACAAGGTATAAAATGTGCCATTTTAGAAAATCTATCCACAACAACAAATATAGAATCATTACCTCTTACTGTCTTCCGTAAGCCAAGAACAAAATCCATATTGATATCAATCCAGGGTTTCTCAGGAACAGAAATCGGTATATACAATCCAGTATTCTGACTTACTCCCTTTGCAACTTGACAAATTCCGCAACTTTTCACAAATTTCTGAACATCCTTATACAACTGCGGCCAAAAGTATTTCTCCTCAAGCAAATTCAATGTTTTGTCAACACCAAAATGTCTAGCCAAACCACTACTCTGTTTCTCCTTTATCAAATTAGCTCTCATTGATCCTCTCGGTATACACAACTGAATACCTTTAAACAACATACCTTCTTGAATGAAATAGTCTTCCCATTTAGTACTCAGTTGATCTTGAATAGGTGCTCTGCACTTTCTCCACGGCTCAGAAAAATCAGGATCAGTTTCATACAATACTTTCATATCATCAAAACTAAGAACTTCAATTCTCATCTTGGTCATCAAAGATCTTCTACTCAATGCATCAGCAACTCGGTTAGTGACTCTTATGTTTTATCACAAATGTATAACTCTGCAAATATTCAACCCATTTCATATGTCTCTGATTCAACTTCTGACTACCCAAAAACTGTAAAGCCTTATGATCAGTATACAACACAAATTCACTAGGTATCAAATAATGTCTCCATTTCTTCAGGGCTTGAACAATAGCATAGAATTCTTGATCATACACAGAATATTTCCTTTTTGCATTATTCAACTTTTCACTAAAGAAAGCAACATGTTTACCAACTTGACTCAACACAGCTCCTATTGCACTACCACTTGCATCACATTCAACTTGAAATACCTTATTGAAATTAGGCAATGCTAACACAGGCAATTCAACAACCTTCTGCTTCAGAGGCTCAAAACTTTTATCAGCTCCATGTGGCCACTTAAATTCTCTTTTATCTCCTCTCATAGTCTCAGTCATAGCATTACAAATTGAACTGAAATTCCTAATGAACTTTTGGTAAAAACTTGCCAAACCATGAAATGATCTTACCTCACTAGCATTCTTAGGTGTAGGCCAATTCAAAATAGCTTCAACCTTTTCAGGATCCATTTTCAAACCATCAGTTGAAATCACAAATCCCAAATACATAATCTCCTCTTGCATGAAAGAACACTTTTTCAGATTAATCAGCAACTTTTCTTCTTCCAATCTCTGCAATACTTTTTTTAACATGCAACAAATGCTCTTCTTTGGTCTTATTGAATATCAAAATATCATCTAGCTATACAATCACAAATTTACCTAAGAATTTCTTCAAAACTTCATTCATCAATCTCGTAAAAGTACTTGGTGCATTAGTTGAACCAAAAGGCATAACCAACCACTCATACAAACCTTCTCTAGTCTTAAAAGCAGTGTTCCACTCATCACCTTCTCCTATTCTGATTTGATGATATCCACTTTTCAAATCAATTTTGGTAAAATACTTTGCTCCAGTCAAACTGTCCATTATGTCATCCATTCTCGGTATAAGAAACCTATATTTCACTGTTATCTTGTTGATTGCTCTGGAAACCGTACACATTCGCCATTCTCCATTCTTCTTAGGTGCCAATATAGCTGGTACTGGACAAGGACTCAAACTTTCTCGAATCAAACGTTTTTGCAACAATTCTTGAATCTGTCGGTTCAATTCCTGATTCTCGGTAGGTGTCAACCGATGTGGTGCTTTATTCGGTAAACTAGCTCCAGGGATTAGATCCATGCAATGATCAACGCTTCTCTTTGGTGGCAAACCATTAGGTACATTATCAGAAATGATCTCTCTATACTCGGTGAGTATCCTATCAATCTCTTCAGGGATGCTATCCTCTGTTTTCTTACTCGGTTTGTTAGGAATCACAACAAAACATACATCATTCTTCTTCAAATCCTTAACAAACTTTCTTCCTTCCATCAAGCAAACTTTCACAGATGTACAAACACTACTAACAGGTTCTTCAATCAAAGGTAACAAGATCTGTCTTCTTCAATCAGCCCAAATAGTATATTTATGCAATCTTCCATCATATATAGCATGTCTATCATATTGCCAAGGTTTACCCAACAAAATATGACAACAATCCATAGGCATGATATCACACAACACCTTATCATAGTACTTTCCAATTTTCAAATTCACATAACATTGTTCACTTACCAAGAGTGTATGCTCATCTTTGATCCATGAAATTTGATAAGGCTTTGGGTGTTTCAACCTTTCCAACTGCAACTTTGTAACCATTTCCTCCAATGCCAAGTTCTTCGAGCTTCCACTATCAATGATTACCTTCCACACTTCATCAGGAACTCTGCATCTAGTCTTGAACAAACTTTTCCTTACCGGATCTTCCTTATTTCTTTCAATCCAAAGTGCTCTCCTTACCATTAAGTTCTTTTCCTTCTTAGGTTCATTCGGTGAATCTTTTTGCACCAAAGCATTTCTACTACTACCGACCTTCTTACTCGCCTGTGTACATTCAAATGATCTATGTCCTTCTCCAGAATTGTAACAAGTTCCTCAGAAACCACCTCTGCTATAACCACCTCGATAGTTATTGCCTCTTTCTCTAGATGAACTTTCACCTTTCCACTTAGTCTTGCCTTTATCCAAATTTGTCTTTTCCGGATCAGATCTATTGTTTTCACCATAAGATCTACCTCTTCCCCTAGGGAATCTACCACCTCTACCTCTTTGTCTTTGCTCATGTCTTTTGTTCAGTTTCTCCTTAGCTTTCAAGGCAAGCTAATAATCTTCCTCAATGTTTTCCAATTTAAGCAAACTGATTTCTTCTTTGATGGAAACTCTCAATCCATTCAGGTACCTAGCAATTCTTTCCACTTCATCTTCATCATGTCCAGATCTGATATCTAAACTATAGAATTCCTCAGTATAATCTTTTACTGAGCTATCTTTCTGCTTCAAACTTTGCATTCGCCTAACTAGGTTAATCTGATAATCACAAGGTAAAAACTTTCCTTTCAACTTATTTACCATCTTATTCCATACCTTAATTTTGTCTTTGCCTTTCCTCTTTCTATCCAATTGCAAATGCTCCCACCACAAGGATGCATGACTCTTCAACTTTGTGCTTGCAATCTTCAACTTCTTTTTTTCAGGGACATTTTCATATTCAAAGTACTTTTCCATCTTGGTGATCCAATCCACCAATTCATCCGAATCCAGCTTTCCACTATACTCAGGAGGATTGAAAGGTGGTGTAGACTTCAGATTTGTCAAAGCTTTCAACAATCTTTCCTCACCCTAATCCATCACCGGTGCAGGTTCTACATCACCTTGTTCTTCCTGAATTTCCTCATCAATAACATCTTCAAGATGTCTTCCTCTACGCTGGGCTGTCTCAACAACTTCTAATCTAGCAGCAAGTTGTCTCAACTTGTCTGCCAATCCTAGATCTGCATCTCGCCTCCCACGAACCATCTTGAAACCCTCTGCAATTGCAGACTAGATCGCAATCTGCTACCCCACAACAAATCAACTAGGGTTTGACAAGAAGGAACCTTTAAACCTAGATTCACAAATCTAGATCCAGATCTCACCTTCGTTTTGATACGACCTGACGCAAGGCAGGGGTGGAAGAGGGGCCAAAGGCACACCCTAATCCAAATCTACCTTGCAAAGATCACACATGGAAGCAACAACACACCAAGTGAGAGAGAGAATGTAGATCAGATCCATTATATTTCATCAAATAGATCCATACATGCTTGGCTGTAAGGCCTTCCCGGTTAGGGCCAAATTTTACAATTCAATTACAACAGTCCTCCAACATGCAAGGATTCAGAAACTATCTTCAACTCCTAATTTGATACCATTCATCTTCTAGCTCTAAGTTGATGTCCTAAAAGTACAACCAACAACTACATTATATACAAGAGGCTACTGAACAAGTGGGCCTTCAGATCCACCATTAACGGAAGGAACAACCAGATCTAGGTCCACACGCTTCCCAATGATAGATACCAACTTTAAATCCGTGACCATAATTAAGTGCACAAGTCAGCCTCAACATAAAACTAAAACAAACAACTCGGTAAGCAAGGATAACCGAGCGCCAAGAAAGGATAACCGAGTGCTAGGGAATTAACCGACCAACTTGGTTAAAGAAGGAACCGAGCAACTACCGAGCCAACTTGGTCAAAGAAGGAACCGAGCAACACAGAAAACTCAAACTTGTTTTTGGTGAGACAGGATTGCCAGGGACCCGAGATGCTCCTGCATCACTTAGACATGACCCAATTACCTAAAAACCTCATTGGGACACTTTGCAGTGCTTTACGGATTGTTCAAACGGACCCGAATTGATTTTGACATCACTAAGAGGGGACTAAGACATCCTCAAGACACAACATGACACCTCTTAGGTTCATTTTAAGAACCAAATAAATTGTTCCTATGAACAAAACCAAGATATACCAATTGCTGTACAAGTACAATAGCTCAACAATCATGCCCGGTACCAACACAGACACGCGCAACCCGAACTAATCCATCTCCAAATCATCTAAGTTACATCCTCTGTATGGAGTGTTCAATATACAAATACATAAGTACATTGCTTTTGAATACATTACATTGCCTTTGATCATTAAACAAGATGTGGAAGAACAAGACGTACATACAAAGAAGAGGAGAGATGCACTCTTGATGCCAATCTTGAATCCAAGTCCACTAGTCCCCAACAATGGTTTAGAATTCCACCTGACCATGTAGAACTTGTAGGTCCACCCCTTCGTGCTCATGGAGATAGTCACACAGCCCAAACACACAAACAATGAAGACACAAGGGGATAAGACTTACACAAATGCCAAACACAAAGTATACACTCAATCAAGAATATCACAAGTTACACAAGAATACAGTTGCCATACATGAGTCTCACCCGTCATACATGATCGTAGAGGAACATCAAATAGAAAGGTGCCAAATCGACAATAAGGCGACATCAAATGAAAGATGGAGCATCATCAATTAGAAATACCAAATGAGAAGTAGGCATCATTTGTAATGTCCATTCTTATTCTCCTTTCATAATTTCTTGCAAAACCCTCGTTAGTACAAAATATCACACAATATTTACCAGATTCATACTCTATTCTAAGTTAGTAAGGGGGAATTTGATTCTTAAGGCTGCTGCTAGGTTGGGCTTCACAGAGTTCCTGATTCTTGGCTGCAGGGATATAAGATCCACTCTAAGCAACCGGGCTATCGACACGTCATCCCATAGAGCACTGCCCATAAGAAACTCTTGGAAGCAATAAATGCTATCCAAGCCTATGCATATGCATATGACTTGCATCAGTATATATACTGCCTATGAGATTATAACAATCTCAAATTTGGCAATGAGTCTATACCAATCTCGAATCGCCATCAATCATAGATTGGCAATAGGGTTATATCAACCTCGAATTGGCATTAACCTCAAATGGGCAACGGGGTTATATCAACCTCAAATTGCCACTAATCTCAAATGGGCAACGGGGTTATATCAACCTCAAATTGCCACTAATCTCAAATGGGCAATGGGGTTATATCAACCTTTACTTGATCTCTATGTAGCTTGGGACGAATATAAGATTCATATGCTCGACTACTAGAGGGAGTATTAATATAAAATTCATTATCAACAATTGTAAACATAACATAAAATTCATTATCTATATAGATAATGTCAAAGTAGTATATTCATTAGTATGAATCATAAATGTTGAAAAATATATATAATTCAATTAAAAATTAATTCTTATATATATATATATATTTCCTTTTATTAACTATTACCTTTTGGAAGCTGACTGTGCAAACCTTCTTATATAATATTTCTTCCTTTTATGTTGATTAGGCCAAAGTAATATTTTATTTTTTTATATCTTTTCTCATCCTCCTTTTCTGTCCCCATTCCCCTTCCTCCTATTTTATGCGGGGGGTGTGGTATAGTACTCAACCCGTGGGTGAGGGGAGTCACACCCTCTCCCCACGGGTGCGACTGTTAGTCGCGCCCTTAGATGTTGCGGCTACAGTCGCAACCCTTAGTGGCTACGACTGCAGTCGCAGTCCTAAGAGACCCGCGACTTCAGTCGCAGTCCCAAGGGACTTAAAATGTTTTTTAATTAATATTATATTAATTATTAATGATATAATATATTATTATATTATAATTAATTATTAATAATACAATATATTAATATATTAGTACATTAATTATTATATTGTAATATATTAATTATTAATAATATAATATATTAATATATATGTATTAATTGTTAACATATATATAAATATTAATTATTAATATATTATGTGTATTTCAATGTATATATTATTAATATAATGTGTATTAATATATATACATAATATATATAATTATATAATTATGTATATAAAATTCACATTATATTTAATGTGTTTTTACAATTACTTGACCAATAATTACTAATGTGTATATCAATATATATTAGGATATATGTAATGCATATTCTTATGCATTTATATTTGAACATTAGTACAATTCATTTCCTTGATAAGAGGAACTTATTTGTTTATTTTGCATGGTTTCCTCATGGGTTTGATGTTGATCCAGGGTTATCACATCATCAAGGAGCAAGACCAAAATCGCCATAAGGCACTATAACGCAATGTAATAACCAAAATCTCTCAAGTGCTACTCAACTATTAGGACTTAGATTCTAGAGTGCTAAGTATAGGGAGTGTCATGATGTGTGATTTTCAAGATGCTCCACATGGGACAAAGTAGTCTCTGATATGGACGAGAATGACAGTCATCCAAGTCCTAGTGCTATATGGGCAAGCATGTCTCTTGGGACAAGTCCCAATGCTCCATGTGTGGGCATGCCTTCCCAAACATACTTTGCCTTGTACTAGTGCTCAAGGCATGTTTGGGGCACCAATTTTTCTTGTTAATGTTTTAACACACCAATTTTTTATTATCATTGAATTAGGAGACCCCCCCACACCGTGATCAATTCTACAAGCCACTTTGGGCCAGGGACACATTGGGAGCCACTCCCTAGACCCACTCTAGTACCTAATCCTAGGCTAATCCCATTCACAACGAATGAGATAACAAAATGGAACACAATACCATATCTCAATTACCATTTTTCACATATTCCCAATTCCAATCTCAAGGCACAATTGCCCAATAGATCAACATTGTTCACAATTATCACATTTTCCCTATTGGCCATAATCACATGAGAACGGATCCCATTTGATCCACAAATAAAATCTCACATATAATATCCATTATCCCACATCATAATATCATCTCAAAACAATCAAATTCCTCTTTTGATTCATATCTTAAATTGACCCATAGCTAGGGCCATGGCCTTGCTACCATTAAAGGACCTCAAAAAGCTTTAAATCCAAAGTGCAAAAATTCAAATTATAAAAATAGCTTTTTGGTTCTAATATGCGCAACATCACATTCCCATAATAGAATCCTCAGCACATCACATTCCCACAATAAAATCCACATTTCATGCATTTTATCTCAATTTTGATTGCATAACCCTACCCAAGGCACAATTTTGGGAATTTGCACAAAACAACTCATACAATCAATGAAGTCATTTGGTTTAAACTAAAGAATTGTTCCAATTCATCACCCAAACAAATGAAACCAATTTGCAACAATGAAAATGAGAAAACAATGAGAATTCAAGATTTCCCCTACCTCAACTTGAGCAAATTTCAAACTTGAAGAAAATCTCACATGCAAAATGGATGACCGATTCCTTTGGACAGAAAAACACTCTTCTCAAGAGGATTCCAACGAGCCTTTACCCACAAAAATCCTCACCAAACAATTCAAATTCTGAATGTGATGGGGTTTTGGAAAACAAAAATGCTAATAGAATGCTAAGTGTGAAAATAGCTTCTAATTCCCCATTATAAAACTCACTTTTTTTCCAAATGAATAAAAAGTAAAATAATAATAAATAAAAATAATTTTTTTGTTTCCCCAAATTAACCCCAATAGACAATTTAGGCAATCAACTTTATTTTGAATACACATAAGACACATTAATGCACTTAAATATTAATTAGCTCAAAATCTTTAAAACTCATTAATAGACACACATACAAATGATGATAATTTATTAATTTACAAATAAGCCAAAATACACAAACTTTACGGGCTGACTACACATGGCAACTAGGTTATCCGAATACTACCAACGATGGTAGTTGAGGCTCAATTATCAAAATACAAGGAAAACATCCTTATTAAGGTACAATGGGTTTGGCTAGGGAATATTTTGGCGAGTGTGCTATCTCCTGTTAACCACTATTGGGGAAGGGCACACTTAGACCTGTGGAGCTAGGTGGAGTTGATGCCCGGTACCTACAAACACTCAACAAGTGTTATGGGTACATGTGCTTATATATCATAGTCGAAGTGCATATAAATATTCCCCAATTGGGGCTAACATCATAAACATCATTAGTACACCATAATATAATATAATCATATTGTATATCCGATTGCATCGATAAACATTTAATATCTTCAACGGCATTAACTAACATAAAACATAACCTATCACATTTTAACTGACTGATTAGGTTAACATTACATTTCAACATTAGCATTGATATCTCAAAACACTATAATCTAAAATCACATTATTAATCTATCCCATCATGCATCTCAATGCCGAAATCACAATTAATCTACATTAAGCTAGTACACCAACATCAAAAGATTTAGCATCCAAACAGGTGGAATATCACACCACGCAAATCTCAAGAATATAATCATCTACAACACAAGTTCTCACAACTAGGCACAAGAAAGTATTCACCTATCTCAATGCACAACACAGTAATAATCACTATGAAGCAGTCCATAGACATCATTGGGCCAAAACGAGCACATAACACATATAAAAACACAACATTAAACAGCAATCCAAGAACAACATTTAGCAGATGAAACATCCATAGGCACCATGCCAAAGCAAGAATCATAATAAACGCACCACAAAACTGCAATCGGGAGAGGCACTATAGTAAGAGCTGGTGTGAAAGATTTGGGTATGGAGATAGTCACCCAAGATCTAAGAATTTCAATGAAAGCACAAAAGGCACTGAACATGAGAGAATAAATCTATTCTATCAAAGGATGCAAATATATGTGTGTACGTTGTTGAGATTACAAAGAGAACCCTTTGGTTATATAGGCCAAGGTGAAACACAAGAGAACAAATGATTGTGACATGTTTCTTAGTCTTATGACTCTATGTCTAAAGTGGTAATGCTCCAAGAATGCTCTAAGTAAACTAGTGTGAATAGGACCTAGTGAAGACCAGTTTGTAATCTACAGCATACCAACTCAACTAATAGCATACAACACATTACAGCACATAAGTACAAACATCAAGAAACATAGAGAATACAAAGAATCTAAGTTGCCGATCCTGGTTCTGATATAGATTCGGGTTCCTGGATTCAGCAAATTTCTTTTTTGGGCAGGTTCCGGTGCCACAAGTATAGATATATCTATTTTCAAATATATATATGTATGTATGTATATTCGTAGATTCATACATGTAACATGTTCAATGTTCATTCATCATTGGATCAAAACTTCAAACATATAATAATTATAAGTTAGAAGGGTGATACTCATAAATCCATAATTGCCAATAAAATTATAAATAAAATACCTCATATCATATTCATACTTTGCAAAAGTCTCAAAATGTCATTACACAATCAAAATTTAAATTACAAGCCATATTTCATATTTAATATCCAAATTCATCTTCATAGGAATCAAATTTTGGTTCCACTTCAACTTCATTTGAACCAACAGATGTGCCACTCGCTATGTCCATGTCATGTGGAACAACTGCCGCTTGTTCATCTATAGAGACTTGGGCAAGTTGTGTAACCGTGACATCTAAATCAGCACACTCAGGGACTAGATCCCAATTCTTTGTCACACCCTCTCACTAGTCCATTTTCTTATGACCAAATGCATGCTTTATGGTTGAAATTAGGGTTTTAGATGTATTTTAGATTTAAAAAAAATAAAATATGGCAAGTGGGGCCCATTTTTGGGGTGCCCACAGTCTTAGGTGCCCACGGGTTCTTCTGGATTCCGCCTGCATTCTGGCATGCAGAACGCACAGGGAATCCAAATGCCCGGTCGGAATCCTGCCGGAATCCAGGCGGAATCAGCACCGGCATCGTACCGGAATTAGGATCCAGGCCTATATGCAGGGATTCGGTAACTTAGCAAAGAATGTAGTACAAGACACACAAGAGACAAGACATTGACCTCTATACATTACATGCACACAGTACAATATTCCTAGATGTCTCCTAACCATTCTAAGACCTATTTCTCAACTGTGTAGCTAGCCAATTACCTCACATAAGAACAAGGAAACACTGTGACCAGTAAAACATACTACTTGAACAGGTAGTATTAGCTTGCATAGCTTGCAAGCTTACAAAATAAGCCACAGGTCTTCATTTCATAGAATCTCCTAACTCTAGTAAGCACAAACGTTATTCTGTCCATTAGGAAAACCACAGGGTGCAAGAGAAAATACAATCAATGAGGCATCATCAATTGTGAAACAAACAAGAAGAAAGGTTAACAATTGTCAGGGTGTTCATAATAGGGCTGATGCAATCAAACAAGTCTTGAATGCTGATTTGATAATAAAAGAAGATAATTTTCTACACCAGCAGTAGCAGCATACCAACACAGCAAAGCGAGCTCCCAATCACTGATGAATTATACTGAATGAACATGCTGCCTTCCAAGCACTGGACCACGCATCTGGGCAGCCAAGGAAATGTGCAAATTAGTTAGCTTTGCAATCTGGAGGGCTGTAATAATGCTGGTCAAGCCACTGGCAAGGGGCACTGCACCAATCCCCAAAACACCAGCTTATAACTTTTCAACTATCTATTGTTCATTTTCTTTAATCAAGTTATACTACATGTCAACAATCTATCTTTTTGATAATCTGCTCGTATCTTTCATTCTGGAGAACTTGATTAGGTATGCTCGAACAGCTTTAGTTTCCCCGAAGGCCCATGCATGGGCCCTTGTGATCTTCCCCCACAAGCATACACTTTGAAGGGGTCTTTATAACTCTTTTTAGTATTAGCATAAACTTGTCATTATTAAAAGTTAAAACAGTCGATTGTCTGTACAAGTGGAAGAAGGTTGATGCCTGAGTTAAGCTCTTTATTTTTACTCTTTGTTCTTGAAAATTGAGAGTCAAGACATTTGTTAATTTGCTTTAGGTGGTTGCTCTCATTATCTCTCTGCAGTTGCTGGTCTTTCCTTGTGACCAAACCCTTTAGATGTGCTTGTTCTTTCATAAAATTTGGAGACCCAACATTGTTTTCTAAAGCACGAGGAAAACATTTCCTAAGCCCTATGTAAATATAGATTCTTCTGAGAGCAGTTGAGAGGTCTGGTATTTAAAAAATATCTTATTAAAGTTTACTTGAATCACAGGGATGAAAAAAGACTGGAACTTGAAGGACGGGGAACATTTAGTCTTCTATCTGGTGCTGTTATGGTTCCACATCCCACTAAGGTACTAACAAATGTGTTCTGTGCTTCTTTTGCTAAATGACGATATATTTTTAGCTGTCATGCACTCTTCCATATTATTAATTTTAAATTGTTAATAGCTGACAAATAACTTTTGTCAAACCCTATGTTGCTTGGAGGTCATACATTATGTTATTGGGAAAAAAATTTCACTGCTGATGCATAGATTACTATTCAAGCTTCAAGATTGGAATACAAACATCATGCCAGAGAGACTGTGTTTGAAATTAATTTGATCATGTAATAGAAGTGTGTTTCTAATTTGTATTTTCTCTGATATTATAAGATAATATAGTCTAATTGAAGGCATGTCTTTATGAACTTGAAAATCATCTACATAAACAAGAAAATAGGAATGGAGCGTAATTGGAGGTGTAGACTGAAAATTTGAACTTTCTATGCTCAAAGGAGGGAGAGATGGAGGAAGAAAGTGAGGCGTTGTCCCAGATATTCCCAAGTTGCCTTTTGGGCCTCGTAAAAAAATTGTAAATGGTATACCTATTTTGATATCAAGCAAAGGGATATTTTTCAATTGTTTGTTGTAATGCCTGAGAGCTCCAAATTTTTTTTTATGAATGGCATGGTTGTAAACTGGGAGGCTAAGGGTAATAAACTATTAACTATCTATTGTTTATTAATTTATAGTCTTTCAAACAGTAGATCAAGAAATAAGGGACACCAACATATAATAAAATATGATTTTGTGATGTTTGTCTTTGCTATGCTTGTGCCTATTAGGATAGTAGATTATATTAGATAACATTAAATGTGTAAAATTGTAACTATTATTACACTTGTCAGTCATCTTCTTTCGTAATTGCCATCTCGTTATGGCTATTATAATAGTAAACTATATTTGGACTATTTTCAATTATCCAAGGCCATGCTTTTTTCACATCTCATTTTTCTGTTCATACTAACGTTGGTTGCAACACTATGTTTAGTCTTGACATAGAAGTCAGAAGGAGAAGGTTGAGGGTCTGGGAAGTTGCTGAAAAATGTGAGTTATAGAGTTCTTATGGTTGAACTATTGTGAGGTTGCGATAAGTTTGTGGGTAGAGAGCACATGGAGAGACTATAGTTGTGAATCGCAAAGGTTGTGGGTGGAAAATAGCAAAGGGTTAGTCATGGGTGGGAGTTGCCATTTTTATATTTTTTTTAGTTTTTTGTAGTTGAAAATCACAGTTGTTAGGGCACTCAAGAAGCAAGGTCATAGACAGAGCTGCTTTTAAATTTTTTACCGCTTCATCATAGATCATTGTTAGTGATGTCCCTGTCTCAAAATCTGTCCTTCCAATCAAATTTCTAGTTGAGAACTGAACTAGTTCGGGTGTATGGCTTTAGATTTGTAAGGTCTTTATGCATGCTGTGAAATTGATAAAGTTCCCTCATGGAGAACCATTGAAAAGGGGAACTTTCCCAACTAACTAAAAAGGATAAGTTGATAATAGAAACATGAGGGGGTAGTACCATCTTTATCACTCATTTATCTTAAGTGTTATTAATTTATTTTTCTTCATGTCTAATTATTATTATCTGCACCAACTAATCTCAGAAATGTGGATTTTCAAAATGCTGAGCCTAGCACGGTCAAATTCAACAGGACTGAAAACCTCAAATCTTTTGAAACCCTGTTTACAATGATTTCCAATTGCATGATGGGAGTGGGAGGAATGAGCAATTGCCAACTATGTATATGTGAATGTACCCATCAAAGCAAGGCTTGTGAATTGTATGGCTGGTTAACAAATGCTTGTGAAATCCTGATAAGAAAAATATACTGTTGCATCATGCATGTGATTAGCATGTAAGATGCAGTGAAAAGCCCCAGGTGTTGCATACAAACATATATATGTTACAAGGGAATTATACACTTGTTGTAGCCATTCTAACCTTATAGTTTTGATGTTATACAAAATCGCCATCATTGCAGCACTGACTTTATTGTTCGACTGTCTTACATATCCCTTGGGATTTAATGCTCACTAAACAGTTTTAGATATTACTGCATTTTAACCTTCTTCCAATTTCATTACTTTTCTGGTCCTTTTGGCTTTTTGAAAGATGTTTTTGATCTTTTTATATTCAGAGTTTCTTGTAACAATGTATGAAGTAAAAAATGCTTTTTTTTAATTTGGATACATTTCTCAAGTTTTCTGAACAAAGATATTTAAATTTAAATGGCATGTGAGAATGAATCATGTTTAAAGATATTATATTTGTATATGGATTTTTTTTCAGATTTCTACTGGTGGCGAGGATGCTTACTTTATTGTGTCCAACCATTGGTTTGGAGTTGCTGATGGTGTTGGCCAGTGGGCACTTGAAGGTAATCTTCTACTTTGACAAACCTGTTGCAGAGGGCCACAATGAATGTTGTTTGAATACAAGCTGTCAGCACTAAGCTGACATAAAGATACCTGGTTTAATAGATTTAGAAAATTGCAAATTATTCCTTGTTTATGTCACCCTGCATTTTGAAAGCGAATGCTGCAATGGTGCTTCTTTATTCATGTTCTATCAACAAATTATCCTTTTGGCTTGTCGATGTATGCTGGTGAATATACATGGTCTAAATCGGGAAAGAATTTACAGCACATGGTTGGATAAGTCAAATTACTGACAGATGGGAATGTTTTAGAATTACTTTTCTTGGCTTCTGTTCAAGCCCAGAGTATGAGATCTATGTTTGGAATTTAATAACTTTTAAAGACCTAATGCTTCTGCAGCCCATAATTACTGCAACAAAGAAATTTCTGAAGAAGAGCAGCATATAGAGTTTTAAAAATTGGATTAATTTATACTTATGTTCGCATTTTTATTCTCATCTTTGGAATCCTACTCATGAATATCAATATCTGAACTTTCTACTATGATGCATAAACCATGACAGATATGAAAGCAGTTACTTTTTTAGGGATTAACATCTTGCTTTATGAGAAATAAGGTTTCAATCTTATAAGAATTGTAAATTGATTTAATTTGGGCATTTGATCACTTAAATTTCATTGCTTTTTGATTTTTATGCTCTTCTGTAAACTAGTTTTATGCATTGTTCGATTGCTTTCTATATTTCCAGTATTTTAAGATGCTTTACCTAATAGTTCTGTCATTTATGCTGAGAGAATTAATGAAACTCAAAATTGGTGATGACAGGAATCAATGCAGGACTATATGCCCAAGAGCTTATGGAGAATTGTAAGAAGCTTGTATCTGAAGAAAACTCGAGCACCAATCCAAGACACATCCTTGTAAAAAGTGCCATGGAATCTAAGTCTCCAGGCTCATCAACAGTATTGGTAGCCGTTCTCCTTGGCCAGGTATTTGTTTTGGGCAATCCTGATTTACTTTTACATCAATATTTCCCATCCTTGAAAGCTATTTTGTTTGTATCAGAAAACAAAAGGAAATAATTAAAATAAGCAAATACGTAGGCTAAACAAGGGTAATATTATATTATTATACGTAATTATTCATGAAGAGACAGGATGAAAAGTCAAATCTAAAATATGATAAATCTATAAGAAGAGATCTGTTGCACGTGGATATTGTGTATCCTAGAGAAGGTTAGAAGGCATCGATTTGTGTTGGCTAAGATGTTTGTTTGATTGACCATGATACAAACATATGGTCATTATAAGATACTATTTTATTTTCCTAATTAATGCTATTGCTAATACCACATCAAATAGTTTGGTTTTGATGTCTTTTCATTATTTTACATGTACAATGTTCATCTGCAATTACTACATAAATTTGTATATCATATTCTTGTTATCCTATATTCTTCTTCAATATATCCTGGTCAAGGTTAAATAGCTTTCCCTCTGTTAGAATAAAAATATGGCGAGATAAAAAATGGGTCAAACTGAGAAGTTGTGGAGGAAATACAACAAAATTTGTAACAAATAGATCATAGGATGCCATATCAATATGATTAAAATCTTTCAAAATAGGAACTATATTACTATAATCATTGAATTGAAAAAAATATGGCAGAATCTCATATTCTCAAGAATGCTTCTAGAGCTTGTTATGCAAGAATTAATTAACACTTTGGACCAATGTTTTCAGTGTTAATATTTTCAGATTTAGGGCAAGGAATATACAAACTACAGAGATCTTTCAAATGCTAAGCACAGGATATAATAAATATTCACAATTAAGAAAAGATAATACCCGGATTTGAAGGTCTGAATTTGTCCTTTGGTTGGCTTCAAATCTGCACTTTGTATTCTTTAAAGTGGTCCTTCAATGTTGCCCTCAATGACTGTTATGAATCAGCTTTTGAAGGTCTTCAATTCACTCTTCAAGGGCTGCTCCAATTCTGCCCATATTCGCTCCTCTAGGGCTGCAAGATCTCTGCTCTAATTCGCTCCTCTAGGGCTGCAAGATCTCTGCCCTAATTCACTCCTTATATCCTCTTGAATCTGCTATCTATATTGCTGATCCAAGATTGAATTTGCTGCTCCAAGAGTGAATTCGATTGCTCCAAGAATTGATGAATGGTAGAAGACAATGTTACGTTTTTTATTGCTTCTAGCATTCATCAATTTCCCTTAATATATGAGTTCATCAACCTAAAACGTGGGCCTCCAAGTCAGCCGACTTTGGGGCCATAATTTTGAGCTTGAAAATAAAATAAAATAATTCCTCATTATATTATTATTATTATTATTAAACTCATAATTTAAATAAATCGAACTTAGTGATAAATATAGCCAATATTTATCATATCGATTTTAGGCATAATAATAATATATTTCCAATATTATTATTATCATTTTTCCAATGCATTGATCTTTGCCGTAAAGGCCAAAATATCAACACTCCCTCTTGGACTTGAGGAAAAGATCAACCCAATGATCTCCTATCATGCTTGATAGGGGTAACAAAAACATAACCATATTTGATATCTTATCCAATGATATCATAGATTCCATATCTATGAAGGTGAATCCTTATCCACCAAGTATGATGAGAACATATATGTTCTTCATAATCATATGAGAATCATCTTTCCATGGTAACATCACAACCGGATGTGGATTTCCTAGATCCATGAGTCTCCACAACTCAAGAGATAGAATATCAAGTCCATGATATTCAAATTAACATCAAGTCCATGATGTTTACCAACCACAAGTCAACTAGACTTAAGTGTCCAAGATAACATCAAGTCCATGATGTTTAGAGCATTGGTCTATCAAGTCCATGATATTCACCAAGTGCTCGGAGTAATGGTCTATTGACATCAAGTCCATGATGTTCATCAACTACTCAGATGTGGATCCTTGATCCATAAGATATCAAGTCCATGATATCATGAGCAATGGTCTAACGAATATCAAGTCCATGATATTCACCAAATGCTCAGAGCAATGGTCTCCAAACATCAAGTCCATGATGTCCACCAACTACTCAGCAATGGATCCCTGATCCATGGGAAGATTATCAAATCTAAATCTCTAATTCATCGAATGAATCATCAAAAATCCTATCTCATGAATCCACATATTCATAAGAATAACCAACATAAATCTTATCTTATGAATCCTCATAAGCATAAGAATAACCATCATAAATCTTATCTTATGAATCCTCATAAACATAAGAGTAGCTGTAATTAAATCTTATCCACATAAGAATATCAAGAATGAGAACATGAATCCATATATGTGTAACCAATGTACATATCCAAATGTAGTTCTCTCATAGAACAAGTATATTTCAACCATGAATATAGGAAGCATGTTCACATATATGCAAAAGTAAACCAATGTAATGCAAAATGAGACATCACTCAATGTGAACTAGAGCTGAGGAGTATGATCCATTCATACAAATACAAAATATATGCCAATATGCAGCCAAAGATATTTAACATGCATAAAGTAAGTTAAATATCCAAAATAACTGTGTATGATGCCACTCATACACAAATCAAGTAATGAATCCAAAATATGTCAATGCATATAACCAAAATAAGGAGGGAGTTTATAACTAAGACAAGTGGTACAAGTGAGCTCATATATAAAGCTCCCTCTCAATATGCAAGATCCTCTCAAAATGTAAGGTGCTTAGATTCTTTCACCTCTACAAAGGATGCTTGAAGGTTGATCCTTTCAGGACAATTTACGGCTATGTGACCAAACTTTTCACATTTATAACACTGTGTTTTAGATAAGTCCCTCTTGAAGGTTTCTTTTTCTTAAAGATCCTCCCTCTTCCTTCCTTGTCCTTTGAACTTCCTTCTGGTTCAATCCTTTCTTTGGAAATCTCTCTTCTTTTTGAACTTGCCTTTCCCTTTCTCGAAGGTTTGAGAGTATAAGACTTGTATGTCTTCCTTGAAGATTGATCCTCTAGATATCAGCCTTGATTCTTCTTGAAGACAGACTATTTTCAATCTGTCAAGTAAGGGTAATTCAGGACGGGCACTGGTTCCTTGAATGGATGCATCCCAAGCAAGTGGTAATCCATTTATAGCTGCCACTACAAGCTCTTTGTCATCATAGGTGAATCCAATGGATGATAGTTGGTTCCTTAGTTCCGTGATCCACATGAAGTAGGATGTAATTGATTCTCCTTTAGTCATCTTGATTTGGGAGAGATTATTTTAAAGAGCTGGAACCTTGTTAGTGTTGTTGATTTGGAACATACCAGTCAATGTAGTAAACATTTCAAGTGTCGTCTCCAAACTGGCAATTGTAGGCACAATGTGGTCTTTAACATTGTCAACAATAATTCTCATTGCCTTATTGTTGTTTTTGTTCCATTCCTTCTTCTCATCCACATCCATATTAGCTTGAGGAGGATTTTCAATAATAGAGGTAATTTCCAATTCCCTTAAAATGATCAAGATCCTCATTCTCCATGATGTATAATTAATATCTCCTTCAAGCCTATCTTTAGGTCTAATCCCAGTTGACATGATAACTTAGTTTGAAAGAGTTAGTTTGAATTCCTAGATCTGAAAATTGATCTTTTTCTCTACCTAGGCTCTGATACCATGTTAATATTTTCAGATTTAGGGCAAGGAATATACAAACTATAGAGATCTTTCAAATGCTAAGCACAGGATATAATAAATATTCACAATTAAGGAAAGATAATACCCGGATTTGAAGGTCTGAATTTGTCCTTTGGTTGGCTTCAAATCTGCACTTTGTATTCTTTAAAGTGGTCCTCCAATGTTGCCCTCAATGACTGTTATGAATCAGCTTTTGAAGGTCTTCAATTCGCTCTTCAAGGGCTGCTCCAATTCTGCCCTAATTCGCTCCTCTAGGGTTGCTAGATCTCTGCCCTAATTCACTCCTCTAGGGCTGCAAGATCTCTGCCCTAATTCACTCCTCTAGGGCTGCAAGATCTCTGCCCTAATTCGCTCCTTATATGCTCTTGATTCTGCTATCTATATTGCTTATCCAAGATCGGATTTGCTGCTCCAAGTGTGAATTCGATTGCTCCAAAAATTGATGAATGGTAGAAGACAATGTTATGTTTTTGATTGCTTCTAGCATCCATCAATTTTCCTTAATATATGAGTTCATCAACCCAAAATGTGGGCCTCCAAGTCAGCCGACTTTGGGGCCATAATTTTGAGCTTGAAAATAAAATAAAATAATTCCTCATTATATTATTATTATTCATATTGATTTTAGGCATAATAATAATATATTTCCAATATTATTATTATCATTTTTCCAATGCACTGATCTTTGCTGCAAAGGCCAAAATATCAACATTCAGAAGTTCATTTGTTAATATATTCTGGGTTTCAAGATGGACTAGCTAGTAATATCTCCAAAGCGTTGAGAAGAGATCCGTTTGAAAGGTTTATATCATCGCTTCATAGAAAGAAAGAGCATCCGATGATTATAGAAAGAATTAGATTGAAAAGACCTCCAGAATCAGAAAGTAAGTAAAAATTTTAATCAATCTAAAGCTGCTAAATCCAAACTATATGACCCTAATAAAAGGCACAAATAGCATTGTAAAGGAATGTCCCCTCAAGGAAAGTTCTAGAATGAATGCTCATTTCGTTATGATTGGATGCATTGAATAACTTCAGTGTTTATTTTTTGTTCTAAATGCAGTTTTCTATTTTAATTTTTTACAGTTGCACTAGTGTGTAGAAGGTTTAGAACAAATATTTGTTTGAAGTTCAAGTTAGGTAAAAAATTGTGAATGAGGCTAAAGGGGTGAAAATCTCTAAGAAGTAGTTTTTCTAGAATCATCCTTATCCATGCTGTGAAATTCATGGAGTGCTTGCGTGCTTTGTGGCCCCCTTACATTCACCAATGTACATACTACATTGAGTCAAAGGTCATAGAGAAATGTCTAATCATGGAAAATAGTTATTGTGGTCATGACTTGTATATTAAAAATTCTTGTTTGGTGAAAAATTCCAGAAAAATAAAGTATCTAAACAATATTACACTATGAAATCTCCCATTACATAAAATTGTGATTAGTTGTGGTAATATGGAAGGTCATTATCTGGAAAGACAAACATGGATTGCCAGCAGTTAGAAGCTACAATATTTGGGGACAAACAGTTATGTCTGGTAGATCAACGTATAGATATTTGACATACTATAAATTTTATCTGGGAAAGATTGGAAGAATGACACTTAACTTTTGTTAAACTTTAAAAAATATTGTGAAATATTTACAAATGTGGCTCATTACAAGCAACTGAGTACAAATGAGATGGAGATTTAGCTACTATAGGTCAATTACATTAGATAACAACACACAGACAGGCAGACAGGCACAGACTCACACACACATATATATATATATATCAACACTAGGAGCCAACTATGGAAGTTTAAGAGTCACTGTTTAGATCACTATATAAGATGTCACTTTGGGGATTTGAACTGGGATTTACACAATGAGAATCCAATGATTAAACCAATTGAGCTCATCCCCTTCAACAAATTTATGGTTCCTTTTATATTGCTAATCATTTACAAATATTCTGTTCATACAAGCATCAACATGGGACCAATAAGAGATTTAGCTACTATAGATCAATTACATTAGATAACAACTAAGTTGCTGGTTCTGGTTTGTGTGTGTGTATGCAGCCTAGAAGCATGAATTAAGATTATAATGTCACATAGTATCATATAAACAACAAAAACGTCATAAACTTGTAATCAGAGCATCATGATCATACCATCATAGTATCATATACTATGAGTTCAATATCAAAAGACAAAATATTAAAATAATAATATTGGGTTCAAGTATCATTGTTTCAACAATTGGAACTTTAGACTTTAGTTTTAAGTTTTAATTATCAAATGGATTCTCTAAATCACCATCATTGGCATTAGATGGTTCACAAGCAATGCCAATGCCAATGCCACTTTCACTTGCACTAATAGTGTTCTCGCTTTCCAAGTCCTCAAATGCAGCAAGCTGAGAAGTGGAAGCATCCAAGTCCGTATGCTCTAGCTCTATGTCCCACATCTTTGCCTCCCCTTCTTTGTATTCATTTTGCTTGTATGAAAGGAGACACAAGTTTGAATGCACATATACTAAGTTCTCCGCTCTTTTTGATTTTAATCTATTGTGCTTTATTGAGTGGATGAAAAAATTAAAAAGTCAACACTGAGGCATCCAGGTTCACCCCAGGCGAACTGGAGTTAGTGGAGTGCACCCTGGATGGACTTGTAGGAGTACTGGACCAAGATTGGTAACAGGTTCGAACCGGACCAGTATCAGTCGCTCCAAGGGGTGAACCCTGTAACTTAGGATAACATTGAACAACACACACACACACATCAACACTAGAAGCCAACTATGGAAGTCCAAGAGTCACCGTTTAGATCACCATATAAGATGTCACTTTGGGGATTTGAGCTGGGGTTTATAAAATGAGAATCTAATGATTTAACCAATTGAGCTCAACCCCTTTTACAAACTTACATTTCCTTTTATATTGCTAATCATTTACAATTTTTCTGCTCATACGAGCATCAACATGGGATGAATACCAAGCTTTTGTGAGAACAATCATGAGACAAGTACAGCTCCTTTTGAGTAACCACAGTAGAAATTACCTATGGAAGATCAAGTTACAACTTAGAAATTCACTTATTTAGAAACCACCTCAATGCTAGAAGCCAACAATGGAAGACCATCACTTTCATATCAGATGTCCCTTTGAGATTTTGACTCTGGTCTCCACAATGAGAAAATCCTTTAAAGCTTAACCAATTAAGCTCAACCTCTTGGACTAAGCTTACCTTTTTGAACACTCCTGTGTATGTAAGATTGCTTTTGTTTGAGCACATGTTTAGTAGGCAAGTGAAGAGTCATTCCAAGTCATATTGCTAGGATCATAGAAGCATATATATTCTAAATATTTCCATATATTGGATCTTAGCAGGGTATTTTCATGAAAATTTTGCAGATTTTTGAATTTCTTGTTGACTGAGATTTTGACTGAAAAAATTGGCAATATATTGTGATGCTATCTGCAGTATAGCAGGATACTTTGCTGATATTATTGCACTATATCAAGTTTTTGCGATAGAACTCTATGACCCACATTTTCCATCACTCTTCTTATTTATTCTGCCAAATATCTCTGTTGTTTAGGGTTTTTTGGGCATGGTTCAGGCTAGAAGAATATTTTTTTGTCAGTTCTCGCTGATCTTTGGATAGGAGTGCTCACCAGACAGAGTAGATATACTTGGCCATAATCTGATTGAAGCTCCACTACTTGTCAGACTCTTATCTCATACTCTCCAACATACTCTTAACAATTTTCATGATTGGCCTTACTTCTGACAAATATTTTGAGGAAGCCAAATTGATACCAAAGAAGGATGTATATCCATGCCAACTTTGTGCTGCATTAAGCTTCTGTCAAGTATATCTACCAGGTTATTAGGAAAGGCTGAGTTTATCCTCTTGCGTAAGTTACCAGCTTCTACAAACATGTCATCCGATGGTCTCTTTCTTGTCTGCATATGTAACAACAAAATGCAGTAACTTAGACATCTCCCTCTGTAATTGCTCTTGATTCATGACCATCAATACTCTGCATTCACGCCAGTCAATAGTGTGATCATAATGTTGTTTTAGAAATTCATATAACAGTACCTAATTAAGGATGATAAATCTGGAGGTATACCTACGGCAATGCAACTGACCCTTTGATGGAAAGTGTTGAGGTTAGAGAGCCCATAGATTGTCTACCTGAAGTTACAACCCCAAAATCTGTTACAGGGTCTGTTAGATCTTTGTCCAAAAGGACATTCTTAATTTTTAAATCACAGTGGAGTGTGGACTACTTGTACAGAAGAGTTGTAATTCAGATATTCTAAGGCATTTGCAATGTTAATGGCAATGTCTGTTAATTTTCAAACCAAAAAACAATAGTTACAAAATACTGGAACTCAAAACATATAAGAGCAGAGGACACAAAAGTTATCCTGGGAAAACCCTCCCACTTGAGGGAAAAACCCAGCCACACCAGAAAAATAATCCTTTATTGAGTTCTTCAATCAACTACAATGAACATGCTTATGATTGAACTCTCTGATCAATCAATCAATAAGCTTTTGATCCCTTGAATACATAATAATCATGAAAGGAAAATATATATGTATCTCTCAGATACAAATGCAACAGTAAGACTTATCATATAATATTGATCTTATACAGATCAAATACAAACAATGATCAATGTCCAAAATACTTCCACACGCAGTGCTGGAAATGTCGATCACCAAGTGAAAAGACTTCTACTGCCTGAACAAAAACGCACAGATACAGAAAAAATAGATATAAAAAACAAAAAGCCACCTGATAGCTTCCATTGCACCTAAAATAGTGTAACCCGCTCTGCTTGAATGATCACTGCATACGTTAAACACCACTCTGCCCAGAAAAGTCATAACTGAGGGTAGACAAGGAGATACCATCCGTTGTCATTACTACTTGACGGCAGTTACAGAGCATGTCTGGAGTCAAGAATGCTGTGCGGAAGAACAAACTTACACATCACCCACTCATCAAGAAAACTCCAACTGAATTGAATAGACTTCACGGTGGAATGTGAGGAGACAGCTGTTACCACTGGCACACTTCATTGCAATTACGATAAACAATAAATATAAACTGGCAGCATACCAGAGACTTAAACCATCGATGAACAACACAAAGCGAACCATAATGTCAAGTCATCCATGAACGATGCCATGTCATCTTAATCCAGCGAACATAATAAGGGGAAGAGAACGGATGCCAGTTCAGCAGACTCAATAACAATAAAACTGAAATCAGCTCAAGCTTCAGGATAAACATACTTGTTATCACGATAAGAGAGAGAAACCAGAAATGTCTTGATACCAATCAATCACAGAGCAGATCGAATCCTTGCTGCAGACAATCACAAGTAAGAATTATATCTCTCTAAGCTACAAAACATTAACAATGTCCAGTTGTTTTGGCAGTTCCAACTCACAATAATCTTTTTTCAGATACAAATGCTTCACTAAGCTTCCATTTGACATAATTTAAAAACTAGAGCTTTGAATTCAGGAATTGAACACGAAGTTATGATCCTGACAAGATTTCAGTGTTGAACCTTTCTTAACACCTTGCATTCAGTGTTGAACTCTTATGAGCTTTTTCATTGCACAAATTAAAAATCTTAACAGCAGTTGCTCTACAATCTCTCAGGTCTCCTCTGTAGACTGATCCAAAGCTGCCCACTCCAACCAACTTGCTCTCAGTAAATTCATCAGTTGCACTAAAAGGATCTCCATAAGAAGTTTTTAGCTGCTTCAACTTCTGCAGAATATATCTTGGGAGATCATTTGTTGGTGAAGCACTGGCACTAGGAACTGCCACTATAACTGTTTTGTATTCACTGTAATCAGTTATCTCAAAATAATGTGGAAAATCCATATTTCAAATTTTGTGTACACTCCTTTAGTTTCACCTTTTTCTCTCTATGCACTTAGGACGGCTTTTAGATATAAAATAATAAGGAACATCAGTTATCTCTTTTGTGTTTTTTGCAAGGTTACTCTGAGTTTCCGAGATGGGGGGACGCGTTTTTGTGTCCCCAATTTTTCAAACCAATTTTGGGGCCGGCTATATAAAATATAGGGAAAAGTTAAAATGTATAGGGAAATATTAAATATTCATGTGAAAACATGGATTAAACATGCATATATACATTATGTTCTTATGTAAACATGTATAAGGTATGCATATATACATTATAGAGCCTATGGAGACATTAATTCAATATTATAAACATTAATACTTTATTCAAAGTGCTTTCTTAATTCATTGTCAATATGCATGTGATATTAAAAAATAACATGAAAGTTATAAACTAATATCAAAATTCCCAAAGACTACGCTGCTTCCATATAGTCTCTCTTTCAATTATTGTATGAAAATAAAAAAAACAAAAAAAAAAACAAAGTACACTGCTGCCCCTAATTTGCATCTCCCAACACTACATCAAACTTAGAGTCCTTTGAGTCATTGCCACTGTGATGGTCTATAATGATCCCTTTTTGGACCCTTACTTGAATTGTTCTCAAATACCTTATTAGGGTTTGGTTTATGTTTAAGAATGACAAATTGTAATGTTTCATACTAGGAGGATGCCAATTTCCAGTAATTATCATACGTCATTATGCATATAAATTATATTATATTAAGAATAATCTCTAATTCATAATATATGCTTAAGCTCTAATTCCTTACTTCACTCCTAATCATAGATCTTAAGAAAGATGGTAGATTTATTGTGCTAGGACGCATGCATAGTCTACAAGTGGATTCCGTCAAGGTTCTACCTATCTTAGGATCTTTCCATCATGTGACCAATTACTTGCCTCTTCCTACACACACTCCCTATCCCCTTAATAGTGATTAGTGAATTATTAAGGAATTGAATAAGTATATATTAATTTTTTATATAACAAAAATATAAATAAACATATATAACACAGCTCATATATAATTTCATTCTTATTAACATATATAAATTATATATATAATTATGATTATCAATAATATATATACATATATAATTTTGATTATTAATAATTAAACATATTCAATATATATGTATATAATACTTTACTTTAAATATATTTATTATAAAGCATATATAATTATATCATTTTAATATCTATGTATATAAATCTATGTCCTAATCGAAGTATATAAATTTCTTGTTCATTTCTCATATATAGTATTCCCTCCTTGATATAATAAATATTTCTTAGTCTTTTGAAGATGTCTATTTTATATTATAATATTATTTTATCTTTCATTCCATGACTATTCATCTTTTTTTATCCGAATATATATATTCATTTTCTTCCTTTGAGTTCCTCCTACATTTCCTCCTTTATTTTCTCCTATCTTTTCTCCTTCATTTTCTCCTCTATTATTATCTCCCAAGTTTTTTCATATTATTTCTTAAATGTTCTTCCTTTTCCCTCCGTAATATAATGTCTTTGCCACCTAATGTATATATAAACATGACTAGTCACGTCTTTTGAATTATAGTATTAGTATTAATAATTTACATTTGATTATTATAAAACTCTTTATGGGTGGTATTATTATTAATTATAATGATTTATGGGTGATATTTGTAACTTATAACTTTTCCCTTATTTACAATGTACGAGACTTTAATACTAATTATTTATTAATTAGGAAACTATTTTAATTATTAGTCCAGCCTATCTATAGGCTGAGACTTATGTTTTCAATTGATTTTTTGCTATTAGTTTGCCTAAAAAATAGTGCGTATGCAAAATATTAAACATGATTTCCAATGTTTGAAGTGCCTTGTTTTTTATTTTGAATTTTTTGAGAAGTATTTCTTTTTTCTTATTGGCTGCTCCTATTTTTGCTGGGGTTTAATTATTTTTGCATTCTGAAAATTAAAAAAAATTGTCTAATCAATAGGAGAAAAAAATATTTATTTACTAGTACAAGTACTAATATTTTACTATTCTTTAATATTAATTATACTAACAAAAATCTGCTATCTTTTACGGTTTGGATGCTGATCTTTTCAAATTCGTAACCTGTGAATGACAAGTTATGTAACCGGCGTATTTGTAAATGCGCCATTGCTTATTTGTTTTTTTGTCTGAGAGAGGAATTATTTTTAAAGGTATGTTATGGGTGATTCAAGATTTCTTTTGCTGCTAGGCTGTTAAATCCATGATATTATTGCTGGTGAAATTTGTCAATTCTTGATCAAGATTAATTTTCTTATCACGTGGCGTCAATTTCTCGTCTTTTTCTTTTATTACATGACAATTGATAATAATTATCTTTCAAATTTTCGTGGCGCACACAGACTTTGGGGTTGCTCTTCGATGTTCTTAATTTAGGGTTTCTGTGCTGGTCTGTTTTCATGACAACTTGCAAATCATCAAATCTTTCAGCTTTTTGTGGCGCCTATGGACGTTCGGATTGGTCTTACAATATTTATTTTCAATATAGGGTTTGTATGCTGGTATTTTCAAATTTTTGTCACACATAGGGGTTTACGGGCTGGTCTTCGAAGGTAATTTGTTCTCAGTTTAGATTTGAATTCTTCTCTCTAAAGTTCGTTATCAATTTAGGGTTTGTATGCTGTACTTTTACATGATAACTGATAGTAATTATCCCTTTCAAATTTTCGTGGCGCATGCGGAATTTCGGGCTTGTCTTCTAAGGTTTGTTCTCAATTTAGGGTTTGTATGCTGGCCTTTGAAGTTTGTTCTCAATTTACGGTTCATTTACTTTAGGTTTTTTGGAATGTTCCAATTTTATTGGGTCTCTTAGAAGAGATGTGGCTTTAGGTTTTCACATTTGGCTACCAGTAAGCAATATGATCGCTTACAGTGCTCTTGGAAAACTGGACCTGGCAAAAATAAACTTACTTTAATTTAATTTTCTTTCCGGAAACATGTCAAGCGTGCTGCTCAAGGGCATATTTCATGATCCCTTTCTGTAATCATGTAGAGTGGTGGTACCACATATTTGAGATTCAGACATTTCATGTTAAGGAAGTCACATGGTGGCAACTCATCTTGTCGTCTCTTTTTTCTCAATTTTGTCTATATCCTCAAAAGTAGGCCATGGCATCAAATTTTCGCCTGCCAATACTAGTGCATGCGCCTTCTTTTCCACCGCTGTATTGTGCAATTCTTTGGTTTTTAATTCTAAATACGGACCATGATTCTCTCTCTGTCCAACTTTTTAGTGAATTGACGTCTTCCAACTAAGTTCGTCCCAGCTTTGTAATAAGCGCTACGTTGCCCTAATTGTTTTTCAATGCTGGTAAGCTATCTAATAATATCTCTTGGAACTTTTGCATCCCAAAATTTGGGAATGGTTTCGAGGAATTGAATGGTAGGAAATATGGCTAATCTGGATTAAACAGATCACCTATCATACTGTCAACATGCTCTTGTGTGGTATGAAATTTGGCCTTCTGTTATTGGCTTCCTGTACTTTGTGACGTGATTGAATGACAGATCGGTACGGTTGTCTTTGGAGATTGTGAGCAATTCCATCAAACGAATCACGGGGATTACCATATTTTCAACCAGTTTGCGGTGTTTAAATTTCAGTGATTCAGTTGCATCTCTAGTGCTTACATTTATGGTTTACTTGAGCCAGAATAAATTTTCAAGATTAATAGAAATACTACATATTACTTTGTACATGACCCCTAAATAATTCTATGCGCTGGTGAAAATCTTTGTCCAGTTAACAAAAATAGCGAACTTTTTGTTGCACCAAATTACAGTAGTAATGATTCGTTATGCTTTGTGAAAAAACATATGTAAGAGAGCTCTGAATCTATTTTGTGTGAACTACAACATTGTTGAGCTGGATTCATCTTGCCAAAGCATGATTTCCTCTTTGCATTTTTTATTTGCTATTGTCCTCTCTTTTTTAAATTTCTTTTAAATTCTTGTTGCAGTTTCTGGATTGTGTATATTATTTATATTTTTGTAATTATGTTTATATTTTTGTATCAACATTCCGTTTTCATTCTATAATCCTTCATCATTAGAATTATGTGAAGAGTTTTTCTTCCTGTGGAGTTTTTCCCTTTGTGCTTCACAGAAATATTTGTTTGCATTGTATGAGATTTACTTTTAGCCTTCATCCAACCTCCATATGATGTCCTCTAAATAACCGTATTGGTCAACTTAATTTCTCACCGAATTATATGCCTCACGGATATCTCAATCCAACTACATCTTTTAGCCTGTACAAAATAATTCAAGTGCCTATTTAATTTCTTAAAGATTTTACATATTTTTAGGACTGTCGAGAATGTTTTTAGCTTGTTAAAGAAGCTAACAAATTAATTTAGACTGTCTTTTTAGTCTTTTAAAAGAAGGTACTAAATTAGTCTAGAATATGTTTTTAGATTGTTAAAGAAGCTAACAATTTAATTTAGAATTTATATTGGTTATTATTGTGTGAATGGAATGTCTTCTATAAATATGTATTTTTTATTTATTTTTAAGCTTTTTTAGAGTAAATTTTTGAATTTTATACATATGTGAGGAGTATTTTGTTTTCAATGTTGATGAAAATGAGTTTTGAAAATGTAAATTCTTGATCATTAATCAATAAATTATCAAAGATAATGATCAATAAATTATCAAAGATCAAAATTTATAAGATACAGCTCATCAAAATACGTAAGTGCAAGTACTGATTTGTTTATAGTCAAATAGTATATTAAATGACTAGAAATGACAAATTGAGTATGGAATGAGATGAGTACATTTTTATGTGTTAAAAATAGATAAAGATCAAAGTTATAATTAGAGTATACATAATTCCTTTGAAGTAATATTAGAATTACTTTGAAAGAAGATTTATTAGAATTACTTAGAAAGAAGATTTAGTGAAGGATTATTAGAAAGAATAATTGCAGCCTGATTAACAACTACAATAAATAAAAAGTTATTTATCAAATAACATTAAATGATTAAAAATGATAATGATATGACAAATTGAGTATAGAATGAGATGATTAAACTTTTATTTCTTAAAAGTACAGCATAGTTATAAATTAGAGTGCACACAATTTCAAAGTAATATTAGAAATTAAATGATTGAAAATGATATGACAATTTGAGTATAGAATGAGATGATTAAACTTTTATTTCTTAAAAGTAGAGCATAGTATTAAATTAGAGTGCACACAATTGTTTCAAAGTAATATTAGAAATAAGATTTAGTGAATTTTTAAGTGTTTTA
This sequence comes from Chamaecyparis obtusa, assembly GCA_027943335.1. Taxonomy (NCBI): domain Eukaryota; kingdom Viridiplantae; phylum Streptophyta; class Pinopsida; order Cupressales; family Cupressaceae; genus Chamaecyparis; species Chamaecyparis obtusa. Next base: position 867,542 of record BSBK01000334.1, read on the forward strand.
AGGGTGATTTGCAATGGTCAATGTGATTAATAGTCTCAATGATCGCATTTTTCATATTTGATGAAAATAATAATAAATATTGACATATATAGGTAGAGATTTTCTTTATTTGGATATGTAGACAAGCAATGCTCCCATTCAAGTTTTGAGCATTTATTAAAGAAAATTCACAACAATGTATGAAAGTTAACTTTTTCAATATTTTTAAGATGGCAACTAACTTGAAGCAAGCATGGGAAATCATACAAAATTATTATCAAAAGTAGATATTTTATTTATTTCAACATGTAAAACATTTTATCACTCAATTTAGTATGTTCTCTCTCAAGTTTTAGGAATTTATTAAAGAAAAATCACAAGAATGTTATGAATTGTTAAATATTTGAAAGCATTAATGAATCAATTCAATAATACAAAATCCTTAATTATGGACAAGCACATCCTTTTTATATAGATGAAGAAAGATTAGGCAAAGTATGCCCAAAGTATTTAATGTGCTTAGTTTAAAGTATAATTTAATTAATATGAAGAAATAAGCACAAAGTTGTAGAGTACATTTTGAAAATAGAACATGCATGTTATTAGTGAGAGAAATCTAAGTAATAGGTTTATTGCAAAATTTATTTCCTTATTGTAAACTAATGGGGAAATCTAAGTAGTAGGTTTATTGCAAAATTTATTTCTTTATTGTAAACTAATGGGCTAAAAACCTTTATGTGGGCTAAAATAATCCTTTAGAGCTTGGTATAGCCATATAGATACAAGTACTAATAATGTTACTATTCTTTAATATTTATTATACTTTTTATACATGATTCCTTTACATTTAATTTAATAAACCAATTTTATCTAAATATTTTTTATCTTATTAAACAAATTATATATTAAACTCTATTTTATTATTAATTTTATTAATTTTTAATTATTATTTTTATTGATACACATTATTGTTTATTCTATTGTTTATTTTTATTTAAATTTAAATTTAAAATTATTTTAATTATTTATGTTATCACAATCATAAATAAAAGCTATTATAAATAATTTAATTTATAATTATTTTTCTTCTATTTAAGTTTGAATTATTTATCTTGCACCCACTTGTCTTCATCACCTTTATTATCTATCACTTATTTAAGTATTTAAAAATAATTTAATAAGCTAATGATATACTTAGATTGTATTATTTATTATTAATATTATATATTTCAAATTATTGTTATTTTGAACATTTACATTTTTATATTTTGACTATTTTTTTCTAGATTTTTTAATCTAATATAGATCTATAAATTACTATGACAAACAAAAGTCATTAATAATTCAATTTACAATTATTTTGTTCCATTAAAATTTGAATTATTATAAAATATTTATATTATTAACTCCATATATATATATATATATATATATATATAAAATCCCTCTTAAATACCTCTCATGTATCACTTCATACATCTTTATCTTTCTATCTTTGCCTCTTTCTACCTCTATTTCTTAGTCTCTAGATCTCTTGTTCTCCCTTTCAATGTTTCACTCTATATTTTATCTCTATTCCCCCCTCCATATCTCTATGTTTCTTATTCTCTTTGAAAGAATGTATGCATATTTTTGGGTATGATGTATCAGATCTAGCAATAAAAGTTTCTTTCCCTCTAAAATATGACATGGATGGTGGAGCTCTTTTCGCATCGACTAATACACCCAGGTCTCTTCCTAGTAATGTTTTGCCATGTGTCAAAGCAAATTTTGACTATGCAAATGTGTGTTCTTCTTCCTCTTTGTATACAATGCCCATCTTTATCTCTTTCTCTAGATATTGAGTGCTAAGTGAATTCATACGCTTTGACCATTTCAGGAATTTGTTCATCAAGAGCTAAATATCAAGGACAACATGAAATTTGTCATCTTGAGTTAATAATTCTAATTTTGACATCTTTGTTATCGCAGATTCAGTCATACTAGTCTAGACTATACCTACCACAATTGTGCACATGCCAAAAGAAAGAAAACTTTATTGAATGGCTAGGCCTTAATTATTCTAAATAAATAGAAATCATGCATGTAACCATGAATTTGATTTTTGAGAAATTATAATATGCAACGTTGGATCCTTAACTCATGAATTGAGTATTAAATTTGTCTCATGTATCCAACTGATTCTTGAAATAGAAAATCCGTTGAGATGAACATTATTTCAATAGATCCTTTCAACCTCAAAGACAATAGAGTAATAGGATTAAGTAAATCAAATTATAATAAGTTATTTGCATTGTAAACAATAAGTATCAAAGATTTGTATTGAAAGATTTACTAATTAGTGGAAAGTAATATTTTAACCTCTATTTCAAACTAGCCACATAATTTAGCAACATTTTGTCTGATTACACAAGCTATTTTATTGTAGGTGTTAAGTTGTAAATATGGCTCTTGTCAAGTAACTCTATCTTACAACTGGTCAATTTGTCTTTTAATTTTTTTCTTAATCATGATTTTCTTTTCTATTAGGCTGGACTCCTGCTGTAACACAACTCTTGTTAATATAGGGAATCTAATCATTTATTAGTATACTTAATATTAATAGGAGATAATATAAGAGACACATTTAACTATTAATTTAGAATTAAATAATTATCATTATTTTAATACATATAGATTATTAATTAATTAATTTAATTAGTCTAATAATACATTATAGCGTTATTTCTAACAATTATATTAATTATATATGAATTGATATATATGGAACCTATTTAAGATGACATTTGCACCAATTATACATACACATTAGAAAATAATATATTTGTACATACATTGATTATGGCTCATGACAGTCCGCCCCTCCCAAATTTGCTTGTCCTCAAGCAACTATTCTATTTATGTTTAATAAAAATGGGCAACTAAACTCAAGACATGTATCCTCTCATATTTTATGGAAAATATTTTTAGGCTATCTCATAATGGTGCCTAATTGAGTTTGCCAAAAACCACTTTTTATGACATGCCTCAAACTCAAGTAATTCTATCATTCTAGATAAACCAAAAGAATCATACCTGAAACATATATTGCATGAATATGCAAACACAGAGCATACACATTGATGCATGAAGGAACAAAGTATACACATTGAAAACACGAAGCATACACATTGATGCATGAAGACACGAAGTATACACGTTGAAAACACGAAGCATACACACTGATGCACGAAGACACAAAGTATACACGTTGAAAACACGAAGCATACACACTTATGCATGAAGAAACAAATGAAGAGCACACGAATATACTGAGAGGGGGGGTGAATCAGTATATTAACAATTTTTAACTTTTTAAAATTTTTTTATTCAAACGTAACTTTAATTTACTTGAAAATAAACAATTGTGCACATAGAAAATAATTCTCCAAATAGTTTATTTTATTTATATAATAATGTTCTTTTACAATTTATGTGAGCACCAACCCACTGGAAGCACCAACCCCCAAATGCTGTTTTGTGAGCACCAACCCACTGGAAGCACCAACCTCCAAACGCTGTTCTGTGAGCACCAACCCACTGGAAGCACCAACCTCCAAACGTTGTTCTGTGAGCACCAACCCACTATCTGAAGGCACCAACCTTGAAGCAAAGCACCTACTTCACTTCTGATTATAATTCTGAATTTCCACCTTTATATAGTTGCTTATTCAACTTGATGATGGATGCAATCTGCTCTTTTAAGTCAGCCAATATCTGAATATATAATTCTGTAATTTTTCTCTCCTTTACTCTATTGCTGTTCTTCTTTTTATTTCACAAATATATCTTATATCACTGTATATTCTGAATATATAAGCCTTGAATTCTTATATCTTTCTCTGCTCTTCTTTTCTATTTATTCCATGCTGACTTCTTATTTTTTTTTAAAAAAAATAGACTGAATATTTATATATAATGTTTACAAAAAACATGACTTTTCAATGGTTGTGTCTCTTTTAAAAGTTATGACTCTTGTTTATATTAATAATAATAATTATTATTTAACCGTAACTTTTTGAAAAAGTAATTTTTAATGCTTCTTAATATTAAATTATTTTGGAACTATGTCTTCCAAAAGGGACGTAATCTTTCATGCTGCCGACTCCCATACTCTGCAAATAATGTCTTCAAATATTATTGATGATGATATTGCCGCTGTATACAAAATTTAACATATATTACAAATGCCTTCGACATATGTTCTTTAAACCTTTGACTTCATTTATCGGCTTCAACTGCTTTTAATAAAACCGCTGCAATTATTATTGACTTTGACTGCTGTATCATATCATTCCTTCGATAATATCTTTATCGCATTGTATTGTCTTTGTTTATTTAACGTTAAACTTCGACCTTCGATATGCTATCCCTCCGTGTATATCTACTAGTTCTGTTCTGTTCATGCAAGGGATGGTCCTCATTACGGATGATTGCCGCCTTGTAAACGGGAGGCATGATGATCGCACAAGATGAAACGCCTTCAGACTGCAGTTATGGTATAATTGTTTTTTATTTCTTTTGACATACACAGTCACCGTGGTTTTTAACTCCTATACGCACGCCTTGAGTATCATACCAGGTGTTACACTCTACCACCATTTTTGAATCATACCCGTGCCGTGTTTAATCTCAGCCTCTGCGATAGTATGCAATCAAACATAGAAAAAGAAAACTCCCTATCTTTTGAATGCGATCCTCTATCCTGTGCGACAGAGATTCAATGACTCTATTCTTTGCTACACCTGTAGATGCGGTAAGTATTTATTTTGTCTTTTACTGTCATGTCTGTATACTGGTGAACTACAACCGTAGATATGCCTTTTCGATATATGTTGAGTTTCAATGTTTATAATAAAAACAGCTTTTGTATATATCTCTTGTATGTATGTTCTGTTCATCACTGCTTGTATTAATATACAACTGTATGCATAATACTCTCTATTGCTTATTTACCATACATATCATATTGCTTGTACAATAGTCTTCTATCATTATTTGTACTTGAACATAACCCAGCACTATGAAAGTCAGTCATATTCATATTCCTAAATGAAACATAATTATATTTCTTCAATGATCAAACCATCTTCTATTCTGAGACATAACTCAGAAATTGGTAGTTGTCTGCAACCATTTGACATCAATGACAAGTATTCTAACAACAAAGTATATGTAATACATCTTATTAGATTCATCCTTATTGACGAGTGTCCTAAGCATGTCTTTCATAATCGATCATGAATTGATATCGATTGTTATGGCCCTTTCCCTTAACGCTGTCCTATTTTATTAATTAATGTCAATTAGGAAAAGTTTTGTTGGATTAGGGACTCTTCTTATCCAACAGTGGAACAAGTATAACAACATATTTTGTATGAATTCCAACATATCTCTCATATGGATCATGGAGGAATCCTTCTCTCTCTAAGGCCATCAAGAGTGGAAGAGTTACAGGGCCTAGGTCGCGTGAAACAGGCTACAAGTAGTTTCCCTCAAGGCCTAACCCCAGTGTTGGAATAACCATCATGTGCCCGAAATTACTCCGCCTCTACCTTCCACAACCTTCTCACTCGGAGATACCTTAGCGGGATTAAAGAGACAAGTTCATAAAATCCATACCAGACATATCAGTTTAACACTAACATTCAGATTTCTATTCAATACAAGAAACAACTTATTTTTATCTCTCTCAACACATTCATATACATATATAATGAATTATATATATATATATATATATATATATATATATATAATAATATGTATATATTATATAACTCTCATCAATATATCTTGATACCAATTGTGATGACCCCTGCCCCTTAGCATTGCCCCATTTCATCAAACGGTGCTAATTAGGAAACTTTATTTTAAGGGTTGTTCTTTTAAGCATCACATCCTATATTACTCATCCATTATGAAAAATCATTAAAGAGATGTAAAATAACCATGGAGTAAGTAAACAATATATTATTTGTATGAATATCCAAAACATCTCTCGTATAGATCATGGAGGAATCCTTCTCTCTGTCTCTCTAAGGCCATCAAGAGTGGAAGAGTTACAGGGCCTAGGTTGCGTGAAACAGACTACAAGTGGTTTCCCTCAAGGCCTAACCCCAATGTTGGTATAACCATCATGTGCCCGAAATTACTCTGCCTCTACCTTCCACAACCTTCTCACTCACAAGATGCTTTAGTGGGATGAGAGAGTTGAGTTCATTTGATCTATACTGGATATACCAGTTTAAGATTAATATCTCTTTGTTTGTATTGTTCCATGATATTTCTATGTTCACTGGTCACTTGTCCTCCCATGGCAACACTTCCTCTTGTTCGTTGATGGGTTTGCATGAACTTAATTTCCACAAGATGGAAAGATCATGCTCTGATACCACTTGTAATGATCCCTTTTTGGACCCTTACTTGAATTGTTCTCAAATACCTTATTAGGGTTTGGTTTATGTTTAAGAATGACAAATTGTAATGTTTCATACTAGGAGGATGCCAATTTCCAGTAATTATCATATGTCATTATGCATATAAATTATATTATATTAAGAATAATCTCTAATTCATAATATATGCTTAAGCTCTAATTCCTTACTTCACTCCTAATCACAGATCTTAAGAAAGATGGTAGATTTATTGTGCTAGGATGCATGCATAGTCTACAAGTGGATTCCCTCAAGGTTCTACCTATCTTGGGATCTTTCCATCATGTGACCAATTACTTGCCTCTTCCTACACACACTCCCTATCCCCTTAATAGTGATTAGTGAATTATTAAGGAATTGAATAAGTATATATTAATAATTTATATAACAAAAATATAAATAAACATATATAACACAGCTCATATATAATTTCATTCTTATTAACATATATAAATATTATATATAATTATGATTATCAATTATATATATATATATATAATTTTGATTATTAATAATTAAACATATTCAATATATATGTATATAATACTTCACTATAAATATATTTATTATAAAGCATATATAATTATATCATTTTAATATCTATGTATATAAATCTATGTCTTAATCGAAGTTTATAAATTTCTTGTTCACTTCTCATATATAGTATTCCCTCCTTGATATAATAAATATTTCTTAGTCTTTTGAAGATGTCTATTTTATATTATAATATTATTTTATCTTTCATTCTATGACTATTCATCTTTTTTTATCCGAATATATATATTCATTTTCTTCCCTTGAGTTCCTCCTACATTTCCTTCTTTATTTTCTCCTATTTTTTCTCCTTCATTTTCTCCTCTATTATTATCTCCCAATTTTTTTCATATTATTTCTTAAATGTTCTTCCTTTTCCCTCCATAATATAATGTCTTTGCCCACTCAATATATATATAAACATGACTAGTCACGTGTTTTGAATTATAGTATTAGTATTAATAATTTACATTTGATTATTATAAAACTCTTTATGGGTGGTATTATTATTAATTATAATGATTTATGGATGATATTTGTAATTTATAACTTTTCCCTTATTTACAATGTACGAGACTTTAATACTAATTATTTATTAATTAGGAAACTATTTTAATTATTAATACAGGGAATCTAATCATTTATTAGTACACTTAATATTAATAGGAGATAATATAAGAGACACATTTAACTATTAATTTAGAATTAAATAATTATCATTATTTTAATACATATAGATTATTGATTAATTTATTTAATTAGTCTAATAATACATTATAGCATTATTTCTAACAATTATATTAATTATATATGAATTGATATATATGGAACCTATTTAAGATGACATTTGCATCAATTATACATACACATTAGAAAATAATATATTTGTACATACATTGATTATGGCTCATGACATGGTCCACCTCATCCAATGAAATCCCAACCAATCCCTTTGGTGTCTCCTCATCAACCTAGGCCATGTCTTTGGGATCAATATCCCATTGTAAAACTGGAGTTTGTCAATATTCTAGAGTTTGACGATCTTGAAGTCGAAGAGCTCTATGCATGACCCCTAGTTTCTCCACTCGTCTAGAGTTAAGTCTTCCTCTTGATGGAGTAGATAAAGCCATATGTGGACCAATTCCTCGTTGCAGTAGAGGAACTAGCAACTTGTGCAAGGAAGTGAGTGGCAATAATCATTAATTGTGGTGTATCCCTCCCAGCCAAGTCCACCATCCAATAGGGTTAATTTGAGCTAATATAACTCTATCCAACCTCACGTGGTTTATTTAATGTTGGACCTCAAAGATTTACAAAGTCAAGGAATTGTGTGTGAAGTATTGAAGCCTTCTCCTCTTGATACATATTATCAATGGCCCATGTTAGCCCATCTAAAACCTCTTGGTTATCACATGGAGGCACCCTTCCATCCTGTTGTGAGGTTTCACATCATCGCCCCAAAGAATTTGGGGACCCCCAATTTTTTTTAGCAAGCCTTGGCATTTTTCCCAGATCCGGGTATGTGGGTGCCTTAGCAAATTTTTGGGCAATCCGGAGGTTTTGGAAGGAAAATTTTACACCTTGGATATTTTGAAGTGTCTGGGAGGGGGTAGCTTGTTTTCACCTTGCGCGGAACGTTGGTTTTCCTAAGCAGTCAATTTTGTCTCCAAGCCAAATGAAATTCGATGAGAAAATTTTATTTTAATATCTGGCAGGATAAAATTGCAAATTTTGGACTTCGATGAATTTTGAAAAATTGATATAATTGCATAACTTGAACATTTTCTAAAATTTAATTTGTGAATTTGGATATTTTTGGGGAAACCTTGTAAATTTTCGATGGTGAAAATGGAGATTAAATGAAAAAATTAAATGGCCAAATTTGAAATTAATTGCCAAATGGAGATAAATTGCAAAAAATAAAATAAAATTAATTGCCAAATGGAAATTAAATTGCTAAATAATTTTTGGATTGCAAAATAATAAAAATTGAAATTGCCAAGTGGGATTTTCGAAATTTTAAATGGGGAAAAAGAGTAAATGAAAGTTGGAAATGGAATTGAAATTTATTTGAATTTTAATTGGCTAGCAGATTTTGATTTTGGGATGGTGTTATTATGATTTAAATGGGCTAAAATCAATTTTTCTTGGGAAAAATTCTAAATTTATAAAATGAAAAAAAAGTTACAGCTGGCAGCCCCTTCCCATTTTTTATTTTTGCTTGGTATTGGGCACAACAAACATAAATTTTTCATCACCCAAGGCAGCCATCAATTCCAGCCCCACTTGCGATTTTTATGCATTAATTGTTCAATTTTAAAATAAATAAAATCATATTTTTGGGTTGAGTGTTTGTAATTTAGAAATTTAATTTGGGCCCCTTTGTGTGTTAAATTCAATGTATTTTAAGGCCTAAGAGGTGTGAAATTCAAGGTAAGTTATTGGGTCCACAATGGGGAAGGTTTAAAGCTATATTAGAGGCCTAAATGACCTTTTTTCAAAATTTCAATTTTAGGGCCTATGATAATTTCGGATTTGGCTAATTTAAACCCATAATTTTGCACTAGGTTGGCCCAAATTTTAAATTAAAATTAAATACCCAAGGCTGTGTGATTTAATGTATTTAATTTGGGTTATATGTTTGGCAATTTAATTAATTTTATTTTCCCTCCAATGCAGGTCGACCCTATTTGAAGAGGCAAAAATTTAGTATAAAGGGAGGGTTTGTCTCCTCATTTTCTCATTCATTTCTCACTTGTCTCTTGGCAGCCAAGGAGGAGCTCTTGGAGCAGCAAAAGAGCGAAATTTTGCAAGGAGTGCATTTAGCAAGGGGTGATTTTCTTCTTTTGGTGGAGGAGTGCATTTTGGTGTTGTCTTCTTCTTTAGAGGAGAATTTGTTGGTGTAGAGGAGGATCTTCATTCTTGAGGGTGAAGGCTGGTCTAAAAGGTAGATTTTCTCCTTGTTCTTGCTTGGTTCATTTTCCCTATTTTCTTGCTTGCATCATCCATCCATCATTTCATCATCTCATCTAAGGCTTGAAGTTGGGAGATATAAGTGTAGTTTCCGTCTAGGATTTGGAGAAAGGAGATATAAGTGGTAGTCCCACCCCTAGGAATGAAGTTGGGAGATATAAGTGTAGTCCATCTCATAAATTTTCGAAAAGGTAGAAATAAGTGGTAGTCCCATCCCTAGGCGGAGAGGCAGAGATAAGTGTAGTGTGATAGGCATTGGAGAGACAGAAATATGCTAGTCTATCCCTAGGATTGGAGGGGCAGAGATAAGTGTAGTCCCACCTCATTGTAGAAAGAAGGGGCAGAAATAAGGGCTAGGATGGTGGATGCTAGTGCAAGCAAGAGCCAAAGGGCAATGCATACCAAGTAAGATAAGGAAGACATGATGCTCAGGACCACCTTCTTCTCAAAATTGAAGCGAGTCGGTGACACCAACATTGGTATAGTGGACATGATACAGTTGAGAGATAGGTTGAAAGGAGGCTAGTCCTCTATGAAAAAGAAGATCTACAAGTGTGGAATTGTACAAGTTGCCGCCTTCCCTCCTACCTTGCCTTGTCCGGAGTTGGTGATGGAATGTGCATCTCGGTTAGATATTGTGACTAAGTCCATCATCTTTGATGAATGAAAGAGGGTGTTGGCTAACATTAGCGGGCAAGTGGTAGAGGAAGTGTTCAATATACCTCAGCAGAAGGGCATGATAGTAATGTTGATAGATCAAGCGGCCAGGTTCTTTCAAGACAGTCAAAATGCCTACCTCGCTCTACTAAAGTAGAATTGGTTGCACGAAGGCAAGGAAGGAGTCACCAAGTCGTCGAGGCTCACCAGGTCAGATTTCAAATCGGAGTATGACGACCTTATTGTGCTTCTCAACCGGGTCATGGGCTCCGCTCAAGGTATGCAGTTTGATCCTTGGATGTATTATTTTATTGAAGGAATTGAGAATGGAAAAAGAAAGTTTGATTGGGCTAGGATCATTAGCGTGAATTTAGAGTTGCAACTTAGGATAGTGCAAAATCGGAAGCAATTCTACATGGGGTCCTACCTCTTCTATTTGAATGGAAGACTATTAGTGATGCTTTGCTAGTCGAACCAAATCCAATTTTGGGGAGATGCACTGCACCACTATGGTTGAGGCAGATGCTTATGCCAAGGGGCGAGGTTGTGGTAGTCCGAACAGTTGAAGGCATTCAAGGGTTAGCCAAAGAGGAAAACATTAGTGAGGAGGCAGGTTTCATTGCAAATTGGAAGAGATATGAAGATATTTGAAGCTAGGAAAGGCTTGGCTATTCGTGCAAGCTAGTTTGGTTAGATTTGTGGGCCTTGCAGGAGGTATGGCCATGGCAGGTGCCCTAGAACCCAAGAGTATTGAAGCAGAGGGGGGTGCATGCGAACCAAATTCGAGTAGGAAGGTTAGAGAAGACCAGGAAGGTTAAGGAAGGCAAGGATAATGAAGGAAGAAAGCGAAATGAAAGGTTGAAGAGGTCAAGTTCGATTTCAAGGTGGTGGCCAAGAGCAAGGCTCTCAAATTGCAAGAAGGTTCACATCCAGGCAAGCCACCGAGGCCAAGGCAAGATTACCCCAAGTGCATAGAGACCTCACCCTTTCGAGCTCATGACATCAGGTACAAGCAAGTTCAAGTGGTGATGAGAAAGTTTCTAAGGACGAGCTCGAGCCTCCAAGGCTTCACCTCATCTCAAGGATTAAATAAATTTATAAGATAAGGTTGATGAGGTGGCAATTTCATCTGCATGCAATCAAATCATGCCAAGTGTCCTATGTTCTCATTGGTTGACAGATTATTGTAATTTTCTCATTGGCCCACAAAGTTGGTGCCCTCATGTAATTGGTTGAAAGATGGTAACCCTATTTAGGGTTTGTAAGGTTTAATCTTGACCCTTGATTTTGCCTCTTAATCTTGGCCACTCGTAATTTTGAGCCTCTATATAAGGCCATTTGTTCTCATTTGTAAAAAGAGTTATGTTGGAGAATTGTTGCCAAAATACTATCAAAATTGTTTTCTATTCATTGTTGTGGCTTGCATGGTGGATATACATGATCATTTTGGTGTATTGCATGTTTCTTCTCATCTCTCAAATTAAAATAGGATTTCATTTCAAAGTTGTTAAAGTAAGAATAGAAGTAGATGGCTAGTTGTATGGTGATGTTAGTGAATGTTTGATAGGGATATATATACTAGGCCACTAGCATCCTAGTGGCTTGTTAGGAAGCCTTGTGTGGTAATCTAGTCCAATCGCTCCCAAGTTCTACTTGCATTTCATCTTTCTGCTTGTACTTCAAGTTGGGTTGGAAGATTGGTGTTAGTGTGAAAATCCTAAGAGTATCCCTTTGAATCATTGCATCTATGAAGGTAGCGCCGTTGGCAAGCTTTCATTAGGTTGGATCCCCGTCCATTTGCTAATTTCTTCATTCATAGGAGTAGTAGTAGAGCAGTAAGCAGTTAATGGTAGGAGTAGTTGAAAGTGAAAGTGATCAAGGAGAAAAGAACAAGTCAAGCAAGTGAAGTACCACCAAGTTATCTTTGAATGAACAATGTAAGCCCGCCTACGTGATTAACCAACAAATCACATTAATATAACTGATTTAGTATCCACAGGTGTAAGGAACCTTGGAGTTGTCTCATGTTCTTCATGAGTATATACTTTTCAAGAGAGGGTTGAGTAGTTGGTATTCTATATCAAGTGTTCAATTGCTATATGTTATGTAGTGGTACAAAACTGACATCAACACATCCCATGCTGCGTACCATTTGGGATTTAGAGAAAAGGCTGCCATATGAAGCAAAGTGTTCATTGTGTTCCACCTCCGCATCACAATGGGCTTAATATGTTACTCGTATAATCCCAAAGTAGGATCTTTAGCCAAAATTGTTTGCTTTATTTTTTCAAGAGAAAAAAGAATTTGGCAATGGAAGACTCTATAGTATCTTATGGTTGCACATTAAACATAGCTTCGATTGACCTTGGCTTCTCGCCACTACTCATCTTCCTTTTTCCTCTTGTGACAACTTCACTACTACTAACCGTGGATGGCATAGGCATAGATGATTGTGCACTTGCAAAACAAGGTGCTGACATTGTCACACCTTAAGCCCCCATTTTCACCTCCATGTGCAATCAATGGCACTCTATCTTCTCGTTTTCTCTTATTTATGGACACATTTTAACTCCATGGCTTGTAACACCCAAAAAATGAGCCTGTAGCCATGTGTAGCTGTCCCTAAAGTCTCTTGCAGATGTGACAAAGCCACGCTCTACTCTACCCTGATTTTTTCCCTTTTTATTTACAGGTGTAACGAGTTGGGGAAGAGTTTTTTTCTTGTTAAAAGGACTGCATATTTTATTAAGGTTTTTGAAGGGCACTTAAATGGGTTTGGTTGCTCTCCACTACCACCCTCAAGTTCAACACTTGTACTTACATTTCCCCCAACAACTTTCATTTCGCTCTCATTACTACTGTTGCTCTCAATGCTGCTTATGTTTTTTTGAGATTGAATGTGACTTTAAACTGAAAAATTGTAAAAAAATAAACAAAAAAAATCAGAGATTTCATTCTTAAGATCTGAAAAAAGTTGAAAAAAATGAAAATGAAAGGATAAAATCTCTTTGAAGGGTTTGCAGCCCCTCTGCCCTAGATTGAATCTCTTTTTCCAGCTGGTTCTTCTATCCCTGCTTAAAAGAGAAGTTCTCTCTTCAAACCCTGCTGGTGCTTCTCTTTTTCTCCACACACATGTTGAAATGAGAGAAAATGGGACATCTATTCTCCTTTAGGGTGAACTGGGAGGTAGGGGCACACATAAACATAAAAAAATGCTTTTTTAAAAACCCACAGAAGACGTCCCCCGATTGTCTTGGGGATGGCCAAACATCCTCGATGTCAGTACATGGCATCCCCTAGTTCTGGGGTCGTTTCCTAGGTGTCCCTATGTCCCTGGGATATGGACGAGGGTTTTAGGCTCGGGGATGCGTCCCTAGGTAACCTTGGTTTTTGGTTTTTAGATTTTTGTGTTGCTAGTATTTTCCCAATATTATCCCTTATCTTTTGATTTGTTGATATATTCCGGAGAAAGATATATGTTTTTATGGTTAGTATTACAAATGATTTTTTTCCTTTTTAATTTGTCATGTGTGTCCTTGCCATGCACATCTACTAAACAAGGAAGCGGACGCATGATGAGTTCTTGCTTACTGGAATCATAGAATTATAACAAGCCTGTCTTTAGGAAGGTGCACGCTGTTAATGTTTAGTAGCTAGATCGGATTCTAGCTCTCATTATTTTAATTAGGAAAATTAAGATAATGAATTAATTATTTTAATTAGGAAAATTAAAATAATGAATTAATTATTTATTTTTGGAGAAATAAATAAATAACTTATTATTTAATTAGGAGAATTACATAATGTATTGAATTGGGAGATTATGTATTTAATCTGGAAATTAAATATATATATTGGAAAATTAATATGAATTGATTATTTATTTAATTAGGAAAATTAAATAAATAATTGTGAGTTAAATTATTAAGTTATATCTTTAATTTAACTTAATATATATCGGGCTATTGTATTTATAAATACAATAAAATAAACTTAATCACCTAAGGGCTGGGCCCTTTCCCCACACGTTTCCCTCTTGGTGCCTAAGAATAAATTCCAAGGTCGGCCTTGGAAGCCGACCCATCATAAGTGTTTTGTTTTTCCCTTATATATATATATGAGGTGATTCGGTTGTAAGAAAAGACAAGTAAGACAAGAAGATATGCGATATATATCTCTGCTACATAAATAGCAAAATCTCTCTGCTCCTAGCTCTACAGCAATACACTTGTGTATCATGTTTGGTAAATAGCGAATTTTCTCCAGCTGCCAATCAATCTCCTTCAAACTGGTGAAGGCTGCGAATCCATGATAGGACTCTAAACAGCAAATACAGGACTGCAAGTTAATGAAGTAAACTCTGGCATGTGCAACTTGATATTGTGATCTGCTCCTATCTACACATCAATCATTGGAATCAACAGAAAATTCATGGAGGTCTGATCTATCAACAAACTAATGGTGAAACTATCCTGACATCTAAGTATCTTCCTCAAGCACACGTCTGGTTATAGACACAGTCCACCAAAACTCAGCCGGGCAACCATTCAAGGAAGATTCGGTTGAGAAGTTAAATCTGGGCTGCCATTTGAATCAGTCCTCCACAGTTGATTTGCTTTGTGGATCGGGGATCCTCAGCAAATCTTCAGCGATGTTATTGTAAGTCAATTGGAGAAGCAATAATTATTTGGATCTGAATGCTGGGTTTTTCCCCTTAGAGGTTTCCCAGGGTAAATTGTGTTGTGTCTTATTCTGATTTATTTAAATTCACTGTTCTGATTTAGCTTAGATCTGATTACTTAAAATTCAACACATGCCCTCAAGCTGATGAAAAAAAATGATCTTAAAGTGGCTAATATGGGTTGTTTCATGTCTTATATTTAATGATTAAGATCTAGTCTCTCAAATTTTGAAAGGTACGTTCTCTATCTTTCGATCATGTCGAAACAAGAAATAGTCAGCAACAAAGAAAATATGTCTGGTTACATAACACACCTCGAATTCTGTTGAGGATTATACAGATCAGGACATTGAATATTATGTAACATTATATAATTCAAACATTTTTGCCTTGTTATCAATATAAGAAAAGAAACAACTGATGGACACCTTTAATTTCATTCTCCAAATTTTGCTGTCTGAAGCAAGACTGTTTCAAAAAACTTACAAATTCTATAAATTAAATTTTCACAGTGAAGGTGTTCCTCTCTACTAGAGGGACTGAGATACTTCGGCAAATCAATGACCGAGATTGGTCCTAAAGGATATCAGACAATTGAAATCATCTTGGCCATTTCCTGTACCTTCATCATTACTGTTGCTTTCAGCATCTCCCACATTGTCTTTACAACCTTGGCAAATAGGTTGTTTGAATATAAGAAAGCATACGGAAATTGAGGGCTTATTATTGTGAAAAAACCATTGATAAATCCTCTGCAAACAATATGTGCCATGCTGTCTGAAAAATTTGTCTATGCTATGGAAGAGGTGAGCGGTGGTGGTTAGTGGTAGAACATAGGTGTGTAAAACTTGTGTCATTGGAGAGTAGGGCAACATGCCAATAACCTTGGTGACATGTCCATGCACGCGATGGGTGGTTCCAACTCATGAACTCTCCCTATCACAATCACTTTTCCCTGACTCTGGCAAATGAGTGGATTTTGTTGCCAAACTGGCATGCCTATATAACTCTTTTCCCATTTTGTGGTTTCAAGCCCCTATCTATGCACTCTTAGCAGATCCCAACTATAGAAAATCGAAAGCCTTTGCCTTCCATAATGACTTTGTCTTGTTCATTTTAATAACAGCTTAATAATTGGTAGATGGATCTATGGGCACCTCAAACCCCATCTTTTGTTGGCACCCTAAAGAAATAGCCAGGGTTTGCATTTGTGAAGGGAATGCTAGAGCACTCTTAGAGTGGGATTGGAGGTGATTAGGTAATTCTATGGCTTTGAAACAAGAGCTGCCTCGGGCACTTTTGAGAGAGAAATGAAGGTCATTATCATCTATATCACATCAAGAAAGAATTGAGAGATTGATCTTTTGCCATCTGTCATTGTTTATTTTAGTTTCGTTCCTCAACGTGCAAATGGTGTAAGCAAGGGGCAGTTAAGACAATGTTGAGTGAGGTTCAAAGTACATGTCTCCCAAAAATGTGTTAAAGTTAGATTGCCTAAAGTTGTGGGAATAAGTAGAAAGCAGTTGGCATTTTTACCATGTAAGGAATCAAAAGAAGATAAGCAAGATTTGACATGGGGGCCAATCATGTGCTGATTTAGTAGACATTTGTGAAATTTTACCCATTAAAAATGTGTTAAATGTGTGTAACTCACTTGTGGAGTGGTGGGCTTCATCTAAGTTGGTTGAGACGTTATTTACTAGAAACCCTATTTAAGAGGACTTTTGGTGTTCACATAAGTGTTGCCATAATTGTGACCCCACCACACGACTGCATTTTCTTCTTTGATTAGAAGCGCACAATATCTCACTCAAAACCAATCTGATTTGTCTAGTTATAAGTGGGCTGTCAAGCATTGCTTCTATGATCGACAACATTGACACCACTCATTGTAGATCCTATCCAAACGCTCACTTCAATATATCCTTCACTTTACGTATCCCCTTCATCAATGTAGAAGTGTTAATGATTATTTGCATACAACCATTAGTGGAATGCCTTGAAGAAATTTTACTTGTGGGCTGCAATTGTAGTTGACTAACTTGTTCACTTATTTGTGAACACTTGGTGAGTAACTTGCAAATCAGCTCTGCGTCTGCATACCAAAATGTGCCAAAAATGTGGGTTACCTTTGTATCTTCTTATGGTGATTTTAGTTGATTGTGTAAACAAGATTTGAAACATTTTTGAAGATCTTTCAGGTATTTTTAAAAAAAGATTAATGTTTTTTCTGATTTATCATTTTTTTAATCTGTTTTAAATTTCCTTCACTTAACATATCCCCTTCATCAATGTGGAAGCTTTAATGATTATTTGCATACAACCATTGATGGAATGCCTTGAAGAAATTGTACTCATGGCTCAATTTTGGCCTAGTAACTTGCCCACTTATTTGTGACCACTTGATGAGTCCAAGTTTGCAAATCAGCTCTGCGTCTGCAATGTGATCTACATACCTAAATGTCCCCAAAATGTGGGGTTTTCCTCTTCTTAAGCCCTCTACATCCTCACTTTTCAGCCACACAACGATCAGTTACCTTTGATATATTCTTATGGTGATTTTAGTTGATCGTGGAAACAAGATTTCAAAGATTTTTGAAGATCTTCCAGGTATTTTATTTAGAAGGTTAACATTTTTTCCCAATTTATCATTTTTCTAATTTGTTTTAAATTTATAAATATTCCAAGTATTTAGACACAAAAATTTGCATGTACATTTGTGTTTTGTAGCATTTGAGTAAATGCACACAAGGTAGGGTTCTACACTTCTGATTTATTTTTTTCAAAACTATGGTCTACATTCTTATATTGTTTTTCTCTAAATCAAGGGTTTCAGCAATTAAATTTGTTCATTGGTTATTTTCAATTCTAGGCTTTGTAGTTTGCATCCAATGACGTCAAGAAGTGAAAGCTGAGAGTTGGAAACAAGGATTTTGCTTGCAAGTATGACATAAGCGGCTGACCCTTGGGTGAGTCATTTGCAACCATTGTGGATTGAAAATGAATGGAGGTGTCAATTGCCTCAAATTACCACCTTGCACTTATTGCTGGCTGTGATGTAAAATAGTTTGAATGTTGAATTGTAGATGGGTGTGGCTTTTACTTTTAGAAAGCAAAAAAATGGAAATGAGAACAGTTGCAGTGTTAGCAGTAGTGATGATTCCCGACATGGTGTGCGAGTTAGTGATAGAAAAATATATAGAGATTGTGGGTTCCTCTTGTGGTCCATGAATTTGCAGAAATCCATTTTATTAAGATGCAACTGACTGTATTCACACAGATTTTTCATTCCACGGTGTGAAGGAAAAGCATGATGACATAATCATGATGTGCATATTTTTTATCACAGAGACCTTCCATTCAATGTGGTTAGAAGCTTCTATTGAGAGAATTTGGTCATAACTTTGATTGTTGCAAGAAAATGGTTCAAGGCATGTAGTCCACATGAATTAAGTGGGTTGCTCTAGAAAGTAGTGGCAAATATAAAAACAATTGTGGAAGAGAAAAATATATCAGCTGAAGAAAAAATGCACAACATTTTTAAATGGGTGGCAATGGAAGGAATTCAATGCTCATTAATTTTTTAGTGGCTTCAAATGGTCAAATGGTGTTCTTGAGGTCAATCAATGCCTCTAACAAAGTAAAGAATGTTGAGAATTCAAGCTGAATGTTGGGGAGGGTTGTCTTAAAGGTGGTATAAAAAATGTGGTTCAAGTTGTGAAAGATAATACAACAACATATGTGGTGGCAAGGAGACTACTTGAGAAAAGGCAATTGACACCTTTTTAGAGCACTTGCATTGCCCATTACCTTAACCTTATGTTGGAGGACATAAACAAACTTGGCTGTGTAAAATCTGAGGTGGAAGATGCCAAGACCACCGCCAAGTACATCATAGTCACACTTGGTGCTTAGCTTGAGAAGAGATCACACCAATAGGAAAGAACATCTGATAGCGGGTATTTAGGGTTTGTGATTAACTTCATCACTTTGCAAGGAATCTATGATTTGCTAACACCTTTGAAGTAGATGTTTGTGAGCCAATAATAGATGGATTCTCCTTTTTGAAGGATGTAGATGGAGAGAGGGTTTTCAAAGACAATTTTTGATAGTGCCTTCATGAAGAGTGCTAATGAGATCAAGGTAACTTCAAACTTCTATTTAAATTGTTGATTGGATGCTATAATATCACTTTGATTTCTAGATATATATTTTTTTAATTGTAACTTTAATTTATTTGTAGGTGTCAAAGCCTTTAGTTAGGGTTTTGTGTTTTGTGAATACATATCAAAATCCACTAGGATACTTGTTTGATACCATGAACCAATACCAATGAGGCCTTCCAAAAGTACTACAAATGAGATCAAAGAAAAATGAAACATGTTTGGAACATTGTTGATCGAATGTGAAACAATCAACTTCACCAATCTATTCACAACGAATGGGAAGTTTTCTATAGAGAGGACTTCAAGGCTACTAATGGGAAGATTACGAAGGGCTTCACAACATGCATTGAGAATATAAACCTAAGAGAGAGGGTAGGGTCCATATTTATAGCGTTGCAAAGATACAAATATGTAGGGCGAGGCTATCCTCTTCACCATTAGCTATCTGTGAGAGAACTACCCAAGCACTAGGTAACGAAAAATCTCAATCTTCACTTTGCTTCATTTCTTTTGTGTGCAATTATTAATTACATACAAATTTGTGAATATATTCTTTGTAATTGATTGGTGGGAAGATTGGGTGGCGAAAACCTCAAATCTTCAAAAGTGAGCCCTTTGAATCCCATCCCAACCTTGTAGTGCTTTTGGATGTGAATACAATTGGAGATTATTTGATGCCATTAACATGAAGTTGTGCAACAAATTGACACAAAAATGCCTTCTTAATTACCTCATTTTCATGCAATATTACCTTAACCTTCTCTCAAAAGGAAGAAAACTCCTTTGATAGTCATGAGGTGGTTGACTTTAATGACACCAATCCGTATAGTGATTGGATTGTCTAGGTTGAGGAAAACTTGTTTATAAATTATGAAATTGCTGATTTTGAAACGCAAGAAGAGGAAGGCACAGGAAAAGTAGAAGGTGTTGGATTGAATGACAACATGGTTGAGGATGATGGTGATCTTGATGAGTCATTATCCTCAAGATCAAGGAGTAGGATCCCATCATAGAGGCAGAAAAAATAATAAATTATTTTAAGTTGCATCGATTTGTAATTCTTGATGACCATTTTCAGTCATCATAATATTTGTATCACATTATTGGCTATTGTATTCCCATGTTGATGCAATATTGTATCTTTTCAATTCAAACCTAATAAAAAGGACTTTCACAACGTTTTGCAGACTCATTTCATATATTTTGTAATTATTATTTGCATGAAATTTATGTTATTGAATGAATTTAAGTATTTTATTGATTTGCTGAGATTTTGTGGAGTCACCAAATTATTGCCAATTTGGGCATGTTTTTCTGTGTCAAAAGGTTTCAAACTTTGGTTCTGTCTACTTATTCTACAGACTATTTTTTATTATGCCTGTTTAGCTAAAGTTTCTACTTGACAATGAAAATAAAGTCTTTCTCTTGGAAAATATATGATGCCATGTTTTTTCTTAAAATTTTTCCCAATTTAATATGTACCTCATGGTAATACCAAAACTGATTTTAGCAGACCTATACAGGGTTTGATTCCTGTTTCATAGACTGCCCGTGTTCTATGCATCATTTTCGACAAATTTGAACTAATAAAGTATCTAGCATAAAATCCATTTAGTATCAATGAAGGGCAGAGATCTCTAGGCAGGCTGGAAGATCTGATGATGCCATTTTCTCTCTGGCATGAGCTTCATTAATTCTGATGTATGGAAATTTTAGTTTAGCACTTCAGAAACATTTTGAACCCCAAGCCTTATACTGCTTCCATTACTTTCCTATCTGGTTTCATGCAGGAAAAGATGCACATGCAATATGCATTCATAAATATCTGCACAAATAGGTGAATAGAAACATTCAAGTTTGATATTTTGCAAGTTTTCTTATCATTACAGATAACCTTAGGAAATGAGTAATCATGTCCAAGTATTATATATTCAGCAAATAGAAATTTTAAATATAATACCATAATTCAGAAAGAAACTATAGATTATCAATAAAACTTGTAAGCTATGGTAAAGTTGATCAATAAAGGGACTGGTTACTGAAAAATGGTCAATGTTCTAGAGAATTTTACCTGTTGCAAACAATAAGAAATTATCTTCAAAGTTCTCAGTTTACACCAAAAGATTATCCATTTGTTGTCATGGATGTGAAAACCTACTATTTCTAAGCAACACCGTTCGTGGAAGGGAATTATGTCATAAGGCACAGCTTCTTAAGAAGCTGAGAATTACAATTGCTAAGAAGATTGTAGATGTAAACATTTGCTACACAATTTACACCAGAAGTTTTCATTATTATGTAATATGGACTGGAAACTGATTGCTTCTGAATAGTTAATTGGCAAAATTTTACTCTCATGGTGTTGGTGCTAAAGCTGACATAATCCTGACTAAACTATATGTTGACATTATTTAGTTTTGTTCTGTATTGTGTTAATAAATGAGTGATTTCAAAGAAAAAGAAAAAAGGCTGAAGGTTTTCTCTGATAACTATGACTCGGTAAACTCAGTTTATTCATAATTTCATATACATCATAAGATTCATAACATTCAAATTGTGATCAGATGCTTCATGTTGTGAATCTTGGAGACTCTGGATTTCTTGTCATCCGAGAAGGTTCCGTTGTTGCTAAGTCATCTCCAATGACACATGGATTTAATTTTCCTTATCAAATTGAGAGAGGAGATGATCCATCATCAGTTTTGGAGGTATAGCTGAAGATGTTGATATTACTTATTTATATATTCAAAGTTGGATAAATGCTCTCCCTTCCAATAGTTTCTATGTACTTATTTTCGGTGTTCAATAATTGAGACTTACAAGTCTTCTCATTTGATTTTGTTGCTTTTCCTATGAGAAAGATCTATGTTATTGAGATCATAACCAAAAGCATCTTTTAAACTTATGTTGGTTGCAGAGCTATGAAGTTCAACTGAATGAAGGAGATGTGATTGTTACTGCTACAGATGGCCTTTTTGATAATATATACGATCATGAGATAGCATCAATTGTGCAAACCTCATTGCAATCAGGTTTAAGTGCAAAGGTATGATTTATTTGTGATTGTGGAAGTCTACAAAGAAAATTTCTCACCAACTAATATTTAGGATGTCTCAAAGGAAATTCGTACCAATTTGTTGTTCCAGAAATTGCCCAACATAAAATTTAGGGCTACATTTAATTTTTTGTCCTGATATTGTCTTGCATGTTTTGGGTTTTAGGTTCAAAGGATAGTCTCACTTTTCGCCATAAATTTTGACCTTTTTTTTGGAATAAGTGATGTACACTCTTTCTATGAGACAATTAGAAGTACCATCTTGTTTGGAAGTTGTTGACTCTTCAATGCAAGTGAAATAAGGTTTTGTGGAGTATGTATGTTGAATGTTTATCCCATTGTTTGCAAACTCTCCGAGTACTCCCTGAGTTGCCGAGTACTCTCTATCTTTTTTGCTGGGCGAGTACTCACAAGTTTAACTCTCGCGTTTTTATAGACACAAAAAACCATGGGTAAAAATGTCGATGCAGGTAAAATGCTGGTTAAAATGTGTTTTTCACATGTTTTTACTATAAAACCATGCATTTTCTCTTTCAAGATGTCAATTTTTAATTTAATACATTTTGTAATTGAATTTTACAAAAAAAAAATGTTTCTTTAAGAGATTTTATTTTTTAGTTCTTTCTAAGTTGCTGAGTTTTTGCCGAGTTTTCGTCAAGTCTTTTCCGAGTTGAAAATTTTGGGCTTGCCCAGTACTCTCTGAGTCCGAGTTTGCAAACTATGGTCTACCCCTTGCACAAGCTCAACCATTGAAGTCCATTTTGAGTACAAAACACTATTGTAGGGCAGAGTATTTTTTTTATTAAAAAGGATCAAGTTTTACTACTTTAGCAATAGCAAGGACCGAATTTTCAGAACACCCATCATTGGTTTATACTGCAACCTTTTGGTGTGATAATGCATTTATTGCACATAATTATGCATTTATTACAACTTAGGTAGTTTATTTACTTATGTTCTTAGTTGCAGGGTACACACCTGCAGGTCGGTGCACCTGGACCGGGTTCACCTCGGTGCATCCCAGGCGCACTGGTTGTGCTGTGGGTATGTGCCCGCGGAGACCCACAGCGCACCTGGGGTGCCTGGGGCACATCCTGTGTGCACTCGGGGTGTACCCACAGGGTACCTGTGGGGCAGATCATAGAAAACAGCTAATCTGTTCAACAATAAACATGCACTTTGTGCCGATGTTCTATGTTTATGTAAGAATAATCATTAATAGGGACACAAGATGGTTTCTGAACATATTATTCATGATTGTCAGAACAGAGGCAAATTTCTAGATATATTGGATGCAATTCAAGAGAGATTGAAAAACTTGACATTTGATGAGGATCAGGTTTACACTAAACAGTTACACAACAGGAAAGAAATGACACCTCTTAAAGGAAAAGATGATTTGATTCCTAGTGCAGAATGTTTGGCTTTAATCCCATATGAGGACAAGTATGCACAAGTATTGATAGAATTTACAAGTATACACACTATGCAAGATTTCATAGGGGTTTACATTAAATGTAAATTGCTAACTAACTAGTTTTTTGCCCCAAATGCATGCATTGTGATTGGATTAATAATAACAAAGCCCTATAGTGAGATTTTCAAATTTAGAGGGTAAAATCATGAACGATAAATGCCAGTTTTACAATTCTGTATATTTCTTTAAATTTTTTTGTATACAGTGTACACACACACACACACACAAAACAGTTACATGACATGAAATAAATGATACCTCTTGAAAGAAAAGATGATTTGATTCCTAGTGCACTTGGCTTTAATCCCATATGAGGACAAGTATGCACAAGTATTGATAGAATTTACAAGTATGCACACTATGCGAGATTTCATAGGGGTTTATATTAAATGTAAATTGCTAACTATCTATTTTTTTGCCCCAAATGTATGCATTGGGCTACTAATAGCAAAGCCCTATAGTGAGATTTTTAAATTAAGAGGGTAAATAATGAATGATAAATGTCAGTTTTACAATTCTGTATATTTCTTTAAATTTACACACACACACACACACACACACACACACACACACATATCGAAGTTCCTTGCCTCGGATTTAGCTCGGACTCAGCAAGGCCAACTTGACTTGTGACTCGTGACTTGGAAAAGTGTAAAAACCCTTGAAATTTGGAGATTTCTAAGGATTTAAAACTTGTTTCATCCACCAATTATTGAATAAAGCTTAAAGACACAATAACATCATCAAATAGAAGCTAATTTAATCACATACATAAACATACATCGATCACATAAGTACACACGTAAATTGTAGCTGAAGGAAATAGAAAACTTAGACATAAAATTATAAATATTGTCAAATGTGTATATAAAACTCATGGAATATGAAATCGATGACATCAAATGTTCCAAACATATGTGAAAACAAAAACAAGTCTATGGCTCTGGGTCAGCCTCAACCACATAGGAGCCTGCATCCCTCCTACAAAGGCGTCTAAGGTAGGTCCTAGATAATTGAACAACCATAGTTTGTGCCTGTGAGGTGCTTCTCTGACCAACATTAGCTGTGCTTGTGCTTGTGTCTGATCGTGCTTTATCCTCCTCTGCCATGGCCACAACCTCGACCTCTCTATCCGCCTGATCAATCCACTCAAGGTCCTCATTAGTAAAGACAAGATCAGTAGACTTAGTGGGATTCAGGAACAACCTCCTCCAGCGTGATCGGGATGGAGTCACTGTCCAAATTCTGTCTTGTTCTAAGACGAAGGTTGTAATGAACAAATATTAGATCATTCTACCTCTCCACGAACAATCTATTGTGTCTTTTCGAGTGAATGTGCTCGAATATGCTCCAGTTGCACTCACAACTCAAAGTGCTGCATGGCTGGCTCAATATGCAGATGGCAATTTTTTGAAGGTTTGGGGTTGTAGGCCCAAACATTTGCCACCATCTATTTGAAATAAGAAAACGCAAAAAAAAAAGTCCCATTTCCAACTTTAAGGCTAGGTTATACAATCAAATTATGTATTTAACATATATTTCTACCTGGCTGCAATTTTGTTGGACCAACTTTGCACATTTGGCTTTCGAAAATCAGTAATCGGACATAATAACCCGGCCAAAATAACCCTGGACACAATAACCCCGCCATAATAACCCAAGAACACAATAACCCAGGGTCACAATAACCCATGGTCAAAATAACCCATGGTCATTTTAGATCAAGTCAGTATGCTAAAAAAGGGATTGTGAGGCACCATAGAGGATAGTTAGGTCATTTTTAGATCATATATCCATTATATACCCCTAAAATAGACTTAAAAACATCTTTAATATGCTTAAATAACTTATAAAATGGTAAATAATTATAGAAATAAAGACAAATTCGTGGGAATAATCTAAATAAGAGTTATTATGAAAAGATATAAGTCAAAAGGCATTATGAAGAGGCATTAAGAGGATATATAAAGTGGTAGAATTAAGAGAAGTAAAGGAAGAAAGAAGGGGAGAAGAATTAAGAGTGTGGAGAGTGATAAGAAAAAGAGAAATCAAAATTCATAAAAAAATATAATTTTTAATATAATTTTTTTAGCATTATATTAAATTTTCCTCAGGGTTTCTAGTGATGTGATTAGATTACAGAAAGACTAAAAAAGACTAGTTGAATAATTTTTTTTTTATAAATATACTTGCAATTTATAAATTTTGTTTTCCTTTCTCTATAATCTTATGGGGTTATTTTATCCATGGGTTATTTTGTCCATGGGTTATTTTGACTGCGGGTTATTTTGGATTGGGTTATTATGACCCTGAGTTATTTTGTCCTCAGGTTATTGTGGCTGGGTTATTCTGTCCAGGGTTATTTTGGCCGGGTTATTATGTCCTGTAATCCGAAAATCTCCCTGTTACTTTATCAAATGCTTCCATCGCGTGCAGTGTAGTTTTGGTATCACCAGAAGACATCCACTGTACCATTGAATAGAGCCCACTAAGAACCTCCTCATTTGCCTTGAAATCAAAGCGGAAATGGCATGCTGGATTGAGGTAATAAGCAGTTGCATGGATGGGCCTATGAAGTTGGAGTTGCCATCTCTTATCATTTATCGCCCAAATGAGACTATATTTATGCTCATCTCCTCCATATACAAATCTAATGGCCTCCTTGGCCTTGTCCATGCCCTCATATATGTAGCTCATAAAGGGATTCTTCCCATCAACAATTCGTAGGATCAATGACCTACAAATATTGTTAAACAATAACAGTTAAGTCACAAGAGTGCATGAAAATAAGCAAAATTGCAAAGTTGCAAACAAAAGAAAAATATGTATATAAATTAAAAGTAAATACTAAATATTAAACTGTAATACTAAAACATAATGTAGATTCTAGAATTTATAAAAAAATTAACTGCACGATCTCTGCACAAGGGGTCCAAAAACCTAGCTCATAAAAAATGCAATTTGCCACATCCATCCTTACAGTGGTCGTAGCATAGGATGAGGAAGTCCACTCCTCACCAACAAACATGCGCCTTAAAGATGCCTTTGCTTACATCAAGGATTTTAACATGATAAAATTTGAGGCGAATCTTGTGATACTAGGATGAGCCAACTCTTTTTGCCTTGTGTACTGCTTCATTATGTTAATGACCAATGCATGATTGCAGATAAATTTGCATATGTTTTTGGTCCTATCAATGCATGCATTGACCCATTCAAGCTTGCCAATATCCTCCAATATGAGGTCAAGGCATTGGGCCGCACATGGAGACCAAATTTTTTTTGGATGTCCCTTTGTCAAAAGTCTACCTCTAACAACATAACTTGCTGCATTGCCTGTCGCTACTCGAACCACATTTTCTTCACCCACCTCACGTATGACTTCCTCAATAGCCTCACATAAGTATGTGACATTTTTTATATGTGAGGAAGCATCAATGGACTTCAAAAACATGTTGGATCCTGAAAATAAAGCAAAATAATGATCAATCAATAAATCATAAATTACAAAATTGAAATATAAATCACTAAATCAAGTTCAAATTATTCAATGCATTTAGGGAAGTAGAATGATCAATCACCTCCATAGAAAACAAGAAAATTTAGGAGTGTCCTATTCCTCCTATCGGTCCAACCATCTATTATGATGGTCAACCTTTTTTGATCCAAGACACTTGGCAGTCCTCTAATTCAACTTTGATATCTTCAACCATTTCTAATAAAAGGGGGCTTCTTAACTCAGCATTAGTAGGGACTTTAAACCCCGCCCTACAAATGGTCACAACATCTATCATGCATTGCTTGCAAGGAGACCTATCACAAATAGATTAAATAAGTATGTGTAATAAAATTATAACAATTCATTAGACAAAACAAAGTTAAATGTTAAAAGTTTAAACTATAAATTTTAAATTTGAAACAATCAAATAAAGAAGAATTACTTGGCTGCAACAAATGGAATGTTGCAGAAGTACAAAAACTTTTAGATTGATTTTTTTGCAGCATCATGGACCTTCTTGTTCCAAGGCATGCTTTCAAGCGAGGGCTATGAATCAGGAGTAGTGCGTGGCACAAAAAAGTTGTCCAACCTAGATTTCCGAACTCTAGGAGCAAAGCTAATAGTGTCAGTAGAAGGAGCAAAAGTAGAAGCACTAGCACTGACAGAATCCCTAGGACGAAAATGAGGCATGAAAGAACCCTCTCCAACACAATGTACGGATGCAGATGAATAGGAACGAATATTAGCTAACTCTTGCCTTTGCTTCTTTGTTTTCTTTTATTTCTTCAAATGTTTCTAATTACACATTACATGCATGAACAACCTCAAGAGGTGCTATTTTACATGGCTTAGTATCATGGCCATGTATCCTGGCAATATGGTATTTAAATCTACTTATGCCACCATGATTAATTTCCCTACAAAATTTACATTTCACTTGCAATCTTGTTCTATGAAAGAATTCTTCACTATAATGCCAAGCTTGATCCCTTTGACCTACTCTCATAGCCTTAGGATTAGGAGTAGACATTGGGGAAAATATTGTTTTCAAAACTTCAAAGCTGCTGCAATAATACAATTTACAAAAAAATTACCATTTGTGCAATTTGTTTTATAAACTATTACAAAAATCTAGGGTTTGTCCAAAAAAAATGTAGAGTTTTTAAATTTTTTCAATTCTTGTATCTTGATTGTTTTCCTTTCAAATTCAAAGTCAAACTTTACAGAATTTTTTTTAGCAAACCCTACATTTGTTTTGAAAAAATTGTAAATACATATTTACAATTCTTTCTAAAAGAAATGTAGGGTTTGCTATTGTTCTTTCATTGAAGTGTGAAATTTGGATTTGAAAGAAAAACATTCAACTTCAAGAATTAGAAAGTTAAAAAAAAAACAATAAAGATTGTTTATTAGAAAATACCAAAAAAAAAACCAACAAAATCCATAAACACTTACCTCTTTGAAATAAGATGAGAAGTCTTTGCAACTGCTGCTGTGGACTCCTTGATTCTCTAAATGCAAGCATAATGCTGCCCCAATGTGATTTGTGGAAGATTTTTAGCTCTTTCTCATACTTCTCTCTTCTCCATACAATGAAACACAATGTCTTTTAGGGTTGCAATGAAGGAATAGAAGTAAAAAAACTTAGTAAAACTTCCAATTTTTTATGATTTTCTTTGCAAAAAAGAACTAGCCGCTGGCCAAGTCTTGTCATCGGGACTCGTTGAGTCACAATGAGACTTCCGACTTGCCATGACTTGACGAGTCATTCACCAGACTCAGCACAGGCTCACGACTCGCCGAGTCTGGGTGAGTCTGGGATCTATGATATCTATACCCAAATCCACGTACCCCAGGGCAAAATATTTTTTGCCCATACTTACATATCGGGTTCTCGTGCCCATACTTGTACTTGTACCTGTATCGACAACTTAGCTTAGGTTTAGTTATGCTTCTTTCTTTGGAGGAGTATGTGTCAATTTATTACCCCTTGCACAAGTTGATGTTCATCCATTGAATTCCATTTTGAATAGTTTTAGTTACGCTTCTTTCTTTGGAGGAGTATGTGTCAATTTATTACCCCTTGCACAAGTTGAAGTTCATCCACTGAATTCCATTTTGAATACAAAACACTATTGTAGGGCAGAATGTTGATTTAGTTAAGAAGGATCAAGTGCTAGCAATAACGAGGAGTGAATTTTCAAAACACCCAACATTGGTTTATACTGCAACCTGTTTGTGTAATAATGCATTTATTGCATAAACTTTTATAAATGGAACAATTGAGTTTTGTTCGTTGCATATTGAGTCTATGTTAGTTCTTTCAGCAACTAGGTTATTTATAAATAGCTTTAAGCTATTTATTTATGGGCAGAGATTTCATGCAATTATTTCAAACCTTAAGTGGTATTAGAGCATGTTTGCACTTAGGATGGTTTCCTTTCCATTAAGTCAAAGTCTTTTTTTCCTTAGAAGAATGTTGGAGCAAATCTAAGCTCTTTTTTGTGCCTTGAGTATCTGAGAAAGTTGATTTAGCTTTTTGTTTCATCCAAATCAGACACACAGAGGCCAAGCTAACAGTACGTACTTATAGGTTGTTGGTTATTTTATTTTGCAGAGGGAAGAAAATGCTTACACAGCCCCAAATTGAGACCACAACTCTAAGCTTCAATGAGATCCGCCACGGAGACATTCTTGATGGCCATTGGGAAGTCAGGCTGTTAATCCTTTGGCCTTGAGTAGAAAATCTAGTAGCAACTCATCCTCCTCGTCCCAGTTGTCAGCCCAACTGTCCTCATCTTAGTTGTTTGGTTCATCCCCAGCCTTGCCTCCGTCGTAGGCCTTCCTGTCCATGGAAGATTTGAAACTCCTGCTCTTGCTCCTGCACTCCATTTTTGTTGAAGCTTAACTGTGCATAGGGATAAAATTGAACATTCAAATAATACCTCAAAAAAATGCTAATCATCAAAAAATTTAGCAGGATTATATAAACCATTTTATTCACCTAGAGTTGTGTAAAAATAAACAGCTGGCCCTAAAACATTAAGTCTTTGCATCTTGTCATATAGCTTACCATTTTAGTGGGCACCCCCTACGTTTTTTAAGTAAATCCTTAGTAGGGTATAATTGAATAGAAAATCCTTATTACGGTTTAAAATTAACTTGTACAGAAAATCTATTCAAAATAAAACTTAAAGAAAATTTAAAATACCCAAACCTAATACTTTAAAAACAATTGTTCAGTATACCCATGCTCGCTGTATTTTTCAGCCTCTGTAAAAGAGTTAAAAAAACATAGGTATAGTGAAAGTATATCAGCACTACACAAGAAATGTGGCGGGGTGATTACATAGGACTATCTGGGATATTTTTTATGGTTATCCAGTTATAGGGTTAACTAGAAGAGGGTATTTGAGTACACAAATATTTTCATGGTGGGAGCTCATTTGACAAATCGACAAATAGGGTTTTAATTTTTCTCTGATTACAAATGGATATAGAAAGAGATTTGTAGTGACTTGGAGATACAGAATTCAGCTGCATTTTATTCTCATTTTCACTCACAAGCACAAAAGCTTCTCTATTATTGTTCTTCTACTGTGCTGCTCAATTAAAAAGAGGAATATGATCTGTAACAATTGTGGTTTCAAATTCTCATTTGACAGGATGATTTTTTTTTCTTAAACCAGTCAAATCAGGCCTACCTCCATAATTGGAACATTATTAAAGTGTCTGTGTGTGTAGACATAGATGTCATATTGTCCAGGATCTCAGTTTGAAATTTATCTATTATAAATCCTGTGAGTATTATTTTTAATTACAAGCTTCCTATTTCAGGAAATTGCAAATTTGCTGGCAAAAGAAGCACAGGAGAGGGGCAAATCAACATCAGGGAACAGTCCATTCTCAGAAGCAGCTCAAGCTGCTGGTTATTATACTTACATTGGTGGGAAATTGGACGATGTCACGGTCATTGTATCAATAGTGCAAGTCAATGCCGAGGACTAAAAAGGATATGTATCTTGCTGGTTCGAGTATCTGTGCCAAGAGAGAAGTTTGCAACAAAACTTTGGCATTTGGCTAGCTATTTAATATTGTTTTGGACAGATATTCATATCTTACATTTTTTTTGGAAAAAAAGTATATAAAAATGGCAATCAAGTTATTGGTCAGATTAGAAGTGCTTCTGGTAATAACCGTGTAGATGTTTTTTATATTGATGTTATGATCAAATTCCATTATCTATCATCAGAAAGAAGAAACATATCAAGTAATTGCTTGATTAGTTGTCGAAGGAAATTTAATTTTGTATATGTATCAGTTTAAGACACTCTTCAACAAAAATGAAATGCAATTATTTTCAATGCAGAAATTTTATCTGGCGAAGGTAGTTCTCTCTTAATGAGACATATGTAGTAAGGAAAAAATGCACTATAATATCAAATACTAAAGAACTACAATTAAATTTTAGATGTGCTTAAGCATTCTAAACATATGATCCCACCAGAGATTAAACTTGACAGCCATATACATATTTTTTTGTCTTCTTATCAGTAAAATACCTAGCAAATAAAAGGCCGTTATCCTTTAATCTACGATTTTAGTTAACCATATATGTCTCTATATAAATAATAATTTATTCGTAAGACCTGGAAAAACATATTCAAAACTGTAAAAATAAGTAGTAGCTGCCTCTGTTAATATAAAACGTATTGCAGGGTTACCTGTGTGTACACTACCAAGTGCATTGTCAAAGAAGACTACTTGATGGCCAATGGTGTCCCACACACTATGCACTATCTTATATAATTAAGGCACGCGCTAAGACAATGAATGTTTAATAAACACGCCTCCTTTCATATTAAAAAAAATCTTTTAGTTAATATTATATTTTTTTTATATAGGATTTTTTTACAAATCTATTAACGTGTAGCTATCTGATATAGGAGCACGAGTCATAGGCTGAATCTCTTTGGCTAAAAATAAAAGACTGAGAGGTATCTATTCTACCAAATTTGCCGATCTGGGTCATATCCCCTTTTTTTAATGTTGAAGCCTTGCACTCAGCAAGACTTGATCCCTGGTGGAGTCATTGAGAACCTTTCAACTTCACCAATAGACTAAGGCCCCTTATTGATGAAATATATTTTATTCAATAATAATATATATTATAATGATTAATTGAAGTAAATGTTTATATTTATTTTATAAAGAAAATTAAATAGAAAGGGGAGATCTTTATGGTGTGACATTGTGGCTTCTTTAATGTTTTATGGCAATCGAGATTTAAATATTGTGGGGTTATTCTCTCCCATGTCAACAATTGAGAAGGCCCTTGTATCTTGATTTACCTATCACATGTGGAGTGGGGCTATCACAAGATACAAGAAGAATATTGAGAGGATGAATCGCAACCGAAAAAAGTAGGCAGCCAACAGAAACCTCTCTGAAGGGTGTAATGCGGAGAAGTTAGAAAACATATTGGAATGCAGGATTACAGAAGGGCAATGGATAGACACAATGGAATGCAAACAGTAAGTGTGGGCGTATCGTAATTGGAATGGAAATTCCTATTCGTAACATTGGGAATAGCACCAAAGAGAAAGCCCGTGATCACGTTAAAGAGAGAAAAGCAGAGATTGGGATTTTGAAAGGGAAAGATGGAAATCTGCGCCATCAAAAGCAATAAATAAATGGGAATCCGAGCCACAGAAATGGATCCCAAAAAAATCGACCGTTGCAACAAGTGCGAATAGTATTCGTCTAAGCTGTAAATCCTTAAATTGTTGTTCATCTTTTTTTCTTGAAAACAAAAAATTAAATGATTGAATAGGAAATTGCAAGGGCCTTTTTCATGTGATGGAATGGGGGTTGGTCAGCTAAACCCAAAATTAGAAATTGGTGCGACGCTAACTAGGGAAACGATGTGGAATAGAAAGCATTATCGAACGGCTCTTTTATGGTACAATATCTTGCAGGGAACATTGAGAGGAAAATTCTGAACGAGGGGTCTTACACAACGGGGGCATCAATTTTTACCCTAAGAATTTGAAGCCAAACTTCAGTGCCCTATTAGTTTGAATCAGACTGTACACTCTACCCTCAGAGTACTAGGTTTTGGACACTCCAAAATGTATCGAAGACAAGTCGGGCACCTTTTCTATGACAGATGATAATATGGATGATAGATTTATCTATGCTCGAATTCGCATAAAAAGCATGCCTACAACCCCCAATCGAAGAAGAAATTGAAATCCAAACGAAACAAGATGTATAGAGGCAAAAATTCTAAATCAGACAGACATGCTATGCAAAAACTACATTACAATCGGCCATTTGGTGAAGGATTATATTGTAGTGGGTTGGGAAAAGGAGAAATGACAACATTAGTTTTGAAAAGGACCAATGATCAGGCATTGTTCACATAGGTCGAGAGAAAAGTAAAACCCTAGTATTAGGGAGTGATGATCATTGACAGAGCATAGAAACTGTCAGCTCCCCTTTGAAGGAAAATGATATACCCAACCAAGATCCCAATGGGGAAATGCCGGAAGGGGAAACAACAATTATCAAGGAGTAGATCATCCCTCAAACCCAAATATGATATTAAGGGCACAAAGAATGATAACATTCCTCCAGCAGAAGAAGCAAGGATACGGTGGAAGTCTCTGTTGTAGGAACATGAGAAAATTGCCCCTCTTAACAATCGAAGACAATAAAGAGACAGAAAATGTGCCACCTTATGCAATGAGACTGTTTATTTGGCATTGAAAGAAAAAAGGGAAACAAGGAGAACCTACCCCAGAATTGTTAGCTGTTCTGGAAAAGCATAACGAGGATTGAGGAGGAGATAGTGAACTTGAAGAGGGGGAAATTGATATAGTGGCTAAAAGGGTAATTAACCAATCACATTAAAAGTAAAATAAGTCAATGTTGGGAGGGAAAGGATAGAAGGGTAATTAACCAATCACAGTCAAAATTAAACAAGTCAATGTTGAGAGGGGAATGGAATCACCCATTCTGAGGTGCTATGAGTCTCATAGTAGGGAATGTTAGAGGTATCGATGTTCTTAGAGGATCTCACATATAAATTGACTCTCCAAATTTTGTGGGTGACAATTAATTGTTAGATTATTTCTCATAAATGGGAAATACACATTGAACAACAAAAGAATGGTTTTTATTGCAATTGTAGAAAGATTGGATAAAATATTTTATGTTGGAGGCTGACTAAACCTTCCAACCTCTTATGAAGTTTCTATACTCCTTGTTTTTGGATCTCACCACTTTTTTGTTACTTTTTTAGATAGAGAGATAAAACTGAAGAAATATTCTATTTTAAGTTTGAAAACATGTAGCTAAGATAGGTTGGGTGGCCAAATAAAATGAAAGAATGGTGGGAAACCACCACAAAATTGGATGTTAATAAGTTCTTCATGTTGCAAAAAGGGTTAGGGTACATAAAAGAAGTACTAAAAGAATGGAATTAAATGCATTTCAATAATATCTTTGTTGAAAAAGATTGGCTAGACACAAAATTGGTTAAGTTGAATGAAAAATTTAACTAGGAAGGCATGAATCCAGGGTCTTTTGAGTAAAAAAAAGAGCATGATAAAAAAATTTCGGCATCAAAAGTTAGGAGTGTTGGTTGAAGGATGGAGATAAAAATAAAAAATTCTTTACCAAAAAGGATTGGCTAGATAGAAGCAAAATTGGGTAAGTTGAATGAAAAAGCTATCTTGGAATGCATGAATGCATGCTCTTGAGTAAAAGAAAGAGCAAGATTAAAAAAAAATTGGCATCAAAAGTCGAGTGTTGGTTGAAGATGAAGATTAAAAAAATTCTTTCATAATCCTACCAAAATAAGAAGGAACCGTCATAGAATCATTGGAATTAAAACAAAGAAGGCAAAAAGAAACACAAAATCAATTAGAAATATATGAAATAAAATAAATTTATTTCAAGGATCTCCTTAATAGCGATAATCAGGTTATGCAAGGTCTTAATCACATTCTAAAATAATAGATCGATAACATAACCAACAAATAATATGCCCAATAACATAAGAGGTGGAAATGACAACTTTCCAGCTTGGTGTAGATAAGGTCTGATTTAGATGGTGTTTCGACAATCTTCTTTCAAGCTTTCTAGAACACAATGAGTAAAGATTTGATGGTTTGTGTTGAAGAATATAGGAGAAAATGTTTGATTTTAAATTAAATGAATAACAATTTTCTTGCACTAATACCAAAAAAAGTAGGTTGTGGAGACAAATTATTTGCGTTCGATCTCCTTATGCAACACAACTTACAAAATCATAATGAAAGTCATGGAAAATATATTGAAGGCAACCCTTCAAAATTCATATCAAAGGAACACATTGGCTTTTCCATCGGGAGATCAATAGTGAAAGGTATAATCTTAACTGATGAGGGATACATAAAGTCATAATTGCTGAGGTGGAAAAAATGACAATCAAACTAGACATTAGAAAAGCCTATGATCAAGTTGACATACACTCCCTCCAGGGAAAACTTTAGTGGTGATTATTTGCCATTTGGCAAATGTCGCTTGTTGGCAACCCACGATTTGGTGAATATATTGCCCATATGGGATCGACCCTATCGCCTTGCATTTATTAAAATTGGGTCCAATGCCCGGGATCATCGCCAATCGGTTTATTTAATTTTGTCCATTTCTTTCCCATTATCGCCAATGGCATATAATTTTTGGGTGCGATATATTTTTAACATTCACCTATTATTTCAAAGCGGTCCCAAATGGACGACCTATATTCACCAATAATTTTATATATATATTTTTAGGCAGCCCCAAATTCACCTGACATTTTACGGACGTGTCTCAAACCGATGCATTTTCGCCAATTTTATTAATCATACCAAGGTATTGAACAACCCATAATCGCCTTAGAAATAACACAAGACGTGTTATAATTACGCCAGATTCTCCAAATATTTGTAGACCTAATACCTCTCGCTGAATTCGCCAAAAAATGATTAGTATGGTTTGGTTCAATTGATCAATAGCGAAAGTTCAGACTGTTGAGTCTTGATTGCATTGGATGAGAGAGTTTTCAGTGCTTTGGGATTCCTAAAGTCAAAGCTAAGAAACAAACTAGACAAGAATTTGTAAAATTGCTGGAGGCTCTATACATCCAAGTATGAAGTCAATACTTTTCCTTACGAAAGGGCACTGAAATTGTGGAGGAAGAAATGTTAGAGAAGAGGGTTGGGCAACATTTCAAACCAAAGTGGGAGTGCCAAAGACAATGATGTCATTGACTCATGTATTGGTACTGGTATTGTTAGCGGTGAACATCAGTTAAGCGAAGGTATGCAGAGTGAAGAAAACATCTCGAAGAACCAAGGAAGCTATGAATTTGATGATGATGAATCTGAGGATCCCAATAATGATATGATGTGGCAGCTTGAACCATTGTAGAAGTAGTAGGTCCTAGGTATTTATTAAACTTTTTCCTGTAGTCTACTGTTAGTTTTTGTATCTCATCATCAATCATGCATAATAGCATATTCCAATGTCAAAAACATGAATGTGGTTGATAAATTGATAATGTCATCAAGATTCAATTCCACAATTAATAATGGTTTTCATTTGCATTATTCAGCTGAATCAGCTCATATGGTACAATTCTTGTAAATTGTTTATTATTTTTTTTGACAACATAGCAATTCATATGTTACAATTCTTAGAAATGCCGATTCTCATTAATTTAATTACAAATATGATACAATGTAACAATTCATTTATTAATATTAGTAAGAACACAACTCTGTGTCTTGTGATTCTATTTACAAAAGTCAATGAATCAATAGTAATACCCATTGACACATTGTCCAATTTCAATTTCATTACCCTAAGCCAATGACCTTGAATTCCCTTTTATAAAAACAAGGGAGCAACAACAACTTCAGGTCGATTTTCCTAATGTGAAGTCTCAAAATCTAAATCAGTAAGACAACTACAAGTCTAACTCTACAACATCTCTACAACTGTACATTTCGGCATTTGACAGGCCAGTTTAGTAAATTAGCATTGGCAATAGCATCTGCAACATTGATCTTGTTCAAAAAACAAAGTTCAAACTTGTTACTTTAAACTCAATTCAAGCAATTAGAAAAAGATATAGAGACGATTGAAACTGAAAATACTTTCACATACTATGATTGATGAGATCAAGATGATTCTGTCAGTTTCTTTAGTATGCTCCATTCTTTGTCAGTTGGAAGGTCACTATTTTCATGTTATAGTAAAGGACCTGCAACCTCGTCATCCATCCATATTTGGAAGAGTGAGTTGAAAGCAATGTTCCTTCCAATACTGCATTCAAATTTGTCAATGTTTTGATGCAGTTTGCAATGCTTTCATGAGTTCTGTCTTGAGGAAGCTTGCCTAAATCAGACGTCGCTGTGTCCTCCAACTTTTTTTGCAAGCTTCTCTTGCAATGAAATTCATTGATGAGTAATTAGGACCAGGACTCGGCAAACCAAGAGATATCAATTTGGTTGTTTTATTATTCAACTTGGCGAGCTTTGGCTTGAATAAGGCAAGAGTTTCATCTGCTTCTATTAGTTTCTGACATTTTTGAAAGACAGAGTTCGCCTTTATTGATGCACCAACACGGTCTTGAATTCCCTTGATTGCCAAATGCCTGTCATTGGTTGTGTTGACTTCTTGCAAAATCTGCTTTGCAGTATCCTGTCTCTGACAATTTTTTTTGTTCTTCTCAACGTGCTCTTTCAACTTCCCAAAACCATCTCTAAGCCTTTCATTCAGTTCAAACCAATCACACAACCTATCAACAAACACCTTTATTTGCCCCCAGAAGTATTTTTTTACTTGCTTGACTGTATTATTTACTTGGTCATTCAAGCTGTTTTCGTAACTTTCAATTGTATTATTTGCCGTCTTTAGGTTCTCTCATTTATGAGAACTGGTGTTCACTATGTTGTTTTATTTGCTCTACTTTCTCTTCCCACTGTTTTGCTTTCTCTTCCCATTGTTTTGTTTTTATCCTCTCATTCTCCAATTCTTTTTTTAAGTTATTGTTTACCTGTCCCGCATTCTCCATGCTTTTGTACATACGTAATGAAGAGGCTTTTTCATCCTGCTTCTTTAGAGGAAGAATTTTTTATCCTTTTCTCTAATTCTACGCACCTATTTTTTGTTGCTTTCTCCTTTGCCTTTTCATTTGCCAGGTCCGCCTTTAACTTATCTATTGTGCCCTGAAGCTTTCCTTTCTCTCTCTCCAACTTCATCACTGAACTATAGACCAATTGGTTGGACATTTTTGGCACATTTATCTTGTCCACATTTTTAATTTTGGATAAATCCATTTGGAGGGTGCTAACTTGAAATTTAGATGGATCTAATTAACTCTCTGGTGGATTATTATCTCTAGCTGGGGGCATAACACCCATGAACTCCATCATATCTTTCTTTGGGTCATATGTGGGAAATAACATGTTGGATGTAGGTTCTGCATCACGAGCTGCAACAACTGTTTCCATCTTCAATATCTTACTATTTTGTTTATTCCTATTTTTGGATTGTTCAAATTTAGTTACAAAATCATTGTAACGAAAATCAGGGTTTTCTGACACAATTGAATGTTTGAATGGTGAAATAGAACTTGCACTGATGTACAAGCTTCCACCTATGTTGCCTGTGGTTCTGCTAATTCCACCATGAGGATTAGCAACAGTAACACCCTAACCCATTACAAAAGGAGCATTTGGATTGTTTTGAGGGCTTTGTCCTGAAGGTGTGGCAATTGTTGGACTCACAGTCATAACCTTTTGCTTCTTTACACTGCCTTGATCTTTGGGATCCACTAATCCCATGTCCACCTGTAATTTCCTTTTTGGACCACTAGTTGTACCCATGATATCCATAGTTGTGGGAGTGGCAATTGATTCAGATTGAATCTAAGTGCTTGTAACAGGTGGAACTGGATTTGAAGTTGGAACAAATGAAATTAACTGAGTAGTATTTTTTGTTGATGAATATGATGATTGAAGTCCAAGGCCTAGTTTCTGACCATGTTTTGGTGGACCTGGTGGGTTAGGTGGAGACCAAGGCCCTTGTCCACTAGGACCCAAACTACCAAAACCTGGGTAGCCCATTTTTTCTACAATATCTACCCCTTTGGTATATTTATCTTTTATGGACACATCAAATCCTCTACTAATTGCATATACTTTACTGGATGTGGGATTCACAAAATCTTGCTCATTCTCATCATCATCACCATGATATGCTTCAATTGGATGCTCCTTATTCCACAATTCGTTAAGCATTGTATCCTCTTCCATGTCATAAAGATCTATAGAGGTCTTTGGCTTGCCGAGATTCTTCCTCATTTCCCAAAAATTAGAAATTTTGGTTCAAGTCCAATTATCATCAATACATTCATCCATTAGGTCTTTTGTAATATAGATTTTGTAGATGGTTGAGCAACTATCTGGTAGAAATTGTACGATGTCGTGGCCTGCACTTTTCCTTTTTGTTTGTGCAATGCCATAATTTGTGATGATAATTCCTGCATTGAAATATTATTTTCAGCAACATATTTCTCCATCTCTTTTTTGACCTCATCCCAAAACTCCATGTTTTTAAAATTTTCTATCAATGGCATACTTTCATGTTGACATTTGCTTGCAGAGTTCCCATTCTCTCTAAGCTTTGTTCCAATTATGTTGAGTGGATCATACTGCCAATGACTATCAACATCAAAATGAAAAATTGAAAAAAAGGCTTGTGCCACTTTGAATCCTCTTCTCTCAAATGTGAACCCTCCAAATGAGAAAGGCAAGGAAGGAAATATCATTTTCTTTTGTTGACCATTAAAGAGTACATCTGTGCTCTCCATCTGCCGTACATATTCCAATGCAAATACCCTCTCTGTGACATGTATTAGAAGTTTGTATGGTTCTACCACTGAACCGTAAAACCTTAACACTGCGTACTCTTCCATGAAGTACCAGTCAGCCAATTGTATTTGACTTTCGAGTGGAATGCAATCTCTACAAGTAGCAGACAATCTAGGCATTGGAGTGCCTGTAATTTTATCGTACATTGGTGCCAAAAAGAAGTCTACAAAATTGTTGTAGTTCCTTCTGTTATCAATCATCCTTATTTGAGGTGTCCACTCATATATTGGATTTTGGCCCTGACTGCAAAACTTGTTTGTCTAAAATATTGCATGATGCTTTGCTAAGAGAAGATAACACAAGTAGGTTGTGAATCTAAATGTCTTCTGTGAACCTGTTTTAATCATTAGTAATTGTTCTTGCATGCAACAAACAATGTGCTCAATAAAACAATATTTTACTGGTTCTTTTTCAAAATGAATATGAAAAAGCATTTCAAGAATGCTGGTACCCACTTCTTTGTTACTATCCAATCCCAAACAAAATGCTAGCAAGGAAATATTGTCCTGAGCCCATGGCACAAAAATATCATAATCATAAGGAGGCTTATGATCTAGACTCAGACTAGAACCGCTTGTTATTCCTCTGATATACGAATCTCTCTCTATGTTGCATCTAATTTTTCATAATCCTCTACCAACTTTCCCAAGTCAATGTGCACATTTGAGTTTTGTTGTTCAAACCCTAGGTCCAACAAACTAGCAAACTCACTCTCGGTTATGGACAAAATTTCCTCCTGAGTATTTTTATTCACAATTGCTTTTCTATTTTCATCATAATTTTCAATGCAGACCATGACAATTTCTGGGCAAGGGAATACTTGCAGTAATGCCATGTGTGTCGACCTAGCAACCCACGGTGCAATTTTATTTGTTGTTGCATTTAATGCATTGTTAAATGATTTTTTTTTGAACCCTTATTTGGATCGCTCCACTTATTTTCAAGTGCAAATCTAATTTCCATTATTCCCTTATTTCCATGGATAACATGATCATAAATATCATGGAATTCATTAGTGAAACCTGGTGTTTTAAGCAGATTGTGGAAGTCTATTATCTGACTTGGCCTTTTATTCATAATCTTATTCTTGATATTTGTTTTGCCCATCGTGGTAAGTTGGTAATGGTAACTGGTATCTACCATCACTATTTACTCGTAGGAAAATTCAAATATTTATACACAGCTACAAGCCTACAATTTACAGGGGTGATTCAAAATTAAACCCTAAGAGGCTAATTTTTTTTCTATGATATAAACTGTATAGTTGTATACCAAGAGATTGGAAAAATCTAAAATGCGGAACGTAGGTGTTCAGGATTGTAGTAGTTACCCGTAGTTTAGGGTATGTGTTGACTACATAGAGCTCAATAATGCAACCAAAAAGGATCACTTCCCTCTACCATTAATTGACCAAGTCTTAGACTCCTTAGTGGGCAAGAAGCATTTCTCTTTTTTAGATGGGTATAGTGGATACAACCAAATCAAGATTTTTCTTGAAGACCAAGCAACAACAATCAATAAGGTAAATTTTTTTGAGGTAGTAACCAAATTAGAAAGTATCATTCAAAAAGTTATTACGATTTTGTAACAATTATGCACTATCGATTCTTTCACTACCGAGATTAGTGAAAATATAAAGAAAATCAATGAAGATCTAAAGAATAGTGAAAATAGTCGAGCCCAATGCTTTTTATGATCATTATACAAAAGTTACAAATATTCAATGGTTGAGACTAGAGTTAAGGAAGGAAGAGGACAAGATAAGAGAACAAGTAACCAAGTTTCAGGATGAGTTACTACCCCACTTAAAGGTGATGCAAAAACATGTGAACAAGGCAAAGGAATTAGTCGCCACCCCTGGGATATTAGTGACTGAAAACATTTTTGATATGCATGCACAA
The DNA here is from genome assembly GCA_027943335.1 of Chamaecyparis obtusa. Taxonomy (NCBI): domain Eukaryota; kingdom Viridiplantae; phylum Streptophyta; class Pinopsida; order Cupressales; family Cupressaceae; genus Chamaecyparis; species Chamaecyparis obtusa. The sequence goes on from BSBK01000334.1 coordinate 909,911, forward strand.
GTAGGCTTAGAGTAGACTGCTCTAGAGAATCTCAAAGATGAATGGGAAAACCTCTTGGCCAGTCTCAAGAAAACCCATCAGAATATATTTAACAAATTGTAAGTACATTTTTGGCATTACTTTCAAAAAAGAGGGAAATATATGTATATATTCTTTGTATGTACTTTACACTGAGAGCATGTTCAAAGGGGGAGTTCACACATTTTGGTTTACAAAATTTTCAAGTTCCAAGAAGAAGACCAATACAGTGAACAATATCGTCCCTCAAAAACTCCAGTGATAGCCTTACAAGGCGAGCTCATATAGATACTCTCAATGGAAGCTCCTCAGAAAAGTTGAAACCCAAATGTAAAGGTTTGATGAAGAGCCCAACTTGATTAAAGAAATATGAGCCTCCTTCAAAAGCCTTATTTTTGTCTATTATGCCTAAGAAAACTACCAAAAAATAATTGTTGGCCAACGACATTATCTCCATGTCTCCTTCTAGGTTCCAAGTTTTTTTGTGCCCATGATTCTAGAACCAACATTGAGAGTTGAAGTCTTGTGAATTTAAAAATGAGACCTTAATTACTCCAATATGAGATATCATCCAAGATCATCTTTGATTGAATTACCAACACTGAGTGATCTTGGCACCTCTTAAAAAGCTATTCACTTTCTCTATTCTATTGAGACCCTTTGAGGACAATGACCTTTCACTAGCCAAAGTGCTGTTCAAATGTCTAAAGCATTTGCATGCAATGAAGAAGGTTCAAAAACCTCCATAGCCCTTGCGCCCAACAGATTTGGAGAAATACTTTTCTTTGCTATGCAAAAACAAGAATCGAGATGACTGAAACCCTCACTCCCAAAAGGAATCACATCACACTGGACTTCAAACCCAAAATTGAAAACACAGATTAGAAGAAAGAAAAATAACCAAACCCGACTGCCCTAGATCAAAGAAACGATTCATAGTAATAACCACTAGAGAAATCATGCTTAAACTATTTTTTTTCTATGATATAAACAGTATAATTGTATACCAAGAGATTGGAAAAATCTAAAATGCGGGACATAGGTGTTTAGGATTGTAGTAGTTACCCATAGTTTAGGGTATGTGTTGACTACATAGAGCTCAATAATGCAACCAAAAAGGATCACTTCCCTCTACCATTAATTGACCAAGTCTTAGACTCCTTAGCGGGCAAGAAGTATTTCTCTTTTTTAGATGGGTATAGTGGATACAACCAAATCGAGATTTTTCTTGAAGACCAAACAACGACAATCAATAAGGTAAATTTTTTTGAGGTACTAACCGAATTAGAAAGTATCATTCAAAAAGTTATTACGATTTTGTAACAGTTATGCACTATTGATTCTTTCACTACTGAGATTAGTGAAAATATAAAGAAACTCAATGAAGATCTAAAGAATAGTGAAAATAGTCTAACAACCGAGCCCAATGCATTTTACGATCATTATACAAAAGTTACAAGTATTCAATGGTTGAGACTAGAGTTAAGGAAGGAAGAGGACAAGATAATAGAACAAGTAACCAAGTTTCAGGACGAGTTACTACCCCACTTAAAGGTGATGCAAAAACATGTGAACAAGGCAAAGGAATTAGTCGCCACCCCTGGGATATTAGTGACTGAAAACATTTTTGATATGCATGCACAAGTAGGCTTAGAGTAGATTGCTCTAGAGAATCTCAAAGATGAATGGGAAAACCTCTTGGCCAGTCTCAAGAAAACTCATCAGAATATATTTGACAAATTGTAAGTACATTTTTGGCATTACTTTCAAAAAAGAGGGAAATATATGTATATATTCTTTGTATGTACTTTACACTGAGAGCATGTTCAAAGGGGGAGTTCACACAGTTCACACATTTTGGTTTACAAAATTTTCAAGTTCCAAACTTTTATAGTTAGCATACACATATGTTTTTGATAATAATGCTAAAGGGGGAGAATGTTACTCCTAAATGGATTAAGAGTTGTCATTATTATTCATTCATACATTCGGTAAACATAGCAAAATGGTTCAGTTGGTTATAACTACATAGTAGTCACTGAGCACAAAGATTACCGAGTACAACAGTCACCAAGTGATAGCCTTAGAAGTCGAGCTCATATAGATACTCTCAATGGAAGCTCCTCAGAAAAGTTGAAACCCAAATGTAAAGGTTTGATGAAGAGCCCAACTTGATTAAAGAAATATGAGCCTCCTTCAAAAGCCTTATTTTTGTCTATTATGCCTAAGAAAACTACCAAAAAATAATTGTTGGCCAACGACATTATCTCCATGTCTCCTTCTAGGTTCCAAGTTTTTTTGTGCCTATGATTCTAGAACCAACAGTGAGAATTGAAGTCCTGTGAATTTAAAAATGAGACCTTGATTACTCCAATATGAGATATCATCCAATATCATCTTTGATTGAATTACCAACACTGAGTGATCTTGGCACCTCTTAAAAAGCTATTCACTTTCTCTATTCTATTGAGACCCTTTGAGGACAATGACCTTTCACTAGCCAAAGTGCTGTTCAAATGTCTAAAGCATTTGCGTGCAATGAAGAAGGTTCAAAAACCTCCAGAGCCCTTGCGCCCAATAGATCTGGAGAAATACTTTCTTTGCTATGCAAAAACAAGAATCGAGATGACTGAAACCCTCACTCCCAAAAGGAATCACATCACACTAGACTTCAAACCCAAAATTGAAAACACAGATTAGAAGAAAGAAAAATGACCAAACCCGACTGCCCTAGATCAAAGAAACGATTCATAGTAATAACTACTAGAGAAATCATGCTTAAACTAGAAAAAGAAAGTCTCTAATAGCAAACAACCCACCGATAAATCACTGCCACACATACCTTGACACTCGGTAGAGAGAAAGCCCCATCCGACTAGTGATTGTAGAACAAAACCAAAGCATGCAAGGAGAAATTGTCTGCCTCAACTGCATCCTCTCAATCCAATAATATTCTAATTATTAATACCATTATAATAATTTTATTAAATTTTAATAATACTTTATTATTATATTTAAAATAATACTACGTATAATATTGTATAATATTTTATATATTACCATATTACTACTATTATAGTATTTAATAATATTACAACACAATATTATATCAAAATAAAATAAAATATTATAACACATTATAAATATATACTTCTGATTTTTATTGTGTCAAAGTTTTTAGCATCAACATTTCAGATCACACTTAGTGATCCATCATCACGATGAAGGAGAGCGCGAAGAGATGAAAAATGTGTGATTTGAAATGTTGATGCTAAAAACTTTGACAAAATCAAAACCAAAAGCATATATTTATATTCGAATAGATTGAGGAAATCTGATTAAAACACATTTCAAATTTATTATGATATAGTATTATGTAAAAATATTTTGATAGATTTTATAATACTGTATATTGAATATATTAATATAATATTATTTTATCTAGTAGCATAATAAAATGATACTATAGGATTATATATGTATTCATTTAATGTCTTACATGTTATGTCATTATTTATATACTAAATAATAATTTATAAAATACTTGGGAAAGGTATACTTCTCGAGACCCCTACTTGCATACATATATTAAATAAAAATACATATTAAATAAAAACATAATATGTGCATACATATATTAAATGATAATATATAAGATACATGGAAAGATATCATTTTCTAGATGGCCTTTTACTAGCATACATATATTAAATAATAATATATACAATACGTGTATACATATATTAAATGATAATATATAAAATACATGGAAAAAATCTTGCCAGATCGTTGCTACTAACATACATGTATATAAATAAGATTATATAAAATACGTGGAAAGATATTGTTCTACTAGACAACTGCTACCATCATACATATATTAAATAATAATATATAAATACCTGAAAATATATCTTCTTGAGACCAGTGCTACTAGCATACATGTATTAAAATAAGATTACATAAAATACGTGGAAAGATTACAACTGCTACCACCATATATATATTAAATAAATAATATATAAATGCATGAAAATATATCTTTCTTTCTTGAGACAAGTGCTACTAACATACATATATTAAAATAATAAATATATAAACATAGGAAAATATATCTTTCTCGAGACAAGTGCTACTACCATACATATACTACTAGCATACATGTATTAAATAAGATTATATAAAATACGTGGAAAGATATCTTCTACTGAGACAACTGCTACGGACTGACATACATATATTAAATAATAATATTTATTATAAATACATGAAAATATATCTTTCTCCAGACAAATACTACTAGCATACATATATTAAATAATAATATATAAATACGTGAAAATATATCTTTGTGAAAACGAGTACTATAGCATACATAAATAAAAAATGTATCCTTCTTGAAATGCTACTACTAACCTACATATTTTAAATAATAATATATAAAATAAGTGGAAACATTAAATATAGGTTAGATATGGTATTATAAAAATAATTGCATCCCTTTAAGAAACAGGGATGAGAATATCTATGTAATGAATCCAACTTTTCATTGGACCGTGTGGGACTGCCCCCAAACCCACAAAAACGTGTCAGTGGAAGGCCAACCCCTCCAACGAAACCCTAAAAAAGGGTGTAAAAGTAAGTTTGTAAGGCAATGATGAGAATATGCCAACGGCGTGGACGTCGCATTCAAAAGGAGACAAAAACAAAAGCAAACTCAGATTCCCCTTCTCCTTCTCTCCCACCTGCAAAAATTGCTTTAAACCCCTTCATAATTTCCTTCCCTCTATCACATACTCCCGCCCGCTGACGTCACCGTGTCCCCACGTGCTTTACGGAATCAATCTACGAGATTCGACTCGTGACCATCTCGAACAATTGCAAAGGTCTAAATCTGCTCCAAAGAAGCTGGAGGAGATTGGGACCGTTCCGTACATGAATTATTTGAGAAGGGAAAAAATAAAGAAAATATGTAAGCCCCCTCGAATTATGAGGGGCCGTGAAAATCCCCGTGTGGCCCATGGGACCCACCGGCAATGAACGGTGAGGAATGGGCGGGCTCAACGTGCGATTCTGAAAAATAATTCGCCAAAACGGCTCAAATACCCGTGTAACCGGCAGTCCCGGTTTTTCATAATATTGTTTGGCAATATAGAATGCAGCGGGAAGTTTTAAAACAAGCTGGCATACACCGAAAATAGGACCGCATTCTGTCAAGTGACAGAAGTTGCCTGTTAGCGATCGAATGGGGCCCCCTGGAGATATACTTTTTAAGATGTGGACACCAGGAATCGATGAGGGTCCCAGCGGCAGTACAAGCTTTAACTGGACTTTGTCCTGTACTACATTTCACCGTCTATTTCTTTTTCCCTTACGTATGCTCTGATATTGTCTGTCATCGCTTCTGAACGATCCTCTTCTGGGGTGCTCTGTTATGCGCTTCTCGGATTATGACATGCAATTGAGGTAAGGTTTTGGGTCTGGATTCTGCAGGCGTTTCGTGTGCTGGAGCGTCTGCAGGGTATGTAGAATTCAAAAGAAATTGGGCTCTGGAAAACGGAAAAAAAGCTATAAGATTTTGGGTTGTTTCAGACAGTTTTCTCAGAGAAATTTGGGCTCTGGTAAAAGGGAAGAAGGCTGATTTCAAGCTATAAGATTTGGGTTGTTTCACCCAGTTCTTTTAGAGAAATTTTGGGGCCTGTTTTTCAATTTCAAGTTTCAAAGAATGCATCTTGGAAAGCGACCACGCCCTCCTCCTGAGTCTCCCATGAGGCGGACCACAAGCATGTCGTTGCTGGCACAGTCCCCTGAGGACTCCTGTAATGGGGTCGCTGAGCAGCAACCCATTAATGGTGTCTGCTTTTTTAGGCCTCGATCTCCATGAGCCCTTTCGCCCATTTCTTCGCTGCGCAAGCCGGATTACTTCCTCCAGTATTGCTCTCTCTGCAAACGGCACCTCAGCCCAGGCAGGGACATTTATATGTACAAGTAAGAACACAATGAAAGAGTGTGATATTGTTATTAGGATTTAACTGTGTAGTTTTCAGTTAAATTCATTGAGTCATTAGTTAAATTCATTGAGTCGTGTAGTTTTCTGAATCAAACTTATTGATCGGTGTTTTATGAATAGTAGTTCACATGAATCCATCCCTCATAAAAATGAATGAAACACAATCAAAGATCCTGATTTATATTTAAGTGCATTGATGTGTGGAGATTCAATCAACTGGGTAGTATTGATTCATAGAGATTCAATCAACCGGGTAGTTTTGATTTCTAATTGACATGTTTAAGTGAGTTTAAGTGAGATCGGTTGTTCCAGTTCGGTTTCTTTCATTGATTTTTTGTTCTGCTCTGTGTTTTGTTCAGGGGTGATGCAGCATTCTGCAGCACTGAATGCCGGGACGAGCAGATTGTTAGAGGATGAACGAATGGAGAAGTGCGGTGCGGTGGTGAGGAAGAAGGAATCGGCTTCAACTAACCACCGGCGTCACCAGGCCACAACTCGGTGCTAACCAAAATACTCTTGCAGCGGCCTAGTTTTGAACTCCATGCTCTGTAATCTTGATTAGGCTCTGTTATGTCATTCACTCCATTCATCAATGGAACAATTAATGTCTCTCCAATCTGTTGAAACAAGAAAAAAACTGTTCTTGTTGGATCTTTTTCGTGTTATAGCTTGTGTTATCTCTATGGTATAGCTTGTAGTTTGTATTTCTAAGTCAGGTGTGGTTATGAACACCGGACAAGATTCGATTCAGTTTGCATTTCAGCTATATGTACTTGGGTATTGTTAATCAGTTATATTAGGGATCTGTGCTTCTAAAATGGGATAGGTTTAAGATAGCCAGTGTTGAATGGTTGATCTGTTGAATGAACTGTTTGGTTGATTTTAGGGTTCATGGACTACCCAACCAGTAAATGTGCAATGACAATGGAACCATGGTTTGTTTTCTTCGCTTTCTAGATCGCATGCTAATTATCTAAATGATGAATAGTTATGTGTTTGTTACAAGGATAATGGCATTGCATTGTGAGGGTAATACTTCCAAGGTGGGCACTAAATGTGAAGCTTATAAATCCAAGAGTTAAATACTCTTTTTCTTTTTGTTTTTTTTCCTTAATTGAAAGGTTTAATAGCCTTAGGGAATTGGGTCCAACTATCAATCTTGTGGGTGTTAGGTTGCTTCATGATTAAGCTAAAGGGGGTATGGAGTGGCAAATGATTCAAAAGGGAAGGGATTTTATTTTTAAGTTAGCCCAAGCATATTGATTTATAAAGAAAGAACTTTTGAATAAGCTAAAGGTGAATATTGGTTTAGACAGAAAGAGACTTTCTAGTAAGCTATAAAAAGGGGATTTTGAATACGCCAAGAGTGAAGAGTATGCATTTCATTAATAAAGAAATAGACTTTTGAGTAAGCTTATTGGTTTATAAAGAAAGGGGACTTTTGAGTAAGTTAAGGGTGATAATATGATATTTGATTTATAAAGAGGTACTTTTGAATAGGCCAAAGCTAAAAGTTGGCATATTGATTAATGAAAAAATAGACTTTTGCGATCCTTCAAGAAATTGGGCCCTCTTCAAATTATTTGATTGTGTCGTTAAATTTTGATTTTGGAGTCATATGTTTCAAAAGTTTTTCAATTATTAGTTAATTTTTGTACATCTAATAATGGTAGCTCGACGATGGAATATGTTGAGGAATGGTCAACACCATGTTGATTTAAGATTGTCAAAAATTTTGTTGTATAATAATTAGATTCAAAATTTAGAAAGTGCATTTGTATGTGTAATTATGACAAATTTATCACAAATTTCGATATAAATAAGATTTTCAAACATCATTAAAGATGTAATATGGTAACATGTTAGTATTTAATGATATTTTTTTTAAAGATAAATATATATTGTTAGAAAACTAGGAGGTAGAGAGGACAATTTCATTATTATTTTTCTTAATATTGAGGAATAGAGTGGAAAGGGATGGGTTGGGTAAGAAAGATAAAAATTTGGGTGATATAAAATAAAAATTCAAGTTCTGTACTTATGATTTTATGAAGCACAAAGTTAAATTTGGTATGTATATATGCAGGACTTTTGAATGGGTTAATCTAGTCCAATGTTTTTTAAAACCAGTAAAGTATGGGGTTAAGGCTCACTCTGATTATAAGAACAAATATTACTTTAGACCCACGAATGGGTAACACAAAAAATGACACAGATTAAAGAATCCTAAAAATTATCCACTTTAGTTATCCCCTTCCTCATACTCCTAAAGAGGAGGGCATTTGTGGTCCATTGAATTGGTGAGATTATACCTTAACAATGATAATGGTGGTGATATAATGCTCTCTTAGATAAGGTCCTCCAAGTTTTGATGCAATAACATGATAAAACATAATGAAATCAATCATGAAATTGTACTTGAAGATAGGATGGTGTAGCTTGTTTCTCAATGAGCTCAAATCTAAAGATACTTTCTTTATCATAAGGACTCTTGAATTGTAATCTTAAACTTTATGAATGATAAAATATTGCTTTATAAAGGGTTCACAAGGTATTTACAAATTTAGGCCAACTTCTAATGGTCAAATGAAAAGTTCAAAAATTAGATCACAAATGATGGAGATCGACACCCCACACTGTTTGAATCTGACCCCTTTTGGAAGGACTTATGTGCTAGGCACCCTAGTCCCAAGCTTTAAACTATTGAGATGGATGCCATAGTCCTCACAAATGGGGACTAGAGAATGTGGTGGCAGAGTATTAGGATCTAGAACATAGGATCAAGTTTCAATATTAGCATAAGATAATAGTAGGATAGGATAAGGCCCCAATATGCTTAAAATGATCCATGATAAGGTACACTAAAGTAGGGGCCTGAATAGAGTGTAAAATTGTGAAGGGTTATATTTTGCTACACTATAGAAAGTTTTTCAAGCAAAAAATGACATGTGCATAAAAGAATAATGCAAATGCCCAAGGATGACAAATGTACATGCAAATCACATGTTACAAACTCAATGACTTGCATGCACACTGCATGTCATGTATAGTAGAGATTATAATGGAAAATGACATTGATATTGAATAATTACAAATTATGGTATATTGGTTGAAGGAAAACAAAAAATAGTATTCACAAATTGAAATAATCCATTCAAAACAATAAAAATGGACAAATTAATACCTCTATACAAATTGAACATATTCCTTCAATAGAGTTTTCCATTACTTGATTCACAAAATAAAACAACAAATACACATATGAACTATAATTCATGACATACAAAAATTAAAAAAAGAGAATAAAGATGCTAATAAATAAAAATGTATTTATAGGGCGGAGCGTGCACCCTATGTAAATCATAATATACCTATAGGCGGGCTATGCGCCCTATGTAAATCATAAATTTACATAGGGCGTGCGCCCTATGTAAATTTATGAGATTCACATAGTCATAAGAAATATTCAAAGTGGGAGGAAGAGAGAGAGATAGAGGGAGAGAGAGGGAGAGAGAGAGAGGAGAGAAGAGGAGAGAGGAGAGAGAGAGAGAGAGGAGAGAGAGAGAGAGAGAGAGAGGAGAGAGAGAGAGAGAGAGAGAGAGAGAGAGCTCTATCTCTCTCCCTCCCCCATACTCTCTCTCTCTCCCTTTCTCCCCCTTATCACTCTCTCTCTCTCCCGCTTATCACGCTCACTCTGACCTTCTATATCTCTCTCTCCCTTCTCTCCTCTGTCTCTCTCTGTCTCTCTGTCTCTGTCTCTGTCTCTGTCTCTGTCTCTCTCACCTTCTCACTCTCTCTACCTTATCTGTCTCTGTCTCTGTCTTTGTCTGTCTCTGTCTCTGTCTCTCTCTCCCTTCTCTCTCCTTCTTCTCTCTCTCCTACTCTCTCCCTTTCCCCTTATCTAACTCTCCTTCCCCCCCGCTCTCTCTCTCTCTCTCTCCTCTCTCTCTCTCTCTCTCTCTCTTCTCTCTCTCTCTCTCTCTCTCTCTCTCTCTCTCTCTCTCTCTCTCACACACACACACACACACACACACACACACACACCTCTCCTTTTCCTCTCTCTCCTACTCTCTCCCTTTCCCCCTCTCTCTCTCTCTCTCTCTCTCCTCTCTCTCTCTCTCTCTCTCTCCTCTCTCTCTCTCTCTCTCTCTCTCTCTCCTATCTCTATTCTCTCTCCCTCTCCCTCTCCCTCTCCCTTCTCTCTCTCCTTACCCTTCTCTCCTACTCTCTCCATTTTCTCTCTCCCTCTCTCTCTTTTCTCCCTTTTTCTTGTTTTACATAGGGCGCACGCCCTATAGGGCGTGCACCCTATGTTTAAGACTAGATGCGCATGACATGTTTTTTATTTTGTATAGGGTGCACACCCTATAGGGCGTATGCCCTATAGTGCGCTCGCACTATGTAAAAACTAGAAGAAACAGTCTTATTTGGCAAGGATCTCTTGAAAGAGGCCCACTTTTTGTTATGCTGTCTGAATTCCTGCATTTTCTCCGACAAGCTTTCACTTTTCATGGTGTTGATAGTGACAAATCAACATCATTTTGCACCATAGTGACAAATTTTCGCTTTGCACCATCGTGAAAGTCAATTATTGGAATAAAAAAGACAAAAAGAGATTGAGGTAAGTTTTTTTATTTTTACATGTCAAATGTTAATAGTGTTTTGGTTTATAATTTGTATGATATAGACTTGTTCTTGATACATAATTTGATATAAGTGTAATAAATTTATATTATAATTTGTCATATTGTAAGAGGTTTATATTATAATTTGACTTATTGGTTTACATTTATATTATATTTTTAAAATTTTAATCAATTGATATGTAGAAATCATCATCATGCCAAGGAAACGAGCAAAGAATTTAACACCAGAAGAGCATGAAAGAGACAAAGAGAAGAAAAGGGAAAGAATGAGACAACTTCGCGAACAAAAAAAATTAGATACTATAGAAGATTTTCCTTTGGATGAGGAACATGAAACATCAATACAAAGTACGAGAGAATTGGAATTGGAATAAAAAAGACAACGAATGAGAAACTTACGTGCAATGAGACAATTAAATTATGAAGATGCGGGGACATCATCTACGAGTTCCCAAGTTCAAGAGACATCATCATCCAATGTTCGAGGCACACCAATGTATCATGTTGAAGGCACACCATTGTCTACTTTCGAAGGTGGAGGCACACCAATGTTTCATGTTGAAGGCACACCATTGTCTACTTCCGAAGGTGGAGGCACACCAATGTATCATGTTGAAGGCACACCATTGTCTACTTCTGAAAGTGTGGGCACACTCTTCTATCATGTTGAAGGCACATCATTGTCTACTTCTGAAGGTGTGGGCACAACATCGTCTCATGTTGAAGGCACTCAAGATGGTACACAATTCACACATAATGTTTTTGATGCTTCTAGAATTATTAAATATAGAAAACCAAAATATTTGATTGATATTGATACTAACATTTTGCAAGCAATGCCTGACAAGATTCCCAAGCGTACTTGTCAAAGAAATGTTAATCGTATTTGGAGATCATTTTTTGAGAATCTAAACATGACAGGAAGATGTCAACTATTTGTTGAAATGATGAGAAATCTAAAATTTAGGCCCATCATGAAGATTCTTGGGCTAAGAACAACAGACGAGTCAAGTGAAAAATCTATTGTAAAGAATCTAATGATTGCATATGAGAGTGTGAGTTCTACATCATGCATGAAAGATAGTAATGTCACACAACATGTACTTACATCAATGATAGTAAGCACTCAAATGAAGAAATCTTGACTCATTAGAAAGACAAGCAAAACATTGAAAATAAGTAGAAAGTCTCTAATGAGAGCCCTGGGAAGGTGTCAAAGAGTGGAAGATCCAAATAGCAATGAGTTATGGGCATTTTCCGGTAGACTACCGCGAAAAGATAAAGCAATTGTTGAAGCTTTGAAATCCTTGATTGAAGAATTTTGGAAGAATAATACACGAGTATCTCCTAATAAAAGAGATGTTGTAAGAAGGAGGATTGGTAGTCGAATTCATGTTCCACATCCAAAACATTTTTTGGATTCAACTCAGACATAATTCTTTGCAAAATTTATGCATACGTATCCTCAAATTAAAATTAGTCAGAGATATTTTGAAATGTGTAAACCTTTTTATGTCAAGATAAATCACACACGCACAACTTCTTGTTGTAGGGTACATATTGAATTTTTTAACCATTTTGAAGTTTATAGGAATATATGTGTAGCTTTGCACTCTAACAATGTTTTGCAGGATTGTAACATAAATGTCCCACCTAGATCTTCAAGGGAATTAATATCTACCATTTTATGTGAAAGAGTGGATGGTCAACAATTTTACAAGCTCTCATGCTTGAATGGTACATGCATAGATTGTGGAGGTTTGCGACGTTTGCCAATTTGTCAACATATGGAGAGTACGCATGCAATCGGTAACAAAATAGTAGAATTTGGAAAATATAAGACTGTGACATACAATCTAAAAGATGGAAAAGAGGCTAAAAGATGTGATTTAGTAATTGAAAAATTCCAGTGTATCAGTTCATGGACATTTTTTGTAAAAAAATTATTTATGAGTATGCAAGGCATACACATAGAGCGCGATGGTTACATATGCAATTCAAGTTGTGTAAGGACACATTCCCACTTGATACCATTGTTTCAGTTGTGGACTTTGTAGAGAACTACAAACTACAACCACAGAATGAGGTGCAAGCAAAGTATTATAGCTCTCAATAGGTTGCTATATTTGTTAATATAGCATTCATGCATGCACCAAACAGTACAGAGGAGAACATGAAGATATTGAGGGAGTATCATTTTTATATCAACGATGATCGCTCACATTCTACAAAGTTTTTACATGGTTGCTTTCAACTATTTTATGGTCATTTGGCAAATAGGAGCATAAAATATCATCGACATATCATTTGGTTAGATAATTGTGCATCCCAATTCAAGAATTCACAGATGTTTTATTGGTTGTGAAGGATGCATAAGATTACTGTAATTCAATATATGTGGAATTTCACAGAGGCCGGTCATGGAAAGGGAGAGCACGATGACATAGGTGCATGTATTAAACGAGCCTTAATTAGCATGTGAAGAATTAAATTACAAAGAGAAAGCAACATTGTCAGATGCGGGATGTATTGTCCAGTGGTGTAACGCTACAATGGGTCCAGGTAATGAAGGTGAGTCTACAGTTCATAGATTTTTTTGGTTGATGGATGAAACTAACATTGCACCATATGAGGATTATTGTACATTGACAGGATTGAGTGAGCTACACTCTTTTAGAAGTTGTAATGTAGGTTCATGGAGTATCCACACACGACATATGGTGTGCTTTTGTTCATCATGTGTAGATGAAGATTGGGATGGGTGTGAGTCAAATGAATGGGTTGAAAAATGGTATACATGTATTTTGAGTCCACTTGCCTCCTATCATCCCCATGAATCACTACAACCGACAAAAATGGAATCATCCATTGACTTTGATTGCTTATCTGATCTAGTACAACCAGGTCGATATTTTCCACATACAAATAATCTCAAATTTAGTACTTTATCATAAATATTTAGTAAACTAATGTCCTCATTATGTTTATATCATTACATGCCATGTTTTTGCTGTTATTGCACCTGAAGACAATGAAGAAGGGACAGGTTATTATTTGTGTCATTGTGTAGAGGCAAAAAAGAAATTGGATCACTCAGTTATCGATGGTGAAGAATTAGAATACCCTATAGGAGCAGTGGTTGTTATTGGTACATGGTTTAGACGGTATGCTACGAAGAACCCTAGGTTGTGGTTGTTTGAGGATTGGGAGACACACAGAAAGATTCTTCATTATTCAAACCTCGTCGTTGCATCAAATGTCCACTTAATCAGATATGGGGGAAGAGTGCAAAATAAAACTCTTTAGAAGGTTCGTGAGTCAGACCACGAGGCAATACTTGAGACAATCAAGGGTAGGGCAGATCCAATTGGTTCATTGGACTAAATGGAGATAAAAAATATCATAACATGTCAAATTTATATAGCACTGTAAATTGGGTGGATTGTAAATTTCTCATGCATTACCCTGTATGTATAATAGGAAGTTTGTAACATTTAATGACAACCTTTCTCTTCTATTTTTTGGGGCAATACCGGAAGGTTTTCTCTGCTAAGCTCTTTCCTCCGGTGCTCCTATTGAGCTGAGTTGTAAAAATATTTCTCATTATTAATAATTTTTTTTTAATAATAGAAATCTTGTAGTTCAAAGATTTTCACAGCATACATAGCATAATTCACATATTCTTGACATACAGTAAGATCCCAGTTTAGCATTAACTTCCACACATAAACCCAAGCCAAAACCAACTTATAAACAAGCCTGCCATAAAGACCACGTACAAGAAACCTAAAATCTTCCAACAAAACCTAACCCAGAGCAGTAGGAAACTTGGTAACAGCCTTACTTCCTTCAGAAGCAACATGCCTAGCTAGCTCTCCAAGCAGAACAAACTTGACAACAATCTCAATTTATTTGGAGGAAAGTGTCATGATCTTGTTATATTTTAGTAGAGAAGCAGCCTCAGGAGTAATCTTATCAAAAATATCAATCATGAAGCTCTCCATGATATCCATGGCAGCACTAGATATTCCTTGGAGGGATGCACTTGTTTCAACACCTTGTATATTAACCTTTTGTAACTTCCTACACTTCTCTTCCTCTTCTTTTTCTTATTCTCTTCCTTTTGAACATCACTTTCTTTTCTTTTATCAGCTTTGGAAAATCCTTTACTTCATTATCTCCTTTCATACCATCTTGATGCATAGCCCTCCACTATCACCTTAAATAGGCCAACTCAACTCGAGGATTCAACAAGTAACTTGGAATCAACTCAAGGAATTAGTCCTATTCAAAGATCAAATAGAGTTCTCTGAATTTTTAAGTCACTTCCACAACCACACTCATGATTTCACTATCACTTTTCTCTGTTCCAATCTCTCTAAGCACCAGTACCCTCCTAGGCCACTTAGTGCACCTAGTGCCTCCAACACACCAAAAACCAAACCAGATTTCTTACCTTGATCCCAATGCTATGGATCATCTTAAAATGGTACATTAGACATGTTAAAATTCCCCTTTCACTCCTATCCACTCATATTTCACCATTCTTCCACTATAGCCTTCCAGGCTTGCTTAGTAGCCCTGCCAAAACTGAAATCAACATTTTTCTCCCAAACTTACCAAACAACCTATCAATGTTTTTACATTTTTGAGTACCCTTTTTGGAGTTCCTAAGTTGATATCAATCTAAGACTTTAAATCTTTGACTTGTGTAGACTTCCTTTTTTAAGTGCTCTTCTCCCAGGCCTAATTAGCCCCTCCTAACAAAGAAACCCTATCACCCCATTACTTCTAGGGTTCCATGACCAAAAATAGTCTTTTATTATGATCCTAAACCAAGGATTTTCCACTTTTCAAGAATAGACAACAAGTTTTAAACATCCAACTACAAAACCCTCTATTTAAGGCCTTCACACATGTGGCTTCTCCAATCTAACACCTCCACACACTTCCCAATAAAAATAAGGGCTTAAAAACCATTAAAAAAACATAATATGACCATCCAAGCCATAAAATATGGCCCTCCAATGGATGAATCTCTCAGACCATGACTAGTCCCAACACTAGTAACCCCCAATCAGCACTTTACTCTCCATGTTTGTGGTCTCTCCTCCACAATACCTACCCATCCATGCATTTAAACTTCTATACAAGGATTATATACATGTTATGACTCCTCCCACCAATCACATTGACCATAAGGGGTGGGGGAGTCAATCCATTCATTAAACTTTCAAAATAAACAAAGTGCTGTTTGCAAAATCCCTGTTCAGGACAGTCAAGAATAACTTGGATTTACTATCCCAAAACGTCACAAAATTCTTCTAGTGAATCCAAATTTAGTTGTTATAAAGATGAGATTTTAGTGAATGAATTCTTCCTAATACTACTCTTCCACTAGATCCAAATTTCAACCCTTTTGTGGATCTATAGGCTCAATCGCGAGCCCACAGGATTGGCCAAGAGAAAACTATGATTGTATATCAACTAATTACAAAATGTTCATTTAAGGAGAAAATATTGCAATGATCAAGAAGAAAATTGGCTATGGAAAATCTAGTTATGAATTCTGTTAAGAATGAAACTATTAAGGAATTGCATGATATAGTTCAGAGATTTTTCATAGAATACATAGCATAATTCATATATTCTTTACATACACTAAGATCCCAGTTCATCATTAATTTCTACATAAACCCAAGCCAAAACCAACTTCTAAACACTCCTTCCATAAACACCACATACAAAAAACCTAAAATCTTCCAACAAAACCTAACCCAGAGCAGTAGGAAACTTGGTAACAACCTTACTTCCTTCAGAAGTAGCATGCCTAGCCAGCTCTCTAGGCAGAACAAACTTGACAACAATTTCAATTTCTCAGGAGGAAAGTGTCACAATCTTGTTATATTTCAGCAGAGAAGCAACATCAAGAGTAATCTTATAAAAAATATCAATCATGAAGCTCTCCATGATATCCATGGCATCACTGGATATTCCCTTGGAGGGATGCACTTGTTTCAACACCTTGTATTCTCAGATTTCATTGCTTTGACTACTGAATCCTTTGTGGGCTTGAACATCACTTTCTTTTCTTTTCTCATCTTTGGAGAATCCTTTACTTCATTCTCTCCTTTCACATCATCTTCTTTAAGACTCCACACCTTAGGTTTCCTTCAACAACTCCATATCCCCCATATCAAACAAGTTCTTGGTTCATGCTTGTTTAAGCTTGCCAATTGGTTGGACCATCAAAAAATACTTGATGACTCTAATTAGAGGATTCTACCATCAATTTGAATATTTGACACTTCTAGATGTAAAAACCTCAAACTGGTCCCAAAACCCCCTAGAAACTAGGGCTCACCCAACGTCTTGTCTCCCAGCACCATAGAAACTAAACTAAAGTTTATTCACCATCATTTGACCATCCTATGATGTATTCATGCATAAAATACCCCCTCCAAAGGCTAGAAATTCTACTATTGTGCCCTTGCACCAATTTGATGACCCTTATGCACCCTTCAAACTCATCAAACTCCTTCAATCACTCTCAACTTGCAAACTCTTCAACCAAAACCAACTTCAACACATAAACCCAAGCCAAAACCAACTTCTAAACAAGCCTGCCATAAACATCACGTACAAAAAACCTAAAATCTTCCAACAAAACCTAACCCAAAGTAGTAGGAAACTTGGTAACAGCCTTACTTCCTTTAGAAGTAACATGCCTAGCTAGCTCTCTAGGCAGAACAAACTTGACAACAATCTCAATTTCTCTAGAGGAAAGTGTCACGATCTTGTTATATTTCAGTAGAGAAGCAGCCTCAGGAGTAATCTTATCAAAAATATCAATCATGAAGCTCTCCATGATATCCATGGCAGCACTAGATATTCCCTTGGAGGGATGCACTTGTTTCAACACCTTGTATATTAACCTTTTGTAACTTCCTACACTTCTCTTCCTCTTCTTTTTCTTATTCTCTTCCTTTTGAACATCACTTTCTTTGCTTTTCTCAGCTTTGGAGAATCCTTTACTTCATTCTCTCCTTTCATACCATCTGCTTTAAGACCTAAAACCCCCTAGAAACTAGGGCTCACCCAATGTCTCATCTCCTAGCACCATAGAAACTGAACCAAAGTTGATTCACCATCATTTGACCATCCTATGATGGATTCATGCATAAAATACCCCCTCCAATGGCTAGAACGTCTAATGCTCTAGGAGGAAGATTACAATTTCCATATTTCCACAAGCCTTGAAATATTTTCGTTGTTATCGCTCTCTGCCTCCACTCTCTCAATTTAGTCCTCTCCCTCTCCGCTGCACTCAGCTTAGCCATCCTTACCTACTCTTTAACAAAGATTCTCCAAAATTTGTAAGTCCATTGCCACCTTTGGCAAGGCAGTCTCACTCCTCATTTTACAACAAAGGGTAGCCATCTATGGTCCAAGGTTTTAATTCAGCTGACAAGTGGAGAGCTTCTCAAGGTACTGATCTCTTTCATAGAGAAGTTCCTGCTTCATCTCAAGGTTCTTGTTTAGGTGACCAACTCCTTCAAGGTCCACAAATAGACCCATTAATTTCCCAATTTGGTTTGTTAGTAGGCAAAAAATTTGGTCATGCACTTCATTCTAGCACCACAAATATTTCTATTAGAAATGACTATCCATTAGTGGCCTTGCATTTACGGGACTTGGGCATTATCCTTGAAATGTAAGTTCGTTGCCACCTTTGGCAAGACAGTCTCACTCCTCATTTTACAACAAAGGGCAGCCATCTATGGTCCAAGGTTTTAATTTAGCTGACAAGTGGAGAGCTTCTCAAGGCACTGATCTCTTTCATAGAGAAGTTCCTGCTTCATCTCAAGGTTCTCGTTTAGGTGACCAACTCCTTCGAGGTCCACAAATAGACCCATTAATTGGTAAAAGGGTAGATGTAATTTTGGAAAGAGTATCCCAATTGAAGAGTAATGGAAATTCCAGTGAGCATGAAGTTATTGTAGATACAATGGGTGTATCTCCTCCACTGACAAATATAACTACTTCCAGAGACTTGAGTTTAAATGGAGATTGTTTGTTCCCAAACATGCCCCAGTTGAGCAGATGAACCATATGTTGCTTGAGTAAAGAAGATAGTGGTTTATTAAAGCATCTGCATTATCCCACTTGCTATCAGTTACTACTTTTTGAGTGGCTAGCTAGTTGCTTCTATGTGGAATTTCTATAATATATAATGTCCTCATGAAAGTATATGCCACGCACAATCATTCCAACCCCGTCGATGACTCCGTGCTAAAGTGTCCCTCAAGGTCCCTTAAGCATGAAATCAATGATATTTGTGGGGTCATATCTTGGAGCTCGTGTGAGGTAGAATCAATTTGTCAATTGCTACGGGACCGTGTTGCCGGGGCCTACAAAAGCCTGTCTCAATTTTTGGAGATTCAACTTCGTTTAAAATCGGCAACACATTCTCGATCGGTGTCAGAACTCAAGGTGTTCCTCAGCCGAAATGACTAATGTTGCATATCTTTCCAACCGTTTGTTGTAGCATCAAATCATTAGTTCCAATAGCTCTGAATGGCTGGGTAAACACTAGTGGCAACCTCATTCAGCACCCACAGTCATTCGATCCCCGTCGATGACTCTGTGCTGAAGTGTCCCTTAAGGTCCCTTAAGCATGGAATTGATGATCTTTGTCAAGTCATATCTTGGAGCTTGTGCAAGGTAGCATGGATCCATTATTTGCAACAAGACTGTATTGCCGGGGCCTACAAAAGCCTATCTCAGTTTTTGGAGATTCAATTTCATTTAAATTCGGTAACACATTCTTGGTCGGTGTGAGAACTCAAAGTGTTCCTCAGCTGAAACAACCAACATTGTGTATCTTTTGAATCATCAGTCATAGCATCAAACCGTCAGTTCCAACAGCTCTGAATGGCCAGGTAAATGCTAGTGGCAACCTCATTCGACACCCACAGTCATTCGATCCCAACTGACGACTCCGTGCTAAAGTGTCCCTCAAGGTCCCTTAAGCATGAAATTGATGATCTTTGCGGGGTCATATCTCAGAGCTTGTGTGAGGTAGAATTGATTCATCAAGTGCTATGGGACCATGTTGTTGGGGCCTACAAAAGCCTATCTTAGTTTTCAAAGATTCAACTTATTTTAAATTCGGCAACACATTCTTGGTTGCTATCAGAACTCAAAGTGTTCCTTAGCTGAAACAGCCAACGTTGCGTATCTTTCCAACCGTCAGTCGTAGCATCGAACCATAAGTTCCAATAGCTTTGAATGGCTGGTTAAACGCTAGTGGCAACCTCATTTGACACCCACAATTGTTCGATCCCTGCCGACGACTCCGTGTTGAAGTATCCCTCAAGGTCCCTTAAGCATGAAATTGGTGATATTTGTGGGGTCATATCTCATAGCTCGTGTGAGGTAGAATTGATCTTTCAGGTGATATGGAACCATGTTGCTGGGGCCTACAAAAGCCTGTCTCAGTTTTGAGAGATTCAACTTCATTTAAAATCGGCAACACATTCTCAGTCGGTGTCAAAACTTAAGGTGTTCCTCAGCTGAAATGGCCAACATTGCATATCTTTCCAACCGTTGGTCATAGCATCAAACCGTCAGTTCCAACAGCTCTGGATGGCTGGGTAAATGCTAGTGGCAACCTCATTTGACACCCACAGTCATTCGATCCCTACCGATGACTCCGTGCCGAAGTGTCCCTCAAGGTCCCTTAAGCATGAAATTGATGATCTTTGCAGGGTCATATCTCACAGCTCGTGCGAGGTAGAATCAATTTTTTAGGTGATACAAGACTGTGTTGTTGGGGCCTACAAAATCCTATCTTAGTTTTGAGAGATTCAACTTTGTTTAAAATCAGCAACACATTCTCAGTTGGTGTCAAAACTCAAGGTGTTCTTCAGCTGAAACGGCCAACGTTGCATATCTTTCCAACCGTCGGTCGTAGCATCAAACCGTTAGATCCAACAGCTCCAGATGGCTGGGTAAATGCTAGTGGCAACCTTGTTCGGCACCCATAGTTGTTTGATCCCCGCCGATGACTCCGTGCTGAAGTGTCCCTCAAGGTCCCTTAAGCATGAAATTGGTGATCTTTGTGAGATCATATCTCGCAGCTCGTGCGAGGTAGAATCAATCTGTCAGGTGATACAGGAACATGTTGCCAGGACCTACAAAAGCCTATCTCAATTTTGAGAGATTCAACTTCGTTTAAAATCGGCAACACATTCTCAGTCGGTATCAAAACTCAAGGTGTTCCTCAGCTAAAATGGCCAACGTTGCATATCTTTCCAACCGTCGGTCGTAGCATCAAACTATTAGTTCCAATAGCTCTGGATGGCTAGGTAAACACAAGTGGCAACCTTTTTTAGCACCCACAGTTGTTCGATCCCCACCAATGACTTCGTGCTGAAGTGTCCCTCAAGGTCCCTTAAGCATGAAATTGATGATCTTTGCGGAGTCATATCTTAGAGCTCATGTGAGGTAGAATTGATCTATTAGGTGATACAAGACCGTGTTGCTAGGGACTACAAAAGCCTATCTCAGTTTTTGGAGATTCAATTTCATTTAAATTTGGCAACACATTCTTGGTCGGTGTCAGAACTCAAAGTGTTCCTCAGCTGAAATGGCCAACGTTGCATATCTTTCCAACCGTCGGTCATAGCATCGAACCATCAATTCCAATAGCTCTGGATGGCTGGGTAAATGCTAGTGGCAACCTTGTTCAGCACCCACAGTCGTTTGATCACCATCGACGACTTTGTGCTGAAGTGTCCCTCAAGGTCCCTTAATCATGAAATCAGTGATCTTTGCGGGGTCATATCTCAGAGCTCGTGTGAGGTAGAATCGATTTGTCAAGTGCTACGGGACCATGTTGCCAGGGTCTACAAAAGCCTATCTCAATTTTTAGAGATTCAACTTCTTTTAAATTTGGCAACACATTCTTGGTCGGTGTCAGAAATCAAAGTGTTCCTCAGCTGAAATGACCAACGTTGCGTATCTTTCCAACCGTCAATCGTAGCATCGAACCATCAGTTCCAACAGCTCCAAATGGCTGGGTAAATTCTAGTGGCAACCTTGTTCACCGTGCACAATCGTTCAAACCCTACCGATGACTCCGTGTTGAAGTGTCCCTAAAAGTCCCTTAAGCATGAAATCATTGATCTTTGCGGGGTCATATCTCAGAGCTCGTGTGAGGTAGAATCAATCCATTACGTGCTACAAGACCATGTTGCCGAGGCCTACAAAAGCCTATCTCAGTTTTCAAAGATTCAACTTATTTTAAATTTGACAACACATTCTCGGTCAGTGTCAGAACTCAAAGTGTTCCTCAGTTGAAATGGCCAACATTGTGTATCTTTCCAACCGTCGATCGTAGCATCGAACCGTCTGTTCCAACAACTCCAGATGGCTGGGAAAACACTAGTGGCAACCATGTTTTCCATGCATAGACGTTCGAATGCCACCGATAACTCCGTGCTGAAGTGTCCCTCAAGGTCCCTTAAGCATGAAATCGGTGATCTTTGCGGGGTCATATGTTGGAGCTCGTGCGAGGTAGAATCGATCCCTTAGGTGCTACAAGACCGTGTTACCGGGGCCTACAAAAGCTTGTCTTAGTTTTTAGAGATTCAACTTCTTTTAAATTCAGCAACACATTCTCGGTCGGTGTTAGAACTCAAAGTGTTCCTCAGCTGAAATGACCAACATTGCGTATCTTTCAAATTGTTGATCGTAGCATCGAATCGTCAGTTCCAACAGCTTTGAATGATTGGGTAAACTCTAGTGTTAACCTCATTCAGCACCCACAATTGTTCAAACACCATCGACAACTCCGTGCTGAAGCATCCCTCAAGGTCCCTTAAGCATGAAATTGATGATATTTGCGAGGTAATATCTTAGAGCTCATGTGACATAGAATCAATCCATCAAGTGCTATGGGACCATGTTACCGGGGCCTACAAAAACCTCTCTCAATTTTTAGAGATTCAACTTATTTTAAATTCGGCAACACATTCACGGTCGGTGTCAGAACTCAAAGTGTTCCTCAGCTGAAATAGCCAACATTGCATATCTTTCGAACCGTCAGTCGTAGCATCGAACCATCAGTTCCAAAACTCTGGATGGCTGGGTAAATGCTAGTGGCAACCTCATTTGGCACCCACAATCATTCAAACACCGCTGATGACTCTGTGCTGAAGTGTCCCTCAAGGTCCCTTAAGCATGAAATTGATGATCTTTGTGGGATCTTATCTCAGAGCTCGTGCAATGTAGAATTGATCCATCAAGTGCTACGAGATTGTGTTGCCAAGGCCTAAAAAATCCTCTCTCAATTTTCAGAGATTCAGCTTATTTTAAATTTGGCAACACATTCTCGGTCGGTGTCAGAACTCAAAGTGTTCCTCAGCTGAAACAACCAATGTTGCATATCTTTCAAAGCATCGGTCATAGCGTCGAACCATCAGTTCCAACAGCTCTGGATGGTCGGGTAAACGCTAGTGGCAACCT
Organism: Chamaecyparis obtusa; assembly: GCA_027943335.1. Classification (NCBI taxonomy): domain Eukaryota; kingdom Viridiplantae; phylum Streptophyta; class Pinopsida; order Cupressales; family Cupressaceae; genus Chamaecyparis; species Chamaecyparis obtusa. The sequence goes on from BSBK01000334.1 coordinate 933,116, forward strand.
CATTCGGCACCCACAGTCATTCGATCCCCACCGACGACTCTGTGCTGAAGTGTCCCTCAAGGTCCCTTAAGCATGAAATTGATGATTTTTGCGGGGTCATATCTTGGAGCTCGTGCAAGGTAGAATTGATCCCTTAGGTGCTACAAGACTATGTTGTCAGGGCCTACAAAAGCCTATCTCAATTTTTAAAGATTCAACTTCTTTTAAATTCGGCAACACATTCTCGGTCGGTGTCAGAACTCAAAGTGTTCCTCAGCTAAAATGGCCAATGTTGTGTATCTTTCCAACCGTCGGTCATAGCATCGAACCGTCAGTTCCAACAACTCTAGATGGATAGGTAAATGCTAGTGGCAACCTTATTAGCCATGCACAGTCATTCAAACCCCACCGACGACTCTGTGCTTAAGTGTTCCTCAAGGTCCTTTAAGCATGAAATCATCGATCTTTACGAGGTCATATCTTGGAGCTCAAGTGATGTAGAATTGATCCATCAGGTGCTATGGGACTATGTTGCCAGGGCTTACAAAAGCCTCTCTCATTTTTTAGAGATTCAACTTATTTTAAATTTGGAAACACATTCTCGGTTGGTGTCAGAACTCAAAGTGTTCCTCAGTTGAAATGGCCAACGTTGCGTATCTTTCAAACCGTCGGTCATAGCATCGAACTGTTAGTTCCAATAGCTTCAGATGGCTGGGTAAACGCTAGTAGCAACCTCGTTCACCACGCACAGTCATTCGAACCTCATGGATGACTCTGTGTTGAAGTGTCCCTCAAGGTCCCTTAAGCATGAAATTAATCATTTTTGTGGGGTCATATCTCGAAGCTCGTGTGAGGTAGAATCGAATCATTAGGTGCTACGGGACCATGTTGCCAGGGCCTACAAAAGCCTATTTCAGTTTTTAGAGATTCAACTTATTTTAAATTTGGCAACACATTCTCGGTCAGTGTCAGAACTTAAAGTGTTCCTCAGCTGAAATGACCAACATTGCGTATCTTTCCAACCGTCAGTCGTAGCATCAAACCATCTATTCCAATAGCTCTAGATGGTCGGGTAAATGTTAGTGGCAATCACGTTCACCATGCACAGTCATTCAAATGCCGCCGATGACTCCGTGCTGAAGTGTCCCTCAAGGTCCCTTAAGCATGAAATCGGCGATCTTTGTGGGGTCATATCTCAGAGCTCATGTGAGGTAGAATTGATCCCTTAGGTGCTACATGACCATGTTATCAGGGCCTACAAAAGCCTCTCTCAGTTTTCAGAGATTCAACTTATTTTAAATTCGGCAACACATTCTCGGTCGGTGTCAGAACTCAAAGTGTTCCTCAGCTAAAACAGTCAATGTTGTGTATCTTTCAAACCGTTGGTTGTAGCATCGAACCTTCAGTTCCAAAATATCTGGATGGCCAGGTAAACGCTAGTGGAAACCTTGTTCGGCACCCACAGTCATTCAAACATCACCAATGACTCTGTGCTGAAGTGTCCCTCAAGGTCCCTTAAGCATGAAATTGATGATCTTTGCAGGGTCATATCTCGGAGCTTGTGTGACATAGAATCAATCCATTAGGTGCTACAAGACCGTGTTGCCAGAGCCTACAAAAGCCTCTCTTAGTTTTCAGAGATTCAACTTATTTTAAATTCGGCAACACATTCTCGGTCGGTGTCAGAACTCAAAGTGTTCCTCAGTTGAAACGACCAACATTATGTATCTTTCAAACCGTCGGTCGTAGCATCAAACTATCAATTCCAACACCTCCAGATGGCTGGGTAAACGCTAGTGGCAACCTCATTCACCATGCACAGTCATTCGAACCCCGCCGACGACTCTGTGCTAAAGTGTCCCTCAAGGTCCCTTAAGCATGAAATTGATGATCTTTGTGGGGTCATATCTCAGAGCTCATGCAATGTACAATAAATTCATTAGGTGCTATGGGACCGTGTTGCCGGGGCCTACAAAAGCCTCTCTCAGTTTTCAAAGATTCAACTTATTTTAAATTCGGCAACACATTCTCGGTCGGTGTCATAACTCAAAGTGTTCCTTAGTTGAAATGGCCAATGCTGCGTATCTTTTGAACCGTTGGTCGTAGCATCGAATCATCAGTTCCAACAGCTTTGGATGGCCGGGTAAACGCTAGTGGAAACCTTGTTCACCACGCACAGTCGTTCGAACCCCGTCGATGACTTCGTGCTGAAGTGTCCCTTAAGGTCCCTTAAGCATGAAATCGATAATCTTTGTGGGGTCATATTTTGGAGCTCATGTGAGGTAGAATCAATCCATTAGGTGCTACAAGACTATGTTACCAGGGCCTACAAAAGCCTCTCTTAGTTTTCAGAGATTCAACTTATTTTAAATTCGGCAACACATTCTTGGTCAGTGTCAGAACTCATAGTGTTCCTCAGTTGAAACGGCCAACGTTGCGTATCTTTTGAACCGTCGATCGTAGCATCAAACCGTCTGTTCCAACAGCTCTGAATGGCCAGGTAAACACTAGTGGCAACCTCGTTCACCGCGCACAGTCGTTTGAACCCCGCCGATGACTCCGTGTTGAAGTGTCCCTTAAGGTCTCTTAAGCATGAAATCATTGATCTTTGCAAGGTCATATCTTGGAGCTCGTACGAGGTAGAATCGATCCATCAGGTGCTATGGGACCGTGTTTTCAGGGCCTACAAAAGCCTATCTCAATTTTCAAAGATTCAACTTCTTTTAAATTCGGCAACACATTCTTGGTCGGTGTCAGAATTCAAAGTGTTCCTCAACCGAAATGACCAACATTGCGTATCTTTCAAACCGTCGGTCGTAGCATCAAACCGTTTGTTCCAACAAATTTGAATGGTCGGATAAATGCTATTGACAACCTTTTTTGGCACACACAATCATTTGAATTGCACTGACAACTTCGGGGTGAGTAGTAGGATGAGTGCAAATATGTATTCTAGTGTTTGTCATTAACAATCAGTCAGTTAGGGGACAATTAAAAGTTAGTTTGTAAAAGCATAAGGTTGCACATCCATATCTGTCATAGTAATCTTATTAATAAAAGAACTCTTGCCAACATTAGGGTACCCCAAGAATCCTTATATTATGTAATGTCCCCAATTTAGCAAGTACCTGTGCTTGCTATTGTCAGTTCATTAATGCAATTCCTATGAGCTGATGGAATGTTTAGGGGATCTCTATGTGCACTTACTATTTATGGTAAGTCAGTTAGTGGCTCCAATTTTAGGCAAGGTAGTTGGATTTCGGTTTAGTCTTCATTCTTCTTCAATTGGGTCCATAATGTGCATCCGTCTTCATATCTTATACAATTAAGCTTGGCTTAATTTATTATCATGTTACTTTATGCTCTAATTTAAAAGTGTGTGCTTGACGCTTCAAGGCACTTAAGTGAGAAGTGTGTATTTGAAGCTGGAGTTTGGTGTGATGAAGAAGATTGAAGTTTTTTCTTAAAAAGCCTTCGACTTGTGAAAATCGATTTCATTGATTATGTTATATTTTGATGAAATGGAGAATTCTGTAATGGTTCAAAATGCTAAGGAGACTAGGGTTTAATTGCCAAGAAGAACATTCATTCTTCCAGGCACTGTGTTGTGAGATGGAGTCTTGTACCATCGAATAATACTAAGAATTCCATTGAGTTTCGAAAGTGGTGGGTGGCTAGAAAATTTGGGTGCATTTCTGGTAGTGTTGTGAATTAATGACAGGAGGTTTCTTGTTCGAAGGTTTTAATACAGAGACTGTGGTGACCAAACTTAATTATCATAACTGCAGGGTCTTTCAATTCTCTGCTAGGTGTAAGTCATCTACAAATGGTTCTTCCTAGTAGGCGTGGGTTTGATAACATTATTGGCTGTGTGAGTTGATGCTTTGCTATTACATTCCAGCAGCCACAAATTCAATAACAGAAGTTGCGTGAGCAATTTCAACCGGAGATTATACTTTCAGTCATAGTAGATGAAATAACAGGTGCATGAATGTTATTTTAATTTGAGGAGATTATGAAATATTAGAAATTATAATAATGAACATGGAGTTTCAATTTATCAAATGTCTTGAAATTTAAATGAAGAATTTTCAACCAAGCTATAAATAAATTATTGAAGCATTAGTATCCGGATTTGTCAGAATTTCTTTAAAAAATTATAATTGCAAGAACAAGAGCCACTTAGGCTTCTTACATATTATATTTATACATTTATGCATTCATTTCATTACTTTTTTTATTATTAAAATTAAGGAATTGACTATTATTGAGGACAGTGACTGGCATTTGTAGCACAGTCAGCAAGTTAAACATACAAGCATAACTATAAGGCAAGGGAAATTTACAAAGCAAAGACATGAACATAAACATAATTTAGTATACATCAATATACCAAACACATGAATTGCATACCTAAAACATAAAAAATATATATTCATAGGGCATGCAGTCAAATATATATGTCCAATAATGTCATACATTGAATATATTCAATACAGTAAAACTGGCTTCCTCAAAGCTAAATGGATGTACAATGTATCATTGATACAATATACAAAAAATATGTCCACTAATGCCATATAGGCATACAATCCATATCCCTAATCTAGTCCTTTCCTGCTAGGGGAAGAAAACAAATCCCGAGCTGTCTTTGATCGTTGCGTCGATGGAGATGCAGTGGATGCCGCAGTCTTCCAAGTGCACTCACTCGTCCTCCTGTCTAGACTCTTCTGTAGCTTGACCTGATAAAAAAAAAAATTAGATAGAGATAAGTAATATACATCAAAATTGAATTATACAATGACATAAAATTGAATATTGGCTTACCGCTAGCAAATAGTCACTATGTTCATCCACCGAAGATGCATGCTGGAAATTTGGAGTCATAAGTCTCTACAACAATGATCAAAATAATAATTAAAATACATACATGGATATCATTATAAAATTCAATACAAACTATTAAAATAACAATTAAAGTTAAGTGATCTCTTTCATACCTCAGTCAGTGGTTCAGAACTAGCTACTGTTGCAGCTACTCCACGATCCAAAGTATCACGGACAGAAGGAGGAGTCTCTGATGTCAAAAGCTGAAAATGAAACAAAAAAAGTAAATTATGCAGTTATCAAGATTACATATATTTTTTACAACTCTACTAATGAGTAAATGATACCTCCGTGAAGGTTCCACCACGTCCTTCGGTGTGCGGTGTCGAAGTCGAAGCTCCAACATTCAACTAGTGCACATGTACATGGAAAATTATAAGATAAACATTCATATAAGAACGTACTACTGACATGTTAATTATAATGCATTATTACATGTATACCTGTGGACTCAATGGTGACCTCACAAACCCAAGTGAAAGAATGTAATCATCGTGCCTCTGAATTTTGATCATAATTTGTCTAGTAATTTAGTCATTCATTCATTAATTAAATATGATCAAGTAAATCCAATTAATATGCAAATAAAGATACCTCAAGGAAAGTTGCATGATGCCCTTTGCTGTCTGTTGTGAACATCGATGGTCCACCAGTGCACATCTAATGCACATGCACAATAAGTTAGGATACAATTATTCATATAATTACATAATAATCAAATATGTTAATTAAATGTTTTATTCGAAACATACTTGTGCAATTGATGACGATGTGTAAAAGGGGACATTAGGATCATTGCCACTTCCACTGCCACCGCCACCGCCACTGACACTCTTGCCCTGAATTTTCATCATAAACAATAGATACTAAATTAAATAGTTATTCTTTTATAAATGAAATATGATCAAAGCAATTTAATGAACTTGGAAATATTTACCTATGTGTCAATGCCAAATGTCGTATTGAGAAAGTTATCAATCATCAATCCAGAATCCTCTTGCTCTCTCTCACCAGTACCAAATGTGCACAAGCATCCACATGACTGACAAATATGCCTCCTCGAGGATTGACCATAGTCACCCTCAACTAAAGGAGTGGCACACTAAATGAGAGTCTGTGTCAGAGCACTAATCGTGCCTAGTGTGTTTGCCTCTACATGTTCCTTCACAACGGAAGGAATACTAACATGATCCAATGGTGGCTTCCCACTAGCAGCCCTAGGTGCATTAGGAACATGATGTGCCCCTGCTCGATCAAATGATGAACTCCCTCCTCTACCCTAAGAATCCAGCATGTCAAAATAATTTGGCACCACCTTGAGTACAAACTCGCAATAGAGTTTCCTCAAGAAATATATAGGATTCTCATGATTGTTACAAGGAGGCGAATCAAAGACCATCCACCATCTCTCCCAAATTTTTTTTTTAATGTCTTCATTTATGCACCAATGAATTGAGAACCTCCTTGTTGTAGTTCTAAGAGTATTTGTGTCCCCTGGTTTTTTAAATAGTTGGCAAATGTCATCTTTTGTGATTTTTTTCTTTTTTATGTCTGCATAAGATAATTTATTTGCATAATATTGTTTTTGTTCTTCTCTTTTATCCCGCCATAAATTAATTTGCCCACTAACTGTGCTTACGTGGGTCAAGATTGCTTCCAATGATTTTGCAAGTCTTTCCATTTCGAGATTTGTACCACTAGAATCTTTTAACCTATTAATTAAAGATTCTAATTCTTTTTGCCCTCTTTCAATTTGGTTCAGCAAATTTTGTTGTGCTCCAGGAGGAGGTTTCTCGATTGGTGGAGGCAATTGAGGTTCATTTTCTTCATTTCTTTCTTCATTCGGTTCTTCATTTGGTTCTTCATGAGGAGACAAAGGGTTCGGTGGAGAGAGATTATTTCTCCTTGACAATTAAAAAAACTACATTTTAAAATATTGATTACACTATTGGCACCAAAAATTTTAGCTCCTAAAGGAATAGGACGTCGGGGAAGTATAATACATATTGGTTATATTTTGTAAATCTCCTATGAAAGAAAGATTGAAATAGATAAAAGGTGTATTCACTTATTGTTTCTCACTCTCATGTATTAGGTTGTGAATGTTTCATCTTATGAATTTTTGTTTTTTGATATTGATAATTTTAAAAATAAGAAATATATATATAAAATTAGGCCAAAAAGGCTGCAAGAGGGAGTTGAACACTCAACCTCTTGAGCCGACCTTTTTGCCTACATACCTAATCCCTCACCCCTAACCAACTAGTCTACATTATTCTTCGAGAGGAATCGGGGAAAAGTATTTACTTATTTTAATTATATGTGCAGGTGAGAGATCAAAGTCACTTTTCACACAGGGAGTTACCTCTTCCATAATTATTTTTATAATTTAATAATATGATTATTATGATATTTTGTATTTATATATTGTCTATTTTTAATGTTAAAAGGAAAAAAGAATGGGGAGAGGGAGTTGAACACTCAACCTCTCGACCCATTCCTTATTTCCTACCTAACTACCCAATCCTATTCCCTTTACCAACTACTCTACATTATTCTTTGAGAGTATGTGTAGAAATAAACATATAAATATAAGATAATTGTATTTCTTTTAAAGTAAATTATTAAAATTAATATTATTTGTTGGGGAGATTTTTCACATATTGTAATTACTTATTCTTAGTTTATATTTTACCCTAAAATTTGAAGTCATATAACATGGTAAGTTTGTTATTTGATTAATTTATTTACCATGTAACCTTATTTCTTTTCATCTCCTCATTGTTCACGTTTTCACCTATAGTTAATATTAATATTTTTTAGGGTGAAGAAATTTTATTATTTTTTGAACTTTAATTGTGCATATTTTGTAGATTAAATTTTATATTATTAGGGTTTGAATATTGATTAATCGTTTCCCTAAATGTAACTTCTCACTTTTGTGTCAATTTAATTTTAGGGTTTTGATATGTTATTTCTTTGTTCTTTTCATTTGATTTTTTACTTAATCTACTTAATATTAATATTTCTACTAACATAATGAATAATTTTATTCAATTAACGTGAGAGTTTGTATGTTTTTAGGGTTGACTCTTAATTTTAATTCTTGATCCCTAAAAGGTAATCTCTTTATTTATTTGTTATTTTTAGGTTTAGGGTTTGTTATTTACTTTTATGAGTAAGTTTATTCTTTTGATGTACATTAGGGTTGTTTAGGAAGGTAAAAATTTATATTCCCTAATCATGTATATTTTAACAATTAATAAATTTTCCATATTTTAAATATCTTTAGGGAATTATTTTGTGAGCTTAATAAATTAATCTTTGAGTAAATGAATTTTATTTTTGGGTTAATATCATTTAAGGGATTCTATTTTAGAATGAATGCAATATGCTTTATTTTTAAAATAAAATATGAGAATATTGTTTTTATGTATCTCATTGTGTGAATGTTTCACAACTTAATAAATTTTCGTGATGATTTCATTTTATTTTTATTTTATGATACTCATTTTTCAAACAAGTATTAATAAATAATAAATATTTTATAAAATTAACACATCATATAATGTTTTTATTGTAAACTAACATTGGTCATTTTGTGTGTGCAGGAAATTAAAGAACAAATTATTATGCACGGTATTCATGAAATATAAGGGAAATTTATCCCAAACATACATTGCAATGATTTATTAGGCATATTCTAGGGTTAGTTGATAGGATTAGGTCTTGTGAAAGGGTATGTCTTTTCACATGAAACCTTTGATAATATATTTATAGTGAAACATTTGTAACAAAGGCATCATCATTTTTATCAACATTGAAATATTTGAAACTAGTGCATGCTTTTATTCCAAAACCTTATGGGATACTATGGATCAATACATGCAAATCAAGTGATTTTTCAAGCTTAATACAAAATCTTTGTTCAAAATTCATTGGTGATATCTGTTCCTCTGTGTTATTTTGAATTGGTTCTTTGGATAAAGTATCTTTACTTTCTTTAAGATATTTGATTTATTATACCGCAATATCAAATAGGAATTGTATAACTATATTCACTTGGTTTCTCATTGTGTATGGCTAAGCGTGCCTTTTGAATACTGCAGGATTCAATTGGTCTGTCCTCTGAGGATTAAATTCCATTTGAATAGTTGTCTTCCTTTTTAGTTTGTTGTTGTTAATTAATCATTTTCTTGAAGTGATCAATTTATTTTAAATTTGTCTCCAAAGTTATACGTTTTGATTCAAAGTGTCACATAGTCATTAATAGATTGAACTAGAGGAATTTTATCATTGATCATCAATTAAAGAAATCACACATAGTAATCATATTGAGGATAAGGAATAGGCATTGGTCTTTATTATAAATTCAGTTAAGATTTATTATCTTTTTGTAACAAAGCAATTCACTATATTATTTAGTTTACAGAATTCACTCAGTCATCTGAGAAAGTGTATTAAATTTAGGCCTACCAGCCTTGGTTCAATCAAACCAAAATTGTAGAGGCATCTATTATGCCTGTTAGTTGGCCTCAAAATGACCAACATTTTTGAGCACCAACAAATTGGCGACTCTGTTGGGGAACAGGTATTAGTGAATGTCAGTTTTATAACCTTTGATTAAGTTGTGAAGACTCTACTGGGAACAGGATTCAGAACAATTATTAATTCCTCATAGGAAGTGAGGTGGCCACTCTTGAATATAGTATCAGGTGAAGCCTATGCTAGGGAGAAGGTTCCTAAGGAACAATTCATTTGCTGAATTGAAACCGAATAGGAAGAATAGTGGGCATACTGCTCACAATGATTTTACTAATTCTATGTTCGAAACAAACAAAGAAGGAAGAATTACAGGAAGTGATAGTGAATGGCTTAAAATCTTTTCTAATCCACTATGCGTTCTAAGTAACATGCGGGGAAATACTAATGATTTCCATGACAGTGGGGGACGAAGAGATGGAAATGATCAGAGAGATGAGAGTCATTGGAGAAGAGGCAGTGACAGTGAACAACATGATCAAAATAATAGAACAAATTTCCAAGGATATGATCAACATGCAAAGTTTGATCATCAGGCTGGAGTTTATCATAGTGATCAGGAAGATCAAAACTAGGATAAAGAATGTGACTTGCATGATTTGCAAGGACCATCTGTGCATAATGGAAATGTTTACAGTTTATTAAATAATGGTGAACATAATCACCCCAGGTATGGTGAAGGTTCACAATAGTGGAGGGAAAATAATGACCATTTTTGTTATGATTTTTATAGTGTTGATCAAAATCATAATGAGAAGCATTATGAAAATGAGTATGGAAATAAAAATATTAACAAAAGATATTTGCGTGTAGAGGATGAATATTATACAGAAAATAGAAATGATATACACGGTAAAAATATCTGTAGTTTATCAAACGATGATAAAAATTTTCAAAACATGAGTGATATTCATAATCAACATATAGATGGTGGAGAGAATATCTATTGTGAACAAGATGAATATAGTAATGTCGTTGGAGAGAATTATGGACCTAAACAGCCATATGGATTTAGTCATTCACATCAATATAATATATTGTCAAACCATTTGCCACAGGATGAAATTATCATAGGTGAATTGAGAGATTGCGATATGCGAGATAAGGATAATATGAATCATTCGGTCTGGCACCCGCAAGGCATACATGGTGGAAATTTGCAGTTGAGCAACATGGATCAAAGAAACCAGCATGACACTCAATGATGAGAAAAGAATATAGATTTTAACCACCGGTTACATGACCAACATGTTAGGAGTTCACACAGGCAACATGATATTATAAAATTTGCACAAAACATGGGTGGTGAGGGATGTAATAAAACATATAATGATCGTTCTAAACATCCACGTGAGAAACCTTATGGGTTTGCACAGGATGAAAGGAAAAGGAAGTATGCTGGAGTTTATTATCACCTACAATAGAAATCACGTGAGCAGCCTAAATGTATTCACCATCCTTTACAAGAGATGGAGTATATGGGAGAAAATATTCAAAATACGAGGTATAATAACCAACAAGAAGATAGTGTTATCCTTGCTCAGGGGAAAGAATATTCCCAAGGGCCTACTGCATGTGATTGGAGTTACATGGTGCACCATTATATTAAACCCATCCATCATGAAGAAAACAACCATCATCTCACACAAAACCGGATTGGTGTGCAGTAGATGAATAATATGCTGGATAATAATTGCGATCAACAGCGATATGGTGTCTCATATAAGGAAATGCAAAAAAAAAAAAATGATGTGCATTTGAATAACATCAAACATGACATTTATGATGAGCGATATGAAAATAAACTTTATTTTCAATCGGGAAGTTCTGTATATGGTCAAAACACCTTGGTTGGAATTGCGTATGGAGGAGAAGATGAGAAGTTGCACACTTCACAAGTGCATCATCAAAGTTATCGCCCGGCACAACACCATCCACAAGATAGGGAAAATGAGCAGCCACATGGTATACATTAAACACGTGATCAACACATTGAAGCATATGCAGATATACAACCTAATGCTTGTACACTAGACCGACAGGATAATAGCGTTCATAACCAGTGTATTAGTATTGGAAATAAAGGTGGAAAGACGTATTGTCAAGAACGTGGATCAGATTATGGAATTGACCACCAGCAGCATGGCTTTCATAATAATAAAACTCAGCTTAGTGAGGGATGCACATTGGGAGATAATACTATGAATCACAACATAAATTGTGAGTTGCAGCATGCACAAAATCAGAACATATATTATGTACGTGACCAACCAGGCAAAAAAAAATATGCCGAGGATGAGTGTTATGCTCATGAAAATTATGAGCAATTCCCAGGCACGTGTCATGAGTATAAGGGTTACCATCTTTCAAAACTCTATGTGCAACAAGCTATTCGTACACGCCCCCCAATCTACAATTTATATGATAAAAACATTCACGATGAGAAACATAATAGAAAATTTGATAGGTTGCTGAATACACATAATATGTATCATGAAGACAATCTAAAAAATAGGCGTCATGAGCAGTTACATAACCCCAAAATTGCGCAGAAAAATAATGGAGTAAAAGATAACAGTGCCAACCAATTCACGCAGGGAGAAAATGAAAGTTATTATAAAAGAAATATGAACTACAGTAATGTACAGCTAGATGATCTGGAAATTGCACAGGACAAGGATGGTGCACAACAAATATATAATTACAAATAGCAGCAGCCATATGGTGTACCATGTGAGCATATTTCCTGCAAATGGATTGTGCAAGGGGAAGATAAATAAAATAATAGTTTTGATAAACAACGACATGTAAGTAACACTAATACTGAAGATTATCAGAAGAATGACATCTATTATGAGAATTATCCTCAGGATAATAATGGACGAAAACAAATTGTGAGTAATGTGCATAAACATGAGCAACCGTATAATCCTAGAGTTGCGCAGAACATGGATAGGAACATTCCAAATAAGGAATATAATAATACACTTAATAGTTATGTGCAAAACAACCTCGAGAATCAACATATACATGATATGTGGTACATTAATTCATGTGCACAAAAGGGTGGAAATATCAAAATAAGGAGTGTGATAATGGTTCTTGTGAGCAGCGTGATGAAATCCATCAACCCACACAAGACACACGAAATATATATCATGAGCAAATAAATTTATATCAAAGAGACCACGTGCTGAGAAATCTACAGGACGGTGGATAGAATAATGATGAGCAATTGCAAGATTTGAATTGAAATCAGCAACAGTTTGTACAGTACAATGACCGAAATCACAGATGTCATGATTCTTACCAGAATAATGGAGACATAAAAATTGGTATGAATTATCAAAACCGACACAGTCATAATAATGCAGCACAAAACCATGCACAATATTATGATGAAGGCACTAATCAACAATTCTGGCATTCTGGACAACATCATTTTGGAGGAACAATGCAACCCCACACTGGTCAATAGGGTCATCAGGTAAATCAACACCAGGGGGATGAATCATTATCTCTTTTGGATACATTTGTTACTTTAGAATGATATGATAACGAAAATATGGTGAATTTGTTTATGAGGATGATGGGTGTCTTCTGCAAAATACCTTCTGATATTAGGCCAAGTTTTTCAAACAAAATATGTAGTTTAGGAGTAACTCATGAACAGGTAGATCTTTTTCTTAAAATTGTATATGATGATTTAATGGAAGAAAACAAATACATTGAAAAATCTACAAAGATCCCTAATGAAATTTTATACAAAGAAGAAAATTGTGAACAAATTGAGGAAACATATACATCGGATTAGCCTTGTGCGGAGACGAGTGAAACATGTGGTGAAGGAAAACTGTTTACAAAGGGTTTAGAAAAGAATGAAGATTTTTCTGGATATAGGCCATGTGTTAATCCATTTTGTGAAGTAAATGAAATCTCTCAGGAATGTGAAGAAGATATCTCACAGTCAAAAAATGAGTCACATGGTGAACAGGTTTATTGCATTGGGAATTGTGATGATTGGCATGAGAATTATATTCAACGCATTTCAAGAAAGCATAAAATGTTATATGACCAAAATAAGGTTTTTGACAGAGGTAAGGTTACCTACCCAAGTAAGTATTTCTTTTAGAAATCAATTCTTTTTATTTTTCTCTATAAACTTTTATTTTGATATTTCCAGCATGAGAATTATTATTGTTGGATAGATAACTGAGTTTGTTTTCCTTTCGATTTAATTCCTTATATTTCGGCTTATTTATTTATTATTATTTTATATCATTAATCCTTTATGTTTAGTGGTCTGCTTCCTCCAGAGAACACTGGATTCTCGCTATGTCTAGATATGGACACACGTCCCCAATTAGAGCCACTGTTGGCACCGAAAATTTTAGCTCCTAAAGGAATAGGACGTCGGGGAAGTATAATACATATTGGTTATATTTTGTAAATCTCCTATGATAGAAAGATTGAAATAGATAAAAGGTGTATTCATTTATTATTTCTCACTCTCATGTATTAGGTTGTGAATGTTTCATCTTATGTATTTTTGTTTTTTGATATTGATAATTTTAAAAATAAGAAATATATATATAAAATTAGGCCAAAAAGGTAGCGAGAGGGAGTTGAACACTCAACCTCTCGAGCTGACCTTTTTGCCTACATACCTAATCCCTCACCCCTAACCAACTAGTCTACATTATTCTTCGAGAGGAATAGGGGAAAAGTATTTACTTATTTTAATTATATGTGCAGGTGAGAGATCAAAGTCACTTTTCACACAGGGAGTTACCTCTTCCATAATTATTTTTATAATTTAATAATATGATTATTATGATATTTTGTATTTATATATTGTTTATTTTTAATGTTAAAAGGAAAAAAGAATGGGGAGAGGGAGTTGAACACTCAACCTCTCGACCCATTCCTTATTTCCTATCTAACTACCCAATCCTATTCCCTTTACCAACTACTCTA